>CM077164.1:36726207-37379580 GCA_039583875.1 Platanthera guangdongensis | reverse complement strand
ACATGAATAAAGCTAGTAAACACTCAATTTAGGCCTTCGAGGGCCGGCTCAGCAACTTGGACTTTAGCCACTATTTAGCACTCGGTCCGCAGCACCTGCAAACACAATCCACCGCACGGTAGCAAACAAAGCAACGGTCAGCTATGCTGACCAAATTCTTAACGATCCCCAACTCGGGGCGGCGATGCTCCTTCCCTGCACTTTGTTAGCATAATCCAGCAGTATAGATAAACATTTCATCACATGCGTTGGCAAGTACGGCCACACGCCCCGTGCACTCAGGGCACATTCTCGTGAACCGGTCAATGTCATGTCATTTAAGCCATAGACACCCCGGTCTCACCACCGTCACTTTGACGGCCAAACTATGAGCATTTTGTCTTCCCGGCATGGGCCACTCAATTTTAAACCATAGATTGCCAAGACCCTCATCTATGCCAACAACTCACACCGAATGACATAGAACATGTACGGTTCTGCCTAACCCGTGCTCACATCGAAACGACAATTTAAGCCATATGCGCGGGCCAAACTTCTCCTGAATCCCGTTTCTGTCACACACTTCACATAACCTGGTTATGTTCAAGTTGGCTCCCAGGCCACCATGTTGGCAGAATCACGTATCTGCCCAGTTTTTCGGGTGCACCTTGGAGTTAATCCCTAAGGCTCCCTGCTGCAATCTACCACGTAGAAAACCCAAAAAAAACAACCAATCTCACGGAGTCTTCTCCGGCCATTTATGCAATGCAACATCATCGATCCAGACCAACTTGTCCGGGTAGGCTTCAAACATCATGCCTATATCCGTTCTCGGTTACGGACTCTACATGTACACAACGGGGACTATTCATGTTTACCCAAAAGAACGCCTCAAACTCACCGCAAACTCGCGAGAGCGGGCTTCCCTATGCAAAAGAAGTAGAGCTTCACATGCTCAAGTAGAGAATCGTTACCCTAGCATTTTCCTTACCCCCATGGAAATGTAAGCGGATGAAAAGCACCACACTATCCTTGTCTCCATAGATCCGAAGTCGATTTGCGATTTGGAGCTCCGAAGCTCCGCCGGTGACCAGATCTAGGCTTCTTCTTCCTCCTTTGCTCTCCCCTCTCTCTAGACTTAGAAAGAGAACCACTCAAGTGAAATGAGGGTTTCAAAGGCCCAATCCCGGGTATATCCCAGTAGGAACAACCCCAACCATCGGATCCCCCAAAACTAAGGAAACAAATGGCTACGATCCGTAGCTGAAATGTAAAACCCGGCCGAACACGGCCTGCGAAACGCCCGTGTCCAGGGCCGTGTCCCTCATTCGTCGTCAAAATCGACGCATGTCGAAAAACACACGGGCACCCGACACGCCCGTGTTCGACCTGACACACCCGTGTCAGCCAGTACACGTCCGTGTCCCGGGCGTGTTCCTGAATCGACACAGGACCAACACCAACCCGAGACTCACATGGGTCTTGGACACGCCCGTGTCATATTTGCACACGCCCGTGTCAAGCCCGAACACACGCCTGGGCTCCAGGCCGTGTTCACTGTCTCGACACTTCATCTAGCGCAGTTTGTCGACCACCTGACACGGCCTTGGACACGCCCCGTGACCTAGGCCGTGTTCCGTGTCTCGACACATCGTCGAGCGAAAATCGTCGACTTCCCTGGCCGATCGTCAACATGAGCTCGACACGCCCTGAGACACGCCCGTGTCTCAGGCCGTGTTCGCTGCTCGACGATCGTCGACTCAAAATTTCGTCGACCTCGCGGCCAAATCGTCGACTCGAAACTGACACGCCCTAGGACACGCCCGTGTCCCAGGCCGTGTGCCCCCTGCCAAATACCAGATTTGGCCCAAAACGCCTCCCATCGCACTTTTGAGTTTCGGGGCATTACAACTCTCCCCCTCTTAAAAGAATTTGTCCTCTAAATTACATAAGGAAACAAACATAAAACTTAAACGGCACCTGAGTGAAACAACTCCGGGTACTCCTCAAGCATAGTCTGCTCTTGCTCCCAAGAGAGCTCCTCTCGACCGCAATTGTCCCAACAGACCTTGACCATCCTGATCTCTTTATTGCGTAGCCGCTTGACTTCCGAGTCTTCAATACGTACGGGTTTGACCTTCATCGTCAACCCACTATCAACCGGCACTTGATAGAATGCGATCACTTGCGTAGGCTCTTGGACCGCCTTCCGTAGCACCGATATATGGAATACATCATGTAAACCACTAAGCTCCACTGACAGATTCAACCGGTACGCTGCTTCACCAATCCGCTCCAGAACCTCAAACGGTGCAAGGTACCTCGGGCTTAGCTTCTTCAAGTGCCGCACCCACGAGACACCCTTGAACGGCTTGATATTCAAGTACACCCAATCGCTAACAGCGAACTCCACGTTCCTGTGCTTGTCATTATAATACTTAGCCTGGCGGTCCTGAGCGATTTGTAACCTCTCCCGAATGGTTTTCACCAAAGAAGTAGCATCCTCCACCTCTAGTCGCTTATATAATTTGATTCAACCCGTTTCCAACCAGGACAACGACGTGCGACATTTTCTACCATAAAGGGCTTCGAAGGGCGCCACTTGTATACTTTCCTGGTAGCTATTGTTGTACGGGAACTCCACCAAGTATAGATGGTCTTCCCATTGCTTTCCAAAGTCCAGGACGCACATGCGAAGCATGTCTTCCATTGTCTTATTGACCCTCTCGGTCTGTCCATCCGTTTGCAGATGAAAGGCTGTGCTGAAACTCAGCTTTGTTCCCAACATCTGCTGCACCAGACTCCAATCATTGGACGTGAACCGCCCATCTCGGTCACTCACGATGCTGCGGGGCATACCATGAAGCCGTACAATATTATCCACATATAACTTTGCCAATTTCTCAACAGGATCATCCTTCCTATGCGGAATGAAATGGGACACCTTCGTTAGACGATCTACGACCACCCAAATGGCATCGTTCCACTTTTGCGATCTTCGCAACCCATGCACAAAGTCCATAGTAATGTCGTTGAACTTCCACTCCGAAATAGGCAAGGGTTTCAAGAATCCTCCCGGCTTTTGGCATTCCGCCTTCACCAAGGCGCATGACTGACACTTTGCCACGTACAGTGCCACATCCTTCTTCAATCGCGGCCACCATAACAGTTTCTTAACATCGCGGTACATCTTCATGCTCCCGGGTGAATCGAGTACTTGGTATGATGTGCCTCGTACAACAAATCCACCCGTAATTGCCCACGTTTGGGACGCACAGACAATCGTCTTTCCAAAGTAATCCGTCCTCAACAACGAATTGGGAATTTGACCTGTCCAGAGCTTCAACCATGATCTGCTTCATGTGGCCATCCATAACCAAAGCTTGCCGAATCCGATCAGCCAGGTCATACTGAACTTCAGTCCAATTTAGTAGTGCTTCAGCACTTGACTGCTTATCCACGCAAGAGATCTCCAACGCCTCCAACTCCCGAACCAACAGCTCGTCATGGATCGACAACCAATTAGCTTGAGCCGGGGCCCGTCGAGTCAATGCGTCCGCAACCTTATTGCCTTTACTAGGCACATAGTGGAACTTGAACGTATAGTCCCCCATGAACTCCATCCACCTACGCTGCCGCATGTTCAGATCTTTATAATCCAGCAAATATTTCAGGCTCTTGTGATCGGTGTAGATATCAATCTTCACACTATACAAATAATGTCTCCACAGCTTCAAGGCAAAAATCACGGCCGCTAACTCCAAGTCATGGACCGGATAGTTCCTCTCGCGCACCTTCAGCTGTCTCGAGCCATACTCTATAACGCTTCCATGGTGCATTAGCACGCAACGCAAACCACTGCCCGAAGCATCGCTGTAGATCTCAAAACTTTCGGTCCCATTCGGCGAACTCAACACAGGCGCCGTGGTCAATCGACATTTCAACTCCTCAAAAGCACGTGCGCACTCCGGCGTCCAAACAAACTTCTGCTCTTTCCTCGTCAAAGTAGTGAGAGGTAACGCTATCCGCGAGAAGTTCTCCACGAAGCGCCGATAATATCTGGGAAGCCCCAGAAAGCTCCGGACTTTTGCTACCGTAGAAAGCTCAGGCCACTCTCATATCGCAACAATCTTCGCTGGATCCACTACAATACCTTCCCCACTCACTATATGACCGAGGAACGCCACTGAGGACAACCAAAACTCGCACTTCGAGAACTAGGCGTACAATTGATTCCTCCTTAGCGTCTCCAAAACCAAATGATGATGCCTGAAGTGATCTTCCTCACTCTGCGAGTATACCAAAATATCGTCGATGAAGACGATCACAAAATGGTCCAAGTACTCCCTGAAGGTCCTGTTCATCAAATTCATGAACACTGACGGCGCATTCGTCAGCCCAAACGGCATGACCGTAAACTTGTAATGCCAGTATCTCGTACTAAAAGCTGTTTTGGGGATATCACTCTCCCTTATCCTCAGTTGATAATATCCAGACTTGAGATTCAACTTTGAGTACACCGTCGACCCGACCACTGATCAACCAGTTCATCAATCCTCAGGATCGGGTACTTGTTCTTATCCAAAGGCTTGTCCAGCTCTCTATAATCAATACAAAGTCATAAGCTTCCGTCCTTCTTCTTCACAGAAGGACCAGTGCGTTCCAAGGCGACGAACTTGGATGCGCATAACCTTGCTCCAGCAACTCTTGAAGTTGCACCTTCAGCTCCGCCATCTCCCTAGGCGCTAACCGATACGAAGTGCGTATGACCGGTTTGGCATCACACCAAACCGCCTTAACCATTTGAAGAGCAGACACCAACGTCATGCTCGACCCCTTTCAAGCACACAAATGTCATCTCACGACCAGTTCCCACATGACTTTCTTGCGATTTTGATCAATGTATGCTTGCTGCTCCGAGAGCCAGTCCATATCAAAGATTACATCGAGCTCCCCTAATAGTAGTAAAGATGCCTATAAGTCAAAGTCTTGACTCCCTATCCGCACCTAAACGCAACAGATTCTACTCGCGTGCAATGAGCATCATTAGACAACAACGCATCCAATTTGTCTTTTGCCATTGGAGGAGGTACTACGACGCGCAATACAAATCCTTTGGTCAAAAGGGAACAGAAGCTCCCTAAGCGAACAGTGCTCTCGCCGAATTAATAGAAAATCAGAACAAAGCTTAGCACAAACAGTTCTAAGCTAACATGCACAAGGGCAACAAGAATTTAAAGCTAAACTGTTATAACTTTAAGCTGTACCTGTCATCACGACGTCGTTCTTCTTCTGGGTCTTGGGGCATCCGCTCCAGCAGTCTCGGGCATAGTGCCCTGACTTTCCACAATAAAGCATTCATCCGGGGTTCGACCCGTAGTCGTCCCAGAAGCACCAGAAGAAGGAGCTGAACCCGAAGTCCTAGCCTTCTTATACCACCTACGGTACGCAGACTTTGAGGAGTTCGGCATTTTGAACTCCGTCTTCTGCATATCCAAGTCCTTGCTTCCTTGGATTCGATTCAGATCTCTGTCACATTGTCCTATAACTGCTCCTGACATAGCTTTCTTTAACTTTTGAGCACCATTCCAACAATGTCCGGCAAAGTGCCCTTCCTTGCCACACTTAAACCAACCATATGGAGCCTGACCAGTAGACATTTTAGACTTCTTGTTCCTCCTCCTTCGGTATGCAGACTTTGCAAAATCTGGAGAGTCTAGTACCCTAAACTCCGACATCCGATTGACTTTTGCCAAATCTACTTCCAAAGATCTAGCTGATTCGACCAAGGCTCGAAATCCCAATAATTTTGGTCCTAGCAGCAGAACTCATAATTCGCCGTGCGGGCCATTATAAAAACCTATCGACCATCGACAGCTCGCTCTCCACTTCAGAGCCCGTGTAGCGTCTTATCATCAGAAACGCTTGCAAATATTCCTCAACTGAGTGCGTACCCTGCACTAAAAGCATGTTCAACCTCTGACCCAATGGTCCTATAAATGCCGTTTGCTCCATCACACCACCCGACGTTGGAATTACCTCAAAAACAGGGGACTGCACACGTGTTTCATTTTGTGCACCAATCACAGCGAACACTGCTTCCACCACCATTCTTATGGTTTCAGCGGAGGGAAGGGTTGCAGGCACGTCACCAGGTGCACTATAATCCTCAGAAACCGGATGTTCTGACGTCCCAGCACCGCTTCGGGTCACCTATAGTCGTACAAAACACCGTTAAACGACCATACAAAATTGCAAAAAGCAATTATAGGAACACGCAGGTTCCTCAAACACGTGTATTTTCATTCCTAAGTGGACATTCATGGATTCTTTTGCTGTTATAACGATGACGCACACACACGTGCTCACCACCCCTTAAAAAGAATTCGCCCACGAATTCATTTAAGGCTGGCCGAAACCAGTAGTCTGATACTAAATTGTAACACCCCTATCAATCGCATAGCATATAGCAGTAGGTCCGGCCGGGGCCCGACGCCATATACCACAGACAGACCGGGTGGTTACTCAATGGAAACCATCCAACCAAAATCCAACGTCCTAAACAGAGTCATTCTAGCGGAAGTAAATAAAGTTACAAGTTAAAGAACCTAACCAAACATGAATGTCCACTACTCAAAGCAATAGGAATGAAGTACAATCACACACTACAATGACCTTAAGGCCTTACATTTGTTTACTCAAATTACATGTTTTCCAAACCTCGGCACGCAGGCTGGTCACACATGAATAAAGCTAGTAAACACTCAATTTAGGCCATCGAGGGCCGGCTCAACAACTTGGGCTTTAGCCCACTATTTAGCACTCGGCACCATAGCACCTACAAATAACAATCCACTGCAAAGTGGCAAACAAAGGCAACGGTCAGCTATGCTGACCAAATTATAACGATTCCGCCCCCAACTCGGGGCGGCGATGCTCCTTCCCTGCACTTTGTTAGCATAATCCAGCAGTATAGATAAATATTTCATCATAGGCATTGGCAAGCACGACCATATACCTCGTGCACTCAGGGCACATTCTCGGTCAACCGATCAATGTCATGTCAATTTAAGCCATAGACACCCCGGTCTCACCACCGTCACTTTGACGGCCAAACTATGAGCATTTTGTCTTCCCGGCATGGGTCACGTCAATTTAGGCCATAGACCGCCAAAGACCCTCATATATGCCAACGGCTCACACCGAACGACATAGAATGGGTACGGTTCCGCCTAACCCGTGCTCACATCGCAACAACAATTTAAGCCACATGCACGGGTCAAACTTCTCCCAAGTCCCGTTTCTGTCACACACTTCACATAACCCGGTTATGTTCAAGTTGGCTCCCAGGCCACCATGTTGGCAGAATCACATATCTGCCCAGTTTTCCGGGTGCACCTTGGAGTTAATCCCCAAGGCTCCCTGCTGTAATCTACCACGTAAAACCCCCCAAAAAAAACCAATCTCATGGAGTCTTATCCGGCCATTTATGCAATGCAACATCACCGATCCAGAACAACTTGTCCGGGCAGGCTTCACACATCATGCCTATATCCATTCTCGGTTACAGACTCTACATGTACACAACGAGGACTATTCATGTCTACCCAAGGAACGCCTCAAACTCACCGCAAACTCGCGAGAGCGGGCTTCCCTATGCAAAAGAAGTAGAGCTTCACATGCTCAAGTAGAGAATCGCTACCCTAGAATTTTTCCTTGGCGCCATGGAAATGTAAGCGGATAAAAAGCACCGCACTCTCCTTGCCTCCATAGATCCGAAGTCGGTTCGCGATTTGGAGCTCCGAAGCTCCGCCGGTGACCGGATCTAGGCTTCTTCCTCCTTTGCCCTCCCCTCTCTCTAGACTTAGAAGAGAACCACTTAAGTGAAATGAGGGTTTCAAAGGTCCAATCCCGGGTATATCTCTATAGGAACAACCCCCAGCCGTCGGATCCCAAACTAAGGAAACGAACGGCTACGATCCATAGCTGAAATGTAAAACCTGGGCCAAACACGGCCTGCGACACGCCCGTGTCCAGGGCTGTGTCCCTCATTCGCTGTCAAAATCAACGCGTCTCAAAAGACACACGGGCACCCGACATGCCCGTGTTCGACCTGACACGCCCGTGTCATCCAGTACATGCCTGTGTTCCCGGGCGTGTTCCCCATCGACACAGGATCAACACCAACCCGAGACTCAGACGGCTTTTGGACATGCCAGTGTCCTATTTGACACGCCTGTATCGAGCCCGAACACGCCTGGGCTCCAGGCCGTGTTCACTGTCTCGACACTTCGTCGAGCACAGTTCGTCGACCACCTGACACAGCTTTGGACACGCCCGTGTCCTGGGCCGTGTTCCGTGTCTCGACACATCGTCGAGCGAAAATCGTCGACTTCCCTCGCCGATCGTCGACACGAGCTCGACACGCCCTGATACATGCCCGTGTCTCAGGCCGTGTTCGCTGCTCGACGATCGTCGACTCCAAATTTCGTCGACCTCACGGCCAAATTGTCGACTGAGTATATAAGTCGCTTCCCCTAAGTCCTTCATCGAAAAGCAGTCCCCTAGGTTGTTCTTAACAACTTGCAAGGTCGGTTTGTCATTCTCGATCAATATTATGTCATCTACATACAATATCAGGAAGACTACAATGCTCCCACTAATCTATTTTTAAACATAAGGTTCATCCTCATTCTTGATAAAACCAAACTCTTTGATCTTTTCATCAAAACAAAAATTACAACTTCAGAAGCATGATTCAATCCATAATGGATCTCTACAACTTGCATATTTTAGTGGCTTCACCTGGAGATACAAAACCCTCTGGTTGTATCATGTACGCTTCCTCGAGGAGGTTCCCATTAAGGAAAGCCATTTGACATCCATCTGCCAGGTCTCGTAGTCATAATACGTAGCAATAGCAAGCAGAATTCTGATGGACTTAACTGAAAGCTAGGGCTTAGATCTAGTATACTCTAGAGGGGGGGGGGGGGGGGTGAATAGAGTATCTTTAGGTTTTTAACTCTTTTGCTGTAAATAAATTCTGACTCCTAAAATAATATGGTTCAACAAAGGCACAACAAATATAAGTTACTACAAACACAACAACCTAACTAGCACAACCTGATACCTTCCTTTTAGCTACCATATTTGTTGGGAGTTCTATGAGCTCAGAAGCAGTGCCTGATACCTTCCTTCTCACAGAACTCATGCATAAGAGGAGACTCAAACTCTATATCATGATCACTTCTGATCAATGCAACATGAGTAGAGTTATCAATTTGTATGATCCTGAGAAAATCTGTAAGAACCTTAAAGGTATCTGACTTAGATCTCAGAAAGAACACCGAAGTGAATCTTGAGAATTCATCTACAATGACTAGAGTATATGATTTCCCTCCTAGGATTTGTACAACAGTGGGTCCAAAGAGATCCATGTGTAGCAAGTACAAGATCCTAGATGAATCACTTTTATTATTGATTTAAAACTAGATTTAGTTTGCTTGCCTAGTTGACAAGCCCTGCAAAGGCCTTCATTCTCGTAGGGACCAGAAGATAAACCTCTCACAATGTTGTCTTTAGATAGCCTTGCAATGTTTTTCATATTTACATGTCCTATCCTTTTATGTCATAATTCATTTTGATTGCAAACTATATTAAGCAAACAAATATCTGAATTGGCAGAATAGAAATCAACTAAATAAATGTTTCCTTGTCTATTTCCAATTAAAACATTTTGTTTTTCTTTATTAGAAAAAATACAAGTTTTTGAATTGAAATGTACCTGATAACCTTCATCACATAATTGGCATATGTAGATGAGGTTATGCTTGAGTCCACTTACATAGGTCACCTTTTTGAATGTGACAGCTCCAATTCTTACTTCTCTATAGCCTTCAGACTGGCCACACTTTGAATCACCAAAGATAACCTTTGGTCCCAGCTTGGACTTGTAGTTATGTAAGTTGTCCTTGCTGCCAGTCATGTGCTTGGAGCAACCACTATCCAGATACCATGTTTGATTGACCACTGGACAACCCTTTTCCTGCAATGAAAATAGTTAGTTGATCTTGACCCAAGTTACCTTGGGTCCTTTATATTATTGATAGGAAAAAGCTTGAAATCACAGAATACTCAGGTTGTGATTTATATCCTAATGGATGATATCTTCTGGGAGGTATTATCCAATCTGCAAGTGGGTTAAATGGTTTCTTAGTTTGATTGGAGTTGATGGTGTAATTATAATTTTTGTTAAGTCTGACTGGGTTCAACGAATTGTTGTGAGTTCGTTGAATAGAGTTTGATGAAATGGGATGAGATCATCGATCTTTGCTCAGAAAATGAACATAGTCATTTTCTGTGCCACAGGTTCGTCGATCTCTGCTCGATGAACCATACTCAGTTCGTCGATCGCAGTAAGACAAATGATTATTATATATATTTGCGTTCAGAGTTCGTCGACTTGAGTTCGACGAACTTGACACATTTTGTCGATCTGAGTTCGACGAAATCTGCAGAAATTTGTTTTTATTCAAGGTTTTCTGATTTTTTTGTTTTGACCTTTTAAGTTGGACATTTCTTTTGTGGTTTCTTTATTGGTTATTATTTCTTTGCCCTTAGCAGAAACAAATTTTATGGGTGTGGATAGTATGTTCTTTTTGAGAATGTGGGGTAAACTTGATGATGCACCCAAGCCCAGCTTGCCATTCAGTCTGGCATTGACTGTGCTTGTAATGTCCATCATCTTAAGTCTTCTCCCATTGAGAGATTCCTCAAGTTGTTTGGCCTCATATAACTCAGTTTTTAACAGAATATTTGTTCATTAGCTAATGTAAGTTCATTTTTTAGCTTGGTGTTTTCATATTTCAGTGTCTCTTGACTAGTTAGTTTTTCCCTAAGTGCTTTGATTTCTTTTTCAGAATTTATTAGATCAATGCACATAGTTTTAAATTCAATTTTAAAAGCATCAGAATTATAGTCAAAAGATAAGAGTACCTGATCAGTTTCTGTTTCTGAAGCTTCTTCATTTTTAGATCCTTCTTCATCTGATTGACTCTTAGAGGCATCAATGTCCATGAGGCATACTTCTTTGGCCCTTGCCTCTTCTTCTTCTTCTTCACTGGAGCTAGAGGATGTGGATTCATCCTCAGTTTCACTCCAGGATTCAACTACAAGGCCTTTCCCCTTCTTCTTGTATTTGCTGGGAGAAGGCCTGCTGCTTTGCTGTCTTCTAGAATTCTTCTCTCTTCTCTTTTCCTTATTTTGATTTTTTGGACACTCTGAGATGAATTGTCCAGGTTTCCTGCTGCCAAAGCAAACCACTTCTTTAGTGAGGGTTTTTTCATACCTTGGCTTGTCATCCTGCCTGGATGACTTTCTTTTGAAATCCTTTCTTGCCATTTTATAGAATCTCTTGGCAAAGAGACTCATCAGCTCTTCATTCACAATTGACGCTTCAGATTCTTCAACAGCTTTAAAAGCTATACTGTGCTCCTTCCTTGCTGGTGGAGGTGTTTTCTGCTCAGCTGCTTCTCTGGATTTGATGAGATGCTCATAAGACTTTTGCTTTCCTAAAAGAGATTCTGTGGAAATCTCAGTTAGGCTCCTGGCCTCCTTGATTGGCCAGATCCTTGAATACCATGAGCTTGGGTTACACATGAGGATTTTGTCATTCACCTCAGTGAGGGTGATGTCCTTGTCTAATGTCTTTAGCTCATGGATGATTGAGCTCAACCTATTGTACATATCTGCAACAGATTCTGCTTCTTCCTTCTTGAAGTTCTCATATTGTGATATGTGACTGGATCTTCTATCCTTCCTTTCATCAGCAGATCCAACCACCATTTGGTTAAGAGATTCCCAAATGGCCTTAGCTGATGTGCATTCAACCACCTTCTGGAATATGTCATCATACATTGTTTGGGCCAAAATATTCATGGCTTTAGCATCAACAACTCTGGCTTTCTTCTGGGTTTCAGTCCACTGAGGTGGTGGAACTGCATTAGTGCTTGAAGCGGTTGTAGATGTGGAGGTAGTTGCTTGCAGGGACCTGTCAAGATAGAATTGTAGATATCCTCATCAATAGAATTCATATATAATCTTATTCTTGCCTTCCAGATGGCAAACCTATTTAGGTTATACACTAGAGGTCTGGTGCTTGCATAATCTTTGTTCTATGCCATGTCGTGAATATATATCTAATAGAAATAAAACTCAGATCTAACTCAGGATCTTTTGGTTCAAGGGTTAGCTTGTACAACCAAAGGAAACTGGCTCTGATACCAATTGAAAGTTATAGGTTAGATCTGGTATACTCTAGAGGGGGGGGGGTGAATATAGTATCTTTAGGTTTTTAACTCTTTTGCTGTAAATAAATTCTGAGTCCTAAAATAATATGGTTCAACACAGGCACAACAAATATAAGTTATCACAAACACAACAACCTAACTAGCACAGCCACAACAAGAACAAAATAAAAGAGCAACCCAGACAACACAAGAATTTTATAGTAGTTCCCCAACCTGGGTATATCCACTCTTCTACCACCCTGGTAGGAATACACTCAGGTTTTTGATCAGGTGACTGCCACCAATGAGCTTTTGATCAGGTGCTCATAAACCAAACCTCAACTCTTTTGATCAGGTGACTTGCAACCAGGAATAACTTTTGTAGGGAGTTAAGAACCCTTTGTATAGTGGGGGCGAGAGAGTGATTATGTATTCTCTTTCTCAAATACAACTAAGAAGACTCTAGTGGATTTTGATGTTAGCAAGGGCTCCCCCTGAGATAAAAAATGGTTCAGAAAGTTGGAGCCTTGCTGTAGGGTGAGTAGATCTTCAGTTTTTCAGCTTTGACCAGATGGTATTCAGGAACTTCTTTGACAGATAGAATATTTGTTGTCCTTTGAAGAATCAGAAATGAAGACAGAAGAAGACTCTTGATTTGAATGGTTCTTCTTCTTCTTCAACTTGATGTTCTTTCTCTGGTCTAGGGCTTGTTTCTGTATATCACTATGTTCTTTATTCGCTGTAAGTAGCTCTCTCTCTTATTTCTTAGTATGTTGTCGAGAGGAGAAGAAGATCCTTATTCACTGTAATTTTTGTGACTGTTGCTCAGGAAGAGAAAGAAAATCCTTTTTATATTTTCCATATAAATTTCCTTTTGAAATTTGAATTCCTTTCTGCATTGATTTCTGACGGCCTGGAGAATATTTGCATTTATTGGTTTCCCCAACTGTCCCATGGAAAAATGGCAAGTAATAATCCTGATGAAGATCGTAATCAATGCTTGCTTCTAACGGTAATATTCAGAGAATATTTAAGCATTGATTACTCAGGAATTATTGCAATAGAAAAGAGACAGAGGGAGGAAAATTTCCAAGTTTGGAACTTTACAGAATTCGTCGAGCAAAATTCATCGACCTGGATCCAGAGTTCGTCGAGCTGAGAATCTAAGTTCGTCTACCAGATATTTGTTGTTCGTCGAGCTGAGATACAAGATTGTCGACCTAAGAATAAAACTGCTTTCTCTAGAACCTTGCCAACTCTGTGCATCAAGATCGTCGAGCTGAGAATATAACTTCATCGACTGAATAACAGAATTCCATGTTTCTTGGACTTAAGAATGTTGAAGTAACGTGTCCAGAAATCATCGAACTCAGAACTGGGTTTGTCGACCTGAGAACTAGTTTCGTCGAGCTGAGAGCTTCTAACTGCTACTTGATAAGTCTTCCCAAGACTGTGGTCTAAGTTCGTCGAGCAGAGAAGGTGAGTTCGTCGACTAGAGTGTGATACTGGACTTAGAATACTTGGATGTTTCGGGAAAAACATGTTGAAGTAGAATACCCAGCAATCGTCGACCTGAGAACTAAGTTCATCGACCTGAGAACTAAGTTCGTCGACTGGAGTTAAGTGTGAAGAATTCTGGACTTGAAATGTTGAAGTATACTCTGAAAATCGTCGACTTGAGATTCAAGTTCGTCGACCTCAGCTCAGAGAATTTTCTCTAAGTTCGTCGAGCTGAGCACGACTTTCGTCGAGCTGAGCACAACTTTCGTCGAGCTGAGCACGACTTTCGTCGAGCTAAGCACGACTTTCGTCGACCTGAGTTCGACGAACGTCGAACTCATTTTTTGAGTCTTTAAAATTTCTATAAGTCTTGAGTCTTTTGAAGTCTGTTGATGGCTGGTCCATGTGGTGTTGACTTTAAGGACATGGCCTAGACTCTAGGACACATACATGACCCTAGCTATACATGTTGGGTCAAACATCCTAATTTAGTGAGCATAGCCTAAATCCAACTAGGGATCCAACATTAACCATGATAACAGGGGAAAAAGTCTCATCATAGTCAACACCATGAATTTACTTAAAACCCTTTGCCACCAGTCGGCCTTTAAATATATGTATATTCCCATCCATGTCAGTCTTCTTCTTGAAGACCCACTTGCACCCTATGACTCTTACCCTTCAGGTGGTTCCACCAAAGTCCATACTTTTTTTCATACATGGAGTCCATTTCAGATTTCATGGCCTCAAGCCACTTCTCATAGTCCAGTTTACACATAGCCTAAAGGTAGGTTGCAGGCTCATCACTATGATTCATAAGCAACACATTACCTATTTGAGACACGAGAAATCCATATCTCTCAGGCTCAAATCTTGGTCTACCAGATCTATGTGGACTTATGTTTCCTGAGCAGGTTCTCCAGCTACAACTACTTATTGTCCTGACTCAGGTTCCAATTCCAGTTCATTCACTGTTTGTGGTTACTAAACTTCTTCATGTTCTACCCTGGCTGTCTTTCTACTTAAGAATTCTTTCTCAAGAAAGACACCAGTCCTTGCGACAATCAGTTTGTCCTTGGACGGTATGTATAAGTAGTACCCTTTGGTTTCCCTAGGATACCCCACAAGATAACACTTATCTGATTTGAGTTCCAGCTTATCGGGCATTTGACGTCTCACGTATGCATCGCAACCCCAAACCTTAATGAACGACATACTGGGATGCTTCCTAGTCCACATCTTATATGGTGTCTTTAGAACCGCTTTCGTTGGAGCACGATTTAATGTTAAAGCAGCAGTTTCTAGAGCAAAGCCCCTAAAGGAAATAGGCAGATCTGCATGACTCATCATCGACCGTGTCATATCTAACAAAGTACAATTCCTCCTCTCAGACACACTATTATGCTGTGGTGTTCTAGGTGGAATGAACTGTGATACAATACCACACTCTATCAGATGATCACGAAACTCACGACTTAGGTATTCGCCAACTCGATCAGATCGGAGTGCTGTAACCTTCTTACCCAGCTGGTTTCCTACTTCACTTTTAAACACTTTGAACTTTTCAAAGGTTTCAGATTTACACTTCATAAGATACACATATTTGTATCTACTAAAATCATCAGTAAATGTAACAAAGTAGAAGAACCCACCTCTAGCCAAAGAACTCATGGGTCCACATACATCACTATGTACTATACCCAAGAGATCATCAACCCTCTCATTGAAGCCAGTGAAAGGAACTTTAGTCATCTTTCCTAACAAACAAGATTCACATCTCTCAAATGATTCATAATCAAATGAGTCCAACAGTCCATCTCTATGGAGCTTGGATATACGTTTCTCATTTATATGGCCCAAACGATAATGCCAAAGATACGTACGGTTCGAGTCATTTGTTCTTTGTCTTTTAGTATGTTCAATATTATAGATTGGATGATCTCAGTTCCAATCTATAATATTGAACAAACATTAAACATTTGGGCTACAACATAACAAACATGATTCTTAAATATTGAACAATAGTTATTCTTAATAATAAAAGAAAAACCCACCATGTCCAAACATAAAATGGATATAATGTTTCTAGTTATGAAAGGAACAAAATAACAATTATCAAGTTCTATTACAAGCCCACTGGGCAAAACAAGACAATAAACCCCCACAGCAATAGCAACAACCCTTGCTCCATTGCCAACACGGAGGTCCACCTCTCCTTTACTCAGTATTCTTCTCCCTCCCAGTTCCTGCACATTTATACAAATGTGTGAACCACATCCGGTATCCAATACCCACGATGAAGGAGCAGAAAGGTTTTTCTCTATAATATATATACCTGAAGCGGAGGTCATACCTCCTCTTGTCTTCTGCAGACCCTCAATGTATGAAGGACAATTCCTCCTCCAATGACCAGCCATGCCATAATGGTGGCACTTCCCTTCTGCCCCTGAGCCTTTTTTTTCAGTGTAGAAGACTTGGGCTCCAGTCCAGACTTAGGTCCCACCTTCGTCTTCTTGAAGCCCTTGGCTTTGCCCTTGCCTTTTTGCACCATCAATATGAGGCTAGCAGACTTGGCCTTCTTCATATTAATCTCGGTAGTTTGCAACATGTCTAGGAGCTCGGGCAGTGTCTTGTCTATTTCATTCATGTTATAGTTCAAGACGAACTGCTCATAACTATCCGGCAACGACTGCAGGATCAGGTTTGTAGCCAACTCTTGGCCCAGAGGGAAACCTAGTCTTTCAAGGTTCTCGATATACCCAATCATCTTAAGTACGTGAGTCCCTACCAGTTACCAAGATCCCATCTTATACTGGAACAACTCCTTGGTGACGTCGAATCTCTCTTGATGCGCTTGCCCTTAAAACATTTTCTTAAGATGCTCATCAATGTCTTTACAACCCATGTTCTCATGTTGCTTCTGAATCTCAAATTTCATGGTTGCTAACATGATACATTCGACATCTAAGGAGTCGTCAAGATACTTCTTATAAGTATCTTTATCAGCACGACGTGCATTCCCGACTGCCTCATCAGGGGATACCTCTTCCAAAACATAGAGCTTGCGCTCTTACCTGAGAATAATTCTCAGGTTTCTGTACCAGTATAAATAATTTGTACCACTCAGCTTCTCCTTCTCAAGGATCTCTCTGAGGGATAGGGTGGAGTGTGATCCACTTGCCATGGAAATTCTACTAGAATATAAGCAAAGCAAATTAGTAGCATATTTCAAAATACAATTTATCTTCAATTAGAACTTTAATCAAAAGAACTTACTATTTTTATCAAACTGATAACCATCGATATCAATTCGAAGAGTTTGGAGAGTAACCCTCTTAGTGGACAAGATTCATATTTCACAAACACTATGAGTCAGCTTCGGCTTTTCTCTCACAATACAATTATTTAGATAAGCAACGCTTGCCAATTGCATTACAATGCAATTCTTGTATGGTTGGTGAATAACTCTTTATTCACATACATCATATGGTGCATGCCAACCCCGTGGCTCTGGGAACTCAACCTTTGAGGTCACCCAGTTAAGCTAGACCCGATGTCGACAGTGAGATATCACAATTATCTGCTCACACCCTCACCAAGATAGATTAATGCACCTTGCTTTGGCAAGCCCAAACTTCATCGATTGATGCAGGAAGAGTGTCATCCATCGGAAGGCATCGACTACTTAATATTTCTTAAGGGATTTTAAATAGTTGATTAACTCTTCAATCATGGTTAAAACTTAACCAGCGTGCACATCAAGCATAAGAAATTCAACAAGCATAACTCAAATGCATCCTAGATGTGCAAAATAATCATCAACACTTGATGAACTGGGCTAAGTCTGAACATCTCGAACATATCCAAATCATCATACCTACATGCACAGGGCATGAGCAACACCAACTCGACTTACACAGCAGACAAACACGTCACTTTATGTGAGATTCAAAATCTAACACATACTTAGTTTCACAAACCAACAAAGTGATGGTTACTATTAAGGAGTAAACTAAAAGAATTCACATGCGTTCTTGGAAAGATCCACGACTAAATTTGGGCATTTGGAACACTTCAAAATCACCAAATCTACACGCCATGGATTCAACAACTTCTGAAACAATGAATATTACTGGCAACCTCGCTCTGATACCACTGTTGGGTTTTTGGGGATGACACAAAACTTGAGCATGCAGCGAAAAAAGAATAATAAAAACCCAAACGAGTTCGGATCTAACAATATTCATGAATCAAGAAGTAAGCATGCTGTAATAAAAATTTCCTTTGAGGGATTGAGTCAGAACTCAACTAGATGCTCCAGAAAAATCAGGCCAGCCACACACTAGATAGAGTCTTGAGCGCAGAAAGTATATCCGTGCCTCTATAGTAATCCACACGATCGGGAGAACCATCAACAACTTGTCACACAAGCTCTGGTCAGGAGAGGACACTCAGTATCTCCATAGACTGCTAGATCTATTATAGGAGAGGCGACGATGACACTCACCGGAATTAGGATTGGAATCGGCGACAGGATTGGCGGAACACTTCCGTCGGGTTTTTAGGTTTTCTTCTTATCGCACAGTAGCAGCTCGTGTGCTGAAAAAGACAACTATCCCCAGAAAACCCTAAAACATAATATTTATATCCCAGAAGATAGATTCAGCAAGTCAACATTAGAATCAGCACGGGCATTCGTCGAAATTAGCTCGATGAACAATTCGTCGAACTCAACTTAACGAAATCCGCGCCAAAGTCCAGAACAGCTCAACGAATAATTCGTCGAACTCAGCGTGATGAAATCTGCCCCAAAGGCCAGAACGTCTAACGCATTCATCGAACTCATCTCGACGAAATCTGCGCGAAATGCCAGAATGTCGAACTGGATTCATCGAACTCAGCTCGACGAAATCTGTGCCAAAGGCCAGAACATTGAACTCATTCGTCGAACTCAGCTCGACGAAATCTGCGCTGCAGGCTAGAACGTCGAACTTCATTCGTCGAACAGATTCGTCGAACGGCATTGAGTAAATACAATACACTCAATGCCTAAGAGCCAGATTCGCCAGGTAAACATTTTACCCGACGAAGGCGTTGAGTGGACTCGATGCACTCAATGCTTAAGTGCCACAGTCAACACACTCAATGCACTCAACGCCAACATCTCCAGAGTTAACACTTAACCCGCGAAAGCGCTGACTGGACTCAATGCTCTCAACGCTTTCATCCCGATGGCATTGAGTGAGCTAAACACACTCAACGCCTAATGCCTTAGAATCTTTCCAACCTCCATGGCATTGAGTGAACTAAACACACTCAACGCTTTCAACCCGATGGCGTTGAGTGAACTAAATACACTCAACGCTATCAGCCTGATGGCGTTGAGTGAACTAAACACACTCAACGCCAAATGTCTTAGAATATTTTCAGCCCCTTTTTCAATATCCGTCAACTCATCATATGAGCTAAATTATACGGATCCAATCTCCCAATTTCTCCATAATCTTGTGTGAGACCCTGATAGGCTCATACTGAGTTGGTAGCGCGGCCACAAGCTTGATCACTTCCAGATCACTATGGTTGCACTAACAGTCCTCTACTCTGGCCTCAACTTAGGATGATGAATTCCTCCACGTCTCACATGTATCATCACTCTGCCTCGCTCTGGGCCCATGCTACTCTCCCTGGGGGTGGCCCGTCTATCAGTCTCTTCCCTCTATTTTGTACTCTCAGCTAATTTGCCTCTAATTTCTTCGTCATTTCTATGATCTGGGACTAAATGCCATGGGATATGAATAGTAAGGCCTATCCCAATGGATCCTTGAATCCATGATAGAATCTCTTCACATATCTCCTATCATCTAAGTCTTGTATCCCCGCAAATCTGGCCAGATGGGAGAACTCTCTCTAATATTCTGTCATGGACCTGCTTCCCTGTTGGAGGTTCAAAAACCTCTCCTCCAGCTCAGCCCTGTCCGTAATGGACACAAAATGCTCCAGGAAAACCTCACTGAACTCCTCCATGAAATGTCTGAAATCTCTCTATCTGCATATGTGGAATCAATCAAGGACTTCCACCACCTCTTCACATGAGCATCCAATGTGGAAGTTGTCAAAGGAACTGTCTTGCTGACTGGGCAGCTAATGCCTGCGAGCATTACCTGTATGGTCTCAATCCATTCCTCCATCTTCACCACATTCTCTATCCCGTGGTATATCGGGGGAGACAGACTCCTAAAATCAGTCAACCAATTCGATCTCATGTTTGGCTGTGAGACTCGGACCTGCTGAGCTCTGAAGACCTCAAGGATAGCCATCAAAGTCAGCCCTACCTCTGTCTGCTGAAAAGAGTGGCTGCCATAGGAGGAGGGACGATATTCTGTAGTTTGAAAATCTGTGGGGGCTACACAAAAGTTAAGGTTTATATTAGGATTGACCTAACTCATTACTTAAATGGACAGTTTTTTGTGACCTTTTACACATGGGCACACCATTAATTTCGCTAAATAGTTTGTCTACAAACTAATGCTCAAGCGGGGTGAGCTAGTGTTTTGTGGACTTTTTTCTCTTATGATCGTTTGTTCAAGTGATACCAGATTGTCAGACCCCTCCCTTAACAGGGATTTACCCGGGTCTTATGCCTAGAGCTACCGCCATACAGTGATACCAACTCACGGGTTAGTCACCACCGCATGACGTTGATCTTGTTGGCTAGTACGATCATTAAAATATTTTAGGCCAATACGAGAAAAGAAGTAAAGTATAACAAACAAGTCCACAAAATCACAGCCATAATCATAATATGAAATAAGTGTCCACAATGAGTACAAGAAAAGAAAGTAAGGGCTTATGCCCGGTACATGCCAAATAAAATACAATCCCTCTCTTAAAACATCTCTAAGAGGAAGCTAACAAACACTTATCATCACCCGACGATGAGTAGTAGTGGTAGTAATGTGTCGATCTGCTCCTCAGGTTATACTACCTCGTCCTGTTGGTCGTGCGGACGCTCCAACTCATCAAGCTCCTACGGTCACAACCGACCATTAGTCATAAAGACTAAGCCATTTTGTCTTCACCTCGCCCCCATGACTCCTAGACACCGTGCGGGAGGATGAAAGCATAGGACAACAAGAGCAGTATCAACAAATAAGCAAGTGACAAAGGAATTATACTAGTATAAGTAAAATCTAACATTGTCCATAAATTTTACGCTAGAAATTAAGTGTGTTAATAAGTGGCAATGAGCAGTAAATTGGTAGAAGCAGTAAACAACATAAGCAGTAAAGTAAATATGTGAGGTGCAGGTAAAGTGAAGAACTACTGCTATACTACCATCACGAGAGTAACTTAACTCATATGAATTCCCAGACAAACTTATAAGTTAAGATTTACAGAATTGTAACTTATCATATAAAAGAGTACATACTAAATAATATGATAAGAATCTGCATTATGAATGACCTATAAGAATGTATGTTATGATATGTTATGCATGTTATGATTCATACAAGTGCAACTCACTCACATGACTCTGTGATCACGGACCTTTAGTACCCCATTTTTGGAGTTAGTAAAACTCTCTGGTACCACCGTTGTGGCTACTGCAGCATTAGAGCGGGTAGCTCCACTTCTTAGGAGGGTATGCACACTGCCAGGTCTAGACCCTTTCGTACGCCTCTGTACACATCCTAGGTGCGCTCTAGAGTCTCTGCGTACTAATTACTGGACATCCTACCAATCATAATGGTCGAGTGTGTATTTTTGGGGATTTTCCTCCAGACTGCTATATAAACAACCTATGGGCCCCTCAAACCATCACACCACGCTAGAGTCAACGTACTGCCATCTGTGTGACTATTGTGCCAGTACCGAAGTCTCGCCACTAATTTATTGCTATACATATGCAAGTTGTCTCAACCCGAGCCTCCAGCTCGCAGGACCAACCCATCCTGATATAAAACTTCTCTAGCCTCCAGCTCGCAGGATTAACCCATTCTGATATACTATTTCCCAAGCTTTCAGCTCGCAGGACAAACCCGTTTTGATATTACTATCTCCCGATCCTTCAGTTCGCAGGACAAACCCGTCCTGTACCATTCCATCCCATAACTTGGGATGAGTTTTACCATATCTTTTGTTCTCCTAATTAGACTTCTATTGTCCAATTATAATTGTACTTAGAGGTTTAAGGTGAATCCTGGACTTCCCGAGGTCTACCAGTGAATGGCTCGCAGCGGTACTAGGGGATGGGATGAAGCCCAAATCCCCCTTTTCATGACAATTACTTTTATTAGTTGCAACCCATTCCTAACAACCCACTCTCGTTGTTACTCTTAAGTAACTTAATGTCTTATGGTACTTAATGGGGAGTGACGCTCTTTCATCGGACTCTGTATCTTACACTTCCTCTTAATATCCATATTCACTAAAACATGTCACCCCTTGGTGATTTACCTTGAAACCTCAACCAAAGCTCTATGGTAATTCATTTAATACCACCTTAATTAAGATTAACCTCTATAATCACATTCCATGATTTACCTTTATACAATACATTCTCTTCAATGGTATTCGCTCTTAAGACCTCTGATATACTGTGTGTGGTGCAATCTCATATACTAAATTATATTCCTCAAACTTACACTATTAATGCGCCATGGTTATAATATTCTTCTGAATAGTTTTCATAATTTCAAAGGGATTTTAGTGGTCTAATCAATATATCCATTTTCTACTATTTGTAGACCATGATGAAGTTGAACTAGTTCTATCCTCTAAAATGCAAACTTCACTATATCATGTCTAATTGAGTTAAAATTCATATCGTGGATGCTTCATTACTAAAACAAGAAATTATCATAATTTAATGATTTACAAATTAATTTGACCATCAATAATATTAATTAACTTCTTCACTTGCATTAATTATCAAAGGAAGCATCACATACAAACTCCAAATTCCCTAATTAATTTACTAGTGATAACAAATAATAAAATAACAAGATTTATTGAATTACACAATTTTCCATAATGTTTATACCCCTAATTTGCATTTATGATCAAAAGGGTAAATATGTAACATTACACAATAAGTACCAAAATAGCTCATCCTAAAATTATGATAAAACTACTATAGGTTTCAAAGGACATAAAAATAGCCTAGTTCAATTTGCATAATTTTCCAAATAATTTTAACCATAAAAATTTCCTTAATACAAAAGTGTGACAAATTAAATTCTTTTACATTTCCCTTACATATGACTTCCAAAATTTCTACCAAAATTCTAAGATGCCTATAATATAAATTTTAACCATATTACAGAAGCTTGGATTTTTAATTAGTCATTAAGTCATCTTTATTTTACTAATACACTTTTATTACAAAAAAAACTATAATTAATTTCCTATGATTTTTGACCCAAAAATCCTAATATCTCTAAGGACGGTTCCTTTACGCATGTTAGGTGTATGACCAAAATTTCATAAACATTTACCATGTCCTTGGTGCAAAATTTCACGAAAACTCCTTGGATTAAGGCACTTTTAGTTACATACTTGCCCTAAGTCATGCATGTGGAATACCCAACAAGCGGAGGACCAAATGGCCCAAAATATTTAACAGAGTCCTAAAATGACCTAATAGACATGCCACCCAAATTTGGGGTCATTTTGAGTTGTAAAACTCCATAATTCACATTATTTTTGTAAATCAAATAATGAGTAAAACTATAGAAACATATTCCGCTAAAAATTTGATTTTTTGGCACAAGCTAGTTCTAGAGCACATACAAGCATGGTCCAAATTTCATCCCATTTGGAATTTCCATCTAAAATATATATACATTCTAATTTATGCCTTATAGATGGAGTAGTCCTAGGAAAAATGACCTACCGGGAGCTACAGTGCTCCAAATGACTTGATCTTAATTCCTACATAAAGTACAAATATAGGCCTACAAAGATTATTTAAGCCAACTTTTGATGATATGTCCCCTAAGTGCCTCAAAAGTGGCATGCAAGTTGCTATAACTTCAACTCACTTATGAGTTGGTTTGCTAATAGCAGATCAGGGAAACGAAATCAGTGGCCCTGATTTCGTCTCCTTTCTCTAGCCAACGACCCGGATCGCTCCACGATTCTAAGCCACGATCCAGACCACTTGAGCTCCTCCCCAGCCATACGCCGCCACCACTACCTCTGTTAAGGTGGTGGGCGTTAATTGGCGGCAGATTGGCCGTTGATGGAGGGGTTTATCGGCTAACCCGAGAGGAAGACCAAATGAGCTTTTTCCTTGAAATTGGAAATGGAGCTCGGCTCAATTGAGCACTAATCCGACTCCTAACACCTTAGATGTATAACACAGAGGAAGGGGAGGAGAAACGGGCCTAGAGATGGGCCTGGTGGTAGGTGTGGTGGTGGTGAGCCATTGCCGACAATCTCTCCAGCAAGCTAGCTCCCAATCTCCATTCTCCACCATTTTCCTTCATCCAAAGCTCGAATTCAACTCCCCTAAACACTTTAAAGTTGATGATGAGGTCAATTGGGAGTGGTAGGTTCAATTAGATGTGTATTGACCTAGGTTGATCAAAAGGGCACTTTGGTCAATTTGGCCAATTTGGTGACCCTAGGATAGGGCTTTTGGGTCACTTAGGTTTCCTTTAGGGTTAGGGACACCATGGTGAGGTCAATTTGCACTTGTGAGTCCAATTTGGGATAGTTTGACCTAAGTTGACTTGAACATTATAGTGGGCGGCATGTAAGTTCACCCTAACTCATTGGGTCCTAGGCCTCTACCGAGCCTAACTCATCACACTCACCACATATCCTACCTTATTAGTGTTAAGGGGGTCTAGAATTAAATGAGATGTTATAGCATCGCGCTCCCACGCTACTGGGTGTTTCTCCCCAGTATTGCAGAGCATACCACTCCTACGCTGCCAGATGTTTCACCCCCGCATTGCAGAGCATTTTTCTCCCACGTCGCCGGGCATTTAGACCCCATGCTACAAAGCATTTCACTCACACGTAGTCGAGTGTTTCTCTATTGCGTTGTAGAGCATCTTTCTTCCATCATGCCGGACATTTCACCCCTGTGTTGCAGAGCATCCCGCTCCAATGCTATCGGGTGTTTTGCCCCCGCGTTGTAGAGCATTTTGCTCCCATGCTAGAGGGCATCTCTCCTATACATTGTTGGGAATCTCAATAATATGAATCCCCAAAGGCGAGATGGACGAAGGTCCTTCTATATCTCCAGGAGAGATAGATAAAGGTCTAACGTACCTTAGCTAGGACGAACCCTAGTTCTCTAAAATCACGATCGAACAAAGTTTCTTCGCCACCTCCTCTTGGATGAACCTCGGTTCTCCCAAAGCACGATTGAACAAAGGTTCTTCACCACCTCCCTCGGACGAACCCCGATTCTCCAAAGCACGATCGAGCAGAGTTTCTTCGCTACCTCTACTCGGAAGAACTTCGACACTCTTAAGGCCGAAACAAAATAAGATTTTTTGCCCCCTCCAGTCAAATAAACCCGGGTCTCCTAAAGCAGCAACAAAGGTTCTCCACCATCTCCGCTCAAAAAACGAGCAAACAAGGGCTTATCGCCCCCAAATCCTAAGCAGCTTACGGATTTCCCAAAAATGCGAGTAAATAAACATCAACCACCACTCGGACGGACCTCGGTCCTCTTGAGATGTGAATGAACAAAGGTCCTTCGCCACCTCTACTTGGACAGACAACAACTCTCCCAGAATGAAAGCTGACAAATATCTCCCACTAGCGACCTGTTCAAAATGTCAGGGTTCAAGCTAAGAGCTACTCTACCAAAAGTGTACGCACACCAAAGCATAAACAGAACACCATAGATCCAAAAAAGAGGGTATCTGTGTAATGTCCCATTTCGTGCTAGACCCCTCGCATGCGTTTTAAGTCAAGAAAGCTGACTCAAGCTTGGGGTGCACCAGTAACAAGCGTCGAGTGATACTCGACTAATAGGGCAAATATGACCTAGAAATATTCTGGATGCTATAGGCATTGAGTGATCTCAACACCACTCGACGAATTTAACTTAGAATAATCCTGGATTCGACAAAGCATCGGGTGCGTTGATTGGTCTCAACGCCACTCGAAGAATTCTGACTCAGAAATATTCTGGATGCTGAGGCGTTGAGTGAACTTGACGGCATTCGACATGGCATTAAGTGCGTTGAGTAGTCTCAATGTCACTCAATGCTTTTGAATTAGAAAGTTTGGCATTCAACAAGTCGTTGAGTGGTCACAACGCCACTCAATGCTTTTGACTTAGAATATTTCTGGACTCAAAGCGTCGAGTGCGTTGAGTGGTCTCAACGCCATTCGATGAGGCGTTGAGTGATTTAACTTAGAATAATTCTGGACTCAAAGTGTCGAGAGCGTTGAGTGGTCTCAACGCCATTCGATGAGGCGTTAAGTTATTTAACTTAGAATAATTCTAGACTCAAAGCATCGAGAGCGTTGAGTGGTCTCAACGCCATTCGACGAGGCGTTGAGTGTTTAACTTAGAATTATTCTGGTAACTATAGGCGTTGAGTGGACTACATGCCACTCGACGAAGCGTTAAGTGCGTTGAGTAAACTCGACGCCATTCGATGAAATGTCCTGTATACTCGACGATTTTGACTGGACCTTATAGACGTCGTGTGATCACGACGAATCTCGATGATTCGTCGAGTGTGTATGGTATACATGATGATTTTGACTTAGAACATTTCGGCAGACTGTGTTGCAGGTTCATGGGTACAGGCTGAACTGGATTTTCAGGAAATGCGCCAATTGACTTATTAGGACTCAGTCCTTTCGACAAGACTTAATATAAATAAAAATGGGCAGTCCAATACTAGGGTGACATGTGGCAGGCGTCTAACCCTAATTTTTCCTATAAAAGGGGATTTACAGAAAACCCTAGCCACTTTACTTCTTACTAAATCGGCTGCTGACTTCAGCGGCGACCATTCTTTCACATCACGCACTTTGGCCAGATCCACAACTAGTCCAGCACCACTGATCACATGTCCTAAGAAGGCAACTTCTCGGAGCCAAAATTCACACTTGCTGAATTTGGCAAATAAGGTATGCTCCTTTAGCTTCTTCAGCACTATGGTCAAGTGTTCTACGTGCTCCTCCTCTGTCTTCGAGTAGACTAAAATGTCATCGAAGAAAACAATGATGAAGACGTCTAAATATGGCTCAAACACTTTGTTCATCAAACTCATTAACGATGCAGGGGCATTCGTGAGCCCAAACGTCATCACGGTGAACTCATATAGCCCATACCTTGGGCTAAATGTCATTTTCTGGATATCCACCTCTTGTATCCTCAATTGGTAATACCCCGAGCGCAGATCCAACTTGGAAAACCAGTGCGCTCCCACCAGTTGATCGAATAACTTATCGATCTGGGGTAAAGGGTAGGTGTTCCCCACCATTAATTGGTTGAGCACTATGTAGTTTATACACAATTGTAATGTCCCGTCCTTCTTTTTAACAAATAGAACAGGGGCTCCCCAAGGTGATGAACTAGGGCGAACGAACCCTGACTATACTAATTCCTATAACTAAACTCTAAAATCCGCGAGTTCTTTCGAGGACATTCGATAATGGGTCCTTGAGACGGGCTTGACACCCGGTACTAACTTAATCTAAATGCCCACCTCTCGATATGGGGGTAATCCCGACAACTTCTCGGGAAATACCTTAGGGAAATCCCGCACCACTCGCACATCTTTCATATCCATTGCCATCTCTTTCAACTCGAAGCAAATCATGTAAATTTCATCCCCTTTCATGTGGGCTTTTAAGGCCTTAAATGAAGATAATAACATACGAGGTGCGAATCTAATAACCCGAAAGGTGACTTCAGAGTCCCCATGTCTCAAGAAAATTCATATCTCCGCACAATCAATTATGGAGCGATGCCAATCCAACCACGTCATGCCCAGAATTAGGTCGAATTATGACATTCTCAATACTATGGCGGGGGTTTCAAAGATCTTTGCTTCAAGAAGTATCACCAATTCGCATTTGGAGGTTGCAGTCATCTCAGAGCCATCCGGGAGGCGTACACTCCGAGCAAGACCGGTGAAGTATTGCACTCCTTACAAGTCTCTAAAGAAGTCTGCCGACACAAACAAGTGTGTGGCACCGGTATCGAATAAAGTATAAGCAGGTTTCCCACCAACCATCACAGTGCCTAGGTATCAATTACAAAGACTCAAGCTAGACTCTTGGTTTAACTTAGCCTAGAAAATGGAAAAAGTTTAAAACATAGTAATTTATCGCAACGTACTTGCAATCACCTCCTGAGGTTTCCTCTCCTACGCCATATCTAGCACGAATACCTGATCCCGTGCTGGTCCAGGATTCCTTCCTCGTGGTCCTCGCCATCGACCAAGCATATGTCCTCGTCCTCGTGGGCTTCCGGGGGAATAATAGGGGGATCATTCCTACCTAGCTATGGGCAATAGCGCCGGATGTGGCCCTGCTGGTTGAACTGGAAGCAAATTCGCTTGTTTTGTTCCCTAGGTCGCAGGTACAGTTGTTGCGGTGGAGGTAGAGTTGGCTGCAGGGCCGGACGCTCCATTTTATAGTTCTGACGGAAGCGACCTCCACCTCTATTATTTCCTCTTCCTTTATTGTCCTGCCTCCTCCAATAACTGGGGCCGATCTCCATTACTAACACAGCGGGTCTCTTATTACTAGCCTGGACACCGAAGTGGTTGTTTCCTATCTTATAGCAATGTCGATTATCTCAACTAGGCTTGAATCCGCTATAAATAAAAGCGCTTGCCTCAGGGGATCTCGCAAGCCCGTGTAAAATCTCTTTGCATAGCTGATACGCCTGAAACAGGTGTGCGTTGTACACGTAAGTGCACATGCCGGTTCAAGTAATAAAGAGTGAATAAAGATCGTTCCCACGGAGATGTGTTAGATTTAGTGCTTGCAAATACTAGTTATGTCTTTTCTCTAAATCCAAGTAAGTTAAGAGTGATGATGTTATAATTATTGAAAACTATAAATATAAATGCTTAATTAAAAATAAACTACAATTACTTGAGGGAATACTTTTTATCAATTGGAAAACTAATCTTGTATCATGATTTCCTATGCCTAGCATGATGAAATTAAAAAGATGACTTCATGTGTATGTGTGGTGAAACGTCTTGCAACGATTTTAGAGTATAAGATCTATATCTCTCGATATCAAAAATCCCTAGTCTCTATTACCCCATAGGTGAAACAAGTACCGCATAAATATCAAAAACCAAAGTTGCTAACATCAAGAGGAAATCTCTTTCTCCCTTCAAATGCTATACTGAATCTAGGACGCACTTGCGTAACTCCTCTCTCGATTTATGGAGCGTAGTAGAAAAGCGAAACCTTGGCCAAAAGCTTCAAAATAAAGATCTTAAATTCGATAAAGAACATTCACCAAACAATCATGAAGGAAAGTTATAAGAACATCATCAAACAAATTATAGTACTCTCACAATACAAGCTTAAAAAGAATTAGTTCATGGCGACGCAGGAAACACACAAAGCGTTTGAAGAGATCTTACAATACATGATGAAATTGACAAAAAAACATTGTAGGATTCTCCTTTTGACTCCCTCGCTCGATCAACCCGGAGATCTGTTGTCTTCCTTGCTTCGGCCGCCCCTTGAATGGAGGATTTTTGAAAACCCTAGATGAAGAACTCCCTCTCTCCTTAAGATGATGAATAATGAATAACTCCTGAATAATCCTCCATAAAAAACGTCCAACCCTTTCCCCAAAGGATGCCTCTTTACAAAATTGCAATTGGCGGAATTTTGGAAATTTGAAATTTGAAATTCGTCCAGACGTTGCAAACTACTTTCCCGCGCGTTGTGACCTACTTTCCTGGTTACTATATTTGAGCAGATTTCTTTCTCCAAGCAGATTTCTTTGGCATTTCTCTCAATGATACCATGGAAAAAGACATAATTAGACACAAAATAAAGAAATATGAATTTAATTTCATTTCTATAGAATTTAAAATCATATTAAGAATTTTATAATCAATATTTAGTCTAAAATTGGGCTAGATGACTTCTTTTTGAGAAGTTATCAATAGCCACAGTCATCCAACTCGTAGGCATCATCGAACCTAGCAAGATGATGAAACTCCTGCTGGTATTCAGTAACCGAGTTGGAACCCTGCTTCTGTTGCAGGAATCTTTCCTCGAGTTCATCTCTAGCGGTCGGCGGGATGAAATGTTTCAAGAAATCTCCAGAGAACTCAGTCCAACAGATTTTCGTATAAACTCGGCCCTGCAAGGTGGAACCCATGACGAAATTCCACCACCTCTTCACATGTAATTGTAGGACTGAGACTGCTAGGGTCACAACCATATTAGTTGGACATCTGATCCTCGCCAGTAATGCTTGCACCGTGTCGAGCCATTCCTCAGTGCGAACAGTCAACTCCGTCCAAAGGTATTCATGCAGAGAGAGAGTTCGGAAGGTGCGCAACCAGTTAGAGCCCGGGGCTTGGTGTTGCACTGGGGCATGTTGAGACCTAAAGGCGTCCAGAATAGTCGTGAGAGTCTGCCCCAACTCTAATTGTTGGAACCGAGTGGGAATGATAGGAGCGGGAGTGCCCCCTACTGGCTCTACTTGTACTAGGATGTACATGTAAGGTACAAACCTAAGGTCAGCTCGCTAAATGTAGGGTCAAAATTGGACATACTTATTGTGAATTACATATGTGCACACCACTGCTTCCGCTAAGTCAGTTTGTCCCCAAACTGACTAATCGAACGGGGGTGGCCCAATGTTCACTGACTTCTTAGTTCAGGATTGTAGCAAGCGGATACCATTTGTAAGACCCCCCTACCAGAACACAAAACACGCCACGAGGTGAGTCTTTTGCCCAAAACAGCCGTCTTGTGGTAGCGTTAGCACACAGGCTAACCTGTACTACAAGACACCTATCCTGCAGGCTAAACATATCATCCATGCCAACACAACATAAAGAATATAAATCAGATGTCAAAATTACACACTAGTATACAAGTCCACAGTATAACCGAAATAAGAAGCAACCAAGGCTTCAATATCATCTGAGTACACAATGCCAAATGGCTACAAAATGAGTCCCTCAAAACACACATCAATCACTAACGGTAAAGTTGGTATCGTTGCATTATGCCCTGTCGTCCTAGCCTGGCTTCTCTCCTGTATAACCAGCTGTTGCCTTATCTGCGGGGTTGCCTCCTAAAAGGAAGATGTGGCAACTAATACTCATAAAGACTAAGTGGCTATCACATCTGCTCCCCTGACAACTCCTCGACATCGGGCGGAGAAAGGGAACAAGGGTACAATGTATATAAATAAATATTAGTACAAACAAGTAATATAGGAGTAAACAATATCAGTGCATATCAGTAATTGCAACAAACGAGTATATTCATCAACTTTAACAGCTCTACCATCTACAGCAGTATATATTATGAATCTACGACAAGAAGTAACTTAACTTATATGAATGCCTGTACAGACATATAAGTTTAGGATCAGGTCAACAGTAAAGTAACCCATCGTGTATGAGTGCCCATACAAAGTTATATGATGAGGATCTTGTGAATGTAATGTAATGATGATGACATGAATGTAATGCAATTACTCACCCATGTTCACGCACATGTAACTGCTATGTTGACACAGACTTGTAGTTCCCACTTTTCGAGTAGTTAGCTAACCTCTCAGGAACCATCCGTCGTGGCCAGGCAGTGATAGTAGAGCGGGCTTCTCCACTACTGGGCGGATATCCACACTACCAAGCCTAGGCCTCTGTATGACTCAATGCTAAGAACACAACAGTGGAACTCCCTGCGTACTACGGCTTAGAAAGAGTCTCGGGTAGATGTGCATCAAGAACCAAGCGAAACTGGCATATATCGTGGCACGGAAGGAGCCTATGGGAGCGTATCACCAAAGGACCATGCCCAACCGTCCACTAGCACAAAGGGTGCCTCAGGAAGTAAACACTGAGGACCAAGGCCCAATCGTGCAAGTCTATCTATCAACTCCCATTGGTGTGATGACTGGCAAGCCCGTAGACCTGCCACACTATTCTTAACCCATGATTATGACACCGCGTGTGAACTCACGCCGCATGCATTTCACATATAGGGCTCCACAGTGATTCCCTTATAAGATTTCTCATCCTGTGCTCAACAGCACGCAAGGACTCCATACCGAGTCCCTTAGCAACATGTCGTTTTAGTGCGGCAACACCCTCATACTTCCAAGCCTTTCACTTTTCGATACCCATCAACAGTTTAATGTTTACATGGGTGGAAATCCACCTTACACAACTCACCATTCTCACACTGCTACCCGAATGGAACACGCCTCTAAGCAGTGGATCATTTTACACCTTCCTTATTTAACTCATCTCATGGCCATACATAAACCTCTTCCGATTTCTTTTAAGAATCAAGCATCCACCAACAATTATTCTTCCATCACGGTAATCGCACAGCATAAAGATACTTTACCCCTAGCATTAACATGAATTCATGGTTTACTCGTTCGATTATCGAGCATCACATCTTCTTCCAAACTTATTCCATTTCACACATTACATTCATGCCTTATTATGTTTCCCAACAATTTATTTATCACATTCACATTGGACCAAGATCACTAAAATCTCAACATTTATTCTTACAATTCCTTTACTCAATCCAAGCCCAATTCTACACTAACCCGAAAATAGTAAGTACACAAGACTTGACCGTACAACCACTTTGACTGGACATTCCTGAGCCTACAAGACTTATATAAAAGTATGTAACCATCCATTGGAAAGGTATTTCCAAGGCCTGCAACTTTTGTATTCGGTCCATCACCCATATCAGACCATAAGGTACTCGAAATCAATCTCAAGTCTGCTGCGTACAAGAAACAGAATTCTGCACGATTAACGTATCAGACCAGCAAGTTCGATTGGGCTTTTCTATGGCTACATACCTCGTATGAAAATTTCTAACCACCAGTTGGAAAGGTATTTCCAAGGGCTATGACTTTCATGCTTAACCTAAAGTCCAGATCTGAATGTATCATACCCGAAAATGACCTTGAAGTTCGCTACGCGCAGAAAATAGATTTCTGCATGCATCTTAAAGCAAGACGGACAGCATCGGTTCGTCTTCCTCATCCAGCCATTTACTCATAAGTCAGTAAAGATTTTCCTCCTCCCTTATTCACCCTCACAAGACCATTTCTCTTCATGAAACCAGGTCCATCCTCTTCACAACGAAGAGGGGAAAGGTTGAAGACAACAAATCTCTAGAACACAAGTTCTAGCATGGTCTCTTCCTAGGAAGTGTTCTTCTCATGAATCAAAGCTCTTTTGATTCAATATCTCTCCTATAAGTAACTAGAGATCTAGCACCAAGGTAGAGGGTAGGAAGCTCACCTCATTTCCGGCATTTCTGGCATTTTCGGCCATGGACCTCGTCACCCTTCTTTGTGGCATGGCTTTCTCTCTTCGTTGGTGGTGGTTCTCCACGGGAACAGAAGGATCTTCCTCCAGAAATTCAACTCTGGTGGCTTGTTCCACTCCGACGGTCTCGCACGGTTATGTCTTGGTAGAACGAAGCGATATGACGGCTAGGGTTTCAGTTCATTCTTTTTTATAGTGATATATTAGGTCAAATCACTTGTCACATGTCGCCGTGCTAGTGGACCGCCCATTATTAGTCAAATTAAGTCTTATTTGAAATGATCGGTCCAAGGAAACAATGCCGCACTCATCCCGAAGTCTGATTCAACCCGCCTGTATAAGACTGCGAATTCTACCTGGGCCTAAAAATGCACAAGTTAAATTCGGTGAGTATCGACCTCCATACTCAACGAATCGCTGAATATAACCGGGTATACTCGACGAATTCTCCTCCAATCTCGCCGAATCGGCCAAGTGATAATCGACACGTTCATCAAATATCCTTAGTGATATTCGACGAATTCTCCTTAGCTGAATTTCCTACATTTTCTCCCGCCGAATTATTTAACCACCATATTCTACAAATTCGTCTGATATCGACAATGATATCCGACGAATTTCACTTAACAATTTCCTCCAATTCCCTGCGTTGAGTGCGTCGAGTATCGGCCAGCGATATTCGATGAATAATCATCACACTCGATGAATTCGTCGAAATCCTCAGCGATATCCGACGAATTTCACTTAACCGTTTCTCCACTTCTGGTGTCGAGTGCGTCGAGTATCACCTAGCTATACTCGACGAATAGTCATCACACTCTACGAATTCGTTGGATATCATCACCGATATCTGACGAATTTCACTTAATAGTTTCTCCAATTCTGGTGTCAAGTGTGTCGAGAATAACCCAATGACACTCGACGAATTCGTCGGATATACTCGACGATATCTGACAAATTTCCCTTGGTTCATTTTATCTAAGGTCTGTTCTCCCATTATTTGTTGGGTATCACTCAACCATAACCCTTTGGTCAATGCACCCCAAAACTGAGTCAAGTCTCTTGACTCAGAACTTGTGCGAGTGGCCTAGCGCGAAACGGGACGTTACAGTTTCTCCCCTGTATTACAGAGCATCCCCATCCTATACTGCCAGACGTTTCGTCCCCGCATTGCAGAGCTTGTTGCTCGTACATCGCCGGGCATTTCGACCCGACAATACAAAGCATTTCACTCACATGTAGTCGGGTGTTTCTCCATCGCATTGTAGAGCATCCCGATCCCATCATGCCAGACATTTCACCCCCGCATTGCAGAGTATCCCGCTCCCATGCTACCAGGTGTTTCGCCCTTGGGTTGCAGAGCATTTTGCTCCCACATCATAGGACATCTCGCCTACGCATTGTAGGGCATCTCAAAAATATGAATCCGCAAAGGCGAGATGGATGAAGGTCCTTTTATATCTCCCAGGAGAGAAAGACAAAGGTCTGTTGGCACCTTCGCTCGGACGAACCGTAGTTCTCTAAAAGCGCGATCGAACAAAGGTTCTTCGACACCTCCTTTCGGACGAACCTCGCTTCTCCCAAAGCATGATTGAAAAAAGGTTCTTCTCCACCTCCCGCGGACGAACACCGGTTCTCCAAAAGCACGATCGTGCAGAGGTTCTTCGCCACCTCTACTCAGAAGAACTCTGGTTCTCCTAACACCCAAACAAAATAAGATTTTTCGCTCCCTCCACTCAGACGAACTTTGATTCTCCTAAAGCAAAAACATTGGTTCTCCACCATCTCCGCTCAAGGAACGAGCAAACAATGGCTCATCGCCCCCAAATCCTGAGCAGCTTACGGCTCTCCGAAAAACACGAGTAATCAAACGTCTACCATCACTCGGACGGACCTCGGTCCTCCTGAGATGTGAACGAACAAAGGTTCTTCTCCATCTCTACTTGGACGGACTCCAGCCCTCCCAGAATGGAAGCAGAAAAAAAATCTCAACTAGTAACCTGTTCAAAATGTCAGGGTTCAAGCTAAGTGTTACTCTACCAAAAGTGTACACACACCAAAGCATAAACAGAACACCGGAGATCCCAAAAAGAGGGAAAACAAGCATGCAAGTCTTCTAGTGGCAGCAAGCCCGCAAGTCCTTTCACGACACCGAGACAAGTGGAAGAACATTGCTCCTCATCACAAGAATTCTCCACCAATGCGAATCCCCTCGCGACAACTGCACAAGCTAGTGCACGTCACTACGCTCAAGAAAGGAGTATGTGAAATATCACTCGTCCGTACCAATGCAGCATGCAAAGAACAAAGTGGGAGAACATTTTCACAACGCGCCACAGGAACCACAGAGCAAGCAAGGGCCATGTGTTAGCAGTCTGTCATAAGAATCGTCATCCAGGCACCCTTACGGAACCATCAGCCCAAGAAGCAAACCCAGACGGATCCAAGGCATCAACGCTCATATCAAATCCCAACAAAGGGGATATTTCACTCCACAAATCGAAGTAACTGATGACGCGTCCATGCTAAAATGATTTTAAGACCACAAACCCGAGACAAAATGATAAAGTGTAGAAATTTTCGGGCTCGTTGCCTCGCGAATCATGATCACAAAATTTTGGGGCATTTGATGAGGTTCTCCTGAAATCCTCTAGTTAGACCAAGAACACGTCTACCAAGGGCGCAAAAGCAAAATCGGTCAAATCAGACGCGCTAAAAGTCGGAAGTCCCGAGAGCGCCCAAGAGGGGGGTCGAAACCGCGCACGTGCACGGTAGGGCAAAACAGGAGAGCCCGGCCGGCGCACAGGCATGCGTGGCCAGCGCGCCCGCGATCCCCGGGGCCTGCCTGCGCGCACGACCTGATTGGGGAAGATGTACGATCATCACAGGATACGTCGGGAAAACCGCGCGACCGCAGGGCAGCGCAACCGAATTGTCGTAGGGGCGGTCGCTCGTGCATCAGGAGGTTCTCGCACCCACGCGACCACCAGATCGTGCTCGATGTGCACGCAACCACTGCGCATGGTACGTGCGCGCGCCCCACGCAAAAAGCCCGAGCACCCCCCCCCCCCCCCCCCCCCCACTGATAGTTGTCGTCGCCGCCTTCCGGTCGCCTGCCTCGGTCGCTGCTGCCTCTAGGAACCTTATCCGGGCTACCCAAACTGTCCGAGGGCACTCCCATCATTTCAGCGAAATTAGTGTTACAGTTGATAGAAACGGAGCGACGTCATTCGCTAGCACAAATCACTCCCTGACACAATTACCATCATAACCCTTCAGAAAACTATAAATAGGCCCCCCGAACATTCATTTGAAGACAAGCAATTTCAGAGGCAAGAGAGAGATCTGAGGTTTTCCGGGGAGAACATAGACTTAGGTTGATTCTCCGTTCAGAAATTCACTCATCTCTTCTCCTTACACTAAAGCTTCAATACGCTCTAAGTCACGTCAACCGTCTCTGTGAGTGCGCTCCCTCCAGAAACTCTGTGGAGTTAGAGAATTTTCTAGTCGAAACGCTCCAACCAAGGTTCCGCGACCACATCACCGTTCCAATGCCGGAGCTTTTTCATCGAGCCTCCGAGGACTTAGCCGTTTTCCCACATTTTTTGTACTCTACACCTGTAACGGAGTAGAGGTTGTCATCCTCCGAGATCAAATCAAACTTTATAAAACTCCGAGAAAATAATGGATTTTGGGTTGACACAGTTCCAACCAAGTGGTTTTTCACCCTTTCCGGATTTTCCCCGTAAAAAAACGCATCTTGTCATTTGGTGAGGTTCACTTTGACTCTTTGCGCGTCCGGTCCGATTCCGTGCTAAAGCGATCCGATTTCTTCGGACCGGGGAAAGACCAGGCAACCCGCAAGAGGTACAATTTCAAATGAACTTTTGTGCTAATGCATTTTATATTTAAAAATGCTTATGATATTTTTTTGATGTTTAGCTGATCATTCACGTTTAATTATTTAATTGTGTTGTATGAATGATATAATCTAATGACTACAAATTTATTTATTTATTTTGGGGGCTCAAACCATCAAATAATAATGAGAGAGAATTTTAGATATGCTCAGTGTATATATGAATCATGTGAGATTGTATTTTCAGTTTAGATTACAATCATAACTGATATTACGATCGTAATTGAAAAGTATTTTCAGTTTATATTATAGTCGTATCTGAATCCAAAAAAATCACTTTTTAGTGTTATAGGGTATTTTCACAAAAAACATATACATATGAATAATTAAAATGAGCATAAAAATACAAGGATCAATGTTCTGAAATTTTTTTTTACTAAAAAAAAATAAATAGCATAAATTCAATGTTGAGCTTACCATCCCCTCAATGTACCTAAAATTTACACTAATAAAAAGGGGAAAACCCCTTGGCCATGTTTCAGAAGAATTTTTTACGAATAAAAGGGCTTCTGACCTCTTCTTGCAAAATGAGCCTATGAAGAGAGGCAAAAACAAAATCATGACTGAACCTACAATCCCCATCAGTCTATATATATATTATAACTAGCCATAGCATCACCCATGAATGGTACATATTGAAGATATAAGCTCTTTTTGGCAAGGTGGCGATGTTCATAAATATGACGGATTAATTTGTCATTCGTTAATGCTCAATGTTTGTTAGATGATCCTCAATGAATAACAGTTTAACCCATGCATTTACGACCGCCACCACCAAGCCAAACGGAGCCTTACTATCCAAGGTTCGGACATTGATTCTATAATCTCGCCAAACATACAACATTCCACGAGTTTAATGACTACTATACATAAATTATAACATTTTATCACATAAAAGATAATCACAAAAATGGAAATGTTTTCACGATTATTAAAAGCCCCACAATTTGCGTACCACAGTACAACAATTTCCAATAAGTCTAAATTACCCTACAAGAGAAGTCCTAACTCTTGAGGACGATCGGTGTTGATGATGAGTCCACAAGGACAACTATATTTTGTAAGTTCCAAAATTAAATTTTACTATTGAATGGTTCAAATGATTTGACATGTGAACCACTAAATTAATGTCTAACTAATTTTCTCTTATGATGTGTGTGTGTGTGTCATTGTTAATTATGATTGTTAGTTGATGAGTTACTGAATTGTAAAGTTGATTGTGATTCATTATGTTGCAATGATCTATTTTTGTGGTCTAGTGCATTGTTTTAGAAAAATATTACAACATGAAGTTACACAATTTCAAATGGGTAACATTTCCAACACAATTCAAATGGTAACATTTTCAACAAAATTTTGAACTTATCCAACGATGGATTTCCTCGCAAGTTAGTTAGTATTGTCATTGTTCGGTCGCCAGTTTCTCCTCCGGTTCAGAAAATCGGGCCGCCTTAGCACCGAGTCGGCCCGGGCGTGCAATCAGTCAAGTGAGAACAAAACAACAATAACAAGCGGTTTTTTTTTAACGTGGAAATCCGGAAAGGGTGAAAAACCTTGTTGTGGATCTGTGGCGGTCTAAAATCCAATATTTTCCTTTGTTTACAAGTGTTTACGTTTCTCGAATGGTGATAGGTCACCTATACGTTACAAGCTTTGAGTACAAAAAATGGAGGGAAAATGATAAGTCCATGGAGCTTCCAAGAAGTGTTCACAAAAGCGTTTACAGGAGTGTTCCTTTGTGCTTTCTCCCAAACTCACTGAAGCATCCAAGTGAGCATTGAGTGTTGAGCGGACTAGGGAGGGAGCAGAGCTAATTTTAAGCGAAGGAATGATCTAAATTCACGTTCACGTCGAAAAACCTCAGAGTTCTATCTAGTATCTAGAATTGTTCGTCTTCAAATGAAGGTTTGTTAGCCTTTTTATTGCTTTCTTGAAGGGACACATTGGTAATTACACGCGACTGAACCTTGTGTTGACGAATAACATTGTTTCGTTCCGGTCATCTGGATTGCTAGTTTTCTCGAAATGATAAACATACCCCCATGCAGTCCGGGCGACCCAGGCAGGTTACCCGGCAATGGCATCAGCCGGACGCGGCGACGGAAGATGACATGCACGCACGCACGGGGCATATGATCGTGCACATGCATGCTCATCCGGGACGTACGAGTGTGTGTGCCCGTGCGGAGGGCACGTGCACGTGCACGGGAAGCGCACACGGAGGCAAGTCTGGCACACGCCGACCATGCACACGTGTTTGCTGTGCGAGTGGGCGTGCGCTGGTTGTGGGAGCGTGCATGTTCTAATTGAGCACTCGCACCTGCGCGTGTACACGGGCCTTGCATGGTGCCTTTGCATGCTTGGTTTCGCTCCCACCTTTCAGCAAGACTTTGGACCCTTTGAGAGGACGCGACTCGCTCTGCCGGGTTGTATTGGATTAGTGTTTTATTTGAATTCCCACGATTTTGGCTCGGAAATCTTGAGGGGGACCCCATAAAATGCCCCTAAACTTTCGCGGTTCATGATCCGCGAAGCGATGAACGCAAAAATTTCTAACCTTGACCTTTTTGTCTTTGGGTTGTGAATTTTGAATTATCATTGCGTGCGTGTGGCCCAAATTACTTTTTTTTTCTTATGTCATGACACCACCTTCTCACCCAAACATACGAGTATTGTTGAAATTTGTGAAGTGAAAGTGTGTGATGGGCAGGCCGGGCGGACTGCGCGGCCTGAGCGGTCTGAGTCCGCGGCCTGGGCGGGCTGCTGGTTGCGGCCTGGGTGACCATGGCTGTCTTGGTGGCTTGGTTGTTCTTAAGTGGCAGCTTGTGCGGCCTGGTGTGCGGCCTAGGCAGACTGGTGTGCGGCCTGGATGGCCTATGGACAAGGGAGATGGGATTCTAGCGAAGCGGCCTGAGCGGACTGCGGTTCGCGGGCTGTTGGCGGTGCTCAGTTTGATTTGCGGCCTTGTAGATTTTCAAGCTTGTGTTAACCGGCGGATTGGAAGTTGTATCCTCGGGAGGTGTTGCGGACTTGGTTGAGTCCGCGGTGTCCGCTGTTGCGGACTGGCCTTGGAGATCGGTTGTGGTCCTTGCCGACCTCTCTAGTGTTGCAGCGGGCGTTAGCTGCTCTGTGGAGGACTGCACGGACTGGGGTCAAGTCCGGCAGTTGGTCGTTGTCTTGGCAGCTGTGCGAGTAGGGGATTGCGGGTTCTGCCTTATTTTGGTGGAGTGTTGGCAATCTGCCTTGGGGGCACGCGGACTAGGCCTTGTCCGCCGAGCTCGCGCCAGGCCCTTGGTGGTTTGCTGGACTTGGTCACGTTCTGTGACAAGTCCAGCATGTCCGCGGTATCCGTAAAGTCCGCTGTTGATCGGGCGGACTGCCTGTTTGTCGTGGACTCGTGGCAGATTGAGGCTTTGTTCTCGAGGTGTGCAGACTGCCTCTTTATCTGCATATAGTGTGCGGACTGTCGCAGTAGAGGTTGTGGTTGTCGATGTGCGGTGATGTTTGCGGGCTATGCGGGCTGACGCCTTGTCCGCATAGTGTGGGCGGACAGGTGCGAGTCCGCCTGGTGGTGAACATTGTTGTCTTACACCTTCTAGTTTTTTTGGAATCCAGTTATGTCCTTCCGGACTCAGTGGACGGAGCTTTGCGAGTGTGCGGGCTGGGGCGGTGACTCTATTCACTAGGGTGGTGACCACACTCCTCACCTCATCTATAAATAGACCCCCCCGACACATCTACAGTAACTGAGTGAACAGTAAGTGGGCTTGGTCAATTGGTGTGGTCTGGTTTTTCCTGTCCGTGCGGGTTGAGTAGAGATAACTATTTAATGTGTGCAGGTCATGCGACTAGCATTGAGGAGCCAGGAGTTTGGCTTTGACTTCGGTCAGGATCAGTGAAGTTTACGGTCTCTGCGGTCTCAGGAGGTTGCTTCTGCGGCTTGTCGGTTCTCTACTTCAGCATTTCCAAGTCCAATAACTTGTCCGCCGGACTCCGGAGGGTATGCGGTCTATTCTCCAGTTCAGCAGCAGTCAGCGAATAATGATGTGTCTGCGCGACCTCGCGGTCTCAGCGGACTCCGTGTTCTATTCGGCTTGTAGCAGCAATTCGGGAGGCTTTGGCGACTACGACAGACTGGGCGGTCTCGGCGGTCTCCAGTTCTGTCCGCCCGGCTTGTTTTGTTCTTTCTGTTTCTTTGTGTGTACTGGCGAAATCATGTCTCGCCATGTATACCTCGCCCTGTAAAGAAGTTAATGAATATATGACCTGCTTGTTTCTTCTTGTTGCTTTTGTTGCGTAAGCTTGCTCTTCGGTTTCCGTAGGATCAAGGTGTGAACTGGATAGTTCTGAGAATATTAATTTGGCTTTAGCCTATCTTGCTGACCACTTTGAGAAATCTCAACATGGTATCAAAGCGAGTTTCAGTTTCTTGAGCAGTGATCAACTGTTGGTGTTGCTCTGTACTTCTGATAAGCTTAACCAAAGGTTATTGTAATGGAAGTAAGCTATGCAAGAGGTCTTGGTATTGAACTCTTAACGCGACTAACTTTAAGAAGTGGAAATCGTGCATGAAGAGTTATCTTCTGGGCGAGGAGCTATGGGAGGTCGTCGGTGGTGACGACAGACAGGAAGTTAATGCTATTTTTGGTACAGCTGAGCAGGTGAGGCTCTGGAGAAAAACAAATGCAAAGACAGAGTTTGTTCTCAAGAGGGTTGTTTCACCGGAACTGTTTGATCACATTATTGGATGTAAGTCTGCTGCTGATATTTGGACAACTATTGATGAGTTGTTCAATAGGAAGAATGTAGCTAGACTTCAGTTTCTGGATAATGAGTTGGCTAGGACAACTCAAGGAGACCTGACCATCTCAAAATTCATTCTGAAGATGAAGAGCTTTTGTGCTGAGCTATCAGCACTTGATCCTGATGAGCCTATCTTTGAGGCTAAGATGAAAAGGCACATAATCCGTGGCTTGCGTAAGGAGTATGTTGCCTTTGTGACATCTGTTCAAGGCTAAGCTACTCAGCCATCTCTACTGGAGCATGAGAACCTGCTTGCTTCGTAGGAAAGTTTGGCAAGGCAGATGGCTGGAGTCACTATCACTGAGGAAGTCAGTGGAGCTCTGTTCACAGGCAAGAAGAAGAAGAGATGGGAAGGGAAGAAGAAGAACACTGCTGTTGAAAATGAGCCTTCAACTTCTTATCAGCCAGAGAGGAGCACTGCTCCTAAGAAGGATTGGAAGAAGAACTTGATGTGCTACAGGTGTCATCAGCGGGGACACTTCAAGCATGACTGCAAGGTCAAACTGCAACCTGGGCATGCTGCAGGCAAGGAGGAAGCTTGCTTGAGCATTGAAGAAGCTGGATGGGGCGGAGCTTTCATGAGGGGAACTTGTGTCCGTGCTTTGCCTACTGTCGACTTCAACAACGAGTGGATCGTGGACTCCGGGTGTGGTCATCATCTCACCGGAGACAAGTCAAAGTTCTCTTCTCTGCAAGATTACTCAGGTAACTAAGCTATCATAACTGCTGATAATATTGCTTATGCTGTAGAGAAGGAGTGGGTTGTGTCTTTGGGTAGTGATAAGGGGCCACTCACGTTAAGGAGTGTGTATCACGTACCGGGCATGAAGAAGAACCTCTTCTCGGTGACCAATACGGTAGACACGGGTTATCACGTTCTATTTGGGCCAACATAAGTGAAGTTCCTTCATAACGTATCAGCGGTAAAGGCTGATGTTGCTCATGTTGGGAGGAGAGTAAAGAACTTGTTTGTTCTTGCAACTAACTCTTATATTGATTGGATGAGAGCAAACGATAGTGCTGCTATATGACACGAGAGGCTGGGGCATGTAGGAATGGATACGTTGAAAGCTATGGCAAACAGAAGCCTTGTAAGAGGCTTGCCTAAGCTATCTTCCTTTGGCGACGGTCACGTTTGCGCGGGATGTCAGTACGGCAAGGCTCATCGCCTTTCATTTGATAAGTCACAAACAAGGTACAAGAGACCATTGGAGTGTATCCATAGTGACTTGATGGGACCAACCGCCACTGCTAACCTTGGTGGAAGCAGATACATGCTTGTTCTGATTGATGACTACTCAAGATACAATTGGGTTTATTTCTTGAAGGAGAAGTCAGAAGCTTTCCAGATGTTTATGGAGTTCAAGGAGCTAGTGGAGGGTCAGCTTGGCTTGCAGATCAAGGAGCTTAGAACAGACAACAGTGATTAGTTTGTCTCCTCCGAGTTTTCTAACTTTTGCAGGAAGCAGAGGATCCAAAGAGAGATCACTTGTGCTCATACTCTACAACAAAATGGAGTAGTGGAGCGGAAGATCCATCATCTGACGGAAACCTACAAGTGTTGGCTTCATGCGAAATACATTCCTAGGCCCTTCTGGGCAGAGGGGATGTCTTGTGCTTCTTATGTCATCAATCGGATGCTGCTCAGCCCGATCAACATGAAGTCTCCTTTTGAGATGTTGCTGAAGGAGAAGCCCAGTGTGGAACAACTTCAGGTGTTTGGATCAACTTGCTATGTGCATGTCCCAGATGCTTCAAGGACAAAGCTTGATGCAAAGGCAAGGAAGCTTGTCTTTGTTGGCTATGATGAGCGGAAGAAGGGATGGAAATACATGGATCCTGTGACAAAGAAGTTTGTTGTATCAAGAGACGTGGTCTTTGACAAACTGACATCGTATGGAGGTGGGTCGGTTGATCTACGAGAGAGCAAGGTTGATGAAGAGCAGAAGGTGGCTGATGAAGTTTTGGAAGAGGAGCTTGTTGTATCACCAACAACTCCTATTGCTTCAAGTTCTGGTGCTGAGGCTTCTGGCTCAGGAAGCAGGGGGAGCATTGCTCAAAGCTTGCCTGAAGTTGGAGTTGATCCTGAAGGAGCAACGGAGGTAGTGAGTAAGGAGCAGACCTTGTGAAGGTGGAAGAGAACTATCAAGCCACCTGCTCGGTACTGTGATGGGAATGTAGTGAGTTTTGTCTCCTACTTCTTTGCAGGTCCTCTGGATGAGCGAGAGACTGCATTCTTCAATGAGGCCACTGGAGTCAAGGAGTGGGATGATTCCATGAAGGAAGAGATTGCTTCTCTCAAGAATAATGAAACCTGGGACCTTGTGCCCAATGTTGATGACATTACTCCAGTGACTTGCAAGTTGGTGTTTAAGTTGAAGAAGAAGGCTGATGGGAGCATTGAAAGATACAAAGCTCGCATGGTTGCTCGAGGATTCTCACAATAGTATGGAGAATAATATGAGGAGACATTTAGTCCAGTTGTAAAGATGACTTTGGTTCGGGTGGTGATCGTCTTGGCTGCTTGCAAGGGATGGAGGATCTGGCAGCTTAATGTGAAGAACGCTTTTCTTTACTAAGAGATTGACAAGGACATTTTCATGGATCAACCACTTGGTTTTGTTTCTAAAGTTCATCCGGACTATGTCTGCAAACTCAGGAAGGCTCTCTACGGGTTGAAGCAAGCTCCTAGAGCTTGGTATTGGAAGATAGTAGAGTATCTTCAATTCTGCGGTTATCTTGCTTCCAACTCGGATTCTAGCTTGTTCATCAAGAAGAAGGAGGAGCTTCAAGTCTTGGTCATGCTGTATGTGGATGATATGATCATCACAGGGAATTCGGAGGAGGAAGTAGCTAGGCTCATGGCCGAGCTTGCTATATGCTTCAAGATGAAAGACTTGGGAGAGCTTCATCACTTTCTTGGTCTCGAAGTGGAGAGGAAGGAGAGCGGGACACTCATTTGACAAAAGGGTTATGCGGATTACATTGTGAATCAATTCGGCATGGGTGAAGGAAAGAGTTGCTGGACTCCACTGGATCATGGGCTGAAGCTTCGTCGAGTTGAGGGAAGGATTCTTCATGATCCCTTGGTGTTCAGAACTCTAGTTGGGAGCTTGATCTACCTGACGATTACAAGGCCAGACATTACTTACGATGTTGGCCGAGTAAGTCGGTTTATGGCTGAACTAAGGAAGTCTCATCTGGTAGCGGCAAAGAACATCTTGAAGTATGTCAAGGCGACTTCTGATATGATACTCCTCTATAGTAGAGACACAGTGTTTTCTTTACTTAGATACATGGATGTTGATTATGGTGGTGACTCGGATGATCGAAGATCAACTTCGGTTTATGTTTTCACTTGTGGATCAGCTTGTGTTTCATGGTGTAGCAAGAAGTAGGACTTAGTATTTGTGTCTACTACGGATGCTGAGTACAAGGCTTTGGCCTTGGCTGCTCGGGATGCCATCTGGTTGAGGAGGCTTGTAGAGGATGTTCATGAGAAAGTGCAAGGGCCTACTTTGCTCCGGGATGATAATGAGAATGCTCTCAAACTAGTAAACAATCCAGTTTGTCACGCAAGGACCAAGCATATTGAGATCGAGCACCACCACATAAGGGAGAAGGTGTTGGAGGGATCTCTTCTGGTCAAGCATGTTTGGAGTGAAGATAATCTTACTGACATCTTCACGAAGCCCCTGTCGAAGGGGCCATTTCAGCGGTTACGAAGCTTGCTGGGCTTGATCACCACTTCTCACTTCAAGGGGGTGTGTTGAAATTTGTGAAGTGAAAGTGGGTGATGGGCAGGCCGGGCGGACTGCACGGCCTGAGCGGTCTGAGTCTGTGGCCTGGGCGGGCTGCTGGTTATGGCCTGGGTTACCATGGCTATCTTGGTGGCTTGGCTGTTCTTAAGGGGCGGCCTGTGCGGCCTAGTGTGTGGCCTAGGCGGACTGGTGTGCGGCCTGGATGGCCTATGGCCAAGGGAGATGGGATTCTAGCGAAGCGGCCTAAGCAGACTGTGGTTCGCGTGCTATTGGCGGTGCTCAGTTTTATCTGTGGCCTTGTAGATTTGCAAGCTTGTGTTAACCGGCGGATTGGAAGTTCTATCCGCAGGAGGTGTTGCGGACTTGGTTGAGTCCGCAGTGTCCACTGTTGTGGACTGGCCTTGGAGATCGGCTGTGGTCCTTGCCGACCTCTCTAGTCTTGCAGCGGGCATTAGCTGCTCTATGGAGGACTGTGCGGACTGGTGTCAAGTCCGACAGTTTGTCGTTGTCTTGGCAGCTGTGCAAGTAGGGGCTTGCGGGCTCTGCCTTATTCTGGTGGAGTGTTGGCAATCTGCCTTGGGGGCAGGCAGACTGGGCCTTGTCCGTCGAGCTCGCTCCAGGCCCTTGGTGGTTTACTGGACTTGGTCACGTTATGTGACAAGTCCAGCATGTCCGCGGTATCCGCAGAGTCCGATGTTGACCGGGCGGGCTGCCTGTTGGTCGTGGACTCATGGAGGATTGAGGCTTTGTTCTCGAGGTGTGCGGACTGCCTCTTTGTCTACATATAGTATGTTTACTGTCGCAGTAGAGGTTGTGGTTCTCCATGTGCGGTGGTGTTTGTGGGCTACATGGGCTGATGCCTTGTCCGCATAGTGTGGGAGGACTGGTGCGAGTCCGCCTGGTAGTGAACATCGTTGTCTTGCTCCTGCCGGTTTTGTTGGAATCCAGCTATGTCCTTGCGGACTCAGCGGACGGGGCTTTGCGAGTGTGCGGGCTAGGGCTGTGACTCTATTCACTGGGGTGGTGACCACACTCCTCACCTCACCTATAAATAGACCCCCCCCAACACATCTATAGTAACTGAGTGAACAGTAAGTGAGGCTTGGTCAATTGCTGCGGTCTGGTTTTTCCAGTCTGCGCAGGTTGAGTAGAGATAACAGTATGTTGTGTGCAGGTCACACGACTAGCATTGAGGAGCCAGGAGTTTGGCTTTGACTTCGGTTAGGATCAGTGAAGTTTGCGGTCTCTGCGGTCTCAGCAGGTTGCTTCTGTGGCTTGTCAGTTCTCTACTTCAGCATTTCCAAGTCCAATAACCTGTCCGCCGGACTCAGGCGGGTAGGCGGTCTATTCTCCAGTTCAGCAGCAGTCAGCGAATAATGGTGTGTCCGCGCGACCTCGCGGTGTCGACGAACTCCGTGTTCTATTCGGCTTGTAGCAGCAGTTCGGGCAGCTTCGGTGACTATGGAGGACTGGGCGGTCTTGGCGGTCTCCAGTTCTGTCCGCCCGACTTGTTTTGTTCTTTCTATTTCCTTGTGTACTGGCGAAATCATGTCTCGCCATGTATACCACGCCCTGTAAAGAAGTTAATGAATATATGACATGCTTGTTTCTTCTTGTTGCATTTGCTGTGTAAGCTTGCTCTTCGGTTTCTGCATGATCAAGGTGTGAACTGGATAGTTCTGAGAATATTAATTTGGCTTTAGGCTATCTTGCTGACCATTTTGAGAAATTTCAACAAGTATGACGTTGCACGTTGGACTCAGCGGTGTCGCTGGGTGCTAATGATGGGGGTAAAGCTTGAATGTGTCATGTAGTAGTGTTCTGCCACCCCTTGTTTTGGTGGCATAAAATGTCTTGGAGTCTGCTTTCACCACTTTTCATAGGATGATTTGGTGGCCTATCCTACAGGGAGTTAGGAAGAGGATTCCAGGCTCGCTCTTGTATTAAGGAGTGAAGGGACTCATGGTCCATTCCATTGGAGGTTGTGATAGAACTTAGTCCATTTGGGCCTCAAAAGGATTCAAGGTTTGTCTAGTTGGAGGTGGAGTAGGACCTTTGTCATTTCGGGCCTCAGGAGGACTCAGAGTCCATCCAGTTGGTGGTGGTAAAGAAACTTTATCGATTCGGGGCTTAAGAGGACTCGGGGTCACCAGTTGGAGGTGGTGAAGGAACTTTGTCCATTCAGAGCTTATGAGGACTCGACGTCCGTTCGATTATAGGTGTCAAAGGACCTTCGTCCATTGGGGCCTCGGGAGGACTCATGGCCCATTTAGTTGGACGAGGCAAAACACCGTTGTCCGTTCGGGCCTCAGGAGGACTTGAGATCCTTCCAGCTAGAGGTGGTGAAGGACCTTTCTCCGTTTGGGCCTCAGGAGGACATAAGGTCCGTCCGATTAGAGGTGGAGATGGACCTTTGTCCTTTTGGACCTCAGGAGGACTCATGTTCTTTATGGTTGGAGGTGGAGAAAGATCTTTGTCAGTTCGGGACTTAGGAGGACTAGGGGTATGTCCAATTGGAGGTGGCGAAGTACCTTTGTCCAATCGGGCCTCAGTAGGTCTTGAGCTTCGTATGATTGTATTTGGCGAGGGACATTCATCCGTTTAGGCCTCGGGAGGACCAAAGGTCCATCTGGTTCGATGTGGCAAAGTACCTTTGTCCATTCAGGCCTCAGGAGGACTTAGGGTCCATACAACTAGAGGTGGTGAAATTCATTTGTCCATTTAGGCCTCAGGAAGACTCTGGGTACATCTGATTAGAGGTGTCGAAGGACCTTTGTTCGTTCGGGCCTCAGGAGGACTCACCGTCCGTCCGGTTAGAGGTGGCGAAGGACCTTTGTATGTTCGAGCCTCACAAGGATTCAGGTTTTGTCTGGTTGGAGGTGGCAAAGGACCTTTCTTTGTTTGGGCCACAAGAGAACTTAGTGTTTGTCCGGTTGGAGGTGAAGAAAGACCTTTATCTGTTTAGGTCTCAAGAGGACTCAGTGTCCTTCTAGTTTTGAGGTGCAAAATAACCTTTTTCCATCTCGCATTAGCAGTAGAAGGACATGACATTCGTTCTCTCAAAAGTTGCAAAAGGACTTTCATCCATCTCCCTTGACATTTGAAGGGCGCGAGGTCCATTCATTTTCCAGAGACCCGGTTATAGTAGGAGAAAAAGTAGTCACATTATTATTGAAAGGGAAGACACATGTGCTCGTGAGTTTCTCCCAGCGTCTTATTTTTAAGAAACTTTGGGGGGGGAGTACATGGTGCGGAGGACATTTCGTCCTGCCCCTCGAGTCCAGCTCAAGCTTTGCATGTACCTTCGTGGTCTGGATCCTGGCCAAGGTGTGACTATTGTAGGTGATTAATGTTAGTTTTACAATGTTTCTACCCTATGTTTTTTGTTTCCATCCACGTATTCTCTATTTATGATTGTTTTTAGCTTATATTTAGTATATATAGCATTTCTGAACTGAAAGTCTTTTGTTTCGTGGATAGCTAAACATCTAGAGGGGGTGAATAGGTTTTTAAGTCTTTAAATTATTTTTGTGTTTTAGGTGTGTTGTTATTTAATTATACTTAGCTTTCAAAATAACACCAACAGCACACACAAGATTTATAGTGGTTCTCCAGATTATGGGTACATCCACTGTCCCTACCACCTTTCTAGCAGTGTGTTAGATAAGACACTTCTCCAAAACTCGGCTCCAAAGAGCTTCCAACTCAGATCCCTCAAGATCTCTCAGTCTCCTCCAAGACCTACAGCTCTGACACAAAGCCCTAGCACTCAGAGATGTTATCTCCTACAACTCAGACACACATGCCCTACCTCAGACTTGAGCACAAGTTCTACAACTTGGGCTAGGAGGATAGCCATACAACTCAGAGATGTAATCTCCAACCTCAGATCTGAACCAGATCCTACCTCAGGCAAATTGCCCAACAACTCAGATCCATTCCAGGATCCTACCTCAGATCTACAAAAGACCCTACACACAACCTTTATAATATTATGCTTACACTCAGATCCAAAGGATCCTACAAGAAAAGTAAAGTGTGTTGATGATGACTAGACACCATATAGATTTTCTCTGTGTCTACCTTCTTCTGAACTAAAGTTGCTCAGTCTAGTCTTCTTCTTCATAGCTCCAAAAAAATGTTTTTCAGGAAATATCAGCTTGAACTGTGAAATAGCTGCTGCTAGGGTTAGCCCTTGCTGCTCCTTTCTCAGAGAATTTCTCTGTGCTTGTTGTTGAAGGTGAGAATGACAACAACTTTCTTCTTTGCTTGAACTTTCAGATTGGCATTTTGAACAACCTTTCCTTGCTCTGCAACAATGTCGAGTGGAGGAATATGAAGTCTAGTGCTATTCAAAAAGTTCCATGATGCTTTTTCTTTCCGCTGATCTATAGTTTTTTTATCCCGATGTCCAACGGCTCTTTGAGCCATGGGCCAACTCAGATTTGGTAGTTGCAATCTTGCTTTTGCATTAAATGTCGTACAGGAGGCATGCAGTGCCGTTTGTCGCGTACTGTAGACCTCCCGCAACATTTTGAATTTCTGCTGATGTCAGCACCTGTGGACTTAGTCGATTTCAGGCAATTCATTATAGGCGTTGAGTGAAGGTATGTCACTCATCGCCAAAACACTTAGCCAAATATTCTACAACACCAGGCATTGAGTGTGTTGACAATACTCAACGAATATAGACTTTGTCTATCTTAACTGAGTAGGCGTTGAGTGAACCTTCATCACTCAATGCATTTGGACTTAGTCGCTTCACTAAATGGAGGCGTTGAGTGAGTTATCTTCACTCAACGCTTCCCACCTTGCATGCAATCTTGCTGAGGCGTTGAGTGAACAACCTTCACTCAATGCTTCAGTACTTAGTAGAATTTCTTGTTGAGCTGGAGTTGAGTGAACTGCCTTCACTCAACGCTTCTGGACTTAGATGAATTTTCTGTCTACTTCTTCATAAGCTTTGACATCACTTTGTTCTGTCGACACTTTCTTCTTTAGGCGTTGATAGAACAGCCTTCGCTCAATGCTTCTAGACTTTGTCAGAATCATGCTCTGATTCTCAGATGCCTTGACTGCTTGAGCTTGACTCATTGCTTCTTTTCATCTAGCGTTGAGTGAACTGTCTTCACTCAATGCTTTTGGAATTAACCAAAATTCTGCCTTGGAAATAGTTAGGCTTTGATTGTCCATGATTTACTCAAAGCTTGTGTCTTTTTTGCATTGGGTCAACCATCTTCACTCAACATCTGTGGGTTTAGTTAGATTTCTATGTTCCCAATATCCTGCCTTGAGTCCACCTGTCACAGCCACTTAGATAACCTACTTAATCATTGTTTAAAGAACATCCTACACATATAGAACTTGTGGCAACTGTTAGATTACATATATGTATACCATTGTACAGTAGGTCTTCTTCAAATCTGATACATTGGGATCAATGGACCCAACAATCTCCCCCTATTTGAAGAAGTCAAAACCTAAGACAATGATATACACCCACACGTATATACATCATAAATATGACATATACAACATTGCATAACACAGAACTAATGAACAAACATTTAATTATAATGATATTCATTAATAGAAGGATAAATTGTTTTTGAATGTGCATAAAACAAAAATAACACATCCTTCAGCCCAAGATAAACAAGAAACACTTTCAGGTTTCAGGTTCTCTTATAACTATGCACTGCTCCTAGGCTTCTTGGCAGTTTTCTCAACTACAGCTTCAGACTTCTTGTCTCTATGCCTTTGGAATTAACTATACGGCTTTGGAATATACTTTGTAGGTTCCACAACATCTGGAAGAAATTTTCCTATCTTCTTATCCCTTCTAAATTGCCTTCTGTCATCTTCAGATTTTTACATCTTTGCCCATTCCAAGGAGCTGTACAGCTTTCCTCTATCTGTGTTCTTTGACTTGATTTCATACCATGCTGTCAAAATGATAGTCCTGGATTGTGAACTCCATTGTTCAAAGTCAGGGCTGGCTTCCATCCACTCTCTATATCTTTTCTTACTCAATCTGACCTCTTCCTCATCTCTAGCAAGAGACTTATCTTTGGCTCTCAAACTCTGTTCAGCAGTGGCGCTGAATGAAGGAATATCAGCAGCTATTGATGGTTCACCCTATTGTGTACCTTCTCTAGTATACTGAGCAACAACTTGTTCTCCACCCTGATCATACTAGTACTGGCTATCATACTGATGTCGATCATCTTGCTAAGCCATCTGCCACTGCTTTAGTGCCTCCTGAACCTGAATAGGTAACATAGGGATGTTATCATAGGAAATCGGATCAATACCAAATGGTACTCTTATAACATCGGTTGCCTAGACATCATTTTCAGTGTTTGTTCTTATTGTCTCCTTCTCCCCCTTTTCGACTTCTTCAAAAATATACTTTGTCTGGGAGGTGCTGGTCTTACCTCTTTCAGATTCAAGATAGTTGACTCATGCTGTAACTTGATTCTTGACATGCAACATGTGATAATCCAGAAGTGTTGTGCAAGTATCCATCTTGGTGATAATGGCAGTCTTGTGTTTTTTTGCAGGACCTTGTCTGTATTATGAAGAGCAAGCATATTCACAGCAGCAATGTTTTGATTTTTTTTATTATTGTATTTGTAATGTTGCCTAACTTATCCGACTTGTCTAGAGTATAGTCATCCATCTTGGTGATAATAGGAGCTCGGTCAACATCATATTCAAGAAGGAATTCGACGTGATAAAGGTGGATGTTAGGAGGGCGTTGACCTCAGATGGGCCTCTGTTCTGATTCTCCAGGGAGAGGAAAGAGGTGGAAGGAGGAGTGAGATTTCATGTCACTTTAGGGGGCAGTCCCGAAACTGCAGGTTCGTCATTATGGACTCTCCCAGCAGTTACAACACCATCTTCGGACGGCCCCTCATCAACGCCTTTCGTTGAGTGCCCTCTTCCTTCCATCATTGCCTGAAGTTCGCCGAGGGCATCCAGGTCTGGGTCTGGGGAGACCCCAAGGAAGAGAGGGAATGCTACGTGAGTACGGTCAACTCCATCTCCTTGTAAGGAGGAGCTGAGGAGATTGAGACGAGGATGGAGGAAGAATCCAGTAAGAAGGCTGGAGAGGGAGCTGAGGATATGGAGGTATGGGAGGAAGAGATCCACATTCAGGCAGAGGCGGCAGAGGAAGTGCTAGAGGAGCAGGCCGAGGTGATGGCCACGGAGGAAGCTGAGGCAGAAATTCCGGCCCCAGGTGAGGAGGTCGAAGGAGAGTGGGGAGATCAGTCCCGGCTGGAAGCTGTAGAGGAGGTGGTGGACATGGAGGTTCTCACCCAGGAAGGTAGAGTGGAGAAGGTGTGGATCAGCAGGGGGCTCAGTCCAGAGGACCAAGAGAGGATGCTGGAGTGCATCCAAAATAATGTCGACATCTTCGCATGGAGCGCGTACTACATGCTGGGGATCGATACAGACGTCGCTTGCTACCTTCGCAACCTGGATCCCCAAGCTCGCCCCATCTGGCAGAAGAAGAGGTCCACCGTGGACAAGCTGGCCGAGCCTATCTGGGAGGCGGTGGGTAAGCTCCTCAAGGCGTATTCGTTTTAGAGATCCAGTATCCAGGATGTGTCTCCAATGTTATAATAGTTAAAAAATGGGATGGCCGTTGTAGGATATGTGTAGATTTTTCTCTTTTAAATAAATCATGTCCTAAAGATTGTTACCCCTTGCCTCGGATTGACGTGCTTGTTGACTCAGCCGTCGGTTTTTCTGTAATGAGTTTTCTAGATGATTTTTCAGGTTATCATCAGATCAGGATGCACCCGCTCGATATTAAAGATATCACCTTCATCACTGGGGACGGCTACTACTACTACAAGATGATGTCTTTTGGGCTAAAAACTGCAGGGGCAACATATCAAAGGATTATGGACCGGGTCTTCTGAGAGCAGAAAGGGAGGAACCTAGAGGTGTACTTAGATGATCTCATGATCGAGAGTCGGGATGTTGACTCTCATCTTCAGGACCTGGAAGAGAACTTCGGCATCCTGCAAAAATACAAAATGAGGTTGAACCCCTTGAAGTGTGTCTTTGCGGAAAGTAGAGATAACTTCCTAAGACATCTTCTTACTCCCATAGGTGGAGAGCCTAACCCTGACTATGTAAGGGCCATCATGGAGTTGGGATCGCCTCGAAATGCCAAGGAAATCCAGTGGCTGATGGGAAAGTTGGCAGGGTTGAGCAAGTTCCTCTCTCGGGCAGGAGAGAAGTGCTACCTCTTCTTCAAAGCACTAAGGGGAAATCAGAAGTTTGAATGGTCTGAGGAATGCGATGAGGCATTCCAAGCCTTGAAGAGGTAGCTGACCCAGGTTCCACTGCTCCGGGGACCAAAGGAGGGGGAAGATCTATCCCTTTACCTTGGGGTTGGGTTCGAGGCCCTGAGATCTGTCCTAGTCTGAGGAGAGGGGAAGAAGTAATTGATGATGTACTACGTGAGAAGGGTCTTTAGGAAGGCGGAGCTCCGGTATCCGATTCTGGAGTAGTCGGCCTTTGCTTTGGTCATCTCCGCTCAAAGGCTCCTGCCCTACTTCCAGGCACACTCCATCCGAGTGGTGACTGACCTTCCCCTCTGCAACATCTTTGAGGGAGTGAAGCATTCGGGAAGATTGACAAAGTGGTTGGGGGAGCTGAGTGAATTTGATATATCTTTTATTCATGTCCTCTCGATCAAGGCTCAAGTGATGGTCGAATTTCTGGCTGGTTATGTGGTTGAAGTGGCAGAGGCCGAGCTCACTCACCTAGCATGTTGGAGGGTGAAGGTGGATGGCGCGTCGAGGAGGCATTACTTGGGGATAGGAGTGATCTTGGAGAGTTCGTAAGGGACAAAGATCGAGCAAATGGTGGTGGTTCACTTCCCCATTACCAACAACCAGGCTGAGTATGAAGCTGTGATCCCAGGGCATTGACTGGCTAGGAAGCTAGGTGTGCAGTATGTGGAGGTGCTCATGGACTCCATGGTGGTAGCCTCTCAGATCTACGGGGAGTTTGAGGCCAGGGAGCCTACTCTCCAATTTTACTTAGCCAAAGTAAAGGGAGTTATCGGCATGTTTCAAACATTCTCTATCTTACACGTGCCTCGGGAGGAGAACAAGAAGGTAGATCAGTTACCCTAGCATGGACCCCGAGTGGGGGGTACCATCACCGACTTATTCCGCCCTTCCATCGAAGAGGGAGAGCTAATGGACGTAGATCAACGGCCTTTGTGGTTGGACCCATTTGCCGCCTTCCTATCCACAGGGGAGTACCCGGAGGGTATGGATAAAAAATGATTCAAGCACAAGTGAGCATACTACCTCAAACGCGAGAGGAAGTTATATTGCAAGACCCTCTTAGGGCTCCTAGCATGTTGTGTGGCCAAGGGATAGGTCCAGAATATCTTGGAGGAGATCCATTCCAGCGAGTGCGAGAACCACTCAGGAAGTAGGACCTTGGAGGGGAGGATTGTAAGGCAAGGGTACTTTTGGCCGACCGGGATGCCGACAAATTTGCCAAGAAGTGCCAAACGTGCCAGCTATTTGCCCTGCTCTAACTGCCGCCAGCTCAAAGGCTAAGAAGTATCACCGTGCCCTGGCCCTTCGCCATTTGGAGAATGGACCTGATAGTGCCTTTTCCTCAGGCCAGTGGGCAGAGTAAGTTCTTGCTAGTGATGATAGATTATTTTTCTAAGTGGTTGGAGGTGAAGACGCTAGCCAAGGTGACCACCCAGGTAATCTGAAACTTCGTATGGGGGGAGATCATTTCTAAACATGGGTTGCCGCAGGCCATTATCACGGACAATGGGCCTTAGTTTGCCAGCACGAAGTTCATCAGTTTTTGTGGATAGCTGGGGATTGATCTCAGGTTTTCCTTGGTTCACCACCCTAGGAGCAACGTGCAGGTGGAGTCGATAAATAAGATCACTGTAAACTTGCCAAAGAAGAAGGTGGGGAACTTGAAGGGGAGCTGAGTGGCTGCTCCCCACAGTCCTGTGGGCCCTTAGAACTACCCCCAATATGGCCACCGGGGAGACCCCATTCAAGCACTCCCACGGCTGTGAGGTCATGCTCCAAATAGAATTCAAGGTCCGGACACCATGGGTCATGGCAGCAGAGGAAGGCAGGGAAGAATGGAGGGTCGAGAATGAGGATGAGCTGCGACTCTCCCTGGATCTAACAGAGGAACTTTGGGATGTGGCTGTCATCCAACAAGAAGAAATCAAGGGGAGGATGGCTAAGTACTTTGACAAGCATGTGAGAATAAAATAATTCGTGGAAGGGGACTTGTTCCTGAAAAAAGTAGATGCTACGGGTAGATCATCTGTCGTGGGAAAGCTCAACCCAACTAGGAAGGTCTATACGATATCAGAGAGGTATTGTGGTCTGTGGGGTACCACCTCCAGAATGTGGAAGGCGAGGCCCTCAGTCACAAATGGAGTGGTGATGACTTGAAGTGTTTCTATCCATGAACAAAACATGTAACATATTCTTTTATAAATATAAGATATCACATCATTTCAAATCTCTTTTGCAACAGTTTGTGCAGCTGACGGTGTTCATGAAATAGACCCCGAGCAGATCCCGCTGTAAGGCTCCCAGTAGCTTGCAGGGCTAGATGTCACTCAAGAGCGTCTCCCAGACCCCGAGCAGATCCCGCTGCCTGGCTCCCACTAGCTGGCAAGGCTGGATGTTACTCGAGAGCGTCACCCAGAGCCCGAGATGATCCCACTACCAGGCTCCCACTAGCTGGTATGGCTAGATATCACTCGAGAGCATCTCCTAGACTCCGAACAGATCCCGATGTCATGCTCCCACTAGCTGGCAGGGCTGGATGTCACTCGAGAGTGTCTCCTAGACCCCGAGCAGATCCCAATGTCAGACTCCCAGTAGTTGGTAGGGCTGGATGTCACTCGAGAGCATCTCCCAGACCCCGAGCAGATCCTGCTGCCAGGATCCCACTAGCTGGCAGGGCTGAATGTCACTCGAGAGCATCTCCCAGACCCTGAGCAAATCCCTCTACCAGGCTCCCACTAGCTGGCAGGCCTGGATGTCACTCGAGAGCATCTCCCAGACCCCGAGCAGACCCTGCTGCCAAGCTCCCACTAGCTGGCAGGGATGGATGTCACTCGAGAGCATTTCACAGACCCCGAGCAGATCCCACTGCCATGCTCCCACTAACTAGCAATGTTGGATGTCACTCGAGAGCGTCTCCCAGTCCCCGAGCAGATCTTGCTGCCACGCTCCCACTAGCTGTCATGGCTGGATATCATTCAAGAGCGTCTCCCAAACCCCGAGCCTATCCGGCTGCCAGGCTCCCACAAGCCTGCAGGGCTGGATGTCACTTGAGAGCATCTCCCAGACCCCGAGCAGATCCCACTACAAGGCTCCCACTAGTTAGCAGGGCTGGATGTCATTCTAAAGCATCTCCCATACCCCGAGCAGATCTCGTTTTTAGGCCCTCATCTAGCTGGAAGGACTGGATGTCACTCGGTGAAGTTTTGAAACCACGAGCTCCAAGATGGTTCTGCTATCCAGGCTCTTACTAGCCGACATGGCAGATGGTCCTCTGGGAGGAAGCTTCGATATGCCCAGTAGAAGCCCAACACCCGCCGTCAGGCTCCCATATAGCTGAATAGGCCGGTGGGGGCACCGGATGTACAACCAAAGTGAAAGATCGATTGACACTCAGCTCACATTGTCAGGCTCCTACCAGCTGATAGAAGGAAGGGAAGTAGATATTCCTAATGGTGTCGCCACAGGGCCAAGATCGCAGGCGAATTGAATTCCACACCTCGGGCACCCGCCCAGCATGCATCTAGCCCATTACCCGCAAAGCATCCAAGGTTGCGAGCACTCAGGTCGCGCCATGACCTCACGAGGCATGGCTTGCGTGAAGCCGAGCTCCCTAGGCACAAGTCGAGTCGAGTCGGCCCCCTATATCTCGTGAACGACATAGGAGTCTCTGGATAAAGGAGGCGGATCGCCATTCACGGGTCGGATACCTAAGATCCTAACATTCTTTAAGCTAAGTACTTGAGGAACGCGCGATCTCACTAACGAAATGAGGTCCCGGAGGCAGCAAGCGGGAGGGTCAAGCCAGGTGGCGAGTATGAAGAAGAAAGGGAAAGAGAAAAATAAAGGCAGTATCATTTCAAAAAAGAACATATATTATTAATCACAAAGAGTTACAAGGAGGGGACTCAACCCGTGTTTAATTTTTAGAAATAAAAGAGCATGTTGCAAAAAGAAAGAGAAATGTGGCGTAGGGGATCAACGAGGTGAGCGCTCGGGCTACGAGACCTCCTAAAGGGGTTGGTAGGACTCGTCGTCTGGCATCGGGACCGGAAGGAATAGCTCCGGTACCACATCGCTCGCCGAAAGCTCCGCGCCTTCGCTCATGACAAGGCCAGCCCGCTACATAGTCTAGAGCGTGAACTTCACAGCCTTCACTGTGTTCTTTTGCATCAACTCCTCCAGCTCATACTAGTAATAGTGGGCGAGCTGACAGCTGCTGGAGGGTGGCGGAGGAGCTGCAGCTACTAGTTCTCGCACTCGTGCCCGCAATGACTCGTTCACCTTCTCAAGGGTAGCGATTTGGAAACCAAGGAGCTTAGCCGTCTCCGCATCCTGCGCGAAGAAATAAAAGGAGCATACGAAAAGTGGAAGAAATCTTAAGGCATCTCATGCAAGTTATGGGACTTACAACCCCCCAGGTATCCGGTGAGATTGGCGTCGGCCGCGTCCTCCTGCTTCTTCTGGTGCCCCACTTCCTCCTGAGCATGACGACATGCCTCTTCCTTGTCATCGGCAAGCTTTTGGAGTGAGACGGAATTCCGCTCCACCTGCGTGCACCGACGACCCACAATGTGAGCTAGCTCCAGGCCACGGAGCTGGGCCTGGGCGCTCTTGTGCACAATAACTCGCGTGGCCTCCTCATCGAAGATCGCGACATCCTCCCGCGTGTAGAGGCCAAATGAGAAGGCATATGCCTCCCCGCAGATGGATTTCTGCACCAACCAGCTCGACAGTAGCTTCGAGATAGAGGCCTAGTTCGCCTCTTTGTTCGACTAGAGGAGGGGCTCGCCGAGCTCGTCCAGGTGTCGTTCGCCGTAGCCAAAGTTGTGGTGCTCTCTCGGCACGGGCTTAGTGGCGAGCAACTGTCCTCGCGAACTAGAGGTGTCGGCCGCCCCACTAGAAGGGCCGCTAGTCGAAATGATCGGGGTGGCAGGCTCTTCAGTTTGTTGGCCCTCCGGAGCCATGCCTTTCTCTCGAGTTACGGGAGGTACGCCGCCCGCGGTCTTCATCGTTTTGGGCGGCGGAGGCGGCAGAGGCTATTCGCTGGTGGCCTGCTTTTGGGTAGCGATTGTCGGGGCCTCGCGATGCGCGGCAGCCACCGCCTCAGCATGGGAGAGCTCGCCGGAGGTGGCTCGCGCACTGTCGTAAGGAGGGTGCAAAGGAATGTCTCGCTCATCTGCAGAAAATGCATTAGAGCAAAGAAGAAAGAATGGGCTAAGTAAAAAGGGTAAAGTGCGAGTAGCTTACCTCCCCCGGGTGGGACGGGGGCGAGGAAATCCACGTTCCTATGGAGGAACGCGACTTCAAAGTTCTTCCCTTGGAAGAACCCGCACAGCTCATCTTCGTAGCCCCCCCCCCAGCCTAGGGGGCGGTATCTTGCCTCATTGATTTGTACAGGCGAGAAAGGAACGTTGTCGAAGTCATCTTTGACAAAGACAAACTTCTTGAGCCAATTATGGCTCTTGTTCACCGTCTTGCGAACCTTGACATGGGTGCTGGAGAAATAGGTGATTCCATCCTTGTTCGCCCGAAAGGAGAAAATCTTGCGGAAGACTGCAAGGCTGAACTCAATTCGCTCCTCCTGCAGGTGGCAAGCTAACCCGACCACGATGGCCACCAAATTGGGAGTCATATGGCCAGGGATGACCCCAAAATACTTCAGTACGTGCCTAACCTCTGGCCATAGGGACAGCTGGAGGCCCGCGTCAAACTGGGCAATGGGGATGGTGAGCTCCCTGACGGAAAGATCATTGATCTTCTCTTCCTCTCTAGGCCGCCTTGCCTCAAAGCCAAGAGGGATGAAGTTGCCGACCACTTCAACACATTCAACTTTGGTGGTGGTGGCACGGAAGGAGTGGTCAGAGAAGGTCTAGGCACACTTGCTTCACAACTCTGCATCTCCACCACTATCGCCCATCTCGCAGACAAATAACTAAGCGATATGCTGGAGTTCTCGCAAACAAGAGGAGGGTAGGGAGTCGCAGGAAGGGGAGAAGGAACGAAAGGTCTTAAATGTGGTAGGTAGTTTTGTTGGATCTTACGGCGCCCTAAGGGGGGGTGAATAAGGGTACTTTTAAATTTTCCTTGAAAATTAAGCAAACTTGACTTGATGAATAACATCAATATAATTGAAAAATGCAAATGTATACTAGCTAAAACAATAATGATATATTTCAAAAGAGATAATTTTAATACAATGTGTCTCTAGAGAGCTAGAGACAAAGGCTCATGGAATAAATAATTTGCTTGTATTTTCGCCGGTTCTTCTACCAAAAACCGGCAGGCTAAAGTGTATCTCTTCCTAGATCTTGCTACTAGCCTCCCCCTAGATCTAACCACGATTTAGACGCTGTACACAAGGCAACGATTTCTCCCTAAGCTGCACAAGGACTTGGAGGCCACTCACATGACGGTGATTCTCTCCTAAGCCACACAAGGACCTAAACGCCACGTATAAGGCGGCGATTTCTCTATCGATTACAATGAGAAAGTAAAAGAAAGAACAAAAACAAATTGAAGATGCTGCGAACGTGTCGTGAATCTTTCGCGCTTTGGCCTTCTTGAGAGTATGAAGTATCTCTAAGATCTGGAGCTCTCTGAATCGTCTATGCAGGAAAGTACACTCCAGGTAATCAATTTCGTGATTTTCACAAGAAATGAAAGGCTTTTATACTCTGGCGCTATTGCCTGGCGATACTGGGTATCGCTACCCGGCGATAGCGGTAACCGCTGCCACGTGGCCCATGAACTCCTCATTTTCGCATCGCACCTACGTCGAGCGCTGAATCGTGCACTATCTCCTGGCAATACTGGATATCGCCGCCTGGCGATAGCGATGTAACAGAGGCCACGTTTTCGTAGAGCGTCGAATGGAAATGCGTCGAGTGGCGCTATCGCCTGTCGGCGATACTTAATATCTCCTGGTGATATCTCCCGAGCTCAATTCTGATCGGATTCAGCATCATAAAGATATTAGAGATAGACCTGTGTTATCTGCACACCAAAAACACACAAAAATCAAATACAAACAAGATTTGTTATTTGCAAACCAGGAAGCGTGGAGGGCATGCTCCAACAATCTCCCCCTTTTGATAATAACAAATCCATAAAGAAATAAATCATGAATGTTATAAGGTCCACCCAATTGGAGTATCAAGATGAAGTATGTGTATGTGCATAAATTGCTTTTGGATGAAACACTCCCCCTACATGTGATCTCGCCCTAAAGTGAAGCATAGTGAACTTTTAATATAAGGATTATGAGTGTATATGACAATGCTTATGAGTGTATATGAATGATTTCCTTTGAAAATTTTCTCCCCCTTTGGTATTGTCAAAAGATAGATAAGAGTGTGGCGGAAGCGAAAGAAGGAAAAACACAAAGGAGAAACTCTATATAGGACAGGTGAGCAATGTATAGTAAAGAAAGAAATGAGTAAGCATTAACATTGGCAATGTTCAGCCAACTATATCACAAATACATACACTGTTGAATAATATTTGGAAAAAGTTTTCAGTCCAATTCTCATAAGAAGAATGCTTAGAGTGGATAATGTTGTGTACAGGGAGTTGGTGTCGGAAACACTTATGCAGACTCTAACAAATACATGAATACGAGAATGTTAAAAAACAACATAACATAGAGTTGGACATGCAGAGCTATACTCGTACCCAAGAGTTCAGAGCACACAATAAAGAAATTATCCAGTTAAAGCTGTGCACAAGACACTTTACAATTCTTTCCAAGGTGCTCAACCTCATAATGCTTATGAAGACTTATCAGTAGGGTAAGTAGTGCTTGGTGGAGTTTCCTTGTCAGCCCTTTATTATTTGTTTGTTTTTTTCGTGTTGTATGAATAATATCACCAAAGGTTTGCACTTTTGAGATCATACAATTTTTTTTGATCACATGTTTTGTTTGGCTAGAAAAAGGAGTATGAATTCACTTATGAGAGCGTATAGGATAATTAAATATTAATGGTGCATTGTACAAACTCGGATAAAGCATTAGCAGGAACATGCAATACTAGCGGTTATAGTAGAATATTAACAATTCACGCATGTGGTAAGATAAATGCATATGAAGTTTTGCAAAACCGTGAGTGAAAAAAAAATCATTATCATAACTAAAAGATTTCTCATACTTAGAGCCATGCGAAAATAATTTCACATAATTTAAGAACACTAGCACTGAAGTATGTAGAACGGATATATGAATGTTGAACTATGGAACCAAGTTATTGGGAACTCAAAACAAAACATTACACCATGCCTAAATCTGAGTCATGAAGAAAAATGGAGGAATAGTGAATTTTCACTGTCGCCGGGCGATACCGGGTATCGCCAATCGGCGATAGTGTAAAAAATATAAAATCGAGCTCATTCAGTCAAAGGCATCAAAATTAGTACTTTTTCCTGAAGCCAGGTCGCGGAAGTCGGAGCAGAAGATGGCAAAAACCTAAGACCTAGGTAAGAAACTTGGATTTTTGCTTTAATGCTTTAGGTTTTTGAGGATCTAATTGTTAGGATATTGTAGCATATAAACTTAGATGAGAAATTTCCAAGTTTTAAAGTGCATAGAGTGTGTTTGTGGATCATAAGAAATTGAGATTGTGTAAGTGAAAATATGCATAGATTTAGAGATCTAAGGCTTTGTAAATGATTTTTGGTAAAAACAAAACTTGCAGATCGAGTATTTTGGATGAGGGGAAAACCATATCTGAAGTCGAAAATGGAGGAAAACCATTTTCCGCTATCGCCCGACGACAGTGGGTGTCACCGGACAGCGATAGCAAAAAAAATGATTTTTTCTATTTATTAAAAAAAATATTTTCATTTGCATCAATAGCTTCCATTTCCAAAGCCCGTAGAAGCATAGGGAGTGATTCATATTCGTCTTATCAAACATTTTCGGGAATTGACAATGCTATCATATGAATCGGACAGGTGATCGAATTCGACCCGGCCCGTCATGCACACATCCATGATTTGTTAGCAATGGCGGGAATAATGTCGATTATTATTCCAGATACATTTTCCTCCGTACTGATTAGAGAATTTTATAATTATCTCAAAGATCCGCGGTTCACGGAACTGAATGGCGGAGTCTGCTCTAAGATACAAAGACAGGCGGTACCAATAACCTACTATGACCTTAGAGATGAGTTTGGGTTAATAGAGCATGAGAACACCCTAGATGTAGTAGAGAACTATCGGAAGAATAGAGATTGGACACTATTGAATTTGGTTTTGCATGGAAATTCCATCAAAGCACTTATTCAATGTATAGCCACGCTCATCGAGGATGCACGATTAGTGCAAGAAATATTGAGGAACACTGCCCTACTCAAATCAGGAGATACACGGAAAATAACGGCTCAACTGAGTTATGTGACATACATAATTTTAGAGCGGGAGCCGTTTGACATGACAGATTTTATCCTTTCGATAATACGCTATTCATTTAGATTAAAGAGTCCTAATTGGAAGAAACTGAACACACTACCACTTGGAGTCGTCATCCAACATATTTTATATAAGAAATAAACTTGGATAGAGCCGGATTTGTACTTCAACGATTGCATTCCATCCATATATTCGACGAGTGGAACACCTTCTATCGGCCGATCAACACGAGGAGGGTCATCAAGGAGGAGTGAACCTGTGTCCACTATCTGTAACCCGCCAATTCCAAGAGGTGGATCGTTGCGAGAATGGTTGGATGACTTGTGAGAGTCGTTCGAAGAACATAAGAGGGAAGTGAAGAAAACTTCTTGGGAATTCAGAAATTTTTTAAATTTCTGACAAAAAGTCTAAAGTTGAAGCCCACTCCATCAGAGGCGGCAGAATGGGAGAATCCGATCATGGAGCCTCCCCATACATCTACTCGCTGAGCACGTCGGATGAGGAGCAGTGAGCACAGTTTGGCAGATGTCCAAGGGGAGATAAGTACAGGTGACAGCAGAAATGTCTGAAGATTTTCGGGATGGCTAGACAATTTAGTGCTATCGCCTGGCGATAGTCACTATCGCCAGCGACAGTGAATTTTTTTAATTTTCAAAAACAATGTATGCTGTAATATTTTGTTGGACTTAGTATGTGGTATTGTACTGTTGTAACAATATAAGACTCAGTATGTGATGTTTACATTGATGGTTTATGTGATTTTATTTTGGTTTAATGTTCATGTTTTTAGCGCTATCGCCCGGCGACAGTCACTATCGCCGGCGACAGTGAATTTTCTTAATTTTCGAAAACAATGTATGTTGTAATATTTTGTTGGACTTAGTATGTGGTATTGTACTGTTGTTATAATATAAGACTCAGTATGTGATGTTTACATTCATGGTTTACGTGATTTTATTTTGATTTAATGTTCATGTTTTTAGCAATTTAATTATTTTCTTTTTTTGTAGCTTGCTATGGCAATTGTTTAGTTTGAAATGTCTAGGATCCTTAGTTCTAATCTTAACAATGAAAAACGGGAATCTGGAAGTAGTTTCGTGAAAATATCCGCATGCTGTAAATTAGTGCTTATAAAATTGACTTTGATCGTATTTTATTTTATGTGGTCTCTTATGAAATGGTGGCGTACTTTAATGTGTTTGGACCTAGAGTGATGAACTGGATTATATGTTAAGTCAATTGCACTTTTATTATCACACATTAATTCTATTATTTCATGAACTATTCCAAAGTCTTCTAAAGTTTGCTTCATCCATAAAGCTTGTGCACAACAACTGCCTAGTGCCTTGTACTCGGACTCAGTGATAGATAGGGAAACATAATTCTATTTCCTACTCGACCATGAAATAAGTGAAGGGACAAGAAAGTGACAGGTGCCACTGGTGCTTTTACGATCTAATGAACAGCCAGCATAATCAGAATCAGAAAAGCCATGTAATATAAATGTATCATTATGAGGATACCACAAACCTAATTCAGATGTGCCAATAAGATATCTAAAAATGTGTTTAACTGCTTTTAAATGAGACTTTTTGGGATTAGCTTGAAACCTAACACATAATCATACAGCGAACATAATGTCAGGCCTAGAGGCAGTCAAATACAATAGTGATCCTATCATTCCTCTATAAAGTGTTTGATCTATGGATATCCCACTTTCATCCTTTCCTAACTTTAATGAGACACTCATGGGGGTATTTGCTTGTTTTAGATTTTCAAACCCAAATCTTTTTAAAACATCATGAATATATTTAGATTGACAAATAAAAATTCCATCATGCTTTTAAGTAATTTGAAAACCAAGAAAATAAGTGAGTTCGTCACCCCTGCTCATTTTAAATTTATTCTTTATAATTTCAATAACACTATCACATAATTTTTCATTTGTGGATCCAAAAATAATATCATCAACATATATTTGTAAAATGAAAAGATCATCATTAATATGTTTAACAAATAAAGTACAATCAGCACTGCCCATTTTGTAATCATTCTTTAATAAATAAATAGTCAAACTATCATACCATGCTCGGGGTGCTTGTTTCAAATCATAAAGGGATTTTTCTAATTTAAAAATATGATCAGGAAATCTAACATTAACAAAGCCTGAAGGTTGTTCTACATAAACATCCTCCTTAATATACCCATTAAGAAAAATAGTTTTAACATCCATCTGAAATAATTTAAACTTTTTAAAACTAGCAAATGCAAGAAATATTCAATCTGCTTCTAAATGTGCTATGGCTGCAAAGGTTTCATCAAAATCTACTTCTTTTATTTGTGAATAACCTTTTGCTACGAGTCTAGCTTTGTTCCTAGTGATCCTAGATTCACTATCAAGCTTATTTTTAAAAATCCACTTTACCCATACAACAAGATGATTTGACGGTCTTTCTACTAACTTCCAAAACTTATTGCGTTCAAACTAATTAAGCTCGTCCTTCATAGCTTAAAACCAAGAATTATCATTTAAAGCGGCTTCAACGCTTTTAGGTTCTATATTAGAAATAAAGCACATATTAGAGAATAACTCACGCAAGGATGAACGAGTACTTACCCCTCTTGACGGTTCTCCAATAACCAATTCTTGGAGATGATCTTTTGAGAATCTTAGTTCACTTGGAGGCAAGTATTCTTGCTCTTGTTCTTCTTCTTCTTGTTCGACTCCTTTTTCTTCATCTTTGTCTTCAAGGATTTCATCATCATCCATTCTTTGTGGAGGCAAGAACTCTTCATCTTCACCTGTATTATTAGCTTCTACACAAGGGAAAAACTCATCAAATTTAACATGTACAAATTCTTCAACCATTTTAGTCTTCTTGTTGTAAACTCTATAAGATTTGCTCGTTGAAGAATAGCCAATAAAAATGCCTTCATCACACTTTTCATCAAATTTGCCTAAATTATCATTAATGTTCAAAACAAAATATTTACAACCAAAAACTTTAAAGTAAGATACATTTGGTTTCTTTTGAAAATATAGCTCATAAGGTGTTAAATTTAAGAGAGGTCGAAGCATACCATGATTGATAACATAACAAGCAGTACTAACAGCTTCGGCCAAAATGATCGAGGTAATTTTTATTCAGATAGCATAGTGCGTGCTAGTTCTTGCAAAGTTTTATTTTTCATCTCTACCACACCATTTTGTTGAGGTGTACGAGGAGCAGAAAATTCATGTTTAATTCCTAACTCATTGTAAAAAAAACAAATTTCTCATTATCAAATTCACCTCTATGATCTGAACGAATGCATTTTATTTTCAACTATAGTTCATTTTGAACATGTAAACATAATTTGGAAAATTCTAAAAACGCATCAGATTTAGACGTTAAGAAAATTGTCCCACTAAAGCGAGAGAAATCATTAATCAAAACAAAAGTGTATTTTCTATCACTTAGACTTAGTGTATTAATAGGACCAAATAAATCCATATGTATTAATTCTAAAGGTCTAGTGGTGGAAACGACATTTTTGCTTTTAAAAGAAAACTTTGTAAATTTTTCTTTTTTGACATGTTGAACATAAAGATGATAAATTTACATGCAAAAAAGGTAAACCTTTAACAAGTTTATTTTGAGACAATTTTAAAATTAGCTTGGAACTAGAGTGTCCAAGACGTCTATGCCACAAATCTAACTCCTCTATTTTAGAAATAAAACACTTTAATGAAGAATGTGACAAATCATCAAATCTAATCATGTAGACTTTTTGAAACTTAGGAGCAGTAATAACAATATCAATTATTTTGGAGTTAATAATTTTACATAAGTTTGAAGATGAGTCAAACAAGACATTTAAGCCAACAACACATAACTGACTTATCGAGATTAAATTATGCTTCAAACCTTTAACATACAAAATATTTGAGATAGTAAATGATTTGTTACCTACTACTCCAATGCCGATGATTTTTCCTTTTTCGTTGTCACCAAAAGTAACCACTCCACCTTTCTTCATCTACAGGCTAAGGAACTTTTATTTATTACCTGTCATGTGCTTGGAACACCCTGAGTCCAAGTACCACAAGTCTTCTTTGTCCTTAGCCTGCCAACACACCTAGAAAGAGGATGAGAATAAAGATACAGTTACCCAAGTGGTTCCTCCCATAGAATAGGTGGAAGCCTTAGGTACCCAGATTTGTTTAGCAGAACAGTGTCCTGTCTTCTTACAAATGTGTGCCGTGTGACCAAACTTATAACATTTGGCACACTTGATGAAAGAATTTGATGGGTTTTTTAAAATAACTTTTGACCCTTTGCTGGAAGCTACAGGGATAGGAGGTTTATTGTTTTTAATCTGAAAACCAGATTTTCTGGACTTTTTCTTATCGCCAGCGACGGTGGATATAGCCGGACGATAGTGTTCAGGTGAGTATCCAAGTTCGAATTTTTTAGAACCATAGTACTGGTTTCCCAAAATCATATTTAGAGATTTTTGAGCCACTCCAAATTTGTTAGTGGCCATTTCTAAATTACGGACATGTCCCCTTAATATAATATTTTTGGCAACAATAGTGCCGCATCGGTTTGCGAAGGACTTCCTGCTGCCTTCCACTTGAGATTGAGAAAACTTTAGAGATCTTTCTAAGGCCTCTTTCTCTCTTGTAAGAGTTTCAACCCGAGTATGAGTCTTAGAGAGATCTTTCTCAAGCTCTAGTAACTTTGTTAAAAAGGGACAATCCTCTTGACATGTCGCTTTCTATTTTCCAAGTACTTTTACTTCATTTTTTAATTTTTTTTATTTTCTTTTACTAATAATTTATTTTCATATTTAATCTATTGATTTTCATTCAGTTTTTATCTAAATACTTGCACGTTCTCAAAAATTCAGAATATAAATTATCATAAGTTTCAGGAGTTACATCAGTGTCGCTCTGGACACTGCTTCCTTCATCATGTGATGAAGCGCTCTTTCCCATCAAGCACATGTTGACCACCTCTTCTGTTTCTGACACTGAACTGCTTGACTCCTTAGAAGTGGCTTCATCCCATGTCTCTACCTTCAGAACTTTCTTCTTCTCTTTCTTTTTGTGTTGCTTCTACTTCAGCTCTTCCAAATACTTTGGGCACTTGCTCTTTATGTGGCCAATTCTCCTACAGTGATAGCACTCAGGTGGTGGTCTATATTCATCATCCTCTCCATTGGCTTGGGCTTTTCCTTTCTTATTCCCAGATTGTTACTTATTGAAAAATTTCTTGAAAGAATTTCTTCTTTCAGGATTTCTCATGAATCTCCTGAATTTCTTCACAAACAAGTTTTCTTCATCTCCATTGTCAATTTCATCAGACTCGCTTTCCTCTTTCTTCTTGGACTTCAATGCCAAAGCTTTCTTTATTGGCTCTAGGCTATACTCTTGTTGTTGAATCCTCAACTCTAATTCATGGGTTTTTAAGTTGCCTATTAGATTCTCAATTTAGAGAGACTTTAGATCGTGTGACTCCGAGATGGCAGTCACTTTTGGATTAAACTTCTGGGGAAGCGATCTAAGTATTTTCCTCACCAAATCTCCATTTGAAAAATTCTTCCCTAGAATCCTTGAGTCGTTCACTATCTTGCTGAACCTTGTGTGCATGGAGTCTACATCCTCATCGACCTCCATTTTGAACTTCTCAAACTCTGATTCTAATTGGAAAAGCTTTGAGTCTTTTACCTGCGATGTACCTTCATAAGTAACTTCAAGAAAATTTCATATATCATATGCAATATCAGATGCACAAATACGGTTAAATTCAGTCTTATCTAACGCATAAAATAAAGCGTTCATTGCCTTAGCCGGTGTCTGCCTCCTTTCTTCACATTTGCGACAAGCTGGGCATGATCGATTTATATGCTCCAGCTTGAGGGGGAGTGTTGCTGTATGTAGACCGGGCGGTCTGGCGGTCAGACTCTGACGAATTAGAGTAAGAGCGGTCTGTCGGTTTCTCTCCAGTGGTTTGGTTGCCAGACTGTTACTATTGGTGTCCAGACGATTTGATGGTTTATCTCAGGTGACTTGGATACCGGGCGGTCTGGCGGTCTCCCATGGAGGCTTGTTCTCTCCTTCTGGTGGTTGCCGGGCGATTAGCCTATTCGTCTAACCGCGCGGCCTATTCGGCTTGTTTTTATGTTAAAGTGCTTGCACCTGTAATTATTTAGTCCCACATTACTTAATTATAATCTCTCTCATCTCCTTCATTCTATAAAAGGGAGACTATACCTTTATAATAGATACTTTTTTGGATAATAAAATTTGTTACTCCAAATTTATGGTATGTTTATTTTCTATTCGCACTGGTAGGAAGGAGCGCCAGGGCCTCTATTTATAGGAAAGGAATGGGCGGGAAAATGTCCCATCGGCTGGAAATGTGCGGATAACAAAAATATACCTTGACGCTTCGACTTCTGGGCCCACCACTAGTTCCCACCAGCTCGCCACGGCCATATGAAGTTATGTGGCAGCGAGCCACGTTGACTCATGTCCGCTCAAGTGGCGGGCGAGCTACACTGGGTCGCGTCTGACAAAGGGGCGAGCGGGCCCAACAGCCTCGCGCCTGCCTAAGCAGGGGGTAGGCAGGCAAGGGTACCTCGTCTGTATTCGCTTAAACAAAGCTAAGCAGTGACAAGCTATGCAATTAATATACAACAAACATAAGCCCTTCAGTGGGCGATAAGTCTCAATTATTTACAAATAAGATAGAGTTTGATGCTCCTGAGAAAAGATGTATCAAGTTCATGGACCGATCACGCGGGCTGATCCAAGATACAGGTGTAACCCGTGCCTGTTGGCCGATAATGAGGAAGGAGCGGGTGGCTCAATACTGAATCCACTTCCACCTGCCCCGCCCTCGTGCCCCGGAATGGAGCGGCACGAGAGGATAAAAGTACTCGCAAACCGCTAATAGTTCCCGCTGATCCAGGTCGACCTACTCCGTGGCGTGCCTGAGCCGTTCCTCTGCTCACGTAATGTGCACCCCCAGAGAAGTCATCTCATCTCCATCAGCTGTGTGCCTCATGACCTCAAGTACTGTGAATCGATCCTCTTCCTCAGCCTTATTCTCATCCACCCTATCACAAACCTCCTATAGTATCAGGGATTCATTCCGGAATAACTGTGTCACCCGCCTCTTCATCTCCTCAGCATCCTGTAGGTTTCCCAGGTATTCCAAGATGTGTTCTGCAGAAGGGGGAGGCGAGTATCCCCTTCTGATGTCGACATCAGAGGAGGAGATCACATTAAAGCCTGCAAAAGTAGGAAAGATCAGAAAAAGCAAGAGGTCACAAGAAAGCAAGCGTACAAACTTACAGGGGATTGACAAGTCCCCCACACTGGTATGCGGACGGGAGGTACCTGGCTGGCCCTGGAAGTGCTCGTCTTCAAGTGCTGTAAAAGATTTCCCTAACCTGTGGCGGGTTGGCAATGGAGGAATCACAGGAGGGGCAGGCCCCATGGTCGAAAGGTTGGCGACCCACTAAGTTATCCGTGGAGAGGAATTCCCCAGTTCTACTCTCCCGCCTCTGTCATCGTAGGGTGCCTCCCTCGGATAAAGATAAATTAGAAGCGGAGTAACAATTCTGGCAAGAGGCCCGCATACCTCATGGGCGGCCTCGGCACCGGCCGCCGAACTGGATGCAGGGGCGCCGTTTGGGGGAGACTGCCGGATCATCTTCGCCACCTTCGACCTAAAGACGGTACCAGGTGATCTGCGGACTAGTTAAGGAGCAGCATCAAGGACCTACTCCCGCGTCCCCTCCCTCGCTGTCACTAGGCGCGTTCGCATCTCTTCTAATATGGGCATTGCTCAGCTACAGTACGCAAGGAAGCTAAAAGAAAGAAGACGGGATTTTTCTCGTAGTCTCGGTGGCATATTTATAGCATATTGGTGGGATCCACCAAAATATTCCCTCCAGCACAGCAAACACTCACCAAACACGTGGGGTTTGATGATTCTTTTCAAGCTTTGGGAAGCTCAAAAAGAGCGGGGATTGTGTGCAACCCAGTGTTCTCCGAGTGGGACCACTAGGCGGGCGAGACAGATAGGCTTGCAGGCTAGGATTGAGGTTCAGGCACCATTTTCAAGGTGTTGATTGGAGCTCAACCTGTCGACGCCGTCTTCTAAGGCATTGAGTGGAGCTCGGCCTGTCGATGCTGTCTGCTAAGGTGTTGAGTAGAGTTATGCCTGTCGATGTCGTCTGCTAAGGTGTTTAGTAGAGCTTGGCATGTCGACGCTATCTGCTAAGGCGTTGAGTGGAGCTCGGCCTGTCGACGTTGTGTGCTAAGGCGTTGAGTGGAGCTCGGCCTATAGACACCATCCACTAAGGCGTTGAGTGAACTGGCTTCATTCGATGCTTCCGAATTTAAGCCCAAGTTCCTCTCAGTTTCCCACCGTCCAGGCAGGAGAGAGAGCCAGGACAGTCGGCCCGCACCCGCCAGGCAGGCAAGCGAGTGAGGGGAGCCGACCCACACCCTCCAAGCAGGATGGCAAGCTAGGATCGTGAGCCTGCTTCCTTCAGGAAGGGCAGGTGAGCCGTGCGAGCTAGCTCGCGCTCACCCAGCGATAGTGACGAGTCGTGTTTGACATCTCGTGTCCGCCCAGGTTAGTGGCGGGTTGGTCCCGATTTCCCCTAAGAGTGGGGTGCAGGTATCACGTGGTTAACCTAATTAGGTCTGCATTTAGCTCTTCAAAACAGTGGAGTTATGCTATTGGCAGATCACTTTTGGCTGCATATAATCATTCAGAATAGCAGAGTTACGTTATTTGCAGGCCAGGCTTTAAAAATTATAAATAGAGCCAAGGGGGTACCTTAGAAGGCAAGCTTTCAAGCATTCCAACTCTCCTTCTCTTTGATATTCGAGTGCTTTATAAGGTGCCCTTAGCTCAGCATAGGCTAAGGAGGGGAAGCGCTCAAAGATATTCTGGGTGTATGGTGGGACCTCCGTGATGGAGCCTTGGGTCAGTTTCTGGTTCTATGTCTTTGGTCGTTCAAGCTCGCTAGGGAGAAGTAAGTGTGCGGTCACCCCTTCCCTAAGGGTTCGAACTCTACAGAAAACAGTTTTCGGTTTCAACACTTTGTCACCTTTTTAATGGCATAGATCATTATGTCTCAGTCTCTAGTTAGAGATCTGAGGAACTTTTCATTGAGCTCATAATGGCTGAAGACCCTCCCATAGGTCCTCAGCTCATTCACAATTCCTAAAAAATATTCATAGCATTCTGCAATGATATACTTCTTGTTCTGTCTGAAGGCCTTATACTTTTGGTTGAGTGGGGATTTCTTGCCATCCTTGACCTCTCAGACCCTTACATGTAGACAACCAAGGTATCCTACATTTCCTTGGATGTCTTGCAGTGGACAAGATTTTGAAAGGTTGAATCATCAATAGCACTCACTATGATGTTGTTGGGTATTGTATCCACAATAACCTAAATTTGTGTGAAGTCACCCTTGAACTAAGATGAATTAAGTATGTATTTGAAGTTATTCTTTAATTGAGTGCTTGCAGGTCATTATTGCTAAGTGTAGACCAATGTCAATTTATAATGAGTCACTAAACACATGACTATGCAATGTAATCCCTCATTGTGTGATCCATGGTGTTGACTCATGTGTAACTTCTCTATTGGGATGCACTTTATTTTCAAGTACTAAAGAAATGAAAGAAAGGAAAGTCTGCTGGTTTTCAACAAAGAAGATTTAACTTTTCTGAGAAAATTTTCTAAGTCCTTCTCTCGAGAAAAGAAGTCTATTTCTCGAGAAGTCTAAATATATTTCTCGAGAAAGCAAAGCTGTTCTCGAGAAACCATAAGACTTCTCGGGAAATTGTCTGAAAATATTCGAAGTCTTTTTCTCGAGAAAAGCCCTGAAGATTTCTCGAGAAAACAAGTTCATTTCTCGAGAAAGCAAAATAGTTCTCGGTAAGTCAAATTTATTTCTCGAAATGCTAATTCTTTTTTCTTTTTCTCGAGAAATCAGTTCTTTACTTCAAAGAATTTTCGCTAAGTAAATTTCTCGAGAAAGCCATATCATTTCTAGATAAAGCAAATCATTACTCTAGAAACTAAGTTCTTTCTCGAGAAATCAGTATTTCACTTCAAAGAATTTTTATTAAGTCCTTTCTCGAGAAAGCCATGTCATTTCTCGAGAAAGCAAATCATTTCTTGAGAAATCAAGTTCTTCTCGAGAAACAGAGTTGCAGAATTTTTCTTTTTAAATCTGTCTGACGGGATTTCAAATTTAATCTAAGTATCTCATGATTGGTCCACATGGATTATTCCTTAATGATTTTAGACCGTTAGACGAGGTTCTATAAATAGTCTTTTTAGAGGAATCACTAACCCTAACAATAATTATAGTAATCAGAATGGCACCGCCATTTTCAGATCGGAAGAAGCCCCGTCGTCTTCATCTTCATTCTTCATTGTCGCTCCTCTCTCAATCCAGCGATTCCAAGGATAAAATATTCAACAGATCACAAATTCAAGATTTTTCAAACATCAACTTGATCGTGTCAAATCCTAAGTTTTTCAGATCAAGTTTTCTTGGGATTTCTTCCTCAACCTTCTTCACAGAGATTTTCATTTTTCAAGAAGGAAGAACCTTGCAGATTTCAGATCTGGAAGTATATAATTTTTATTATTGTTGTAAAAAATTGTTTTAACTTTTGTGGGAGCTTTGTCTCCGAGATTGCAGGAAGTTTGTTCTTTCGAGTGTAGATCCTGTTTTGTGGGATCGAGTTTGTAGGAGTGTGTTATCTCCGAGTTGTAGGAGCATTGCTCCGAGGTGTAGGATTGTTTCAATCCGAGATATAGTGAAGTAGCCGAGGTTAGCCGTGCTGCTATATTGGGGAGGTGGAGAGTGGACATACCCAAGATTGGGGAACCACTATAAATTTCTTGTGTCGTCTGGATTATGCTTGATTATTTTCTATGATTAAATTTTATTCCTCAAAAGAAGCAGAACACACCTATTCACCCCCCTCTAGGTGATTTAGGTAGACAACTTGATACTTTTAATTGGTATCAGAGGGAGGTTGTTCACAAAAAGGTTAACACGTTGAACAGATCTACTTCTAGTTGTCGTAGAGATTATCAAGCATGGACAGATCCAAAGATTTTTCAAAGCTTTCGGTGTGCACCAAGACTAACTTTCTCATATGGAAAGAGAAAATAAAATTCTTCGTGGAAGCTATTTGATCCTCTCGCATCTTCATGATAGTGGAAGAAGGTCCCTATGTTCCCATGATTGCTTCCACTATCAATCCAACCAAGAAAGTGCAGAATAAATTGATTGATATTGACAAAGATGAGATTTTCCCTTCTCTCTCTAGACAAGAAAGCCAAGAATATCATCACAAGTACAATCGATGATTCAATATTGTAGAACTTGATACACTGTCAATTCCGCCAAGGAAATGTGGCAGTCTCTAATTGTCCTAATGGAAGGTATAGAAGAAGTAAGGGATGACAGAATGATCCTTTCTGAACCAGAAGTAAGAAGCCTTCAAGCAAGGCCCCAAGGACAGAATAGCCGATACATTTGAAAATTTCTTCGAGATTCGTCAACGGCCTGAAGAGCTACGGCTCGGGTCTTCACTAATGGAGAGCTTAATGATAAGTTCCGAAGATCCTTTGACTATGGAATGAGACAACAAGATTTGTGCTATCGGGGAGTTTGGGAGACTAGCTGATACTGACCCCCAGAACCTCTTCGGGAAGCTTATGTCCTATGAGATTCAAATCAACACCAGAAAATCTGAAGGAAGAGGGCAGCAGATCTTCAACAAAGGAGAAGTTTGTTGCACTGAAGGCAGATAGATCACAAAAGGCTAAATCAACATCTCGTGCTCCCACTCAGGAAAAAGTGAAGAAGAAGACATAGATCCAAGCACCTCGGGCTCAGAGTTATCTAATAGAGAGTTCTCTCTTCTCTCAAGAGAGTTCAAGAAGTTTCTCGGTAATAAGAAACAGATGAGAGGAAAAAACTCCTCTTACAGAAGATCACGCCACGATGGTGACCATCTAAAGAAACGTCACACGAATGACATGTATAAGCCTAAACATAACAAACTTATTTCTGCATACATTGTGTGCTATTGTTGTAATAAGCCAGGTCGCATGATCACCGACTGCCCTCACAAGAAGAAGGAAGGTGGAAGAAGAGAAGAGCAGAAGTCCTCCCACAACAAAAAGAGTGAGAAGAGCTTCATGATAAAGAAGCAGAAGACCTTTAGGGACACTGACTCATCTGAGTCAAGTGAGGATGATGAAGCCTACTTCGGGCTCATGGCTCACTTCGATGAAGAAGAAGCTGACCCACAATTTCATGGGGAGGTAAATTCTCACACCATTCTTTTAGAGTTCGATGCTCCAGACAATGATCATGAGGACTATTCTTCCTATGAGGATGAATCAGAATTGATGGCTCAGTACGAGCACTAATTAAAGGCTTTCGACAAATGCCATAAGTTACTTTGGAAGCAGTTAAGAGAGATTAACTCCCTCAAGGCAGTGGAAGCTAATCTGAAGGAAGAAATTGCATAATTACTTCCTCTCAGAGATGAAGTCCACTCCTTGAAAGGAGGAACGCAAGGGCTCTACTGAGACATTAAGTCTGAAGCAAAATTATCTTGATGACCTGGAAGAAAAGCTCGCGGTGGAGAGAAAAACTCATTGAGCGTTACTCCAAGCCGAAGACTGTTCTCCCTCTCATTGATGAATTTTCAACTCAGAAGAAGGGTAGTGGTCTTGGCCACCTCGATGGAAAGGTTAAGGCTGCCAAGAAGGCTAGCATCAAAGAAAAGGGGACGGTCACCCATGGGTAAACCCTCATTCAGGAAAATAATCTTCTCGAACGAACACGTTTGACCTTGAGTCGTCCCATGGTCATCATGCTAGGCCAGACTCATGTAGAGCCCAGGAATAGATACCAGGGATGGACCTATCCCCGTGACTTTAGTGCCAGCGTGTTCAAAGCACCTTATAAAGAAATTTAGATAAAGATTTATGGTCCTATATGTACATGTCCATAACGATAAGAAGGAACCAAAAGCTAAATCTATTGTGCCTAAGGCTAAGGAGATGGGAAGCCCCTGTGTGTGCTGCAACCAGGATGCCTCCACCTCTAAATATGTTGCCCCTACTAGACCTCATGTTCAAAGGGTAAAGCAGGAGTACAAAAGGAGGTACAATAGATTTGACTGCTGGTGCTGCGACAAAATTGGTCACTTTCAGCGCAGATTATTGGTACAACCCTGCCAATTTTATAACCCCACGAGTTAGCAATGCGAGACCGACCACTCCAAGGTTAATGTTCCTAGTGGTGGTCAGCTGACCAGGAACCAAGGACCAAAATACGTTTGGATTCCTAAGGTAAAATGATCTGTTTTTGCAGGTATGTCCAAAGGCTAACAGAACGCGTATCTGGTATTTAGACAGTGGATGCTCTCACCATATGATCGGGACAAGAAGCCTACTTCAAAATTTATACTCCAGTCAAAGACGGTCCAAAGGTTATCTTTGGTGGCTCTAACCGGGGAATTACAAAAGGCTATGGCATGATTTCAAATGATGTAGTCTCATTCACTGGATGTGGCTTATGTGAAAGCATTAAAACATAATCTGATTAGCATAAGTCAGTTATGTGATAAATGCTTCATTGTTACTTTCTCTAAGGATCAATGCCTAATAAAATCATTGTCCTCTACTATGGATATGGTGTTAAGAGGCACTAGAAGTCGAAATATTTTTTGTCTTAATTTTTTATGCTTAGACACTTCTACCCCAGTGTGTTTTATTGCAAAAGATAGTGCATCTTTTTATGACCAATGACACAAGAGACTAGCACATATAAATTTCAAAACTATTAATATGTTATTTTCTCAAGACCTAGTACGTGACATATTGAATATTAAGTGCATTAAAGAAAGTCCATGTCACGCATGCCAAATGGGCAAGCAGACAAGGGTTACCTTTAAGGGCATTGTAGATAAAGATTCCTCAAGTTGTTTGTATTTACTGCACATGGACTTATTCAGTCCAATGCAAGTTCGTAGCTTACAAGGTAAGTCTTATACGCTGGTAATTGTTGATGATCACTCACGTTTTACTTCGGTGTTCTTTCTAAAGTGAAAGACAGGTACCTTTGATGTGTTCACAAATTTTGTCAGGCAAATTCAGAACAAATTAAACTGTTTAGTGGTCAGAATCAGAAGTCACCATGGAACAGAATTTGAATCTAGTGTCATGACAAAATTCTATGGAAAGTCTAGGTATCTTTCATGAGTTCACCTCCCCGTGTACTCCATAACAAAATGGAGTTGCAGAGAGAAGGAATTGAATACTCATTGAAGCATGCACTACAATGCTGACTGTCTCCTCTCTACTAGAGTACTTCTAGGCCGAGGCCGTCAATACAACTTGTCATGTGCAAAACAGAGCATTAATCAATAAAATTCATCGCAAGACTCCTATGAGCTGCTAAAAGGCAGGAGACCGACTCGGTCCTAACTTCAGGATCTTTGGCAGCAAATATTATGTACTTAATAATAGGAAATATCATCGTACAAAGTTTGGAGAAAAATGTTTTGAAAGGTATTTTCATAGGTTATAGTAGTCATAGTAAGACTTATAGAATTTTTAATAAGAAAACTCTGGTGGTGGAAGAATGGATTAACGTTTTATTTGATGAGACGAGCTTGCTACAAAGCAGCTCTTCTAGTGTTTTCGTTGAAGATCCAGGTTCAAGGCTGAAGGATTTAAGCTTGGATGAGATAGTTGAAGAAAATCCTTAAAAGTTCATCAAGATCACTCGTCCAACCTCAATTGGAGAGGGAGATAACCAAGATGAAGAACTTATACAAGTTGAGGAAGACACTCCAGAAATAAAAGAAGCTCCCGATGCAAGGACTCTAGAGCTCAGACACTTGAGCGATCACAAAGTTGATCAAATCATAGTAGATTCTCGTGATGGTGTAATAACTCGAAGAGGTACAACTAACGAAAATATGCATTTGGGTTTTCTTAGGCAGGTTGAACTAAAGAAATTTGAAGAAGCAAATAAAGATGCATATTGGATAGTTGTAATGGAAGAAGAACTCAATCAGTTCAAGCACTGTCATGTCTGGAAGCTTGTACCAAGACCCAAATGTAAAAATATAATTGGAATAAAGTGGGTCTACAGGAACAAGTTGGATGAAGATGTAATCATCATCAAAAACAAAGCCAGACTTGTAGCTAAGGGATATAGACAAGAAGAAGGCATCAATTTTGATCAGGCGTATGCTCCAGTGGCAAGACTCGAGGCCATCAGGTTGTACCTCACATATGATGCTCTCATGGAGCTTCACTGTCTATCGAATGGACGTGATGTCAGCCTTCCTCATTGGTAAAATAAAGGAAGAAGTGCATGCGGAACAACCCCCAATTTTTGTTGATCCTAACCATCCTGACTATGTTTATTTATTATTTAAAGCTTTATATGCTTTAAAACAAACTCCACGAGCTTGGTATGAAACGCTATCTAACTTTCTTCTTGAGAACAAGTTCACAAGGGGAAAGATAGATAAAACATTATTTCTTAGGGAAGTAAAAGGCAAGATTTTGTTAGTGCAAATCTATGTCGATGACATTATCTTTGGATCTACTGATGACAATCTTTGCAAGAAGTTTTCCAAAATTATGCAAGGGAAGTTTGAAATAAGCAGTATGGGTGAGCTGAAGTATTTCTTAGGACTTCAGGTGAAGCAATATGAAGATGGAATTTTGATCTCTCATACGAAGTTCACCAAGAAGTTGCTAATGAAATTCGGAATGGAGAATGCAACCTCTATGAGGACTCCGTTGGGTTCAACTATGTCTCTAGACAAGGATGAGGAAGGGAAACCTTTTAATGAAACAAAGTATAAAAGCATAATTGGATCCCTTCTCTATCTTACTGCTAGCAGGCTTGACATAATATTTTCAACATGTGTGGGTGCTTGATATCAGGTGAACTATAAGGAATCTCACTACACAACTGCAAAGAGGATTTTGAGATACCTTAAGTGATTACCAAATCTTGGCTTATGGTACTGAAGAAGTAATGATAGTGAACTAATTAGATTTTCAGATACAGAGTTTACAGGTAGTAGAGACGACAGGAATAGCACCTTTGAGACCTGCCAATTCCTTGGAAGAAGGCTCATATCTTGGAGTAGCAAGAAACAGAATTGTGCCGCAATCTCAACCGCTGAGTCATAATATATCTCTGCAGGCAGTTATTGTGCACAACTTCTCTGGATAAATAATCAACTTGAAGACTACAATCTGAAGTTCAGGGACATTCCTATTCTTTGCAACTCCTCCCGTGCTATAGCAATTGCCAACAATCTTGTTTCTCACAACTGGATAAAGCACATCGAATTGAGAATTCACTTTATTCGAGAGTATGTGGAGAATGGGTACATCAACATCCAATATGTTTCAACAGATAGGCAAGTTGCAGATATCTTCACGAAGCCGCTAGACGAGGCCAAGTTCTTCTTCTTCAAGACAGAACTTGCTATACTCAACATGGAGTCCCAAAAAATTCATATTTGAAGTCAAGAGAAGATTCAACATCAGACACTCAGTAAATCTAAAGAGAATTACTAATCAGCAAGCATTCATAGAGATTCAAACTCAGAATGGTTGAGAAATGAACTTCTCGGAAACTTAAGAAATTACTCTTTTCGGAACATCTTATATTTCTCGAGAAACATTATTCTTCTCGAGAAACATCTCATTATTTCTCGATAAAATACCTCCTCTCGAGAAATCTACTTAGCTATCTTTTGAGAAGAATTCGAACCGCCATTCCCAGGTACGCCTTTCTTTATTCTTCAAAAATTTTAATTTTATATAAATAGAAGATTCCATAGAATGTCCAAATTCACAAATTCGAAAAAGGTTTCCCGAGAAAGAAGATTCAGTTCCATAGAAGGTCTCCGCCACTCTTCACACAAACTCCATCGATTCTTCTCCGAAAAGTCATAAAGTTTTCATCTTCTTTAATCGATGGCTCCTACTATAAAGATTGGCATCGACAGTGAGTTCGTTAACTCGGGTATCGAAGAAATTTCCGATGATTTTCGGAATGTTATTCTACTTCTTGAATCTGCCGGCCTCACCTCCATCCCTGAGCATCTGTGCAAAGTCCTGATTCTAGATGTAGAAGAGTTCTTCAGAATTGGTAAGCTTAAGAGGAGTGGGAAGTTGTTGAAAAGTTTTGTCAGAGATTTTAAGATTAAAATCAAACCATCTTCTTTAATAGAATTTCTGAGATTACCCTTCATTGAAGAGGAAGACTACTTGGAAGAACCCTTTTACTTCAGGGCTCTGTCATTCTGTGCTCTCTCCCAATCCACTACTTCCATTCGAAGACAGAATATGAATGACGAGAGCAAGCTTCTGACCGACATTCTAGGAAAAGTCCTCCTCTGCAAAATAGGTTCACTTGGATACATATCCTCTGATTTCTTTTTCATGATGACAGTTGTGGTATATCGCAAGAAATTCCAATGGGGACACATGTTATTTGACAAGATTAAGGAAAGCATCAAGACACCTAACTTTGCAAGAATCATTTCTCTTTATCTGAATCAAGTGCACCCTGAGATTTTTGATATGTCCAAAGGTGTGTCCATTCACTACCTAAAGAAAGTCACCCTCTCATCCATCAACAAATGGGAAATCAAGAATCAAAAGCCAGGCCAAGCTCCACCAGCACCAAGGACTATAGTTGATGAGGACAGGACCCCATCTCCCCTTCTTACTGATACAGTTGGCACATCAGATGTAGCTGTTGAGGGTGAGGCTACTCCTTTAGTGCACGAAGAAGATCACCAAGCTCAGGCACTAGAAACAGAGTTCCATTCAGATGATCTCACAGATCAGGCTATAGAGAAAGCTCCTTCTGATGATGTGGTGGAAAAGGAAAACATAGCTCATTCTGATGATGAGAAGAGCACCTCTTTGCAGGATGGTGGCTTAGATGATGTTGACAAAATGATAGAAGATCTAACTTCTGATGATCCCCTTTTCATCTCTCCTGAAGAGATTCCTGAAGACATTCCAGAAGAGTCTCAGCCTATGGAAAAAATTGAGGGGGAGAATGTGGAAATGCTCTCTGATGAAGCTGAAGTTACCCTAGAGCCTGCAGAACCTCCTCTCAGGAATTTAGATTTCTCTCTCCATACTATTCTTAGTGAGGAAGGGGGTGTATTTATATCTACCCCTAGAGGCAAAAGTTCAGTTGTTATTGAAGAAATACCAGTCTGGACAGCTCCAACATTGCCTCCTCCACCTCCTCCAGCTAATGTTATTCCTAATGATACCCTCTTGGGTAAAATTGAGTCTAAATTGACCAAGCAAAGAGAGTACTTTGACAATTCTCTTAAAGAGGTAACTGATAAAGTAACTACTCTTAAACAAGAAATGAGCAGAGGATTTGCTGAAATGCAGAATAATACATATTAATTCAAAAGACTGTTAAATATTGGTGGCAAGGCTTCGGACCACACTATCACTAGTGTTGGTGAAGTCATGGATCAAGCAGTCACTGTGGATAACAATATAATACTCTTGTTGAAGAAAACTGAACAACAGAACTTTAAAACTTGTGAAGAAGTTGGAAAATTCAAGCAAGATGTCATAGAGACTCTAACAGTAGAAGTCAGAAAGATGGAGGATAAGGTAAAAAAAATCTAGAAAAGAAAGTTCAAGAGACGAGGACTCAGTGGGACAATCTACTAAAGGAGATCAATACAAGTGTAGAGACACAGATTAAAGGTGTTGTTAACCCAGAAATCGGCGATCCTTCCCAAGGTGGACAGCTGGCTAATCGCGACCCTTAGATTCTCCCTTTTTGATTGTGATAAGCCCCAGCGTAGGCGGACAGTTTTCCCTATCCGCCTAGGTCTCCTAGCAATCGCGTGCCCTACGGGACCGCGGGCTATTCTCATAGCTCACCCTCGTGGGACATGCAGTTGGGTCCGCTAATTGTGCAGTATTTTTCCTTGCAGGAGTCCGCCAACAGCATTGCCAAGAGCGGCCTCCCATTTCGCCAAAGGGGCGGTGGTCTCCAGCCGCCGTCCGCCGAGGCCGCCCACCAGGGGCGACCTCCATGTTGCCCGAGGGGCGGCGGCCTCCTGCCGCCGTCCGCCGAGGCCGCCCTCCCGGGGCGGCCTCTGCCCGCCAGCCGGGCGGACTCCCCCTGGAGTCCGCCCAGGCCGCCCGCAAGGGGGCGGCCAGGCCCGCCGGGCGGACTCCCCCTGGAGTCCGCCCAGGCCGCCCGCTAGGGGGCGGCCCCGACATCTAGCCGGGCGGACTCCCCCTGGATTCCGCCCAGGCCGCCCGCAAGGGGGAGGCCAGGCCTGCCGGGCGGACTCCCCCTGGAGTCCGCCCAGGCCGCCCGCTAGGGGGCGGCCCCGGCATCCAGCCGGGCGGACTCCCCCTAGAGTCCGCCCAGGCCGCCCGCAAGGGGGCGGCCAGGCCCCGCCGGGCGGACTCCCCCTGGAGTCCGCCCAGGCCGCCCGCTAGTGGGCGGCCCCGGCGCCCTGCCGGACGGACTCCCCCTGGAGTCCGCCCAGGCCGCCCGCTAGGGGGCGGCCCCGGCACCCTGCCGGGCGGACGCCCCCGGGAGTCCGCCCAGGCCGTCCGCTAGGGGGCGGCCCCGGCACCCTGCCGGGCGGACTCCCCCTGGAGTCCGCCCAGGCCACCCGCCAGGGGGCGGCCTCCGGCCTGCCGGGCGGACTCCTCCCGGAGTCTGCCCAGGTCGCCCGCTAGGGGGCGACCTCCAGTTCTCTGCAGGTGGGTCCTTCCGCTTGCTTCATCAGTCAAAGTGGCGGACGCAAAATCTCAGTCCGTGGAGTCCGCGCAGGTCGTCATGCTGATGTCACTGGGCCCCGCTTCTAGAAGAACTCCCCTGGGCCTATAAATAGCCCATGGTGTCTCTCATTCTGCATCATTCTGGATCCTGGAGGTGAAGACAAGTCTTTCCAGCAGCCCCTGCGGACTCCGTTTTCCAGTCCGCGCAGTCCGTCGTCACCTCTTCCAGCAAGCTCTGCGGACTCAGTTTTCTGTCCGCGCAGTTCTCCACAGCTCTTCAGCAGCTTGCCAGTAGACTCTGCAGACTCAGTTTCTCAGTCCTCCAGCAGCTGGCAGACTATTTTACTTAGTCTCTGGCAGCTTCTCCTCTCTGCTTTCTGGCAATTTCTTCTCTCTGAGCCGTCAGCTTCTCCTTGTACCCCTTTAAATGATTTTGTTGTAAAGGTGTACTTGTAAGCTTGTAATCTCTAGCTATTAATCAAAGGAAAGCCCGTCGCAGGAGTGGCATTTAGGCCGCGGTGGGCGAAGTGTGTTGTTGCCGCTGCTAGCGGCCCCCTCTTCTTCTCTTCTGCTCAGCAAACCTCTTCTCAGATCAGCTCTCCTCGGCATCCAACCTGCAAGCACAACCGTCACATTAGTCGTCTGCTCGACAGCTCCTTATCAACCTCCTTCTCCTCTCTTGATCAACCCGCTCTGTTGATCAAGCTTCTCCTATTTATCCCCGCAACCCTCTTTGACAAGCCGTTTGCTCCACTCTCGAGCACTCAGAGGCTTCCTTCCTTCCCTCCTCTCCTCCTCTCCTAGCTTGTGAGATCGAACACCCCCTCCGTATTAGCTGGCTGGTGCCCCGCGATGTTTTCGCGCATCAACAATTAACACGCGGTCTTCAGATCCGGTCAGACGGTGAACAGCGACAGTTAGCCATGTCAGATCAATCAGCCGAGAACTTTGCTCCAAGTCCCAGTGAAGATCCTCTCTGGGAAGCCTTTGAGCAGTCGCGCCGTGAGAATGCTCAACAGTTCCAAGCAATCAACCAAGTCCTTGCTGCGATCACGCAGCTGTTAGACTCTCATCCAGCAACTGCTTCAGCTGCTCCAATCAACCCAACACCAACATCAGAGCATAAGCAAGCTTATCCTCAAGCTTGTCCGCCGTTCTATCCGCCTTACACCCCAACCTTCCCGCAAGGTCCTGCTGCTCCTTTGCGAACTCAAGATGAAGAGTTTGTCGCTCGCCAAAACTTCTTCCGGCAAGCAGCCCGGGGAAGTCCTGCTAGATTTCTCAACTTTCAAGGAAGTCATCCTTGCCCCCCAGCTCCTGCCTCTGCTCCTCCTGCAACAACCTTTCCTTTCTACCCCCCTGCTTCTTTTGCAGCTGCAGCCTATGCTCCCTTTAATCCCTATGCTGTGGGAGAGCAGGAAGAGCCATCGCCCTTTATTGAGAGCGTTCGCCTTGAACCTACTCCAGCAAACTTCAGAGAGCCTCGACTGCCAATCTATACTGGAGAGACTGATCCGGTCAAGCATCTTCAAGCCTTTGAATCAGCCGTTGCTCTCAAGACTCTGTCAGATGCAACCAAGTGCAAGCTCCTTGTGACAACCTTTGATGGGCAAGTGAGGGATTGGTTCTATGCCTCCGCCTCCGTCCTCACTCCATCACTTCTATCCTTGATCTTCGTAGAGAGTTCCTTCTCTGATTCTCTACCTCCTCCAAGATAAAGGGCGGTCCTGAAGCCCTCTTTGAGATCAGACAGCGCAGTGATGAAACCTGGTCTCAATTTGTTGATCGATTCCAGAGAGAGATCCTGGACATCAAAATCGTTGATCAAGAAATGTACCGAGTGGCTCTTATCCACGGTCTTCGCGAAGGCCTCTCAAGTTTGAAGCTAATGTCCGTGCTCCAAGGACATACCAAGAGCTGATCGCTCTAGCCAACTCATACATCCGAGGCGAGAAGAGCAATCCAGGCTTCGTCTCCAAGCTTGTATCAGAGAAAGATCCGTTCCGCAAGCAACCTCCAAGGTCTCCTTGCAATCGTTTCCCAGCTTACTCAAGGAAGGAGAGAAGGCTTCATCGCCAGCGATACTCCTTCCCGAGCCGTGATGCTCAAGATCCATTTCTACCGCTAGCTCCTTCTCAAACAGCAGCTGTCCAACAGCAGCAAGACGATGACTTGCATGAGTCTGATCTCGACGACGTCGTGCAAGAAGTAAGACAAATCCTGAAAGACAGGGCAAGCTACAAGAAGCCCTACCGGCCGACCGATCAGAGGTCTAGAAACTCAGAGCCTTATTGTGAATTCCACAAAGAGTCAGGCCATCGAACAGAAGACTGCCGAGCATTCCGCCAGCTTGTGCATAGGATGCTTCGGCAGGGCAAGATGCATGACTTGATTCCTAAAGAAGATCGCCCTGACCCGTCAACTTCAAAGGGCAAAGAGATTTCAGATGTTCCTTGCTCCTCAAGAGGAGTGAACCACGTCGAAGAGCCTCCTCTCCTCGTTGTTAACCCAACCGTCGAATGTTTCGATGCTGCCGATGACGAGGGCGTGCTGGGAAGGCTATTCTGAACTAGCAAGGACTTCACAGTCCTCCAAAGCGATGGACTTCACAGTCCTCCGGAGCTCCTTGCAACCTTCAGGGGTTATCTCAACCCTTACTCTCTCCCTCTTTCAAACATTTTCATTACAACACTTCTCAGTGTTCTTTTCTTGCTTTTCTGCAAAGCTTTTATTCAGGGATCCCATACTGACACAGTTCCCTTTTTGTTGCCCCTTCCCTCTCTCTCTCTCTCTCTCTCTCTGGGATCAGTACGCCAATGAGATTTCGCCGAGTCTGAAATGTTCCCTCCGTAGTTTGTTCTCGCACTACCGCTTCGATCACATATGGCGGGAGTATACCCATGTGTGTAGTGGGAGCAGTTCATCTACGACTATGGGCTTCAGGCTTAGGATCCTAGCCAGCATCTGACACAGAGTGTGTGCTAGGGGAGCCCCATATGTTAGCTCTGCTGTGCGTCTTATAGGAAACACTGCGGTTAGGATGATCTTCGCTGGACAAGCAATGGCGATCAAGCGTAGCCTTGTCTCTTTGATCACCCTTCAACTGTGGTGGTCGAAGCACTCTCTGGTACCCTCGATCCGTGCCTCTCGGGTTCTCACAACTCCACTGATCAATACACAGACAATATAGGCCTCTTGGCGCAACCTGTCTCGTTGATCAGTGATGCTTGTGCCCAGGGCAAGAGAGCAGAGTTTCTAGCGATCCTTCTCAGGATCTTCAGTATTTCTAGCGATCCTTCTCCGGATCTTCCTTGCTTCCAGCGGTCCTTCTCAGGACCTTCCTTGCTTTTCTCTTTTGTGCCCTCCTTGAGGATGCGCGGCCAGCCCGCTTTGAGCAGGACCATACTCGGAATGACTTTCTCAGGCCAGTGATGCATAAGGCCCACGGGGAACACCTGTGGCAGCATTCAACCTTCTTTAGTCATTCCGAACATGGACCTCTTTTTCCTTTCCCCCCTCCTTGAGGATGCGCGGCCAGCCCGCTTTGAGTAGGACTATACTCGGGATGATTTTTCGGGCAAGTGATGCATAAGGCCCACGGGGAACACCTGTGGCAGCATTCAACCCACTTTAATCATTCCGGGTGCAGGCCTCCTTTTCTCTCTTCCCTCCTTTCACAGGTGAACAGGTTAATCCGACCTACCAAAAGGATTTCCAGCAATCAATTTGCTCATGCTCATCCTATATGAATTGCTTATTCAAAGCTCTATCGGATGATGACTCGCACTCTACCTATATAAGCTCTATTTCTCTCGTCTTCTATACATTGTTTGCTCAAGCGCTATCAGCCAAGCTATCGCAATCCAGTCATATCTGTCAGCAGTTAACACAGTTTATTGATCTGGGCTTCATAATAATATTCATCAGGCATTCTCCTTGCTAATTGGTCATATCGGCCTTATCTCGTCAACAGTTAACACTTGCAAGCCTTCTCATCACAGGTACTTGCAAGTTATTTTCATGTCTTATTTGCTTCTAACACCTCTTCTCGCAGAGATTAGCAAACACCTGCAAGCCTCATCCAGGTACTTGTAGCTTATTTTTATACAATACCTACTCCTAACTCTCTTTTGCAGAGATCAGCAAACCCTTGCAAGTTTCTTCACAGGTACTTGCAAGTTACTCTCATATATTGTGCATGCTCCTAACTCTTCCTTTGCAGAAACCAGCAAAGACTTGCAGGTCCCTTTCAGGTACTTGCGAGTTGTTATGTCCTTCTGTCTTCCTCACTTTTGTTTTGCAGAACATTTACAGAAGACATGCCTTCTTCGTTTTGCAAAAGCAAATTCAGGTACACACTCGATGTGCCACCCATATATGCTTACCCTAACTTTCCTTTTGCAGGAAAACAGACAGGAAGCACCAAGCTTGTAAGGAGGGTCTTCAGGTTCTGCCTCTCCTTGCTCCTCTTCTTCCGTTGGGGTGGATCACGATTTTCGTGGGTCTCCAACTTTTTCGAAGTTCTTTTCGGAACTTGAAAAAGTGCGGGGATTATGTTAACCCAGAAATCGGCGATCCTTCCCAAAGTGGCCAGCTGGCTCATCGTGACCCTTAGATTCTCCCTTTTGATCGCGATGGGTCCCAGCGTAGGCGGACAGTTTCCCCTATCCGTCTAGGTCTCCTAGCAATCGCGTGCCCTACGGGACGGCGGGCTATTCCCATAGCTCACCCTCGTGGGACATGCGGTTGGGTCCGCTAATTATGCAGTATTTTTCCTTGCAGGAGTCCGCCAACAGCATTGCCAGGAGCGACCTCCCATTTCGCCCAAGGGGCGGTGGTCTCCAGCCGCCGTCCGCCAAGGCCGCCCACCAGTGGCGACCTCCATGCTGCCCGAGGGGCGGCGGCCTCCTGCCGCCGTCCGCCGAGGCCGCCCACCCGGGGCGGCCTCTGCCCGCCAGTCGGGCGGACTCCCCCTGGAGTCCGCCCAGGCCGCCCGCAAGGGGGCGGCCAGGCCCGCCGGGCGGACTCCCCCTGGAGTCTGCCCAGGCCGCCCGCTAGGGGGCGGCCCCGGCATCCAGCCGGGCGGACTCCCCCTGGAGTCCGCCCAGGCCGCCCGTAAGGGGGCGGCCAGGCCTGCCAGGCGGACTCCGCCTGGAGTCCGCCCAGGCCGCCCGCTAGGGGGCGGCCCCAGCATCCAGCCGGGCGGACTCCCCCTGGAGTGCGCCCAGGCCGCCCGCAAGGGGGCGGCCAGGCCCCGCCGGGCGGACTCCCCCTGGAGTCCGCCCAGGCCGCCCTCTAGGGGGCGGCCCCGGCGCCCTGCCAGGCGGAGTCCCCCGGGAGTCCGCCCAGGCCGCCCGCAAGGGGGCGGCCAGGGCCCCCGGGCGGACTCCCCCTGGAGTCCGCCCAGGCCGCCCGCTAGGGGGCGGCCCCGGCACCCAGCCGGGCGGACTCACCCGGGAGTCCGCCCAGGCCGCCCGCAAGGGGGCGGCCAGGCCCCGCCGGGCGGACTCCCCCTGGAGTCCGCCCAGGCCGCCCGCTAGGGGGCGGCCCCGGCGCCCAGCCGGGCGGACTCCCCCTGGAGTCCGCCCAGGCCGCCCGCAAGGGGGAGGCCAGGCCCTGCCGGGCGGACTCCCCCTGGAGTCCGCCCAGGCCGCCCGCTAGGGGGCGGCCCCGGCATCCAGCCGGGCGGACTCCCCCTGGAGTCCTCCCAGGCCGCCCGCAAGGGGGCGGCCAGGCCCGCCGGGCGGACTCCCCCTGGAGTACGCCCAGGCCGCCCGCTAGGGGACGGCCCCGGCACCCTGCCGGGCGGACTCCCCCTGGAGTCCGCCCAGGCCGCCCTAGGGGGCGGCCCCGGCACCCTGCCGGGCGGACTCCCCCTGGAGTCCGCCCAGGCCGCCCGCCAGGGGGCGGCCTCCGGCCTGCCGGGCGGACTCCTCCCGGAGTCCGCCCAGGTCGCCCGCTAGGGGGCGACCTCCAGTTCTCTGCAGGTGGGTCCTTCCGCTTACTTCATTAGTCAAAGTGGCGGACGCAAAATCTCAGTCGCGGAGTCCGCGCAGGTCGTCATGCTGATGTCACTGGGCCCCGCTTCTAGAAGAACTCCCCTGGGCCTATAAATAGCCCATGGTGCCTCTCATTCTGCATCATTCTAGATCCTGGAGGTGAAGACAAGTCTTTCCAGCAGCCCCTGCGGACTCCGTTTTCCAGTCCGCGCAGTCCGTCGTCACCTCTTCCAGCAAGCTCTGCGGACTCAGTTTTCTGTCCGCGCAGTTCTCCACAGCTGTTCAGCAGCTTGCCAGTAGACTCTGCAGACTCAGTTTCTCAGTCCTCCAGCAGCTGGCAGACTATTTTACTTAGTCTCTGGCAGCTTCTCCTCTCTGCTTTCTGGCAATTTCTTCTCTCTTAGCCGCCAGCTTCTCCTTGTACCCCTTTAAGTGATTTTGTTGTAAAGGTGTACTTGTAAGCTTGTAATCTCTAGCTATTAATCAAAGGAAAGCCCGTCGCAGGAGTGGCATTTAGGCCGCGGCGGGCGAAGTGTGTTGTTGCCGCTGCTAGCGGCCCTCTTCTTCTCTTATGCTCAGCAAACTTCTTCTCAGCTCAGCTCTCCTCGGCATCCAACCTGCAAGCACAACCGTCACATTAGCCGTCTGCTCGACAGCTCCTGATCAACCTCCTTCTCCTCTCTTGATCAACCCGCTCTGTTGATCAAGCTTCTCCTATCTATCCCCGCAACCCTCTTTGACAAGCCGTTTGCTCCACTCTCGAGCACTCAGAGGCTTCCTTCCTTCCCTCCTCTCCTCCTCTCCTAGCTTGTGAGATCGAACACCCCCTCCGTGTTAGCTGGCTGGTGCCCCGCGACGTTTCCGCGCATCAACAGGTGTAAACATTTATACTTATGAGACTGTTGTGCGGATGCACAATCAAATTTTTCCAGAATTTCAAGTTGATCTCAATGAGGCTCCACCTCCTTATCTTGATCCAAATGTCTGCAAGCCTGCATTCTCTCCTAGATCTGAACAGCATGAAATTCCTCTTGTGTATTATTCTCAAGTATGGACTTCTGATCAGCCTGAGATTCCTCAAGACCTACCTCCGGAAATACCAGTGCCTAAGAAAAGGAAATATGGTGATGGTGCCTCTGCCAGTCATTCCATTCCAAGTCAATTAGCTTCCTAGAGGATAGAAAAATAATTTGCTGAAGTTTGGAGTCCAACCTCTAAGTCTCTTATTCTGGACACTCTGAAGCTAGTTGTGGAATTTAATGAAAATAAGGATGATCATTACAGTCACAATGAGTGGGAGCAATATGAGAAGTCAATGACAAAAATAAGGATTTATGATCGTGAAAATGGCCATAATAATCCCAATGATCCTCCTCGTCCTCCAAAGTACTATCCCAAGCCCTTCAGTTATCAGAAAAGATAGCAAGAGAAGAAGGAACGACAGCACCAGCAACAATATAAATGATTTGAGATTATCAGTATTATAGAATTTTGTGGACCAAGATAATTTTGTGGACAATTTCTCCATATATAAAATTTTGAATTTTGATGATTTAATTATTTCTTATCTGTCACTACATATATTATTTTATCTATTACTTATTTATTTAACTATCTTGAAATAATTCATCTTAGTGTAGAGGGATCTGACTTCCACAAATAGGGGGAGATTGCTGGGCATTATATCCTTAATAATCTAGATTTATGTGAAGTCACCTTTGAACTAAGATAAATTAAGAATGTATTTGATGTTATTCTTTAATTGAGTGCTTGCAGGTCATTATTGCTAAGTCCAGATCAATGTTATTTTACAATGAGTCATTAAACACAAGACCATGCAATGTAATCCCTCATTTTGTGATCGACGGTGTTGACTAATGTGTAACCTCTCTATTGGGATGCACTCCATTTTCAAACGCTAAAAAATGGAAGAAAAGAAAGGTTGCTGGTTTTCAACAAAGAAGATTTAATTTTTCTGAGAAACTTTTTCTAAGTCCTCTAGAGAAAAGAAATCTATTTCTCGAGAAGTCTAAGTATATTTCTCGAGAAAGCAAAGTTCTCGAGAAACCATAAGACTTCTCGGGAAATTGTCTGAAGATATTATATGTCTTTATCTCGAGAAAAGCTCTGAAGATTTCTCGAGAAACCAAGTTCATTTCTCGAGAAAGCAAAGCAAGTCAAATTCATTTCTCGAGAAGCTAATTCTTTTTCTCGAGAAACCAAGTTCTTTCTCGAGAAATCAGTTCTTCACTTCAAAGAATTTTCGCTAAGTAAATTTGTCGAGAAAGCCATATCATTTCTCGAGAAAGCAAATCATTTCTCGAGAAACCAAGTTCTTTCTCGAGAAATCAATATTTCACTTCAAAGAATTTTCTTTAAGTCCTTTCTCGAGAAAGCCATGTCATTTCTCGAGAAAGCAAATCATTTCTCGAGAAATCAAGTTCCTCTCGAGAAACAGAGTTGCAAAATTTTTCTTTATAAATCCGTCTAACGAGATTTCAAATTTAATCTAAGTATCTCATGATTGGTCCACGTGGATCATTCCTTAATGATTTTAGACAGTTAGACGAGCTTCTATAAATAGTCTTTTCAGAGTAATTGCTAACCCTAATAATACTTACAGTAATTAGAATCGCACCGCCATTTTCAGATCGGGATAAGCCGTGTCGTCTTCATCGTCGTTATTCATTGTCGCTCCTCTCTCCATCCAACGATTACAAGGAGAAAAGATTCGACAGATCATAGATTCAAGATTCTTCAAACCTCAACTTGATCGTGTCGAATCCTAAGTTTTTTAGATCAAGTTTTCTCGAGATTTCTTCCCCAACCTTCTTCATAGAGATTTTCATTTTTCAAGAAGGAAGGACCTTGAAGATTTCAGATCTGGAAGTAGACAATTTTTATTGTTGTTGTAAAAAATTGTTTTAATTTTTATAGGAGCTTTGTCTCCGAGATTTTAGGAAGTTTGTTCTTCTGAGTGCAGATCCCATTGTGTGGGATTGAGTTTGTAGTAGTGTGTTATCTCCGAGTTGTAGGAGCGTTGCTCCAAGGTGTAGGATTGTTTCAATCTGAGATATAGTGAAGTAGTCGAGGCTAGCTGTGGTGCTAGATTGGCGAGGTGGAGAGTGGACGTACCCATGATTGGGAAACCACTATAAATTTCTTGTGTCGTCTAGATTGTGCTTGATTATTTTCTGTGATTAATTTTTATTCCGCAAAAGATGCAGTACTCACATATTCACCCCCCTCTAGGTGATTTAGGTAAACAACTAGATACTTCAGATGTTCTGAGCCATCTTGTCCATAGTGGACAATATGACCTCATCCTTTGTCATTTCAGAATACTTCTTGGGAGTCTTGACAGTAGGATCCAGGGCAGATACGTACAAGGGAATTAAGGGTCCCTCTTGAACAGTTATAAAAATTCGTGGGTCAGATGCTTCCATGAAATGCCCGACCCTCTCCTTCCATATCCCAAAGCTTTCCTTCCTACAAATTGGAAGCTTCATGTAACCGAACTCCTTATGGTTCTCTCTTGAACCCATAAGTACAATTCTTTTAGCTACCCTTGGAGATCAACTCAAACTGTTAAGTCTTTTTGAGCAACCTCCCTCTGATACCATTTAAAAGTCTTTAGTTTCAAGGATAGCTAAACACATAGAGGGGGGGTGAATAGTTTTTTAAGTCTTTAAATACTTTTTGTGTTTTTGGTGTATTGTGATTTAGTTATACTTAGCATTCAAGACAATCACCAACAGCACACACAAGATTTATAGTGGTTCCCCAGATTATGGGTACATCCACTGTCCCTCACACCTTTCTAATAGTGTGTTAGACAACGCACTTCTCCAAAACTCGGCTCCAAAGAGCATACAACTCAGATCCCTTAAGATATCTCAGTCTCCTCCAAGCCCTACAGCTCAGGAACAAAGCTCTACCACTCAAATATGTTATCTCCTACAACTCAGGCAGACATTCCCTACCTCAGACTTGAGCACAAGTCCTACAAATCAGGCTAGGAGGATAGCCATACAACTCAGAGATGTAATCTCCAACCTCAGATCTAAACCAGATCCTACCTCAGGCAAACTACCCTATAACTCAAATCCAATCCAGGATCCTATCTCAGATTCGCCTCTGAATCCTACCACTCATATCTACAAAAGACCCTACACTCTGCCTTTATAATATTAGGCTTACACTCAGATCCAGAGGATCCTACATGAAGAGTAAAGTGTGTTGATGATGACTAGACACTAGAGAGATTTTCTCTTCATCTACCTTCTTCTGAACTGAAGTGGATCAATCTAGTCTTCTTCTTCATAGCTCCAGAAAAATGTTCTTTAGGAAAAATCTGCTTGAACTGTGAAGTAGTTGCAACTAGGGTTAGCCCTTGCTGCTCCTTTCTTAGAGAATTTCTCTGTGCTTGCTGTTGAAGGTGAGAATGACAATAGCTTTCTTCTTTGCTTGAACTTTCAGATCAGCAGTTTGAACAACCTTTCTTTACTCTACAACAATGTCGAGAGGAGGAAGATGAAGTTCAGTGTTATTCAAAAAGTTCCAAGATGCTTTTTCTTTCCAATGATCTGTAGATTTTTATCCTGATGTCCAACGACTCTTTAAGTTATGGGCCCACTCAGATTTGGTAGCTGTAATCTTGCTTTTGCACTAAATGTAGTACAAGAGGCATGCAACGTCGTTTGTCGCATACTGTAGACCTCCAACAACATTTTGAATTTCTGCTGACGTCGACACCTGTGGACTTAGTCTATTTCAGACAATTCATCATAGGCGTTGAGTGAAGATATGTCACTCAGCGCCAAAACACTTAGCTAAATATTATGCAGCACTAGGCGTTGAGTATGTTGACAATACTCAACAAATATAGACTTTGGCCATCTCAACTGAATAGGTGTTGAGTGAACCTTCATCACTCAACTCATTCGGACTTAGTCTCTTCTCTGAATGGAAGCGTTGAGTGAGTTGTCTTCACTCAATGCTTCCCGCCTTAGCCATCCATCTTGTTGAGGCGTTGAGTGAACGGCCTTCACTCAATGCTTCAGTACTTAGTAGAATTTCTTATTGAGCTGGCATTGAGTGGACTGCCTTCACTCAATGCTTCTGGACTTAGATGGATTTTCTGTCTACTTCTTCTAAAGCTTTGCATCACTCTGTTCTGTCGACGCTTTCTTTTTTAGGCATTGAGTGAACTGCCTTCACTCAACGCTTCTAGACTTGGCCATAATCCTGCTCTGATTCTCAGATGCTTTGACTGCTTGAGCTTGACTCAATGCTTCATGTCATCTGGCGTTGAGTGAACTGCCTTCACTCAATGCTTTTGGACTTAACCAAAATTTTGTCGTGGAAATAGTTAGACTTTGACTGTCCATGCTTTACTCAAAGCTTTTGGCTTTCTGGCGTTGAGTGAACTGCCTTCACTCAACGCCTGTGAACTTAGACAGATTTTTGTCTTTCCAATATCATGCCTTGAGTCCACCTGTCATAGTCACTTAGACAACCTGTCTAATCATTATTCAAAGAACATCCTACACAAATAGAACGTGTGCCAACTGTTAGATTACACATATGTATACCATTGTCCTGTAGGCCTTCTTCAAATCTGAGACATTGTGAGCAATGGACCCAACATGAACTGCATGACTGAGTTGTGTGTGCATGTGTGAATTAGGAGATAACTTGTCAATTTTATCTTACGCACGCCCATTCAAAAATTTTGCACGAAGTGCATCCCCCATGTCGACTTGTGCCTTCACTCTGCTGGCTTGAGCTCTAAGCGATGTCGACCTGAGGTCGGGCATGTGGAATTATCGCACTCTCGTGCGCCATTTTATCGACTTTACCTCTCCCCATATCGACTTGAGCTCTAGCCTGTATCCACTGGAGCTCTAGCCTGTATCGACTTGAGCTCTAGCCTGTATTGACTTGAAGAAGGGTGTGCAAAATTCTCGTGCACCCATGCGCGCACGTGTACTCACACGTGCGCAGTTCCCTTGTGCTTCTAATGCAGATTTGGACGATCCAAATTTATGTGTGTCATATTCGCACGGGCACGTGCATGTAATCGTGCATGCACAGTTTAGAGCCTAATCAATTTCACCTTCGTTAAGTTGAATTTTGCACGTGTGCGCGCCTACACCGCACACTGGTGTGCTAGTGCGCATGAAGAGCCAGGGATGCATTATGCTCCATTTTCTCTCCATTCACGTCTAGGAGCTCCTCTCTTATAGGTCTAGCTAACCATTTTAGTGGTTATCCTTCATCAAGATCTTGAAAGCGATGGCATTTCACTCCTCCACGAAGCAAGGTGGTGCTAGAGGGTGACATGTATGGAGTAGACCCTCATGAAGACAAGTAACTTAGGAGTGTTGACAGCTCTCCCGGACCACAAATGCAGCTGACGAATGTGCAAAGGCCTCTGATTGACAACTTGGTCGACACCTTTCACTTCCACGACAAAATCTTGATCTCCATTTACATCTCTCATCTTCTCCTCCGCCCCTTATCTTTGCTAGAAGGGAATGCTCTTCTATTATGATGAAGTTACTTTATATGAACACGATCTAATGTCTCATGCACTTTCTTTATGTTTTTACGAGAGTGTTGATTTGTTTCACGCATAGTATTTGAGGCCACCGGTTGGTTAGTGTCATGAGTTTTTGTTCTTGTGTTTGATGGTCGTTTTAAAGAGGTGTTGATAAGTAATATTTATGTGTATTTTTACAATAATATTTAGCAAATATATTGTATTAATTAATAATATTTTGTTATTTTGTGTACATAATAATATCTTTTCAATATTTATTTAATAATTTAAGTTTAATTCATTTATGCAGGATTTATAGTTATTTTTAGTATTTATTTTAATTTAATAATTAATATAAATTAGTAATATATTATGTATTTTTATTTATAAATCATTTATTTTATATTTTTAGTTTACTAATTTAAATTATATTTGTTTTTGTATGTTTATTGCTGCGGTCGCGCTCCCCACGTTTGTAAAAGAAATATTTACTGATGTCGTCGCGTTGGCCGAGCAATTCATGCAGTCTATATGAACCCAAGTCAAAGTCTCGCTGCACTCGTTCAATTCGAGCAAGTGTTTCACGTCGCAATCACTCATTCAGCTATTTTTCATGCAAGCTCGCGTCAAATATATTAATATGCATTGATGCTATCCACACTCCCATGCATGGCTGGCCAATGCATGCCGCCGACGCCACGCCAACATCGTTATTTGGCCGCTACCCTCTCTTTCTAAACTAACCCCACCTTTGCATGCAGCCCCCTTCATTCAATATTAGCCCAAGTCTCTCATTTATACATGGCATACCCTCTCGTTATAAAATATGTTTAACATCTCTTTACATTTTCCCAAAACAGACCACTCTCTCTCCTTTCAATGCTGCAGCGTACTTTACATTCTCAATGCTACAGCCCGGCCATTCCTATAATTGTCTACCATCACCTCCCTCCTTGCATGGCCAAACTCCTTTCTCTCTCTAAAACCAAAACAACCACCATCCATCCAATGCTACAGCCAGTGGCGAAACTAGCATTTGAAAACCGCTCGGGCACAATAAATTTTAACATACATTTTATTGAAAGTAGAAAAAGATAGCAGAACATTAAAAAAACTTACAGATCAACAAGCGACTTTACGTTGACACATGCTCTGAAAACGTGAAATAATTTCTTCAGTTGTAATTGTATCCGCAACGTCCTTTTCAATGTAAGTCATCAAACAATCATTCATCAATTCATCTCCCATCCTGTTTCGCAGACGATTTTTTATTATCTTCATTGCCGAAAATGTTCTTTCAACACTAGCTATTGCAACTGGTAAGAGGCAAGCCAACTTTAACAATCTGAAAACTAGTTGATAAATCTCTTGTTTTTTTAATTCCACTATTTTTGAAGCAGTCCACTGATTCCCTTAACTTCTGAAAATATATCCGGTGATGCGATTCGCATGTCACAAATATATATGTCAAGTTGTCCTTCAAGTAACTACAACTCTATCGGAGTAAAATCATATGGATATAATTCAGCAAGATGAATTAGTTTTTGTTTATCATAAGCAGCAAATTGATCCTTTGGGTCAAGACAAGCGACCCATAACATCAATTCAGTGTTTACTTCATCGAAACGGTCATTTAACTCATTTAACATCCAGTTAAGCACTGCATTATATATTTCAATCCTGAAAAAATGTGAATTTGTAATTTCACGTGCGTTGCGTCTTGATCTACCTGATTGAACGAACTTTTCATTCATATTTGGAACTTCTATGTCATGTTTACAACAAAACATAGAGACTTCAACAATAAAGGATTCCCACTCAACTTCATTATTTCTCATCTGTAATAATATCAATTTTGACAACTTTACAAAATGCATTGCGTTGACAATATCTTGATCCTTTTTTTTGCAACGCTTGTGATAACTCGTTAGTTTTTGACAAAATACGTTTCATCAAATGAATCACAAATGCAAATTTAAAAGTTAAGATAACGTGTAACATTGTGTTTGTCATACCTCTTTGGTTTCCATCTGCCCCATCAATTACAACAATCTCCAGTACATCAACAATCGATGAAAACATACGAATGAAATTTAAAACTGTCACATAATGTGAACCCCATCTCGTGTCTCCGGCACGTTTGAGCTCTAAAGCTTGATTCAACCCTTGACCACTTTCCAACTCCCCGCAACCGAGCTCTCTAGCAACCCGATCAACTTCCAATGCTCGAAGAGAATCACGCCGTTTACAAGAACCGCCAACAACATTCAAAACAGTGCTAATAAGTGTGAAAAGCTCGACAATATCAGAATTTCCTTCTGCAACCGCTACTAGCACCAACTGTAGTTGATGTGCAAAACAATGAACATAAAAAGCACACCTGTTTTCATTCAAAATCAAAGCTTTTAGACCTCTGAACTCGCCTTTCATATTGCTAGCGCCATCATATCCTTGCCCACGCAATTTAGATATACTAAGACCATATTGCATAAATAACGACTCAATGCCAGCTTTTAAAGATAATGCAGTAGTGTCGGCTACATGAACAAAACCAAGAAGACGCTCCACAATCTTGCCACTGGATTTCACATAGCGTAACACAACAGACATCTGCTCTTTTGTAGAAACATCACGCGATTCATCCACTAAAACTGTAAAACAATCTTCTCCAATCTCACGAACGATTTTTTTTGTTGTCTCTGTTGCAATTGCTGAAACGATTTCTTTTTGAATTTTAGGTGATATAAGCTGACAATTTCGAGGAGCATTTTGAAGCGCAACTGCCTTAATGTTATCATTATGCGAGACAAGAAAATTCATAAGCTCCAAAAAATTGTCTCGATTGATAGACTCTTTACTCTCAACGTGACCACGAAAAGACAATCTTTGTCGTAAAAGAAATCTAACGCAAACAATTGAAGCACATAAACGAGCACGATAATCTATACTTTGTTGTTCTTCTTGTCTTGCAAAAGCAATCTCAATACCCTATTTTTGATTCATCAAAGCCTCGCAAAGTTTTCTAGAAGCATTATGTGGAGTAGTGTGAGTTCCAACATGTTTTTTCAATACTGTTTTATCTTTCCAATTTCTAAATTCTCTAGTAGTAAAAGTAGGCTCACAACCTCTTTGGGGGAAAATATAACTGTAAAGACAAAATGCTGCATCCTTTTGGTTATTGTATTCTAACTAGCCTTTAAACTCATTAAACCAATTCCTATTAAAGCGCCGAGCTTTTTTTCCGATTTTTGTTTGGGGAAATATTTCTAACTGAGGTTGACAAGGATCTTTCTGCAAATAATATCTTCGTACTGACTCTTGAACATTTGCATCATAGGAATTTATAGGATGTCTTAATCCTAGATCTGAAGGTAAATCTTCTATTTTAAATTCTTCTTCGCCACTTCTTTTGGCAGTTAAAACTAACTCCTGAGAATCTATTGAACTTTGACATGCTCCTTTTTTAGAAAAAAATTTCTCCATTGCACTAACTAAACACACTGCATAAAATCAACGGGACAGTCCCGTTAGCGCAACTAGGGCTAATCGTTATGCACATCACAAACATCACCGATCCGGGCTTACCGCCACGGGTAGGCTTCACATAGCATGCCTAAATCCAGACTCGCGCGTCGGATCACTAATGCATAAAAATATGCCGGGGACGGACACAATCGACCCGAAGGTTCGTAATGAGCCGAGGGAAACACACACCTCGTCCAATTGAAGGCGGGTGGCCCTCCAAAGCAAAGTAAAAGCAGAAAACTACACCGGGGTCGCAATCCCACACCTTGGCGGAGTCCCCGCTCTCCACCGCGTAGTGGGAGAGGGACTCTTCGTGCAGCTCACACATCAAAATACATCGGGGTTGGAATCCCACGCCCTGACGGAGTCCCCATCCTCAACCGAATTAGCGTGAGGGGACTCTCATTGCACAAAAAAATTACAAACACTGAGAGGAAGAGATCGTTACCCTTGGTGCGTTTTTATCTCCGCTATTGCGATTTCCGCAACCACCTCTCCACCTCCAATCACTCTATAAGGAGGAGGATCCCACCGGGAAAGCTCAAACTCTGTAAATTAAGCAGTAAGCCAATTAGCCAAAACGTGCCAAACACTACAGCCTACAGAAAACTCATACAGTCATAACTGAAATCTGGACTGAACAGTCCAGATTTCACAACTGAAATCTGGACTGAACAGTCCAGATTTCACAACTGAAAACTGGACTGAACAGTCCAGATTTCACAACTAAAATCTCGACTGAACAGTCCAGATTTCACAACTGAAATCTGGACTGTTTAGTCCAGATTTCAGTTCGTTCAGATTTCAGAACTGAAATCTGGACTATTTCAGTCCAGATTTCAGTTCTGAAATCTGGACTGAAACAGTCCAGATTTCAGTTCTGAAATCTGGACTAAAACAGTCAAGATTTCAGTTCTGAAATCTTGACTGAAACAGTCCAGATTTCAGTTCTGAAATCTGGACTATTCAGTCCAGATTGCACAACTGAAATCTGGAGTGAAGCAGTCCAGATTTCAGTTGTGAAATCTGGACTGTTTAAGTCCAGATTGCAGTTGTGAAATCTGGACTGAACAGTCCAGATTGCAGTTGTGAAATCTGGACTGAACAGTCCAGATTTCAGAACTGAAATCTGGACTTAAACAGTCCAGATTTCAGAACTGAAATCTGGACTTAAACAGTCCAGATTTCAGAACTGAAATATGGACTGAACAGTCCAGATTTCAGAACTGAAATCTTGACTGTTCAGTCCAGATTTCAGAACCGAAATCTGGACTGTTTCAGTCCAGATTTCCGAACTGAAATCTGGACTGTTTCAGTCAAGATTTCATTGTAGTGTATGAGTTAAAGTAAAGGCCAAGAAGAACTGAAGTCACCTAGGCGGCTAGGCGGAGCCGGGATCGGGATCAGGGCGGGTAGACGGAGGCGGAGCCGGGATCGGGGCGGCCAGGCGGAGCCGGGATCGGGGTGGGTAGGTGGAGCCGGGATCGGGACGGGACGGAGCAGCCAAGGAGAAGAAAACCTAGCGGACCAAGCCCTGAGATGAAGGGAAATCGGGAATGGATGGCGGATGACGGAAATATCGGTCGGGCACGTGCCCGACCGTGCCCAACTATAGATCCTCCCGTGGCTACAGCTCTACCAAAACCGCCACTTTCTCTTAAATAATTCCACACCTGCCAATAGCCTGCCATCCCTTCCTCTCCCATTCATTCCGGTCGGATTTCAAGATCCAGATAGAGTAGGTGAGGATTTGACCGGTTTAATTTTTTCAGACTTTTATATTTTTCTTTTAAGCAAAAAAGTGTAAGTCATTAGATGTAATGAACTATAATCTTATCCACCGAATCTTGAAATGGATCTCCTCCATTTCAAGTGAAATGGAGAGGATCCGGATCCGCCGGCCACTTTCTCTCCACTTCTTTCATTCATAACCTCCACTTCTCCATAATAATGTTGCCACCAACATTTATTTTATCCTATTTAAAAGATAAAACCATCACCTTCACACTCATGCATGTGAAACTCCTCTTCATCAATACATGTTGATGCCTCATCACCACCTCCTCTCTATAGCTACAACCTCCCCATGTTGAATTTTTTGAAGAGAAAGTGGCGGCCTGGGCGACCTGCTCGCACGGCCTGTGCAGACAGGACTGGCGACTAGCCAGGTCGGCTTGTGTTCAGCTGACATTTTGTTCCGGGTTGTAACCAGGCGGATAGGGTGGTTATCCGCGTAGTTTGCTGGTTTTTGCAGACTTGTTCTGGAATCCGCCGGTTTGTGCAAACTGTTCTTTGTATCCGTTGGTGAGTGTTCGCACCAGGGATGGTTGGTGGTGTGGACTTGGTTTGGTTTTATACCAAGTCCAGGTGTGCTTAGTCCGGGTGGTCGCGCGATTTGTGCGGACTACTTTCTTTGTCCGCCAAGTCCGGCAGCTATCAGCCTTGTGCTTAGGTTGCGGGCTTGGAGTGCGTGCGGACTAGTGTTGTATCTGATTGTGTGCGGACTGGTGGTGTAGCCGCATGGTCTGCTGGTGGTGGTCTAGTCCTGGCTTGGCTATGGGGGCTAGGCGGACAGGATTTCTCTCCGGCCTTGGTGGTTGCCTTGGAGGTTTTGGTCGTCTGCTGTTGTGTGAATTCTCTCTGTACTTGCCGCGGGATCACTACAAGAAAATAGGGTTTTAGTGACCAAAGTTTAGTGACGAAATATATTTCATCACTAAATACGTGATTTTAGTGACAAAAATAACTTCAATCATTCAAGATACATCTTCAGTGATGAAAATAATGTCGGTCACTAAAGACACGTCTTTAGTGACAAAATTAATGTTCAGTCACTAAAGACATGACAATTGTGACAAAATTAAAGTTCGGTCACTAAATATAAGTATTCATTGACGGAGATTTTGTGATAAAATATATTTCGTCACTAAATACTTGTTTTTTACTGGGACACATAAATTTTTCACCATAACTCATATTTAATGATAATTTTTTTTGTTACAAAATAATATACTTAGTATTTCAAATACTTAGAGACATAATATATATCTATCCTAATTTATAAGAAAGTTAGCATGTCTATAATTAAAAATATAGGACTGCTAGACAGTTTGACTTTCATTTTCGCAAGCAGAAAACTTTAACTTTGTCACAATTTAGGTTACGACTGAACAACTCCAGCGACGTTCCAACGAATGATACATCGATGTGTTGGGTGCATCTGCACGAGCCCTTTCTCTACACGGCACCAGCTTTGAGTGACCCCCCAAAAATGATATTTCATCTTAATTATACTTAATTATTTATACTTACAAAAACATAATATGTTTTATTTTCCTCACTTATTATTTTTTCCCACCTATTTAATATTTCATGGGTGTTGATATTCGTAAATTATATTTGGCTATTTGTAAATCCTAGAATTATAATTGTACTCTAAGATACTATTTGTACCCCCAAATGTTTTTTATAGAAGAAAACAAAAATCCATAGTTATAGATCTTGAGTTTTATCAAGCATCCGACCGCTTCTTCCTCCAATCTTTTGACATCTGATTTTAGTCAATTAGACGAGTCTACAAGGAGAGATCTTAGCTTCTACATAAAGATTGTTGTTATATAAATGGAATGACGGGGGCGGGATGATGAGGAGGTGGACGAAGAAGCTACTTGCAGACGAGGATAAAGTTGAGTGCTCGAAACACATTGTCGCTGACTGTATAATCTACATTAACGTGTTAAAAAAATAAGACTCATTTACTAATCTTGCACTTTTAACATCATTATAGTTTAGATAACAAAATATATCATACACTGTCCATCCGCCCGGCCCATAAATTTTTTTGCAGAACATTCACACGAACACTCATCCGACTAACTCTTTAACTTCCTCTAACACATGAACACTACATCATCTTGTAATAACTTCCTCTGCCCTAACCCGCACCGGCAATAAGTGAACAAAACACTGCCTCATCCAAACAGATGAATAGGCACGAAGAAACCCTCCTTTCCGCTCAGAAAATTTTCGCAACTCCTGTGCATCCCCTTCGCTTCTCCTGCATCGACGTCTAGCCACCACTCGAAGCCCCGGCCGCTGCCACTCCTACTTCACTGCACCCGCCGTTGTCGCTCCTTTTACGGGAAACCCTAGCACCTCTCACCTCGCCCCTCGCCCGTGCCTCTCCTGCATCCGTCAGCCACCACTCGAAGCCGCCATCACTTGAACCCTCCGTCGCTCGAAGCCCCGTCGCTCTAAAGCCCCCGCCGCTCATCTTCCTCTTCCAGGTCTTTCTCAATCATTAAAATTTTGAGAATTTTTTCATTCACTACTACTCGACAGATTCATTTTTTTATTTCTCAAGCCACTAAACAATCAACCTAACATCAATGAATGAACTCAATTTTATGTGTTGGAGCCTTTTTTTTGTTTGACTTCAGAAACCGTGATCAATGAACTCAATGTTAAAACCAGATTTTACCCAGTGTGCTCTTGCCCTACCAGTTTTATGATCCATCAAAATTGAAACGTTTCTATTAGTTTTTTCTCGCCTTCTTATTACTATTTTCTTCTAACATCATATAATTCCACCTTTAATTTTCATATTCTTAGTGCATATCTATATTTGGAATTAGGCTCTACTTGTTTGCAGGCCTGAAGAATTTGTTTGTTTTATATCTACTGCAGGGTCGGGAAAGCTTCAGATGGATACTTCATTTGCACTTGGCGGTAAGAGATTGAACTCTCTATACATTGACTTTATCATGCTTTTCTTTTTTTACAACGAAATATATTTTTTGCATGCTGTCGGCATAGAAATCAGCTCATCTAAAAAAACAGAGTTCTATGAATTATTCTTTGAAGCCACGGAAAGTTTCTTTCTCTTTTCTACACTCACGTTGGCTTTTCTCCTGTCAAGTTTGATGTATGCAATGAAGTGCAGAACTTTTAGACATCGAGGTGGCCTTATGGGATGTGGTTGGAGTTCAGTCACCAACTCCAAAGTATATATATATCTATACTATTCTATAAAGGAAAAATACCATTTGGTGCAACATTCATAATACCTGTAATACCCTCATTGTTTTTAATTAAAGATACCAAACTATGACGAAAAATTCAATTTTTTTTATATAATGGACTCATGCGTAACTTCATAAGAAATTCTCCATCTTTATGTCCGTCAACTTTACTTGCTTGCTGGGAATAGTATAGATATATGCTATCAAAGTCTTCTCCCATCAGCCCATCTTTCCCAGCAGCTTTATGTCCATCAGCAAGCTTTATGTCCATCACCTCCCATCAGCAAGTTTTATGTCCATCAGCAAGTTTTATGTCTCATCAGCAAGCTTTATGTCTCATCAGCAAGCTTTATGACCCATCAAGAGCTACTTTGGGTTGATTGTGCACAAAATTTTCGTTTGATTTCACTTGAAGAGGATATATTTTTATGCATATGATTCAGATTGCTCTTGACTTATATGATCTAATTTGAGCATTGAAATTTGTTTTGCATATGGTATTGATTTCGAAGGTTTTATTTTTAGGTTTTAAGGTTCTGTGGCATGTGAAATCAAGTTCTCAAATATTTGTCACATTTTAAGATTTAAGGTTTTGAAAAAGATCGCATTCATGACAAGTGTCGCACACACGACAAATGTCGCACCCACGACTAATCTCGCACCCACAACAAATGTCGCCCCCGTGAAAAAATACCGCCCCCAAGAAAACGATCGCCCCCACGAAAAATGTCGCCCCCACGGTAAATGTCGCTCCTACGACAAATGTCGCCCCCACGGCAAATGTTGTCCCCACGATAAATGGCGCCCCCACGACAAATGTTGCCCCCCACGATCAATGTCGTCTCCACGACAAATGTTGCCCCCACGACAAATTTCGCCCTCACGACAAATGTCACTCCCACGACAAATGTCGCCCGCCACGATCAATGCCGCCCCCACGACAAATGCCTCCCCCACGACAAATGCCGCTCCTACGACAAATGTCGTCCCCAGGACAAATGTCGTCCCCATGACAAATGTCGCCCCCACGACAAATACCGCCCCCACAACAAATGCAGCCCCCACGACAAATGCTTCCCCCACGACAAATGTCACCATTACGACAAATGACACCCCCACGACAAATGTCGCCCCCACGACAAATGCCCCCAGAGCCGGAGTACCTGGCCGCCGACGGCGAGCTTCGCCCGCCCAACACCCCCGGCAGGCTCCGCCCGAACCCCCCGGCGGGCTCCGCCCGCCCAATTTAAATTTTTATATTAATTTAAATTAACATTTTTAAAATATTTTATATATTAATTTAAATTAACATTTTTAAATTTTATATAATATATTATATATATTAATATTTTAATTTTTATATATAAAAAAAGAAAATCCCCCCCCCCTTTCACGGTCTCCTCCAACGCCGCCGTCGGCCTGACCGGCTGCCCCCGGCAGGTTCGCCGGGAGCAGGCGAACCTGTCGGCGGTGATCGGGTGGCGCTCCGGTGGGGCCACCGCCGGCGGTGGCCCTGACCGTGAGGCCCAGATCACCGCCGGAGCGCCGCCCGATCACCGTCGGCAGGTTCGCCTGCTCCCGGGGAACCTGTCGGGGGCAGCCGGTCAGGCCGCCGGTGGCTCTGCCGCCGACGGTGGAGGAGACCGTGAAAAGGGGGGGGGCAATTTGGGTGATCGGGAAAGAGGAGAGAGAAGGCTGCAATTTTTTGGGTTTTTTTTTATTTGCATACCTAAATCACTATTTGCAGTCCCAGATCCAACGGTTCAGGAATAAAACAGTCAAATCCGATGACCCATATAAATAGCCTATTTTTGAACTCATTGTTATTGGCAGACCCATATATTTCTTTTTAGAATAGTAATAGATATATATATTGTTAGAGATATTGGGTTTTATGTCTGCTCGTGTCGGGTCCGACTCGGAACGGGTATTGGGTTTGTGTCGCTCTATGGCTTGTCTCTACGCTGCAGATACTATATATACAAATTTCAAACTTGTTAGGGACATGTAGAATACTTTGAGCGGAGCCTCCCAACATTCTCAAAGTATCTACCGCTCCCGCTAGGTTTTTCCTCGTTCGTTCTCGCGAATCGGCACCGCCACTGTGCATGCTCTCGCCCCCGTCCCGGCGTCGCTTTCCCACTCCCGATTTGTGTATTCCACCACCGCTCGCGATCTTGCAAGGCCCCTCGTCGCTGATTTCAGACGGCAGATTTCGGAAGATCGGAAAAAGGAGAAATCTCATGTTTCCATTTTTTCCTTTTTGTGATCACGTTGTCGGTCACCGATCGGGAAAGCACTGTTCCCGTCATCGCTGCTCTGCTGGAAGGAAAAGGCCATCCCCTTCCCTGATCGTGAAGTAAGCCTTCCCATTATTTGCATATTCTGTCGCTCCCGCCGCCGCCTGCTTGTCGGATGATTTCTTCTTGCCAGATCTTGCCCGATCTTGCCGGATCTCGCTGGATCATCTGATCGCTGGAAGGAGGAGGGATCTGCTAGTCCCTCCACCACCCTTGATCTCAAGGCATAAAATCTTCGATCGCAAGGAAGAGAAGGGCCAGATCTCTGGTTCTCGTTTCAACTGTATCCGATTGAGAAGAGTCAGATTTTTCCCTTATGCGTTGATCGTCTGGGATCAAGATTTTTCGGGATCTATTTTGCCAGATTTGCTAGACCCTCTCAATATTTCCAAAGCTATCCAGGAGTGCCAGATTTCAAAAAAAAAATTGGTAGTTTCTTTTCTCTGGTGGAGTATCCAGGTTCAGGCTCTATTCTCCTTGGAGAGATCAAGAGCCACAAGATCTTCTCTTCCAAAGGCTTGGTGGAAAAATTTTTTGTGACTTCCTTGCCCGTCCACCAAGATCACAAGGAAGGGAAGTCCATTTGTGCGGAGCCTTGGAAGTATCATCAGATCTACTTGGCCTTCTAGTTAGACCTTTCCGTTGTCAGACGGTTGGCTATATTTAGATCTGAAAGAGGAGTTCACTGGCATCACTCTGTTTTTCTGGCTGTGGAGGAGTTTTTCATCCTCTCAATACTGCTTGGATACAAACAAATTTTCTGGATTGGATCTGAAGATACTGGGTCGTCTCCGCGCGGATCAGGTGACTTTTTATTAGTTTTTTGTTCAAAATAATTGAGATGTCGAGGTGTAGCTCACTCGATATCATAGAGCTTTAGTCGTTCGCTCCCACTGGCTTTCATGTTTGGCAACTACACGTCAAACTGGGGATGAATGAACGTGGTTTTTCTACATATTTCTCAGTGATTACGCCACTACCCAAGAGAGTGTGGACGCCTTTCAGTGGGGTAAGGACGATGTTCTCTGCAGGGACTATCTCTGAAGATCCCTAAATCCTCGTCTCGTCATGACGTAATCAGTGGGGTAAGGACGCTTCCAAGAGTAGGAGGTATCGTTGAGAATTCCCCTTAGTGAGCAATTCCTTAACTCGAAATTTGATATAAATTCTTCAATCAACTCTTAAATTGTTGAACTGGAGAAACTGCGTCTCAAGTTGGCGGACGAACAGTCCGAACTTTCCGATATTCTCTTTGTGAGTCTAATTCTGCACAAGCTGCCTCCTGGGTGGTTCACCTTCAGACTGGAGGAGGAGACCACTCTGGAAGAACTCAAAATACTCCTCTGCCTTGACGATCAAATTAATGGTCATCTGCTGGTTGACAACCCGGAACCCAGACCATTCGTGGCTATGGTCGGGAGTAGTCATCGTAGTACATCCTCTGAATGGTGGCTGGATAGCGGTGCTACATGTCATGTTACTAATGACAGAGGTCTTCTTTCTGTGGTCATGCCAGTCCAGGAGAAAGTGGAAGATTGCAATGGAGGAGAGACCGCTGTCACTCATGCTGGGATAGCTGCGCTGGTCCTCTCTTCAGGTAAAACTTTAATTTTAAACAATGTTAAAGTAGTTCCTTCCATAACTAACAATCTGATTTCCATAAGTTTGTTAAATAAGGTTGGGATGTCCTTCTAAACTCAAAATGGTTGAATGACTTTAATAGTCAATTCACATTATTTTGGGTGTGCGTATATGATCAATGGAATGTATAGACTTAGCTTGAATAACGATAACATTAACAAAGTGAGTTCTAACCTTATTGATCCCAAGTTATTACATAACAGACTAGGACATGTGAACTATAGGAAAATGCTAGATCTAGCTAAGATTCAAAACATCCCTTTAGATCTGTCTATTCTATTTGACAAATGTGAGGTGTGTGTGCAAACCAAAATCAGTAGAACACCTTTCAAGTCAGTGTCTAGAAGCACACAACTTCTGGAATTGATACATTCAGACCTTTGTGATTTCCAAAGTCATATCACTAGAGAGGGAAAGAAGTATCTAATTACCTTCATAGATGATTTTTTGAGATATTGTCATGTGTATTTGTTGAGATCAAAAGATGAGTCCTTTGAGGCTTTTAAAATTTTTAAGTCTCGTGTGGAAAATCATTTGAATCTTAAAATCAAGAGACTCAAAAGTGATAGAGGAGGAGTATACACTGCAACTGAGTTTAAGGAATTCTGTGCCTCTGAGGGCATAATCCTTGAAACCACAGCTCCATACACACCCTAGTCAAATTGCATTGACGAGCGTAAGAATAGAACTTTAACAGAAATGTTGAACTCTATGCTCCTAACAGCTAGCATGCCCAACTCTTTTTGGGGAGAAGCAGTCCTTACTATGAATCGCATTTTGAATAGAGTGGCTCACTCAAAGTTCATTTCTATCTCATATAATTTGTGGCATGGTCATCCCTGTAGATATGATAATTTAAAGACTTGGGACTGTATCGCATATATGTGATTACAAGATCTTAGGAGACCTAAGGTGGGACCTAAAACAACAACATGTGTTTACCTACATAGTGCAGAAGATAGTGCAGCTGACAGGTTTTTGGATCTATCCACTAATATAGTGATAGAGTTTAGAGATGTTATTTTCTTTGAACATAAATTTATCAAAGATCATAGCTTAACTGTCTATGGGTCTACTGACGTGATTGCAGAATCTACTGTAAAACTTGATGCTGACCCCTCTGACACTACTCCCCAACCTTTAGAGGTGAAACATGTTCAAGTTAGAATGTCTACAAGAGATAGAATCCCTAAGAATTTTGGTGAGAATTTTGTCACCTACCACTTAGAGGACAATCCATTTTCCTATCAGGAAGCAATGAGATCTAGAGATTTATTAATGTGCGCCGAAGCCATCGATGATAAAATGGACTCGCTGCTACAAAATAACACTTGGCATCTAGTTGATTTACCGAAAGGAGCTAAAATCCTATGATGCAAGTGGGTGTTGAAGAATAAATTACATAGTGATGGGTCTGTAGCTAGGTATAAAGCGCGTCTAGTAGCTAAAGGCTATAAACAGCAAGGGGGGAATAAACTATTATGATGTTTATTCCTATGTGTGTCACCTATCAATTATTAGGATTCTTCTAGCTTTAACGTCTATCGAAAACTTCATAGTTCATCAGATGGATGTAGAGACAACCTTCTTAAATGAAGAGCTTGATGAAGAGATGTACATGACACAACCTGAAGGTTATGTTCATAAAGATCTAAAAGATAAAATATGCAAATTAAATAAATCAATCTATGAGCTTAAGCAAGCGCCTAAGATATGACATATGGAGTTTGATCAAGTGGTAAAGAGCATCGGATTTCAGTAAAGTCTTTCAGACCAGTGTCTCTATCACCGCTCGTTATCCAACCAAACATTAATCATATGTCTATATGTGCATGACATGTTGATTTTGGGTTCGGATCTTGCTACAGTGAGGGATGTCAAATCCACTCTCGCAGAAGTTTTTGACATGAAGGACCTTGGTCCTGCGGATACCCTATTAGGTATGAAAGTTAGAGTTAATAAGGGTAGAATCACCCTTAGCCAAGATCATTATATAGAGCAACTACTTTCTATTTGGGGATACAATGACTGTAGGCCTGTTGAGACATCATTTGATCATAATGTTGAGTCAAGTCTCAATGAAGAGACCAGCATAGATCAATTAAAATATTCTAAAATAATTGGTAGTCATATGTACACCACAAGTTATATAAGACCAGACATTGCCTTCACAGTTGGCATGCTGAGCCGCTTTACAGTAGTCCAAGCAAAGAGTATTGAGATGCCCTAGATAGGCTGATGAGATACTTGAGAGGTACTAAAGATCATGCCTTATGCTATACTGTTTATCCTCCTACTGTGGATGGATTCTCTGACGCCTTATGGTGTTCAGAAGTTTGGAACAACAAGTCTACCAGTGTATATACATTCACTTTAGGTGGAGCTGCTATTACTTGGAAATCCAAATGACAGACTTGTTTAGCCTTGTCGTCCATGGAAGCCGAGTTATTTGCCTTAGCTTTGGCTGGTGAAGAGGCAGATTGGATCAAGAACTTGATTTTAGACATACCCTTGTCTAGGTTACAAGTCAACTCGTTGAACTTGTATTGTGATAATCAAGCAACAACTCAAGTTGTAAAGAATGCCCTCTATAACACTAAGAGGAGATATGTACGATTGAGACATGCTTTGTTGAATTATCTAAAATAACAAAGAATTACCACTTTGATCAATGTGCGTTCGAAGGATAACCTGGCTGATCCATTGGCGAAAGAAATGCTCAAAGACCGGTTAATCAAAACAGTGGGAGAAATGGGACTAAAGGTGATTTAGTTCTGTCTTAGGTCAAGACTAGGCGACTTAGCTCAGCCTTTGTCCGAATATTTTGATTAGATAAATTTCCTTTGTCAAACAGGCATGTTGTGCTCCATTGATTCTCTTGGTTGCTAAGCACAGATCTGGTAAGTTGTTTTATTCCAAACTTGATGCTAACAACTTCACCTAGATTTGACTATCTTGCCTTGGAGGAGAGTGTTATTCCAAACTTGATAACATGATCTGACTTGGTTTGACTTTTCTGTTGTTAATTGGTTCCATTCCAAACTTGATGAGTTCCAGTTAACCTTAGAAGGGCAGTAACCGTGACATTCCATATAGGAACACAGACATAGCTGCGGTGTCCAGAAGTCCGTAAATCGTTTCATTTGGAAACAGATAACGGATTCGGAGGTCAATCTATAGTACTTTGTGATGGTGTCCTCCAGCTAATAATAATATCTAAATACTACGTTCTCACAGTAGAACTAGATATTTGTGCATTTTCAAAATAATTGAATTCATTCTAAGATGCAATTCTCTGTTGGAAATTACAGGGACTGCTGATCTAGGAGAAGCACTGGTAGACTGGGATCCTGATCATGATGATCTTCTGGATATTGACAGTTAGAGTATTGTTAGACTTCCATTTGGTATCTCTGTTTCAGAGCACTGTTTAACTCTTTATTTTCTTTCACCTGTTTCTTTGGACTTTTGTTGCTCTCTGTGTGATTTGGGACGCTAAGCGTTTAGAGTCTGTGCCATGATTGTATCTGAGACATGTTGTGATGTGGTTGAACTTGTATTCTTTTTATGCGTGCATACTATTTTTCTTATTAATGCTAATAATTTTTAAACAGGTGTCAAACACGGTTGTGAATGATTCACTTTCAGTTGAACATTTCACAAACCACCCTCTTTTCCAATGTCGGGTTCATAGCAGACATAGAAGGAGATTGTTAGAGATATTGGCTTTTATGTTCGCTCGTGTCGGGTCCGACTCGGAACGGGTATTGGGTTCGTGTCGCTCTAGGGCTTGGCTCTACGTTGGAGGTACTATATATACCTATTCCTAACTTGATAGGGACATGTAGAATACTTTGAGCGGAGCCTCCGAACATATATATATATATATATTCACTATTATAAGGGAAAAGTTGTATTTTGTGAAACATTCAAAAATACCAATTATGCCCTCATTTTTTATATTTTAATGACTTGGCATATATTATAATGTATTTCAAAGAAATTAAAATACAATGTCCATTCAAGTAATTACACTATCAAAAAATTAGAAGTAACGATGAAAATTTATTTAAATTCAAAAAGTTTTTAGTAGATCTCCTACACGTACTATGGTAGGTTGTCATTAGGCATGCCAGCAGTCTATTCAAGGAAAGTTGTCATTAGGCATATCAGTGGTATTTTCGAGGCGATGACATTAAATCAATCAATTTTATTAAAGTCAAAATTAATATTTTTAAATCAAAATGTATATTGTTTTACAAAATAAAAATTGTAATATTTATGTATTTTTTCCGGTCATTTTGAGTACTCATATGTATATGTTGCGGACGAAACCCGCCTTGATGGGACACGTGAAACCCGTCGTCGCCGGTCTGGTTTCGTCCCTACCCATTTTCTGGATGCGGCCGAAGGCTGCCCGAGAGAATCGAGCCGGGGCGGGCGAAGCCCGCCATCGCCGGCCGGGTACTGTCACACGTAGCCATCGGGGCGGAGCCCCGTGTCGGGCACTCGCGTGTGTGTGTGTGTGTGTGTGTGTGTGTGTGTGTGTGTGTGTGTGTGTGTGTGTGTGTGTGTGTGTGTGTGTGTGTGTGTGTGTGTGTGTGTGTGTGTGTGTGTGTGTGTGTGTGTGTGTGTGTGTGTGTGTGTGTGTGTGTGTGTGTGTGTGTGTGTGTGTGTGTGTGTGTGTGTGTGTGTGTGTGTGTGTGTGTGTGTGTGTGTGTGTGTGTGTGTGTGTGTGTGTGTGTGTGTGTGTGTGTGAAAAACTGAACGTTATAATGGTTGTTAAGCCAAAACAGATAATATCTTGATGATTGGCAATGGCATTGCGGTTGCATGTTTGGAATTATTTAAATATTTTATTGAGTGAATTATATTCATCTATTATGGCTAGTATACTAACATGATTTAGTTTCTCTAAAAGAATGCAATTCATCCTATAAATACTCATAATGACTCCATTATGTGTCTGTTTGGTCTGGTTAATCACGAAATAGCATTATTCTAATGAGTTCTCCAAGAGTTCTCTTCAGGTATTCACGTGAAATGTCTACCTTACTTTTTTGATTTCTTCAATGGTTAGGTTCTTAATCGTGGAGATGAATAAGCAATTATTTGTGAAGTTATACCTGGAATCAGCGAGTGTGCTGAAGGACAAATCCTCGATAGCCTCCTCCATTGTCAAACTTGTCTCCTACTCTGCTACCAACTACCAAACAGTTGCTCATCCAGGTTTCCTAATCCCCTTTCTTTATATTTATACTTCATTTATTTCCATTATTATTTTGACAGAATTCTTTTATTGATTTGGCATTTGATGTTAATGTGTTATAATCATTTATCATCAACATTAATAACTGAATCACAATATGTCTACGGTCTCTTTTATGAATTAATATTTTTTATTATTTTTTTGTCGGAAGTTGTACAGGTGTTATACTCAAACAAAGCAAATTATCTTAACTAGTTTTTATCCATGTTACATGTTGTCTACTCCTAGATATTCCTACGATATTAATTATATCTATTTTATTTAACTGATGCAATTTCTTGCCTGTCATACATGCGTAATCACATATGATTACACCTATTCGTGAGGCATTGAATATTAAGAATGCACCGTTATATCTGATTATTAGTTATTACCTTTGTTTTTGATCTTTCTAAATAGAACAAAATGTATTTTGATATTCATGTAGGAAGATTTCTATATTTCAATAATGCTAACATTGCAGGAAGATTTTCTGCTTCAGTATTTCATTACTAAATTAATTTCAATATGACATTGTTTTTGCATTGTTAAATTGAAATTAACTTGGATGTTGTGACAATCGTGATTTAATGGTTTTTGTTAAAAGATAGTAAAAAATATGTAAAATCTCATTGTAAAGGCTCATTTATAAGCCAATGTGTGTCTTTTGTTTTGTCCGACATGAAATTTTAGTAAATTTTAACACAATCTGCGAGTTCATATATCAACCATGCCAATGTTACTAATCTTTAACCTTCATGCCCACACTTTGTTACTTATCAAGCATACATTATTTCATGTAGTTGCCATCATTCCAAGCATAAGTAGAACCTTTCAAATTCAAAAAAGTTTGGGCAAATAGAATCTCATCATTTCAAGCATAAGTTGTTTTTGGTAGTTCGCGATTCTACATGATTTGATCTTTTTTTGTTCTTTATTGATTATTTAATGTTAACATGTTAATTTCTTGAAATTTATTTTTGTTAAAGCAATTTTATTTATTTATTAATTTATGTATAGTGCAATTTATTTATGTATAGTGCAATGGATAAAAGTTGCATGGATATCAGTGATCGGCGACAACCTTCATACATCAACAGAGTGAATTATTTTCTTGATTTTGCTTTTACACATTCTGTCAGAGGAAACACAATTCGTTGCCCTTGTTATAGATGTGGAAATAATAATTTTCACACTCGAGAGATTGTGTTTGTGCATCTTATTTTGAATGGAATTATAAAGACATACAGATGGTGATCAAGTCATGGAGAGGATTATTACAATACTAACCCAACTGTTGACAGCAATGATGATGTTTTTAGAGAGTACGAAGAAGAGATTTCAGAGCATGATGGTATGCATGAACTCCTACATGATTTTAATTATGGTTTTAACAATATGAATGAGATCGTAGAAGAATGAGATCATGAGGACCCCAATGAAACAACAAGAAAGTTTTACGATTTGTTAAATGTCGTTGAACAAGAATTATATCCTGGCTACAAAAAAAATTCGATATTTCAATTTATGGTTACTTTACTTGCACTCAAATCTAATTACGGATGGACTGACCAGTCTTTTACTGAATTACTTAAAGCTTTAAAAAGAACAGTTCCTTGTAGTGAAAAACTACCAAGTAGTTTTTATGAAGCAAACAACTACATACAAAAGCTTGGAATGGAGTGTAAGAAGATAGATGCTTGCTTGAATGATTGCATTCTCTACCATGATAAGTTTGCAGATCTTGAAAGTTTTCCAACTTGTGGTATGTCCAGGTGACAATTAGGTAAGATTAACAATAATGTAAAAAGTGATATGTTGTCAAGGAAGTGTAAAAATATACCAAATAAGGTTCTTAGACACTTTCCTTTGATACCCAGACTTCAACGATTATATATGTGTTCTAGGATGGCCGAGAATATGAGATGGCATAAAGAAAAACATCACGATGATGGTAATTTGCGACATCGAGCTGTTGCTTTTGCTTGGAAATCATTTGATGAGAAACACTCAGAATTTTCATCTGACACACGCAATGATATACTTGGTTTGGCAAGTGATGGATTTAATCCTTTTGGTCTTATGAGTATAAATTATAGTGCATGGCCAGTTGTTTTAATACCTTATAATATGCCACCATGGTCCGCTGCCAGTGATGAGGGAGTGGTGGAAAGCTCTCTTATAAAGGTCCTGAGTTCGAGACCGTTATAAGTGATATCAGAGGAGACCTCGATCGAAAAGTAGCAGTCCACAACCTTGGGTCACCCCCCGCGTGAGTTTAGTTTGGGGACAAACTAAGCAGCGGAAGCAGTGGTGTGCCCATATGAGGGATCACATGTAAATTGTCCACTTCTTATTAGGTATTGAGTCAATTACCTGCTAATGTAGTTCGTTTTGCAGCCCCCAGCTCAGCCCACCCCACAAGGTGGAGCTCAGCAGACTCCAGACATTGCACCACCTCCCATGGTCCCCACACCTTCCCTTCAGTCAGACATGGGGCAAACTCTTACAGCTATCCTTGAGGCCTTCCGGGCTCAGCAGGCTCCGGCCCAGCAGCCAAACCCAGGGGCCAACTGGATGAGCACCTTCCGAGGACTCTCTCCCCCGTCCTACTTGGGGACAGAGTCGGCAGTGCGGACAGAGGAGTGGCTGGATATTATGTACGAGATGTTGACTGGGATACGGTGCCCCTGGGAGGAGAGGGTGGCTTTGGTGGTATCTTGCTTGGAGTCCCATGCCAAGAGGTGGTGGAAGACGCTGTTGGACACGACGTTTGCCGATAGGGAGGTTGCGGAAATCACCTGGGAGGAATTCAGGGCCACGCTGCTGGAGCATTTTGTTCCGCAGTCGGCCAGGGATGAGTTGGAGGAGCGGTTCTTACAGCTGAAGCAGGGCTCCAGGACGGTGGTGGAGTACCATCGAGAGTTCGACCATTTGGCTCGATATGCAGGTTCTTACCAGCTGGACGAAGCAGGATACATCAAGAGATTCTATAAGGGTCTGAAAGAGGAGTTGAGGGAGGCCTTATTGTTTGTATCTGACGGGCCTATCTCCCGGATTTTGGAGATAGCAAAGAGGATTGAGGCTGATTGGCACACCACTCGGGGCCGGAAGCGGCAAGCGGAGGATCAGGGCCGGAGGGCCAGAAATGATCAGCGGCGAGGCACCATACCAGATGGGAGAAGGACAGAGGAGCAGCCTCATCAGGAGATGAGGCAGGAGCCAAGAGAGTAGGTGGTTTTGGCCCCTCAACCTCTTCGGATACAGGAGATGCCGAGACCCGGGGGTATGGCGTATCCCCCACCGGAGTGCTTCCATTGCCATCAGGTGGGACACCTCCGGAGAAACTGCCCCATGAGGGGGGCACCACCTCCAGCACCACAGGGTGGCCCACCTGCCTAGCTTTTCGGAGGCCGAGGACGCGGCCGAGGACGTGGTTACCAGGGAGGAGATCGAAGACAAGAAAGGGAGCAGGCATATGCCTTGGACCTGGCACAGCCTCGAAATCCAGAGTGGGTCATCACAGGTAAATAAAGATGTTTAAATTGTTTAAATTAAATTCCCGTTCTCAGTTGCCCAACAAGTAGAACTGCCCTAAGTAGAATAAATAGGAAAGAAAACGCGTTATAAAATACTAAGACATTTAATCGTCCCAGGTATAGTCTTCATCAGCGGCAAGCCCGCCTATACTCTGTTCGACACGGGTGCCTCGCACTCGTTTGTGTCGGAGGCCTTTCTGGAAGGGCTGGAAGGAGTGGAACGGTTCACATGCCGGATGAGGAGGGTGAGTCTACCCGACAGATCAGAGATACTCACCTCAGCCCACTACAGCATGGAGGCAGAGATTGGAGGAAAGTCGTTCGAAGTTCCGGCAACGGTCTAGAGGATGCTCGTCTTCGAGCTGATCCTGGGCATAACTTGGTTACAGTGGAATCATGCCCAGATTGATTGTCAAGAGAAGAGGATCACCGTGAGGAACGGGGATTCTATCATCATCATCGAAGGTATAAGACCTGCCTCACGTATACCCTTATCTTCAGTACAGGCCGTTAAGGCCTATTTATAGGGGGAGGAGGTCTACGAGGTGCTGTTTGAGATGGCGGAGGCCACGAATTCTATATTGAATATCCCGGTGGTGCGGGAGTTTGAGGACGTATTTCCAGAAAAATTACCCGGATTACCCCCGCGCAGGGAGCAGGACTTTCAGATACAGCTTGTGCCGGGGGCCAGGCCAGCATCCAAGGCACCTTACCGGATGGCCCCAAGGGAGTTGACAGAGTTCCGGAGCCAGCTTCAGGAGTTAGTGGAAGCCGGATTTGTCCGGCCAAGCTCTTCACCATGGGGAGCCTCGGTATTGTTCGTCAAAAAGAAAGACGGGACTCTCAGACTGTGCATCGACTACCGAGCACTAAATCGGCTGACGGTCCGGAACACCTATCCACTACCAAGGATAGACGAGCTGTTCGACCAACTGCAGGGAGCGCAGGTCTTTTCGAAATTAGACTTGAGGTCAGGATACTACCAGCTTCGGATTCGAGAGGAGGACATTCAGAAGACTGCTTTTAGTAGCAGATATGGTTTATTCGAGTTTACGGTGATGCCCTTCGGGCTCACCAATGCACCATCAGCATTCATGACCCTCATGAACCAGGTTTTCAAGGAATATCCAGATGTGTTTGTCATCGTGTTTATCGATGACATCCTTATCTACTCGAGAACGGAGGAGGAGCACTCACGCCATCTAGCACTGACCCTACAGAGACTGCGGGAGAATCATTTATTTGCAAAGTTTAGTAAATGTTAGTTTTGGATGAAGGAGGTGGGCTTCTTAGGCCATATTATCAGTGGAGCCGGGTTGGCAGTGGATCCGGCAAAGATTCAGGCAATTCGAGATTGGCCGCAGCTAAAGACAGCCACTGACGTACGAAGTTTCCTAGGACTTGCCGGGTACTACCGGAAGTTCGTGGAGGGATTCTCTCGAATCGCCCGCCCGCTCACATCCTTAACGAAGAAGGAGGTACCCTTCGTGTGGACCCCGCAGTGCCAGGCAACTTTCCAGGAGCTGAAGGATCGACTAACCTCGGCTCCCATTCTTACTCTCCCCTCGGGGAGGGAAGGATTTCAGGTCTATACTGATGCCTCCTACCAGGGTATGGGAGCTGTACTGATGCAGAAGGGTCATGTAATTGCATATGCGTCTCGCCAATTCAGGAAGCACGAACAGAACTATCCGGTGCACGACCTTGATATGGGGGTGGTCGTTTTTGCTTTGAAGATCTGGCGTCATTATCTTTATGGAGTCCACTGCGACATCTACTCCGACCACAAGAACTTGAAATACGTGGACACACAGAAGAAGTTAAACATCAGGCAGAGGTGCTGGGTGGAGTTCCTAGCAGATTATCAGTATGAGATACACTACCTTCCAGGGAAGGCAAACGTGGTGGCTGACGCGTTGAGTCGGAGAGCTGCCACTTCCGAGACCGGGCCCCAGGTTATGTTTATGGAACTGGTGAGAAGATTGGAGGATATGCACATCACACTAGTGTCATCCGAGGACCCCGAGCTTTACATGGAGTATTTAGCTGCGGTGAGTGCTACCGACGATATCCGGGACCGAGTCAGAGAGGGATAGAGGCGAGATGGCAAATTGGAGCCGATATTCTGGGCCTTGGAGAACGGTACAGCAGGAGATTACACAATGAGGGATGGTGTGGTATGTTTTAGAGGTCGGACTTATATAACAGAAGGAGGCCAGGTCCGGGAAGACATTTTGGCGGAGGCCCACCACAGCAGATACTCGGTGCACCCGGGCATCACGAAGATGACTGCGGATTTGAAGAAGACTATGTACTGGCCTGACATGAAGAAGGATATCATTCGGTTTGTGACCCACTGCGAAGCGTGTCAGCTAGTGAAGGCAGAGTGCAAAAACCCCGCGGGTTTGTTGCAACCACTCCCGGTACCAGAGTGGAAGTTTGAAGACATCGCGATGGACTTTATTCACGGACTTCCCCGATCACGATCAGGAAATGACTAGATTTGGGTCATCGTCGATCGATTGACAAAAGTAGCCAGATTTATTCCGATCAGGAAGGACGACGTTGTGGGAGTATTGGTACGGAGATTTGTGGAGCAGTTCGTTCGATATCACTGGGTGCCCAAGACGATCGTGTCGGATCGGGATGGCCGATTCACTTCCAGGGAGTGGAGATCCGTGCAAGCTTACTTAGGCACGCGATTGACCTTCAGCACCGCATTCCATCTCCAGACGGACGGGCAGACAGAACGCACCAACCGGACGCTGGAAGATCTTTTGAGGCTATGTATTCTGGACTGCGGGGTACCATGGGAGAAGTGCTTACCACTGGTCGAGTTCTCTTATAACAACAGCTACCAATCCAGCATCAGGATGGCGCCTTACGAATCCTTGTATGGAAGGAAATGCCAGACCCCGCTTTCTTGGGTTCAGGACGAAGATCCGAAGGTGTTGGGATCAGATTTTGTTGAAGACACCGAGGCCCAGGTGAGGCTGATCAGAGACAGGATGCTAGAGGCGCAGAGCAGACAGGCTAAGTACTATGACGCCCGGCATCGGCAGGTGGAGTTCCAGGTCAGGGACCAAGTGTTTTTGAAGATCCAGCGCATGCATGGAGTCTCGCGGGTGCGTGGTCGGAGGAAGAAGCTCAGCCCTAGGTACATGGGCCCTTACAGGATCCTGGAGCGGATCGGGCTCCTAGCCTACCGGCTGGAGTTGCCACCAGAGCTGGCAGCTCTACACGATGTCTTCCACATTTCCTCGCTGAGGAGGGCTCTGCTACGCCCGGAGCAGCAGATTTTGACCACCGAAGGGCCGGTAGCTTCAGACCGGTCAGTTCTTTTGGAGCCGGTTAGGATCGACGGCCGAGGAGTACGGGTCCTGCGTCGCAAGAAGGTCCCATTAGTCAAGGTCTTGTGGAGGAACCACGACCAGGAGGAGCATACCTGGGAGCCGCAGGACCTGATGCGATAAAGATACCCAGAGCTGTTCAATCAGGTATACCTCGCAAACCCCTCAAGATGTTAATTTATTTTCCTGCTTTAAACTAGTAGGGCTGCTCCAGGAAGAGTAGAGGCTAAACTTTTGTTTATTGGGGGCTTATCTTTTGTTTATTGGGATCTTGTCTCACCGATTAGGCGAAATGGGTATAGACTTAAGTTTCCCTCAAAACTTAATTTAGCAAACATGTCGTCGTGATGGGATGTTACAAGTTTCTTTTCTTCGGTAGAAATTCCCGTAGGCTTAACCTTGATTTCGGGGACGAAATCTTTGTTTTGTTTATTGGAATTTGTAACATCCCATTTTCAACTGGACCCCTATGAGTGGTCTTGTCTATGACTAGGTCATGACAAACCCTAGGAAGCCAGAAATGGGCCAAGAGATAGGAGACAAGGTGTTGAAAATCATCATGGTCTGCATATAGTAGAATTCTAAACAATAGTTTAGGATGACCATGGGGCTACACCTTGATCCCAAGACCCTACCACAACACCCCCAAAAATTTTGGGAGGCCCATTAGAGCCATAAGGACCCATTGGGGTCAATCAAAGAGACTCAGTTGACCCAAGTCAACTCTAGCCCTAAAGTGGTCAAAGTGCCCTTACCAAGGGACATGTGACCCCCAAGATGCCCAACCAACCCTACTCAAGTCTTCCTAGACCTTAAGGGAGTCTAATGGGTCACCAAAGACCCATTGGGGTCAACTCAAATGGTCATGTTGACCAAGGTCAACTCTATTCTAGTGTTAGGTCAAATTAGCCTAAATGGGCTAACCCAAGCTCAAACCCATTTCCCCCACTTGGGCTAACCTCATTTTATTATTAATATGAGTTAGTGGTCTGCCAATAGGCTGGAGGAGAGATCAAAATTCGGCCATGGTGAGTAGGAGAGAGAAAGCTCCATTTTTCTCTTTAATGGAGGAGAGAGAAAGTGAGAAAAGAGGCCATTCATGGCCAAGGGAGATCAAGGGCCTCTCCAATTGATTCCAAAGGCTGAATACATTCCCCCTCATCAGTTTTGAGGAGTTTAATAGCCATGGCCAGCCACCCAAGGTGGCTGAATTTAATTCCTCCAATAGGGAAGAGAGAGAAAGAAGAAAGAGAAGGCCATTCATGGTGGGGAAGGTGAATCACCCCTCCATTCTTCACCAATTAATTAGTATTCATCTCCCCTATCATTTTTGAGGAGTTTCCAAACGAATTGGGACAAAGGGGAGGTGAATTTCCGTGGATTTTCTCCAAAACCGAAATTCCAATTCATGACCATTAATGGATTTGAAGCCATGACCCTCCCTCCCCCCCTCCCATTTGATGCTTTTAAAAGCTTCCCTGGGCCAAGAGAAATCGTTTCCACCCTTCACCTAAAGAAACCGGGCGGTTTGGTAATGACGTTGCAAGCATCGGAAAGCTCCACCACCGGCCATGGCGCACCACCACCACACTCGACGACAAGCTTGGTTAAAGGTCCTCCTCTACTCCTTCTTCTGTGGGTAGATCTTAGGAATCGTTTAGAAAAAGAATCGGATTCAATTGAGCCGATCCAATTTTTCATTTCCATGGTTTTTCCAAAAAAAATGGGGGTCGGGTTCGCCGAAAACAACCACTCCGGCGGCCGTGCCGCCGCCCGGCGATAGCCCCCACCTCAACGAAGGTGGTGGCGGTGGTGGCCTGCCAGGGAGGTGGCCGGGTGGCCGGGGAAATGGCTTAGAAGAAGCTCCAGGTTGGGCTGATCACAACCCTTGGCTGGAGGAGGAAGATGACCAGGATGCGTCGGATTTGCTTTAAGATTCGTGCAGCATCATTTCTTTTATTTAGTTTTGATTTCTGAATTTTCTGTCCTGTTTTCTGGGCTATTTTGCATTAATTTTCAAAAATACTTAGGGCCACCTGGTGGGAAAACTTTCAATATAAACGTTGTAGCCATATGGGTCTACTGCAATTCAAAATTGATTTCGACCACTTTGGCCCTCTGATGGGACCAGGGCACCCATGTTGGTGGGACCTGTACCTAGGGCTGTCCTGAGATTCAAACGGATGCCCACCCTTCATACCTTGTCCACATTGGCTGAAATTTGGACAGAGGATCATTCTTAACTATACCTAGGGTTTGTCCAAAATTGGGAGTTTTTTGGAGACACTTTGCCTAAAGTTTTTACTTTTATTTAATAAAGCTAGGGTAATTTAATTAAGTGGTCAAATGACCTCCAAACCCTCCCAAATTTTGGAGAGTGGTCCCTAAAATCAAGACCTAATTCTGTACAAAATTGTAGCACATTTGGATATGTTTTGGTTAGGGAATCACCAAATCCTAGTTTGGCCTTAAGAGAGTATTTTTGATTACAAGTGCACTATGGACTTAGGGTGGTCCCCTTCCCTCAACAGAGGCAGAGGTTTTGTACACTGACTTGGCATGGAAAATGTCACCCTCTTGAGGAAAATGGGATGATTTATGCTTGGTTTACCATAGGGTTCAACCTCAAACCCTAAGGAAGGACTTATGAGGGTTGTGAAGGACATGGGGGCAAATGCCCTTGTATGGCCTTGGGAACCCAGTAGAATTTAGGGTAATGTAACCTAAGTTCTCTGGTAGGAACCTTAGAGGAGTTGGAGCAAGGTAGACACCTCAAAACCTGGGAATTATATAGATATACTTGCATGAAAACTCCTAATTTTATTATATCTTTGATTATTCTCGGCTCTAGAAAACCTGGGAATGATATAGATGTCTATTTGCAACCTTTGATTGATGAGTTAAAAATTTTATGGGAAGTTGGGGTTTGCACTTTTGATGCTTATACTAAGTGCAATTTTAACATGCATCCTGCGGTATTGTGGATGATAAATGATTCTCCAATCTTTGCTAACTTGTTAGGTTAGAGCACAAAGGGTAAGCTTGCTTGTCCGTGTTGTAATAAGGACACATGGTATTGTCGACTAAAGAATGGGTCTAAGATGTGTTACATGGGAAACAGATGTTTTTTGGATCCAAATCTTAGACGGAGAAAAGATAAGAAGTCTTTTGATGGAATAGTAGAACTTCGATCTATACCAAAGGTCCTATCAGGGGATGAAATTTTAGCACAGCTAAAAGAATATGACAATGTTATTTTTGGAAAGTTTCAAAAGAAAAGGAGGCTAAATGAAACTACTCTTTCATACAATTTGAAGAAGTTAAGTATTTGTTTTCAATTATCATATTGGAAAACACTTGAGATACGTCATTGTCTAGATTACATGCATATTTTAAAAAATATTACTGATAATATATTGGGTACTTTGTTGAACATTGATGAGAATACAAAAGATGGTTTAAATTCTAGACTTGACCTTAAGGAAATGGGGTTGAGATCTGAATTACACCTGATTGAAAAGGATGATCATTATGTCATGCCACAAGTATGTTATTCATTGACAATGGTCGAACGAAAGCCAATATGCAATTTCTTAGAGAATTTAAAAGTTCTAGATGGGTATTCTTCAAATATAAAGAAGTGTGTAAATGATAAAGAGGGTAAAATTTCACGAATGAAAGCTCATGATTGTCATGTTTTCATATTGGATTAACTTGCTCCTGCTTTTCGTGGCATTGTTCGCAAAGAGGTTTATGACCCACTGGTTGAATTATGTGTCCTGTTTAAGGAGTTGTGCTCGAAAATACTTAGTATTGAGGTGTTGGATAAACTTGAGAAAAATATTGCTATCACACTTTATAAACTCGAGAGAATATTTCCTCCATTTTTCCTAATCATGATGCACTTACCAATTCATCTTGCACAAGAAGCAAGAGTTGCTGACCCTGTACAATATTGATGGATGTATCCAATTGAAAGGTAGATCTATTAAATTTTTTTTACTTTATCATATTATATCTTTTAAAATAATTCAATTCAACAGATATTTACGCACACTCAAATCTTTTGTGCGAAACAAAGCACGCCCAGAAGGTTTAATGCAAAAAGGATACCTAGTACATGAGTGTTTGACATTTTGTTCCCGATATATAAATAAAGTTGAGACAAAGCTTAATCGACCAGATAGAAATGATGAACGAGATTTTGAGTAAGATTCAAGATTATTTATTTTTCAAAAAATTAGGAGGTCATTAGGTAAAGGAATAGAAGAAGATCTCAGATATGAAGATTGGCATCAGGAACAACTCTACATACTAAGAAATTGTCCAGAAGTAGAACCATTTATAGATTGAGATTCACATTCTTACTCTCCATAATTGTATTATTTTTATCTTATTTAACTAATTCATTAAACATTTAATTAATAGGCAACATCATGTGGAGCTTCACAATATAGACTCTAAAAATATTGGAAGAAGACATGAGAAAATGTTTGTTAGATGGTTTGAGTCACAGGTAAGTAAGATCTAATTTTTAAAGTATCAACTTGTTTTTACTCTCCATGATTTTGATTACATTACTTTTTCAATAGATATCCAAATTATATTATGAGGGAGATTCAAGAGTTTGCAAAGAATTTTTGCAGTTAGCCCCAGGTCCGAGAAAGGAGCAACACATTATTCTGGTTATATTATTAATGTTTTTAGATTTCATACTTATGAACGTGAAATCAGACGCAAAACTTAAAATAGTTGTGTTTTTGTTAAAGGAGATTATTAATCAGGTGGCAAGGAATATTACGGAGTTCTAAAAGATATTATTTAATTTGAATAGGGTGTTGGGCAAAAATTGTTTTATTTAGATGTGAATGGTGGGATACGTACAGTGAAGGTAGATGATACAAGAAAGAAAACAATGGACTTATTTCTGTTAATATAAGACATAAATTGATAAGCAATGAACCTTATGTTCTAGCCTGCCAGGTTGAACAAGTGTATTACGTGTCTGATAATAAAAGTTAAGATTGGTGAGTGATCATAAAGATAGTTCCATATCACTTTTATGACATTCCAACCAAAGGATTTGAAGAAGTCAATAAGGATGAAATTTCGTCGTATGACACAAATGTTGGGTTAGTATCAATGCTTGATAACGATGTAGATAATGATAACCCTATGCTTCCATTACAATGAACTGATGTTGTGGCTATAACTATTGAGAAAAAGATCAATCCAGACAAAGAAGAGTTTTGAATGAAGAAAATGAAGATGATGAAATTGATGACTTTGTAGATGCCGGTGATATCTAAAACATTTATTTTATTACTACAACAAAACAATGATGCAAATTTTGTTACTATAACATGTTCAGTTTCCCTGTGGCATTTAAAAGCAAATGCATGGCTTCTTAGTTCTTAATAATAATCCAATGTTTTATTTTCCTATGGCAAATAATCCTATGAACGTGTTTGAGGTATTCTTACTATTTGATAGCTTGGTTTCTTATTATTAGTAAAAATTCTTAGTGACTGCATTTTTTATGGCGTTTTATACTCATTTAAAGGTTATTGTCTATGTTCACATCATTAACTCATAAATTTCATTACTTTGAACGTGCCTGAGCTTATGCATTATTTACTCTGATGTTGAGCTTAAACATTCTTTACACTAAATGTTTACACTAAAATTAAATTGTTGTTTTTTCCAGGTAATTTAGATCATAAAAATAAAAGTGAAAATATTGTTGGTAAGTCTAAAGACTCCCATGTTGAAAGCCTTACAGATACTTTACATCCACTATCCACTGTAGCGTGCATGTATTCATGTGCTAAATCATTTACTCAACATAAATGCAAACCTTCCAACCAGCATAAAAAAAGGAATCGTAGGTTGAAACTACAAGAATAGGCAATAATTCTCAGTTTGTATCTCAACTTACAAAAAAAGTATCTTCTTCTAGACAATGACCAACAAAAACCACAGTATCGTTACATACGGATCGAGGTTTGATAAATGAAGATCAACATATAATTGTTGAGAGTGTAGTTGAACATGTTTCTACTGATGCTGAGATTAATCAAGTACCTTCAAATCGAACAGACTTTGTGCATGCTACTAATAGTGGTATAAATCCCTTATGTTTTTTTAATTTGTCATATTTGAAACATGTTAACACAAAAATGTTTAATTATATGTTTAAATGTGACAAAGAAAAGGACACGTGGTCCGACCATTGGGCTTGAGTGGTCAAAGAGGAGACAAAATAATCTAGAGAGGGTGGATGTACAACTTCCTGCAGAACTTTGAAGATTAGTTGGATATAGAGCTCAAGAGCTTATTACAAAAAGTGGACGATATGTAAGGCAAAATGCTCCGCTAAATGTGGTGAAATGGTTTGAAATTCCAACTGATATTATCGACAAAATAATTAATATCATCATTGTAAGTCTTAAATTTTAAATAGTTTTTTTATTTTATAAATATTTTTCAATTTTGAATTCATAATTTGTTGTTTTATATTTTTGTAGGCTGAATTCAATCTCCCAAAAGAATCTCATGTTCATGGTGATCTTATATCATCACTTCGTCGACACTACAATGTTTGGCATTTTCATTTACATGCTGATTATTATCTGAAATGGAATACTGATGCACAAAGGCGTGCAAATGGCCCTAAAGACATCGATCCGGCTCAATGGAATTGGATAATTAATTATTGGGGCAGTGCCCGATTCAAGGTATGAAATACATTAATTACTTTAAAATTATGTGTATTGTTCATACAATGCTTTTCTAATTGATTCATTGATGTAGAGAATCACCGAGATCAATAAACAAAATAGGAACCAATAAAAAATGAAATCTCATGTAGGATCAAAGTCTATTGCAAGAACAGTATACGAAATGGTAAGCTCTTAGAATTTAACAATTATAATGTTAATTAAATTTAGCAGTCATAATTGTACTTAGAATTAATGTTTTATTATTTTGTATATGTAGAGGAAAGCTCCAAATGAACAAGATGAACCACCATTCTATATAAGGTTGTGGGAGAAAACTTATAAGGGGAAACATAATGAATGACTAGATGAAATAGTAGAGGAAACATATAACATGCTATTGGATCTTCATGACATACAAATGAGAGAGAAGGGAGAAGATAAGTTGACCCTAGAAGAAGCCTACACTACAGTACTTAGACATTGTTCAAATTATATTCCTGGAATGGGTCCTGGACCCAAACCTTCAGGGCGTAAACATACTAATGTGCAATAATTACGAGAAGAAATTCGGGCAGAAATTCGAGCGGAATTTGATGTGGAGATGAACACTTGTATTAAAGATTTGGAAATGGAGGTGACCACTCGTATTCAAGAGATGGAATCTAAAATTTTGGCTCTTCAGAGACAAAGAGAACATGAGGACCAAGCAGACGACTAATGGTTCTTGAGAACTGATTTTATCATCTGAACTCCTGATTTTCTATTTTTTATCTCTTTGTGAAAGTTTCTATAGGTTTTATATTGAGTCGTTCTTCTAACTGAATGTTTTTTTTGTTTTATGTTATGTTACTTTTATTTATTTTAAAGTCTGTGCTAACAGAGATGTATCTTTGAATGTTCTTTCAATCTGATCAATACAATAGTTTGAGTTATTTGTATTTTACCAACATTTCAACTATAGAAAGTGTACGAATAATATGAAGGGTATATATCTCAAGGTGTGGAAGTATCCATGAGTTGTGAGATTTTCTAAATTGTTCTTTCAAACATTAGTTTCTATAGATTTTCTAAACTATACTAAACACCATAGGATTTCTAAAGGGAAATCTTTGGGTAGGACTGCCATTGTTTATCATTTATGGATGTCATGGCATCATGTTAGGGTATAAATGCATCATTTCTGCTAAGTATATTTTGTTTTTTTACCAAAAAATGATTAAAGGTCCTTGTTTTTTGGTCAATATAGAAGGTTGATGATGTGTTGAAATATGTGAAGTGAAAGTGGGTGATGGGCAGGCCGGACGGTCTGAGCGGCCTGTGCGGACTGAGTCCGCGACCTGGGCAGACTATTGGTTGCAGTCAGGGTGTTGGCTGTCTTCGTGGCTTGGTTTTTGAGGAGCAGCCTGTGCGGCCTGGTATGCAGCTTGATCGGTCTGTTGTGCGTCCTGGTTGGCCTATGGCCAAGGATGTCGGGCTTCTGGCGAAACGGACTGAGCGGACTGCGGATTGTAGGCTGTAGGCATTGCTCTATTCAGCGGCCTTGTGTGTTGCAAGCTTGTGTTAACCAGTGGATTTGGTGACCTATCCGCGGGAGGCTTGCGGACTGGCGTGTCCGCGGTGTCTGCTATGGTAGACTGGCCTTATAGTTTGGTTGTGGCCCTTGCCGAGCTCTGGTGGTACAATAGGTGTTAGATGCTATGGACGACTGCGCAAACTGGTGTCGAAGTCCGGCAGTTGGCCGCTTGTTTGGGCAACTGTGCGAGGAATTCTTGCGGACTCTTCCTTAACTCTAGAGGAGTGTTAGCGATCTGTTTCGGATGATTGGCGGACTGAGGCTTGTTTGCCGAGCTCACGCTAGGCCTTTGGTGATTTACTGGACTTGGTCACATTCTGTGACAAGTCCAGTGTGTCTGTAGTATCCTCCAAGTCCGTTGTTGATCGGACGGACTTCCTTTGGTCGTGGACTTATAGCGGTTAGAGGCTTTGGTCTTGTACTATGCGGACTGCCTCTTGCATATGTGGAATGTCACTAAAGGAGTTGTGGCTATCCATGTGATGATTTGGGCGGACTGTGCGGACTATATCATGTCCGCATAGTATGGGCGGTCTGGTGCAAGACCTCCCAGAAGTAAACATCAGTGCCTTGCTTCTGGCGGTTTTCTTGGAATCCGGCTAAGTCTTTGCGGACTCAGTGGACGGATGTTTTGCTAGTGCACAGGCTGTGGTGGTGATTCTATCCACTAGGGTGGTGACCACACTCCTCACCTCGCCTATAAATAAAACCCCCCAGGCACGTCTACAGCAACGGAGTGAACAGTAAGTTGGGCTTGGGCAAGTGTTGCGGTCTGCAGTTTTCTATCAGCGCGGGTTGAGTAGTGCTGACGGTGTGCTGTGTGTAGGCCGCACGGCTAGCTTCAATGAGCCAGGAGTTGGGCATTGAAGTGTGCGGTCTCTGCGGTCTCAGCTGGTTGCTTCGGCGGCTTGTCAGTTTTCTGCTTTAGCTTGTTCAAGTGCCAATAACCTGTCCGCCGGTCTCAGGCGGGTTGCTTCGGCGGCTTGTCAGTTTTCCTCAGTTCTTCAGCAGACAGCGAATAACGGTGTGTCTGCTTGACCTCGCGGTCTCGGCGGACTCCGTGTGCTATTCGGCGTGTAGCAGCTTCAGCTCGGGCGGCTTAAGTGACCTTGGCGGACTGGGCGGTCTCGGCGGTCTACAGTGCTGTCTACCCGGCTTATTTTGTACTTTCTATTTGTAGCTTGTGTACTGGCGAAATCATGTCTCGCTACATATACCTCGCCTTGTAAAGAAGTGTGAATGAATGTAAGACCTGCTTGTGCTTCCATTTGTGTTTGGTGTTAAGCGTGCTCTTGGGCTTCTGCATGATCAAAGTGTGAACAAGGTAGTTTTGAGAATATTAATTTGTCTTTAGGCTACCTTGTTGATCGCTCTTCTTGGAATCCGGCTAAGTCTTTGCGGACTCAGCGGACGGAGGTTTTGCTAGTGCGCGGTCTGGGGTGGTGATTCTATCCACTAGGGTGGTGACCACACTCCTCACCTCGCCTATAAATAGAACCCCCCGGCACATCTACAGTAACAGAGTGAACAGTAAGTTAGGCTTGGGCAAGTGTTGCGGTCTGCGGTTTTATGTCCGCACGGGTTGAGTATTTCTGACGGTGTGCTGTGTGCAGGTCACGCGACTAGCTTCAAGGAGCCAGGAGTTGGGCATTGAAGTGTGCTGTCTCTGCGGTCTCAGCTGGTCGCTTCGGCGGCTTGTCAGTTTTCGTATTCAGCTTGTTCAAGTGACAATAACCTATCTGCCGGTCTCAGGCGGGTAGGCGGTCTATTCCTCAGTTCTTCAGCAGGCAGAGAATAGCGGTGTGTCCGCTTGACCTCGCGGTCTCGGTGGACTCTGTGTGTTATTCGGTGTGTAGCAGCTTCTGCTCAGGCGGCTTCAGTGACCTTGGCGTACTGGGCGGTCTCGGCGGTCTGCAGTGTTGTGCGCCCGTCTTGTTTTGTACTTTCTGTTTGTTGCTTGTGTACTAGCGAAATCATGTCTCACTAAGTATACCTCGCCTTGTAAAGAAGTGTGAATGAATATAAGACATGCTTGTGCTTCCATTTGTGTTTGGTGTTAAGCGTGCTCGTGGGCTTCCGCATGATCAAAATGTGAACTAGGTAGTTCTGAGAATATTAATTTGGCTTTAAGCTACCTTGCTGACCGCTTTGATAAAATTTAACATGGTATCAGAGCCAGGTTCAATTGCTTAAGCGATGTTCAACCAATGTTGTTGCTCTGTGTTTGATTGGCGATCAACCTGTGTTGGTGCTCTGTGCTTCTGGAAGTTAGCTTAACCAACAGTTGTTGCAATGGAAGTGAGCTACGTAAGAGGTCTTGATATTGAGCTCTTAACGCCGACTAACTTCAAGAAGTGGAAGTCGTGCATGAAGAGTTACCTTCTGGGTGAGGAGCTATGGGAGGTAGTCGGTGATGGCGACAGATAGGAAGTGACTGCTGCTTTCGGTACTACTGAGCAGGTGAGGATCTAGAGAAAAACAAATGCAAAGGCAGAGTTTGTTCTCAAGAGAGCTGTTTCACCGGAGTTGTTTGATCATATCATTAGATGTGAATCAACTGCTGATATTTGGACAACCATTGATGAGTTGTTCAATAGGAAGAATGTAGTAAGGCTACAATTCTTGGAGAATGAGTTGGCCAGGACAACTCAAGGAGACCTGACCATCTCTAAATATTTCTTGAAGATGAAGAGTCTGTGTGCAGAGATATCAGCGCTTGACCTGATGAGCCTATCTCTGAGGCCAAGTTGAAAAGGCACATAATCCGCGGCTTGCGGAAGGAGTATGTTGCCTTTGTGACATCAGTTCAAGGCTGGGCTACTCAACCATCTTTGCTGGAGCTTTAGAATCTGCTTGTTTCACAGGAAATCTTGGCAAGGCAGATGGCTGGAGTCACTGTCTCTGAGGAGAGCAGTGAAGCACTCTTCACGGGAAAGAAGAAGAAAGGATGGGAAGGGAAGAAAAAGAAGACCGCTGCTGAAAATGAGCCTTCAACTTCTCATCAGTTAGAGAGGAGCGCTGCTCCTAAGAAGTATTGGAAGAAGAACCTGAAGTGCTACATGTGTCATCAGTAGGGACACTTCAAGCATTACTGCAAGGTCAAACTGCAGTCTGGGCATGCTGTTGGTAAGGAGGAAGCTTGCTCTAAGAGTGAGGAAGCTGGATGGGGCGGAGCCTTCATGACGGGCACTTTTGTCCTTGCCTTGTCTGCTATCGACTTCAACGATGATTGGATCGTGGACTCTGGTTGTGGTCATCATCTCACTGGAGACAAGTCGAAGTTCTCTTCTCCGTAAGCCTACTCAGGTAATGAAGCTATTATAACTGTTGATAATACTGTTTATGCAGTAGAGAAGGAGGGGGTTGTATCTTTGGGTAGTGATAAGGGGCCACTCACGTCAAGGATTGTGTATCACATACCTGGCATGAAAAAGAACCTCTTCTCGGTGACCAATACGGTAGACGCGGGTTATCACATTCTGTTTGGGCCAATAGAAGTGAAGTTCCTTCGCAACGTATCAGCGGTTAAGGCTAATGTTGCTCATGTTGGGAGGAGAGTGAAGAACTTGTTTGTTCTTGCAACTAACTCTTATGTTGATCGGATGAGAGCAAACGATAGCGCTGCTATATGGCATGAACGGCTGGGGCATGTAGGAATGGATATGCTAAGGGCTTTGGCTAATAGAAGCCTTGTAAGATGCTTGCCTAAGCTATATTCATTTGGAGACAGTCACGTTTGTGCGGGATGTCAGTACGGCAAGGCTCATCTCCTTCCGTTTGATAAATCACAAACGAGGAGCAAGAAACTATTGGAGTGCATCCATAGAGACTTGATGGGACCAACCGTCACTGCAAGCCTTGGCGGGAGCAGATACATGCTTGTGCTGATTGATGACTACTCAAGATACACTTGGGTATACTTCTTGAAGGAGAAGTCTGAAGCCTTTCGATTGTTTGTGGAGTTCAAGGAGTTGATGGAGGTCTGACTTGGCTTACGGATCAAGAAGCTTAGAACTGATAACGGTGGTGAGTTTGTCTCCTCCGAATTTTCTAACTTCTGCAGGAAGCACATGATCCAACGAGAGCTCACTTGTACTCACACTCCACAACAAAATGGAGTAGCGGAGCGGAAGATCCATCATCTGACGGAGACTTGCGAATGTTGGCTTCATGCGAAAGACATTCCAAGGCCCTTTTGGGCGGAGGGGATGTCTTGTGCTTCTTACGTCATCAATCGGATGCCGCTTAGCCCGATCAACATGAAGAATCCTTTTGAGCTGTTGTTGAAGGAGAAGCCTAGTGTGGAACACCTTCGGGTGTTCGGTTCAACTTACTACGTGCATGTCCCGGATGCTTCAAGGACTAAGCTGGATGCAAAGGAAAGGAAGCTTGTCTTTATTGGCTACGATGAGCGGAAGATGGGATGGACATGCATGGATCCTGCGACGAAGAAGTCCGTTGTGTCAAGAGATGTCGTCTTTGATGATCTGACGTCGTATGGAGGTAGCTCGGTTGATCTAACCGGAAGCAAGGTTGATGAAGAGCAGGAGGTGGCTGTTGAAGGCCTGGATGAGGAGCTTGTTGTTTCACCCGCAGCTCCTGTTACTTCAAATTCTGGTGCTGAGGCTTCTAGCTCAGGAAGCAGGGGGAGCATTGCGCAAAGCTTGCCTGAAGGTGGTGCTGAGCCTAAAGGAGCAATGGAGGTAGTGAGCAAGGAACAACCTCTTCGGATATCAAAGAGGGTTGTGAAGCCACCAGCTCGGTACTGTGATGGGAATGCAGTGAGTTTTGTCTCCTGCTTCTTTGCAGGTCCTCTAGATGAGTAAGAGCCTACAAACTTCAATGAGGCCACTGGAGTCAAGGAGTGGGATGATGCCATGAAGGAAGAGATTGTTGCTCTCAAGAAGAATGAAACCTAGGACCTTGTGCCCAAGGTTGATGGCATTACTCCAGTGACTTGCAAGTGGGTGTATAAGTTGAAGAAGAAGGCTGATGGGAGCATTGATAGGTTCAAAGCTCGTCGGTTGCTCGAGGATTCTCACAGCAGTATGGAGAAGACTATGAGGAGACATTTAGTCCGGTTGCGAAGATGACTTCGGTTAGAGTGGTGATCGCCTTGGCTGCTAGCAAGGGATGGAGGATGTGGCAGCTTGATGTGAAGAATGCCTTTCTTTATGGAGAGATTGACAAGAACATCTTCATGGATCAGCCACTTAGATTTGTTTCTGAAGATCATTCGGACTACGTCTGCAGGCTCAGGAAGGCTCTCTACAAGTTGAAGCAAGCTCCTAGAGCTTGGTATGGGAAGATAGCAGAGTATTTGCAATTCTGCGGTTATCTTGCTTCCAACTCGGATTCTAGCTTGTTCGTCAAGAAGAAGGGGGAGCTTCAAGTCTTGGTCCTGCTGTATGTGGATGATATGATCATCACAGGGAATTCGGAGGAGGAAGTAGCAAGTCTCAGGGCTTAGCTTGCTATACGCTTCGAGATGAAAGACTTGGGAGAGCTTCATCACTTTCTCGGTCTTAAAGTGGAGAGGAAGGAGTGTGGGATTCTCATATGCCAGAAGGGATATGCGGTCGCATTGTAAGTCAATTCGGTATGGGCGAAGGGAAGTGTTGCTCTACTCCACTGGAACATGGGCTGAAGCTTCAACAAGATGAAGAAAGGATTGTTCCTGATCCCTTAGTGTTCAGAGTTCTTGTAGGGAGCTTGATCTATCTGACGATTACAAGGCCAGACATTGCTTATGCAGTTGGCCGATTAAGTTAGTTTATGGCTGAACCAAGGAAGTCTCATCTGGTAGCGGCAAAGCACATCTTGAAGTATGTCAAGTCAACTTCTGATATGGGACTCCTCTATAGTAGGGATGCGGACTTTGCTTTGCTTGGATACACAGACCCTGACTATGGTGTTGACTCGGATGATCGGAGATCAACTTCGGATTATGTTTCACTTGTGGTTCAGCTTGTATTTGATGGTGTAGCAAGAAGCAGGATTTTGTGTCCGTGTCTACTACGGAAGCTGAGTATAAGGCTTCGCCCTTGGCTGCTCGGGAAGCCATCTAGTTGCGGAGGCTTATAGAGGATGTTCATGAAGAAGTGCAAGGGCCTACTTTATTATGGGGTGACAATGAGAGGGCTCTCAAACTGGTAAACAATCCAGTGTGTCACGCAAGGACCAAGCATATTGAGATTGAGCACCACATCATAAGGGAGAAGGTGTTGGAGGGATCTCTTCTGGTCGGGCATGTTCGGAGTGAAGATAATATTGCTGACATCTTTACGAAGCCGCCGTCGAAGGGGCCTTTTTAGTGGTTACGGAGCTTGCTGGGCTTGATCACCACTTCTCACTTCAAGGGGGAGTGTTGAAATTTGTGAAGTGGAAGTGAGTGATGGGCAGGCCGGGCGGTCTGAGCGGCCTATGCGGACTGAGTCCATGACATGGGCGGACTGTTGGTTGTGGCCAGGGTGTTGGCTGTCTTGGTGGCTTGGTTTTTGAGGAGCGGCCTGTGCGGCCTGGTATGTGGCTTGATCGGTCTGTTGTGCAGCCTGGTTGGCCTATGGCCAAGGATGTCGGGCTTCTGGTGAAACGGACTGAGCAGACTGCGGATTGCGGGCTGTAGGCAGTGCTCTGTTCAGCAGCCTTGTGTGTTGCAAGCTTGTGTTAACCAGCGGATTCGGTGACCTATCCGCGGGAGGCTTGCGGACTGGCGTATCCGCGGTGTCCGCTGTGCCGGACTGGCCTTGGAGTTTGGCTGTGGCCCTTGCCGAGCTCTGGTGGTACAGCAAGTGTTAGCTGCTGTGGAGGACTGCGCGGACTGATGTCGAAGTCCGGGAGTTGGCCGCTTATTTGGGCAGCTGTGCGAGGATTACTTGCGGACTCTGCCTTAACTCTAGAGTAGTGTTGGCGATCTGTTTTGGATGATTGGCGTACTGAGCCTTGTCCGCCGAGCTCGCGCTAGGCCTTTGGTGATTTACTGGACTTGGTCACATTCTGTGACAAGTCTAGTGTGTCCGCGGTATCCGCCAAGTCTGTTGTTGACCGGGCGGACTGCCTTTGGTCGTGGACTTGTGGCGGTTGGAGGCTTTGGTCTTGTACTATGCGGACTGCCTCTTGCATTTGCGGACTGTCACTGAAGGAGTTGTGGCTATCCATATGATGATGTGGGTGGACTGTGGGGACTGTATCGTGTCCGCATAGTGTAGGCGGTCTGGTGCAAGACCGCCCAGAAGTGAACATCGGTGCCTTGCTTCTGGCGGTTTTCTTGGAATCCTGCTTAGTCTTTGCGGACTCAACGGACGGAGGTTTTGCTAGTGCGCGGGCTGGGGTGGTGATTCTATCCACTAGGGTGGTGACCACACTCCTCACCTCGCCTATAAATGGAACCCCCCCCCCTCCCGGCACTTCTACAGTAATAGAGTGAACAGTAAGTTGGGCTTGGGCAAGTGTTGCGGTCTGCGGTTTTCTGTCTGCACGGGTTGAGTAATGCTGACGGTGTGCTGTGTGCAGATCGCGCGGCTAGCTTCAAGGAGCCAGGAGTTGGGCATTGAAGTGTGCGGTCTCTGCGGTCTCAGCTGGTCGCTTCGGTGGCTTGTCAGTTTTCTGCTTCAGCTTGTTCAAGTGCCAATAACCTGTCCGCCGGTCTCACGCGGGTAGGCGGTCTGTTCCTCAGTTCTTCATCAGGCTGCGAATAACGGTGTGTCCGCTTGACTTCGCGGTCTCCGCGGACTCCGTGTGCTATTCGGCGTGTAATAGCTTCAGCTTGGGCGGCTTCAGTGACATTGGCGGACTGGGCGGTCTTGGCAGTCTGCAGTGCTGTCCGCCCGGCCTTTTTTGTACTTTCTGTTTGTAGCTTGTGTACTAGCGAAATCATGTCTCGCTACGTATACCTCGCCTTGTAAAGAATTGTGAATGAATATAAGTTCTACTTGTGCTTCCATTTATGTTTGGTGTTAAGCGTGCTCTTGGGCTTCCGCATGATCAAAGTGTAAACCAGGTAGTTCTGAGAATATTAATTTGTCTTTATGCTACCTTGCTGACAACTTTGAGAAAATTTAACATGATGGTTTAGGCAAAGACATGATGAAGAAACATCGTCGTGATGTACTATATAGTGGAATCATAATTGCTATTGGTAAGTTGTTGTGTCGTATCCTCTTTTTTGTAAAATGGTATGATTATGAAAATGATTCTCTTAATAATTAATTAAAAGTTGTCTTTGATGAAACATTTATGCTCTTATTTTTATATTTTATTGACGTGGCATATTATAATTTTTTTTAAAAAAATAGAATGTTTATTTAAGTAATTATATTATCTTAAAATTAAAAATAATGATGAAAATTTATTAAAATTCAGAAAGTTTTTAGTAAAGCTCTTATACCTACTAGTAGGTTATTATTAGGCATGTCAATGGTCTATTCAAGAAAAGTTGTTATTAGACATATCAACGATGTTTTCAAAAAGCTATCATTAAACCAATAAATTTTATTAAAATTGATTATTTAATATTGTATTTACTTTAAGTTGTATTAAATAGTTGCTAGGGGAGGAGCCCTAAACTTATCGCATTCGAGGTACTGTCGAGATTGGCCGTAGGGGTAAAGGTCTGTGTCTGTCACTCGTGTGTGTGTATGCCTTAGCATGGGTGAAAAGCGTGCACACGTGAAATTGTGCACCCGGTGAAAAAATGAGCACCGGGAGAAATACATGTGCCTGAGAGAAATACGTATGTGGAGAGAGATACGTAGGCCTGAGCGAAGTACGCTCACCCAAGTAAAATATTTGAGCTCCGACGAAAAATATGCGCCTAGGCAAAAAAGTGCGGCTCAGCGAAAAAACGCACCTGAGCGAAAAAAGCGTGTGCATGCAAATATCCGTGTCCAAGCGAAAAACGCTCATCCGGGCAAAAAAATGCACCCTCAGGTGAAAAAATACACCCACGCATAAAAAACACGCCCCGACTATACTTATTTAATTCCTATATAGATTGAAAAGATTTGACTTTAGTTTAAAATGAATTTATTGGAATTCATTAATATTACAATTCTAGTGGTTAAGGGCGCAAATGAATAAAAAAATTAGAACCTTCAGTTTTAATTTCTGGATCTCAATTTTGTCCAAAGGAACAGGCATTACTGTAATCCAACGGTTAGGTTTAAGCACAAATCAATAAAAAGTAGCAGAAGCCCGATCCGTGAACCCAGGACAACACCCTGGCCCAAAGCTGGGTCGAACTCACATGAGGGAGAGAGCTGGCTCGCCCGCAACAACTTTGCAAAAGAAGGAAAAGACTGCTATATAAACAATAATTTCAAGTTGTTACTGGCGGTGGGGGACTAAAGTCCCGCACCGCTTGGAAGCTGTCCAATCGGGGGCGCCCGATCGGAGGCCTTCCAAGCGGTGCGGGACTTTAGTCCCACACCGCCAGTAACAACTTGAAATTGTTCTTTATATAGCAATCTCCCAATTGATTAACAAAATGTCGCACGCGTGTGCTTGCTCGTGCGATCAAGGTTGATCTCGCGCTGGCCATTACCTTTCTTTTAAAAGATCGCGAAGAATCTCAGCCGTTGGATTAATCCAACGGTTGCGGTTGGTATTAAAAGCGTGGAAATATGCTAATTTTTGATATATATATATATATATATATATATATATATATATATATATATATATATATATATATATATATATATATATATATATATATATATATATATATATATATATATATATATATATATATATATATATATATATATATATATATATATATACGAGTCGCAGGCACGGGCCTCCGACCCGATGGCTACGCGCCACAGTACATGGCCGCCGACGGCGGGCTTCGGCCGCCCCACCACCCCCGGCAGGCTCCGCCCGAACCCCCCGGCGGGCGGAGCCCGCCCAATTTAAATTTAAATTAACATTTTTAAATTTTATATAATATATTATATATATTATAATATTAATATAATTTTTATTTTAAAAAAATGAAAATCGCGCCCCCCCCCCTTTCACGGCCTTCTCCACCGCCGGCGGCCTGACCGGCTGCCCCCGGCAGGTTCGCCGGGAGCAGGCGAACCTGCCGGCGGTGATCGCGCGGCGCTCCGGCGGGGCCACCGCCGGCGGTGGCCCTGACCGTGAGGCCCAGATCTGGCCTCACGGTCAGGGCCACCGCCGGCGGTGGCCCCGCCGGAGCGCCACCGGACCACCGCCGGCAGGTTCGCCTGCTCCCGGCGAACCTGCCGGGGGCAGCCGGTCAGGCCGCCGGCGGTGGAGAGAGCCGTGAGAATGGGGGGGACGCGGAATGTGGGATCGGGAAACAGGAGAGAGAAGGTCTGAACTTTTTTTGGGTATTCTGTTATTGGCAAACCAGATGTGTTATTCGCAGCCCAAGATCTAACGGCTCTTGATCAAAACACTCGAATCCTACGGCCCTTGTTTTTTCCCCTATTTTCAAACTCACGCTATTGGCAGACCACCATATATCTTTTTAAGATAGTATATATATATATATATATATATATATATATATATATATATATATATATATATATATATATATATATATATATATATATATATATATATATATATATATATATATATATCTATGCAATTTACAAAAAAGAGGAGGGCTCAAATGAATCGCCCGGTTCAGAAGAGGCGGAAATCTTTTTATTATGAGGAACGTACTTATGCAATTTATTGTAATTAATTTATTGTGAGGAAGAATCTTTTTTGGGTGAGGAAGTACCGTTTGTTACAATAAATTTATTTGTAATGACACGCATACATTCATTACACGAAGTTTTATCGTCGAGCTTTAGAGGACGGCCGTTACATAAAGTTTTTTCGTTACCAAAGAGTTTTTGTAACCAATTTTGATACTTATTGTAACGATTTAGGTCCTTCCTATAAGTGCAATTTGTTGTAGTGTACCTAAATAAATCTTTCAAAAATTCCAAAAAAATTACTAGAGGTACATAATGATAAAATAAATTTATATCCATAGATTCATTATTTTTTGAAATTATATTCATTATAGATATTACAATAATACATAATTACTACAAATGAAATTATTGATATTATTCAAGGTATATGACTCCCAAAAATTCTAACAAAATTACCCAAGGTTCAAAATACCATAATAAGTGTCTAGTCAGAGATTCATAATTTTCCAAGTTGTTGCATCATAAATAATTCAATAATACATAATTATAACAACTGAATTTATTGATTTTATTCAAGGTAAATAATTCTCAAAAATTCTAATTAAAATATTACCAGAGGTGGAATATGACCTAAAAAGTTTTGTGACAAGAAATCAGATTTTATATAGGAACTTTGGTCCATTTTATTTCATTAATATAATTTTGTGACACAATTATATTTAATTAATTACCTAGGATTTTAAGCTCCAAAAATCCTAATTTCCCCAATGGTGATACCTTTCATCATAATAAGTGCATGGCCAAAACATCATAGGCATGCATCAAGCTATTTATGATAAATTTCCAAAATACACATTGATGTTAAATGCACCTCATTTCCTTATACTTGTAATTTCATGGGAGCTTCAAATGGTCTCAAATTTTGAACGGAGCCTCATTTTGACCTAATAGACTCACAACCCAAAAATTGGGTCAATTTGGGTTGATCTAGCAACTTTTATATCATATATATATATTATAATTTCAATAATTAAAAAACAATATAAAAAATGTTGCCCAAAAATTCTAATTTTTTGGCAGGGGGTGTGTCTAGGGCATATACATCGATGGCCAAAATTTGAGCCTCATGCAATGAGCTATGTGTTAGGAATAAATATTATAATCTCTAGGTCACCCTTAGGACATCTCTCAGTAGAATGACCTTTCTGGTGGTTGTAGGGCTTCAAATGGGATGATTTAAAATGCTAGAAAGTAGATATTAAGGGATACAATTTTTGTTGCTAAAACTTTTTCCTAAAACAGCCTCTAAGGGACCTTAATTTCTATATGATTTTTTATTTTAAGTGTAACAAAAATGTAAATAATATAAATAAACTATAGTGTGTGTAAGTATATATGCAACACACATCTTGATGTAAGATGGACGAGATCTGTTCATCCCCTACCTCCAGCTAATGGTGTAGATTCTCCCAACCTGGAGCACATTGAAGCTCCGTTTTCCTACCACCCAGTGGCCATCACTGTCGGCCACCATCACTACCACCTCCATTAAGGTGGTGGCTACCGTGTGGCGGCAGCATGGCCTCTCCGACGTTCCTGAGCAAGGAGAAAAACTCTGCAATTTCTCTCAAATCTCACATGGAATCGGGCTCAATTGAGCCATATTTCTCCCCTAATTTGATCTAGATGCTAGCACAAGAGGAGAGGAGGAGAAACATACCTGGATTGGGGCTTGACAACGGTTATTGCGGCAATTGGCCATGATTTATCTCGTCACCGGCGAGCTAGCCCGATCCTTCTATCCTCCACCAAAAGCTTCACTCCAATACACTATTTTGACTGCTCTTCACTCTCTGAAGCTGATGGAAGGGTCAAAATGAGCTGAGAGTGGTTGTTTAAGGGGGAGTCATTAGTGGGTGGTCGTCCATGATCATAAGATGCTCCTCCTAAGCTCCAAGTGGCCTCGCTTTGTTGAAATTCGTCTTGGAATGATAAGGTGTGCTCAGATGAATGCTTGGGAACAAGAATCAAGCGCCAAGTGGCTGCAAATCCATGAATCCATTCTTTGTCCTATTCCAAATAGGGGGAAATTCAAAATTTCCCCATACATACCTCCCACATTCAAATCCAGAGGGTAAGGAATGTAAATTGGCAATTGGGTTATAGTATGGGCCATGGGCCATCGCCATAGCTCATTAGAATTGGGCTTGACATCCAATTTTCCTCTGTAGGCCTAATTTTGACCAAGGTTGACTTTGGGGTTGACTTGATCAAATTGGTGAGTGGGCTGATCCCACATGATGGTCTTGAGTCCCTTGACACCACCCAATATTGATTAGGTCATGGTGAGGCCCCAATTGGGGTAATTGACTCATGTGGTTCAATTTTGACCAAAATTGACATAAGTTTGAATTTAATCAATTTGAATGAATTGGTTTACCGATTGATGGGTATTTTAGGTCCATTGGGTTCCTAATGGGGTTTTAAGGTTGGGGGAGGTCAATTTGAGTAATGGACGACTTAATGAACGTTGATTGTGTTTATTTGGACAGTGTTGACCAAGAGTTGACTGTGGTCAATTCCTTGAAATTGGGTGGAACCAATGAGTGACTATTGACCTAATGACCTCACTTAGTGGTATGGATAGTGTGGGTAAGTTTAATTTGATAAATTGAAGGTCAATTGAGCCTAATGTGTTAAATAGGGCATGGTTGACCTAAGTTTGGTTTTGGTCAATTTGGCCAATTTGGTTGACCAACGCATGGTGTCTAGGGTCAGTTGGGTCTCCTTTAGGCTTAAGGATATAGTAGTGAGGTTAATTTGTGTTTGTGAGTTCAATTTGAGGTAAATTGACCTAGATTAACTTGTGTTCCATTGGGTGAACAATGTGAGTTCACCTTGGCTTAAGGGATCCTAGGGTCACCTTCTTATCCTAAGTCACATTTCATGACACTTGTCATACCCTAACACCATCAGGGGGTCTAGTAAGAATATGGATGTTACACGTTGTTTGTAGTGTAACATACGAACAAAAAACAAACCGGAAGTGGTTTTAACTGAAACTTTATTATCCGAAAAAAGTATTTATTACAAAGGTATGTCCTCCCTTATATAGAATGGAGGAGAGAAGAGAGAATACAAATAAGAGATGTGAGACTAAAAATTTACAGGACACAAGCGGACTATACAGACACAAACCGCACAAGTCGCGCGGTTAGACAGAAGGGCTAATCGCTCGGCTACTACCAGAGAGAGAGATTGCCATGGGAGACCGCTAGATCGCTCGGTCTCTAAGTCGCCAGAGATAAACCGTTAGACCGCTTGGACCACAGACAGCAACACACAACAACCAAACCGCTGAAGGGTAACTGCAAAACCGCGTTGTCATCAACCCGCCAAGCCAGATTGCCAGACTGCCCGGTCACCAACTTCAACACTCCCCCTCAAGCTGGAGCATATATATATCGATCATGCCCAGCTTGTCACAAATATGAAGAAACGAGGCGGATACTGACTTGGTGAAGATGTCAGCCAGCTCTTTATCAGAAGTGACGAAGGGAGTGCAAATTTGTTCCTTCAAAATCTCTTCACGAATGAAATGACAGTCAACCTCAATGTGCTTGGTTCTTTCATGGAAGACCGGATTTTTGGAGATGTATATAATAGCCTTATTGTCACAGAAGATAGGTAGAGGATGGTTGTAGACCTCTCCTAAATCCAGCATGAGAGCCCGTAGCCATTTTAACTCACAAGTGGTCGATGTCATACTCCGATACTCTGCTTCAGCACTGGACCTAGAAACAACAGACTGCTTCTTACTCTTCTAGCTTACCAGATTTCCCCCAACAAAGGTGCAAAAACTGGAGGTAGACTTGCAATCCCCTTTGTCATCGGCGTAACCTCCCTCTGATACCATGTAACATACGAACAAAAAACAAACCGGAAGTGGTTTTAACTGAAACTTTATTATCCAAAAAAGGTATCTACTACAAAGGTATGCCCTCCATTAAATAGAATGGAGGAGAGAAGAGAGAATACAAATAAGAGATGTGGGACTAAAAATTTATAGGACACAAGCGGACTATACAGACACAAACTGCACAAGCCGCGTAGTTAGACAGAAGGGCTAACCGCTCGGCTACTACCAGAGAGAGAGATTGCCATGGGAGACCGCTAAATTGCCCGGTCCCCAAGTCACCAGAGATAAACCGCTAGACCGCATGGACCACATACAGCAACACACAACAACCAAACCGCTGAAGGGTAACTACAAAACCGCGCGGTCATCAACCCGCCAAGCCAGACTGCCCGGTCACCAACTTCAACATGTAGTACATGCAATACTCATTGACATTACAGTCAGTATGGGGTGTTTGTTCTGATTAAGCGTTGTTTTGGGGAGTTGTTACAGAGTTTGAAACACTTTCCTACAGACAACGCCAAATTGTTACCGATTGCAGGGTTTTCGTCCGGTCCATATAATTTAACCGCCTTAGATCTGAGTCGGACCGGACGCGCAAATAATCAAGTGAGAACCAAACAAAAATGATAAGAGACTTTATAATGTGGAAAAATCAAAAAGGGTGAAAAATCAGGAGGTCGGATCTGTGTCGGGCCAAAATCCACTATTTCTCTTTGTTTAAAAGTGTTTGTGTTTCTCAAAGGGTGACATGTCACCTATCCGTTATAAGATTTGAGTACAAAGAAAGGAGGGAAAAAGCTAAGTTCACATAGCTTCCACGAAGTGTCCACAAGAGCATCCGTGAGAGTGTTCCTTTGTGCCTTCTCACAGACTCACTGAAGCGTCTAAGTAAGCATTGAGCGTTGATAGGACTATAGAGGGAGCAGAGAAAAGCTCAAGCGAAGGAACGATCTAAGTCTTACGTTCTCGCCGGAAAAACTCAGAGCTCTCTCTACTCTCTGGAGTTGTTTGTCTTCAAATGAAGGCCCTTGAGCCTTTTTATAGCTTTCTTCAAAGAACGCGTTGGTAATTGTGTCCGACTGAACCTTGTGTTAACGAATAACGTTGGTCTGTTCTGATTACCTGAATTGTCATTTTCCCTAAAATGATGAACATAACCCCCCCCCCCCCCCCCCCGGGCAGCCCGGGCAGGTTGCCTGGCGATGGTGGTGGCCGGAGGCGGCCACCAGCGTGCGCGCACGCGCCTGTGCGTACGGGGCACATGCACGGGGAGCGCGAGCAGGCTAGCCTTGAGAATGCCCATAAACTTGCATGATGCCTTTGCGTGCTTGGTTTTGCTCCCCCTTTTAGGGTGACTCTGGACACTTTGAGTGGACGTGGCTTGCTCGTCCAGGTTGTATTGCTCGAGCGTTTCATTCGAAGTCCCGACTGTTTGGCTCGAGTATCTCTAGGGGAAACCCCATCAACCATTAATAGATTTATATTTAAGAATCTACCATGCAAATCAGTGAATTAAATAAAATTATTTATTTAATCATTTATATTAGTGAATCATCTATACTGATAATTCAAAGATAATATATTTGGTATGATATTATCAAACCACTACATAAATAATATGTTATCATATAAAAGATAATTATAAAAATTATGCATTTAGACTCCTCAGCTAGTGCATAATGCCCACTAGGGAAGGCCTAACTACTAAGCCTGATGAAAAAGAGGAAGATGATGAAGACACTATAATTTTTAAATTGTAATTTTATACAGTTTAATGATTTATTTTGATTTGACATGTGAACTACTAATTAAATTGTTAAACTAATTTTCTCTTATGATGGGTTCATGATTGGCAATTATGAATATTTAATGTGGCATTGAATCATATAATTTGTTGTGATTCATTATGTTGCAATAATATATCTATTTTTGTGGGCTACATTAAGCTTTTAGCAAAGAAATATTAACATAAAGCTACACAATTCAAATAAATTGGCACAATTTCAAGTGAACTATCAAGGCATTCAATTTTGTGATGAATTTCTTTGCAAATTAGGCTCCCTTTGGCATGGTGGTGGCTGTCATGAACATGGTGTTAAATTGTCATTTGTTAACTCCCATCTAAGGAACTTCATCCCTTTTTATGTTCAAGTGGATGATGTTTGTTAGGTGATCCTTAACGAATGATGTTTTAACCCACGCGTTTACGAGTCTGATCTGGGCTGCAACGCGTAGGTCACATCACACGCCCAGAAGATCTTAGAGTGCTTATCCTCTCTAGCCAATGCTGAGCTAGGCACCTTGGGGGAAGCAGAAAGCCTGAATCTCCTCCCCATCCAAGGTACCTTAAGGGTCTATTTGTAGTTTTTCGAGTCTGATCTGCTGATATCGGAATTCCGCCTTCTGATTTTACTAAATGCACCCCAAACTGGTCTGGCAATAGCCAAACTCTGTTGTTTGTAGAGGCTATTCGCAGGCCAAAATGGGCATCATGGGGGTGGCGAGTACCTGGAGACGCGATCACTCGCCACTCACCCTGATCCTTGATCTTGCCTTCTTAGGGAGCTGATCTCGCCCTAATGGGGCCTGCACTCGCCCCTGGAAGGCTGAACTTGCCTGTAGGGGTCTGGTCTCGCCCCTGGGTAGCCTGCACTCTCCCCTGGAGGGCTGAAATCGCCTCTGGGGGTCTGATTTCTCCCCTGGGTAGCCTGCACTCGCCCCTGGAGGGCTGAACTCGGCTCTGGGGTCTGGTCTCGCCCCTGGGTAAATAAGATCCTCTAGGCCCTCCTCGGTCGTCTTTTGTCTCGACGAATTACGGGTTTTACATGCACCACCGTGCCAAACGGAGCCTGAGTCACTATTTTCAGCATGCCTATTCAATATTTTCATTCAGACATACTCAAGAATATTGAGTAACCATTTGGGTTGGATGCTTACTGTGGTTCAGGCGAGGGTGTGCATCGAACTGGAAGTCACGGAGAAGCTTCTATCATCTTTATTTATAATTATAGAGGATGTTAATGGTAAGTAGATTATCAGTGAATTCAAAAATCTATTTGAAAAACTCTCTACATATTGTCACCTTTGCTCGTAACAAGTCCATTTAGACAGATTGTAAAAGGAAGTCCTCACAAAAAGCTGAGTGGAGGGTTGTGGATATCCTCAAAAAAATAAAGACTCTCATGGAAGAGGCAGATACCGGCAATAAACTGAACATAGGATATAGACAAGCACGGATGTATCAAGGGTTTAAGGGGTGTCAATTGACCCCCAAGAGTTTTATAAATTTTATTTTAATATTTAGTTATAACTCTTACAAAATTAATTTATATACAAAACGGATGTATCAAGGGTTTAGGGGGGGTCAATTGACCCCCAAGAGTTTTATAAATTTTATTTTAATATTTAATTATAACTCTTACAAAATTAATTTATATACAAAATTAATTTATATATATATATATATAAACCGCTGTCTATTATACTCTGAACGAAAGAATAATAAATCTGTCAAGAAATAACGAACTTTAGACAGCGATTAACCGCTGTCAATTATAAATCATGTTTTAACTTTCAATATATTTTAATTTTGACTAATGAGGTAATTATGTTCATATATATTTGTATTTTTTAAATCATTTGTATATTACTATTTTTTCATCTCGTTGAACAAAAAATATGACTCCGTCCCTAAATATAGGTTTTCAGGGCTCACGACCAATCTCATATGAATTGCTGGGGTGGTCCCTGGAGCAATAGACCTTGTCAAAGCTAAATACTCAGCAGGATATACAATTAACATTGGTGAAGAAATCTCATTGCAATCTGGTGGAGGTAAATCCTGAACCTGTGAATATCAATCACAGCTTTGATGCCTTGGTAGTGCAGGCCTCCATTGCAGCAATGGATAAAATTTGGGCTCCAAGTATATATAGCAGACACTTCAATCCCAATTTTGTGGATGCAATTACCAAAATAGATGCGGTGGCTAAAAGTAGTTGTACATAACTTACCGGAAGCAAAGAAGGATATAGGCTCTGTTTGGCATGGTGGCGGCGGTCATAAATACATGGGTTAAACCGTCATTCGTTAAGGATCCCCTAACGAACATCATCCGGTTGAACATAAAAGTGGATGAAGTTTCTTAGGTGGGCGTTAACGAATGACAATTTAACCCCACATGTTCATTACCGCCACCACCGTGCCAAACGGAGTCATAGTGTGGCTTTTGTCGGTTTCTGGGGGCGTCCTCCATGTTGGACTTTGTTTGTGTTGACCAAGTCAATATTTGTATTTTAATATTTTATGTATGAATAATTAATTAATAGGAGAGAGAGAGAGTGTATTAAATAGGAGAGAGAAAGTGGTTGGTTTTGTTTGCCTATAAATATGCATGTATGTAGTTCATTTGAGATTGATGAAATAGTAAAATTCCTCCTCATTTCCGTTTTAGAGAGAGAGAGGAGCGTCGCAGCGCTAAGCTTTTGTAGTTATTGCCGAGCGGTTAGGAGGAGTAGTCGGGCGGTCTGTTGTGCTCGCTGCCGGGCGAGACGGGAACTGTGCCGTGCGAGTAGGCGCACCAAGCCGCCAAGCGTGTTGGCGGTCTCGCGGGTGAGAGGTCTCGCGTGTGGCGGTCTCGCGGGTGTGGAGATCGAGTCGCGAGTGGAGTGTTATCTCGCCTACGGAGGGGATCTCGCCAAGTTTAGCCGCGCGACTTGGCGGTCTCGCCAAGTTGGTCCCGCCGACTACATTTGTGGTGGTGTGCTTGTTTCGAAGTGGGTTTGATTTGTGAAGAGGAGGCCACCCACGTTTTCCAACAAGTGGTATCAAAGCCAGGTTTGCGACCTCTGGAAGTTGTGTAAATCACTCGGAAGGTTCAGTGACTAGTGGAGATGGAGATGGGAGGTGTCATGCCGGGGCAAGTCCCCAAGTTGACAAAAACCAACTATGAGAACTGGTGTATTCAGATGCGAGTGCTACTCGCCTCAAACGAGTTGTGGGAGGTAGTAGATGACGGCGTTGAGGAGCTTACTGCAGAAGCAGAGGCGACATTGACTAACGCTCAGAGGACGGCGTTGAGGGAGTCCAAGAATAGGGACAAGAAGGCTCTTTTCTTACTATACCAAGGCGTGGATGAGGCGACCTTCGAGTAGATCTCAGCTGCAGAGACATCAAAGGAGGTATGAGAGATTTTGCAACACTCCATGCAAGGAGTTGATAAAGCTAAGAAGGTGAAGTTGCAATCCCTTCGGCCCCAATATGAAGTGATGAAGATGCATAGTGCAGAGAAGGTTGGTGACTATGTGACCCGTCTGCGGACGCTCACAAACGAGATGAAGAGAAACGGAGAGATGACATATGACGTAAGTTTCATGGAGAAGCTCTTGTGATCTATGTCTAAGAAGCTCAGGCATGTGGTGGTGGCGATTGAGGAGTCAAAAGATCTCACCCTGATGGCAGTGGATGAACTTGTTGGTTCACTACAAGCTCACGAGTACCGCATGATGCAGGACGGTGAGGAGTCGAGTGGCTTGGGTAAAGCACTCCAAACTCAGCTAAATTTTGGAGAGAGCTCCGGAAGAGGAGGAGGCCAGCGTGGTCGAGGCAAGCAAGAAAGAGGTAGAGGAAGAAGAGGAGGAAGAGACCAAGGAAGGAACCAGTACAACCAGAGAGAAGCGGAGCAACCTCAAGGTTGGAGGCAAGACGCAGGAGGAAGAGAAGAGGCCAAGGTAGGGGCGAAGGAAGAGATCAAGGAAGAGGTAGAGGAGATATGTCTCAAATACAGTGTTACAACTGTAACAGGTTTGGGCATATGAGCTATGATTGTTGGGCTCCAAGGAAGGGAGGAGAAGTCAACCATTACGCTGAAGCAAGCAACACGGGTGGTGACCCGATGATGTTCCTAACCTACAGGGATGCTAAAGGTGGGAGGAACGAAGTGTGGTACCTGGATACAGGAGCTAGCAACCACATGTGTGGAGAGAAGGAACTGTTCACTAGCCTAGAGCCAAATGGTGGTGAGGTCAGTTTTGGAGACGCCTCGAAGATATCAGTGGAAGGAAGAGGAGTCATAGCGGTCACCTTGAATGGGAAGGAGGTGCACCTAAATGATGTATTTTATGTGCCAGACTTAAAGAGTAACATCTTAATCCTTGGGCAGCTGGTGGAGAAAGGGTACTGCGTGCTGTTGAAGGATGGATCCTTGGTCATGAAGGACCATCAAGGGAGAGAGGTAGTAAAAGTAAAGATGACGACGAATCGTCTCTTCACACTGAGGATGGATGCCAAGGAGACTGTGTGTCTCGTGAGGACAGAAGAAGAAGAGGAAGCATGGTTGTGACACCACGGGATGGGTTATCTAGGGTTCACTAGGTTGAAGCTCCTATCCCACTCCAAGATGGTGGAAGGACTGCCAATGATCTCGCCTCCACAGGAGGTCTGTGAGGCATGCACGAAGGGGAAGCAGAAGAGGTTGACGTTTGATGGAGGAAACTTCAGAAGGGTGAGAAGACAGCTTGAACTAGTTCAATCGGACATAGCTGGTCCGTTTGAGACTACCTCAGTGGGCGGAAGCAAGTACTACATTACCTTCACCGATGACTTCAGTCGAAAGTGTTGGGTGTATTTCCTGAAAGAGAAAGCTGAGGATCTTGACAAGTTCAAGGAGTTCAAGACAATGATTGAGAAGGAGAGTGGTCAACCTCTGAAGGTGCTGATGACAGATAGGGGTGGGGAGTACACATGTAGGCTATTTGATGAGTTCTGCACAGAGTGGGGAATCTCACATTAGTTGATGGCAGAATACTCACCTCAGCAGAATGGAGTGGCAGAAAGGAAGAACTTAACCATCATGAACATGGCAAGGAGCATGGTGAAGGCCAAGGGGTTGCCAAAGAAGTTTTGGACGGAGGCAGTACAGGTGGCTGTGTACTTACTGAACTGATGCCCAACAAAGAGTGTGAAGTTTATGACTCCGTTTGAAGCCTGGAGTGGGTGGAAGCCAAGTGTGAAGCACCTAAGGGTCTTTGGATGTGTAGCTTATGCTCATGTCCCGAACTAGAGAAGAAAGAAGCTAGATGACAAAAGTGAGAAGTGCATCTTTGTAGGCTACGCTCCGATGAGCAAAGCTTACAAGCTGTACAACCCGGTGACTGAGAGAGCTATCATCTCAAGGGACGTGGTGTTTGAGGAAGGTAGTAGCTAGAGCTGGGATGAAGCGGTGAGGAGCATCAAGGGGATGTTTTTTGATGGTGATGTAGATCATGGTGGTCAGGAAGCCGAAGCTGAGATGGGTGGAGCTGAGCCACCATCACCACCTAGCGGAGAGTCAGGGGGAGCTCTCACCCACTACTCAAGTGGAGCAAGTACTAGTGGAGGCAGATTTGGTGGAGCTAGCACCAGCGGGAGCAAAGATGATCGTCCTCAACCTCGGATGAGGAGGTTGGAGGAGATCTATGAGGAGACGACACCAACTGTTAACAATTTTTTTTATATTGTCTCTTAGCAGATATTGAGCCGTACTCGTACGAGGAAGCAGCCAAAGAAAGAACTTGGAGGAATGCTATGGATGTGGAGATAACCTCCATAAAGAAGAATGAAACCTGGAAGTTGGTGGATCCATCTGCAGGCCATAAACCCCTCGGGGTGAAATGGGTATATGGGGTGAAGAAGAACAAAGATGGAGTCGTGGAAAAGCATAAGGCACGGCTAGTCGTGAAGGGCTACCGACAAGTCTAAGGAGTGGACTATGATGAAGTCTTCGCCCCAGTTGCACGGATAGATACTATCCGGTTGATCATTTCTCTGGCTACTCATAATGGATAGAAGATCATGCAGATGGATGTGGTATCTGCCTACCTGAATGGCTACCTGGAGTAGGATGTGTACATCGAGCAGCCTCTAGGTTATGTGGTGAAGGGGCAGGAGAGGAAAGTATGCAAGCTGGACAAGGCTTTGTATGGTTTGAAGCAAGGAGCTCGTGCCTGGAATGGGAGGATTGATTCATACCTCCAGAAGCACGGCTATAAGAAGTGCCCGTAAGAATATTCTCTCTACACAAAGGTTGGGAAGAACGGCGATATAATGATCATATGTCTATACGTAGACGATATGATATTCACGGGCAACAACTCTGCCATGTATGAGGAGTTCAAGAGGACTATGAAGAAGGAGTTTGAGATGACCGACCTTGGGGAGCTAAACTACTTCCTAGGTGTAGAGGTGCAGCAGAGTGAAGTCGGGATCTTCATCTCACAGAGGAAGTACGTGGAAGAGATCTTGAAGAAGTTTAGGATGGAGGATAGCAAGGCTATCTCCACTCCTGCTGATCCAGGGATGAAGCTGAGAAAGGACTCGAAGGAAGGAGCGGTCGACTCCATGATGTTCAAAAGCCTGGTCGTAAGCTTACGCTACTTGACCTTCACCAGGCCTGACATCATGTACGCGGTTGGAGTAGTTAGCAGGCACATGGAGGAACCAAAGCAGGACCACTTCACGGCAGCGAAGAGGATCCTAAGATATATGAACGGGACTAGAGGACATGGTCTGATGTATTCTACTAGAGAGGAGCTGAAGTTAGTCGGGTACTCGGATAGTGACTATGGAGGTGACGTGAATGACCGGAAGAGCACTTCCGGGTATGCCTTCCATGTAGGAACATGAGTGTTCTCATGAAGTTCGAAGAAGCAGGCGACGATCGCTTTATCATCGTGTGAAGCGGAGTACATAGCAGCGGCAACCTGTACCTACCAGGCAGTTTGGCTAAGGAATCTTTTGTAGGAGCTACATCATCCGCAGGATGGACCTATGACCATGTTTGTTGACAACATGTCGGCCATCCAGCTCGCGAAGAACCCGGTGCTACATGGGCGTAGCAAACACATCGAGACGAGGTACCACTTCCTCCGTGATCAAGTGGAGCTGAAGACGGTTGAAGTGATTTATTGCCCCACCAGTGAGCAGGTCGCGAATATTTTCACCAAGGCATTGAAGGTGGAGACATTCTTGAAGTTGAAGGGCAAAATCAGCATGTGCTGCCAAGTTTGAGGGGGAGTGTGTTGGACTTTGTTTGTGTTGACCAAGTCAATATTTGTATTTTAATATTTTATGTATGAATAATTAATTAATAGAAGAGAGAGTGTGTATTAAATAAGAGAGAGAAAGTTGTTGGTTTTATTTGCCTATAAATAGGCATGTATGTAGTTCATTTGAGATTGATGAAATAGCAAAATTCCTCCTCATTTCCGTTTTAGAGAGAGAGAGAGGAGCGCCGCAGCGCTAAGCTTTTGTAGTTATTGCCGAGCGGTTAGGAGGAGTAGCCGGGCGGTCTGTTGTGCTCGCTGCCGGGCAAGACGGGAACTGTGTCGTGCAAGTAGGCGCACCAAGCCGCTGGGCGTTTTGGCGGTCTCGCGGGTGAGAGGTCTCGCGTGTGGCGGTCTCGTTGGTGTGGAGATCGAGCCGCGAGTAGAGTGTTATCTCGCCTACGGGGGGGATCTCGCCAAGTTTAGCCGCGCGACTTGGCGGTCTCGCCAAGTTGGTCCCGCCAACTACATTTGTGGTGGTGTGCTTGTTTCGAAGTGGGTTTGATTTGTGAAGAGAAGGAGGCCACCCACGTTTTCCAACACTCCACTCCTATAAAGTATTTATCTTGAAGCTGGTATGGAATTGTAGGGGAATAACTAACAATAATACTTAAAATAGAATCAAATCCTTGTCTTGAATTCACAATATCATCTGCCTTATGATAACTGAACCTAAGCTCCCAGCCTGCAATGTTGTATTTGTTGCTTTTCGGTTTGATTTTTCAGGTTGCATTTGTGTTGAGAGGTCTTCTAAAATTTGGATTTTGTTCAAAGGGGTGTGGTCTATCCAGTTACTTCACACCATGCATGGAATAGGTAATGCATATTTACATCTTTGAAGAATCTGGAACATTTGCGGTTTTCACAGTTTATGCAAGCTACTTATACATTAAAAGAAGAGAACAATGGGTAGAGCTCACTTGATTCAACTCCTTAGTTAATCTACCTTGGGCGTTTCTTGGAGATTTTAATTTCAGCTCCTGTATTGAGGAAAAGAAAGGAAAGACCACTTTTTGCAACGAAGCTATGCTTGAATTTAGAGAGATGATGGTGGACTCCTCTTTAACTAATATTGATTTTATAGAAAAGGATCCAAATCTTGTATATACTTCTTGAATATCTCAAATACAAGTAGGAGTACAAATATATATGAGAGAAGAGAGAGAAAGCATCATATACACAAGATGTGGGACTAAATAAAAAGACAATAAATGGTCCAACTTATTGGACCTTTACATTGTTTTTTCCTATATTCCCTAACACTCCTCCGCAAGCTGGAGCGTACAAGTCGTAAGCCCCAAGCTTGGACAAGAATTGATGGTACAATTTTCGTGATAATGCTTTGGTGAGAATGTCAGCAACTTGATTAGAGGCAGGAACATGCTCTAGCTTCAGCTTCTTCAATTGAACCTTTTCTCAAACAAAGTGGCATTCGACTTCAATGTGTTTGGTCCGCTCATGAAACATAGGATTTTTTGTAATGTGGATTGCAATCTGACTGTCACACAACAAAACTGATGGTGAGGATAATTCAACTCCCAGATCCCAAAGAAGACTCTCATGCCATGTGAGTTCTGATATAACAGACGTCATCACACGGTATTCAGCCTCAGCAGATGTGCGAGCAACCACATACTGTTTCATGCTACGCCGTGTGATGAGATTTCCTCCAAAGTAAGTACAGAAGCTAGTCGTGGGCCGCCGATCGTCAAGAGAACCCGCATAATATGCATCATAGTATGCATCAAGAGAAAGAGACGAGGATGACATATATATGAGTCCCTATCCAGAAGCAGTCTTCAGATACCTGAGAATGCATTCGGCTGCCTGAAGATGAGAATCCCGTGGAGTGAGCATAAATCGACTGACCACTCCAACTGCAAATGAGATATGGGTCTTGTAACCATTAGATATATTAGTTTTAGTACAAGACGTCGATAGTACTCTGGATTTGGATGTAGAGAATCAGACTCAGATCCTTGAGCACATAACTTGTGGTTGACATCTATTGGGGTTTTTGCAGGATTGCATCCTGAGAGTCTAGCATCTTGCAGAAGGTCAATGCAATACTTTCGTTGAGATAAGATAAGGTCATCAGGTTGACTTGCTACCTCAAGACCAAGGAAGTATGGAATATTTCCTAGATCTTTTATTTGAAATATAGAATTTATGTGTTGATTAACCTGTTGTATCCCCGCGAAGTCATCACCAGTAATCAAAATGTCATCCATCTAAACAAAAAGTATAACCGTCCCAGTTGACTGATGACGAGTGAAGAGAGAAATCAGTCGAGCTTCTCTTGAAACCAACCTCACGAACAACGTTACTGAACTTCTCAAAACATGCCCGAGGAGACTGTTTGAGATCATATATAGATTTCTGAGGCAAACATACACGAGACTTCCCCGTGGTCTCAAACCCGGACGGTTGATGCATGTAAACAGTTTCAATAAGGTCACCATTCAGGAAGGCATTTTTGATATCAGTCTTATTGATGGGCCACTGACAATGAACAGCTAAGGAGAGCAGAACCCGAACCGAGTTTAAATTGGTGACAGTGGAGAATGTCTCTTCAAAATCAAGGTAGTATTGTTGAGTGAACCCTCGTTCCACAAGCCGAGCTTTCAAGCGATCAATTTTTCCATCCGCTGTCTTCTTCACTGTAAAAATCCACTTGCAGTCAACATAGCTATGACCAGGAGGATGAGAGACAAGATCCCAAGTCCGATTGCCCTAGAGATCATTCATTTCCTCATCCATGGCAGCACGCCACCCCGGATGCTGGATAGCTTCCTGCACAGAGGTAGGTATAGAAATAGAGGATAGAGAGAGGTCAAATGTAAGAAGTGGCGGGGAGGGTCGATGTAAAGATACATAATTGGCCAAGGGATGAGCCGTAGAGGTTGATGTCGAATCAACAGGCCGCGAGACCACACTGGTTGAGGGAAGCTGCTGCAGGGCATCAGAACGTGGAGTACGACGAGTGAAAACCGAAATGACAGGTGGTTTGGAGGGGACTAGCCACTCACGTTTTCCAACACCGTTCCTACTGATCCTCTTCTCCTTCCTGCCCTCTACATCACCCCATAATTCCAGTTATGTCTCCGCTTCCATCTCTTCATCCCACACCTACTCCAGTTCTAGTTATATCTCGCCAAGTTTAGCCGCGCGACTTGGCGGTCTCGCCAAGTTGGTCCCGCCGACTACATTTGTGGTGGTGTGCTTGTTTCGAAGTGGGTTTGATTTGTGAAGAGAAGGAGGCCACCCACGTTTTCCAACACTCCACTCCTATAAAGTATTTATGTTGAAGCTGGTCTGGAATTGTAGGGGAATAGCTAACAATAATACTTAAAATAGAATCAAATCCTTATCTTGAATTCACAATATCATCTGCCTTATGATAACTGAACCTAAGCTCCCAGCCTCCAATGTTGTATTTGCTGCTTTTCAGTTTGGTTTTTCTGGTTGCATTTGTGTTGAGAGGTCTTCTAAAATTTGGATTTTGTTCAAAGGGGTGTGGTCTATCCAGTTACTTCACACCATGCATGGAATAGGTAATGCATATTTACATCTTTGAAGAATCTGGAATATTTGCGGTTTTCGCAGTTTATGCAAGCTACTTATACATTAAAAGAAGTGAACAATGGGTAGAGCTCACTTGATTCAACTCCTTAGTTAATCTACCTTGGGCGTTTCTTGGAGATTTTAATTTCATCTCCTGTATTGAGGAAAAGAAAGGAAAGAACACTTTTTGCAACGAAGCTATGCTTGAATTTAGAGAGATGATGGTGGACTCCTCTTTAACTAATATTGATTTTATAGAAAAGGATCCAAATATTGTATATACTTCTTGAATATCTCAAATACAAGTAGGAGTACAAATATATATGAGAGAAGAGAGAGAAAGCATCATATACAGAAGATATGAGACTAAATAAAAAGACAATAAATGGTCCAACTTATTGGACCTTTACATTGTGTTTCCCTATATTCCCTAACACTCCTCCGCAAGCTGGAGCGTACAAGTCGTAAGCACCAAGCTTGGACAAGAATTGATGGTACAATTTTCATGATAATGCTTTGGTGAGAATGTCATCAACTTGATTAGAGGCAGGAACATGCTCTAGCTTCAACTTCTTCAATTGAACCTTTTCTCGAACAAAGTGGCAGTCGACTTCAATGTGTTTGGTCCGCTCATGAAACATAGGATTTTTTATAATGTGGATTGCAATCTGACTATCACACAACAAAACTGATCGTGAGGATAATTCAACTCCCAAATCCCAACGAATACTCTCAAGCCATGTGAGTTCTGATATAACAGACGCCATCACACGGTATTTAGCCTCAGCAGATGAGCGAGCAACCACATACTGTTTCATGCTACGCCGGGTGATGAGATTTCCTCCAAAGTAAGTACAGAAGCCAGTCGTGGACCGCCGATCGTCAAGAGAACCCGCATAATATGCATCAAAGTATGCATCAAGAGAAAGAGACGAGGATGACATATATATGAGTCCCTATCCAGGAGCAGTCTTCAAATACCTGAGAATGCATTCGGCTGCCTGAAGATGAGAATCCCGTAGAGTGTGCATAAATCGACTGACCACTCCAACTGCAAATGAGATATGGGTCTTGTAACCATTAGATATATTAGTTTTCCTACAAGACGTCGATAGTACTCTGGATTTGGAAGTAGAGAATCAGACTCAGATCCTTGAGCACATAACTTGTGGTTGACATCCATTGGGGTTTTTGCAGGATTGCATCATGAGAGTCTAGCATCTTGCAGAAGATCAATGCAATACTTTCGTTGAGATAAGATAAGGTCATCAGGTCGACTTGCAACCTCAAGACCAAGCAAGTACGGAATATTTCCTAGATCTTTTATTTGAAATATAGAATTTAAGTGTTGATTAACCTGTTGTATCCCCGCGAAGTCATCACCAGTAATCAAAATGTCATCCACCTAAACAAAAAGTATAACCGTCCCAGTTGACTGATGACGAGTGAAGAGAGAAATCAGTCGAGCTTCTCTTGAAACCAACCTCACGAACAACGTTAATGAACTTCTCAAAACATGCCCGAGGAGACTGTTTGAGATCATAGATAGATTTCCGAGACAAACATACACGAGACTTCCCCGTGGTCTCAAACCGGGACGGTTGTTGCATGTAAACAGTTTCAATAAGGTCACCATTCAGGAAGGCATTTTTGATATCAGTATTATTGATGGGCCACTGACAATGAACAGCTAAGGAGAGTAGAACCCGAACCGAGTTTAAATTGGTGACAGTGGAGAATGTCTCTTCATAATCAAGGTAGTATTGTTGAGTGAACCCTCGTGCCACAAGCCGAGCTTTCAAGCGATCAATTTTTCCATTTGCCGTCTTCTTGACTGTAAAAATCCACTTGCAGCCAACATAGATATGACCGGGAGGGTGAGAGACAAGATCCCAAGCCCCAGAGATCAGTCATTTCCTCATCCATGGCAGCACGCTACCCCGGATGCTGAATAGCTTCCTGCATAGAGGTAGGTATAGAAATAGAGGATAGAGAGAGGTCAAATGTAAGAAGTGGCGGGGAGGGTCGATGTAAAGATACATAATTGGCCAAGGGATGAGCCGTAGAGGTTGATGTCGAATCAACAGGCCGCGAGACCACACCGGTTGAGGGAAGCTGCTGCAGGGCATCAGAACGTGGAGTACGACGAGTGAAAACCGAAATGACGGGTGGTTTGGAGGGGACTAGCGGCGGAAGTGTGGGAAGAAGAGGTGGCAGAGGAGATATAACTAGAACTGGAGTAGGTGTGGGAAGAAGAGATGGAAGCGGAGACATAACTGGAATTATGGGGTGATGTAGAGGGCAGGAAGGAGAAGAGGATCAGTAGGAATGGTGTGATAGAGATGGTCCTCATGAAAATAGACATCGGCAGAGACAACCACCTTACCAGTAGCAGGAAAATAACAGACATACCCTTTCTGAGTGCGAGAGTATCCAACAAACTTAACCGTGAGGAAAGCCCTGGTTAGAAAGAGAGGAAACCGCAGGACAGCGTGGTTAAGCAGGAGAACCAGCCGCCCGGTTAACGGTAGGACTGGGTGGTTAGAAAATTAACAGGCCGGACCATTCGCTCTAATACCATGTAGAAAAGGATCCAAACCTTGTATATACTTCTTGAATACCTCAAATACACGTACGAGCACATATATATATGAGAGAAGAGAGAGAAAGCATCATATACAGAAGATGTGAGACTAAATAGAAAGACAATAAATTGGCCAACATATTGGGCCTTTATATTGCTTTTCCCTATATTCTCTAACAGAGTTCAAAGGAAATGCTTTCACGTGGACAAGTAGAAATAATTACCCAAACCTCTCTTATAAATTAGCATAATTAGTGAGAGCATCCCTCTTATTTTTGAAATTACAAAAAACTCTCCTTAAGTTTTCATTTCATTACAAAAACTTTCCCTGATCATTTCATTTCATTGAATCCATGAAGAAAAATATCCTTCATGACACTGTACACCGAGGGGGTGTTTTTGTGCATGGATGTTATGAAATTAAAACTTCAGGGGAGGTTTTTGTAATGAAATGAAAATTTTAGGGGAAGTATTTATCTATGTGCTGTCAGTAATTTAGTAAAGTTAGAGGGGATGTCCCAATAAATGGCCCTGGACAAATATGTGGCATGTTCAATTGGGTTTATGAATGACTCGGCAGGATGCTGGTGAATAGGGATTGGGAATGTTTTGAACCCAAGATATCGGTCACCCACCTTGCGAGGAAATTCTTGGACTATCCAGAGTTATAAAGATCCAAAAATAGGCCCTTCCTCTTTCAAGTTCCAAAACATGTGGATTCTCTCTTATCAAAAGAAATAAGTTTAAATAAATTGTGGGGTGCAGCGTGCTCGTCCATCTTGAAGATTGACTAAACATATAGGTCATTTATATTGGCAGCCCAATTTTGACTATTGGCTGCCCGACAACATAATAAAAAAACACGCATATAATGGACGCTAATAGCGGCCCAAAACGGAACACGCGCCTTTTGAAAAAAGATCTACTATATGACATTTTTAGAAAATATGTTCACCATGAAAGTTGTAGATCTCAATGAGATCTACAACTTTCATGTTGAACACTTTTTCTAAAAATGTCATAAAACGGACTTATTTTCAAAAGGCGTATAATCCGTGCTGAATTATCCGAGTTTCGCTCGGATTCCGCGTCTTTTGAAAATAGGCCTACTATATGATATTTTTAGAAATGTGTTCAACATAAAAGTTGTAAATCTCGTCGAGATCTACAAATTTTATGTTGAACACTTTTCCTAAAAAAGTATTTTAAAAACTTGATTTTTGGGCTGTCAATATCCATCGGGCTGTCAATAGCCGTTTTTTGAGCTGCTATTATCTTTGAACTGACAATAGCTATATAGGGGCTCGCAATATAAACGCGCAAAATATATCAAATTGTGTTAAATGAATGGAACAAAAATACCTTCAGTACTATCTTCAAAAAAGTCAACTAGGCGGAATTGGAGCTATCTAAAATAGAAGAAGAGAACGACAAGACTCCCTCCCACCAGAACTGACTAATCTTGAATTTTTGCTTCTTCAAGAGGAAACGTTTTGGAGACAAAAATCTAGGGATAAGTTGACGAATGAGGGAGATAGAAATATGGCGTGCTTTCATGCTTTGGTTAAAAGCAAGAGAAATATTACTTAGATCTCAATAATTAGAAGTAAAGAGGGAAATATTATTGAATCTGAAGAATACTGTCTGTAGATTCAATAATTATAAGTAAGGAGAGAAATATTTCTTGGAAACGCTAGTCGCACTCCATGCATGGAGTGCGGTTATCCAATGAGCCCCCACTAACGACGTAGCTTCCAGAGGCGTAACCTCCGGGGCAACTGCCGTCGTCGCGCCAACTGCCATCGTCTTCCTTGCACGATCCCTCACCCTGTCGTCGTGCCCAAAACCAACTCGCGGCACCGCAGCTGCGCGGCCTCGCCGCCGCCCCTGTAAGTGGCGGTCTCGGTCTTTTAGCCCTAATCGGGCGGCCAATCTGGTTGCCAGATTTCTACCGCCGCCCCTGTAAGGCGCCGCTTCCCTCTGGTCTTAGGCCGCCCGTCCACTTCTACTGCCCCTAACAGCGGAGGCCTCCCCGTCGGCCCAAATCGGGCGGCCTAATCATCCACCCGATTTAAGCCGCCGCCCCTATAAGGGGCGGTTTACTGCTCTCGGCGGCTCCCTTAGCAGGGGCGGCCCCCTTTCGCTCGCCCTGGATGGCGGCAATTTTCGCAGCGCGCCCAGCCGCCGCCCCTTTAAGGGGCGGCGTCCCTGCCAACGGGAACGGGCAGCAAAAATTGCCCTCGGTTCCACCCTTTATATCGCCCAGGACGGGCGGCGATTTTGCCTCCCGTCCCGCTCCTTTGCCGCCAAGGACGCGAGACATTTTCTGCCGCCCGTCCTGCCGCCGCTCTCGCACAGGGAGGCTCCCTCACCGCCCACAGCAGCGGCGTTTCCGGTCACTGGCGTTTCCGGTCGCCGGCCTTGCCGGCCGCCCATCCCATCGCAGGAGGGGCGGTTGCTTTTCCGATGAACCCGTAACCGCCTGGGTGCGGATCCGTCTTTTGTGCAAGTATGACGATCCGTATGCTCTAAACGGAGCGATCTTATTTGTCCGGGCGGTGGTTACGGGGCGAAATTACCGGCTTGCCCCACTTAAGATCTATAAACAGACCCTTCTCCCTCTCATTTTCATCGATCTCTTCCAGGGCAGGAAAAATCCTCCTACGAATTTTCTTTCTCCACTCCTACAATTTTCTCTCTTCCTTGCGCTCTTCCGTGCGCGTCTCTTCCTTGCACACTTCTGTGCTCGCCTCTTCCTTGCATGTCTTTTCCTTGCGCGCCTCTTTTTTGCGTGCTTCCGTGTGTGCCTCTTTCTTGCGCATCTCTTCCTTGCGCGCTTCTGTGCGCCCCTCTTCCTTGCGTGCTTCCGTGCGCGCCTCTTCTTTGTGCTCTCCTGCGCATGCTCCCGCGCGGACCTCTTCTGTGAGTGCTCCCGCGCGCGCCTCTCCCGCACACTCTCCTCCTGCAAGCGCCCCGCGCGCTCTCCTCCATCAAGCACCTGTGGGTCCAAGAACAAGCGTTTTAATCACCGACAGGAAAACCGTACCCGACTTTTCCAAAAGACAAGCAGAGACAAACCGCAGAGGATAAGGTGTGCAAACCTCGCCGCACAAGCTTCCAAGACACAAGAGCCGAGATGAGCAAAGCAAGTCGCTCTTGCTTCTGAGCTTCAACGAAAGACTTCAAAGCACAACGAGTTCATCCCTCGCAACACAAGAAAAAGTTCATAGCTCCTTGAGAGGTGACCTGTAACGAGAGGCGACACGTCGCCCTCGAGTTTTTCAAGAAAAATCGAGTTCTTCAAGAAAGCTTTGTACATTAACAAACAAATAATAGATGTTTGGCCGGCGCAGACCCGGACATGTGCTTTTCCACCCAGTTGACGAGTTTTTCATGTTTTAAAAATTCTCTCTTCAACTTTTCCTTTTCTGTGACTGTTTGCGCGCTCGACCACACCCGAGCTAAGACGGTTTAATTTAGTCCGGTCTACCGGAGTCTCGAGTGATACGCAACACTCGTGTAACAATCATTGAAAATATACTTCAAATGCAACATAAAGTATTGCCATTCACCTATCTCGGTGTTCCGATATTTCATGGCAAGACGAGAATTTGATACAATGATCATTTGGTGGCGAAGGTACTACACAAAATTAAGGATTGGAGGGACAAGCTACTATCACAGCCTCGTAGGCTTATTAAATTGGTTTTGTCAAGCTTTGTGGTTTACTCCAACGTTTTGAAAATCAGATCGGTCATCAAACCGATAAAGCGAAAGGTTCAAGGTTGAACCGGTTCATTCTATGCATATATATTACAAATATATCTTAAATTTATTATAAAATTAAATTTTAAAGAAAATTTAATGTATTCAATTATTAAATGCTCAATAAATTTTTTTTTAAAATAAGTATGTATATTTATATATTATATATTTGAACTTTGAAAGATATGTATAATTTTATATGATGTATTATTCCATATATTTTTAAATATGTTTGATGGATATATATAGACTGTGAATATATTTTAAATTTATCGTGATATTATTTTCTAAAGATAATTCAATATATTAATGCTCAATAAAATTTAATTTATATTAGTATGTATGTGTATATTATATATTATATATTTCGGTATAGTTCAACAACTACAGGTGATGTAGTTTTCCTCACCTATGATGAGTACGTGTGAATTGATCTGGGTTCGAAACTTGGTCATTCCTTTTTTTGGGGATTAAATTTTTTGTTGTGGCCCACCCGGTTATGCCAACCCTTGCCCGGTTAGCAGTCAGCTAGTCCGCTCGCCCGATTTAGTGATTCTTGGGCGGTCCGCTGCTATTGTGGGTCTTGACCCTTGATCGACCTGGCCGGGGGTCTGATCGGCGGTCCAACCGGTTGAACCGGCCGGTCCGATCCGAGTTTTAAAAGCTTCTTTACTCCATGCTTAGTTGTGATGTTCCAAGGTACACGTTAAAGGCCATTCTAAAAGAATGGCGAGATTTTTATGGGCGGGTGCCGATAGCAACGTTTCCTTACACTGGGTGAAATTTAAAACTTTGTGCAGGCCGATGAATAAAGGGGCTCTGGGTATATATAGAATGGAAGACACAAGCGCACACACACATATATACACAAACAAGTGACAGTTCATCATGAGGGGGCCCCCGTGTCACGCACGACAGTACTCGTTTTGCGACGGGCCGGCGGCGGGATTCGCCCACCCCTGACGGTTCTTAATTGTTAATTTATTTTTAATATTATTTATTAACTATCATGTAATATTATTTTTAATTATTAATTTATTTTTTATATTTAAAAAGTTAACAGAAGCCGTTCCGCTCCCGATTTAGGCTCCGTTTGGTAGGACTTATTTTCACCGGTCAAGCGGTTATGACCGCATGAATCAGACCTTAATTAAGTCCCGGTTCATGCGGTCATAACCGCTTGACCGGTGAAAATAAGTCCCCCCAAACTGAGCCTTAGTGAGATCTGGCCGCAAGCTGTTTTGTTGTTCCATTTTTCCCTTACATCGTTCTGCGCCGCTCCCGTGCGAGTCCATCTCAACATTCTTCGACGCCCCTTGCTTTGTTTTGTTTTGTCCCACATCGTGGGTTTAACAATATTTATTTGGGTATAAATAATAGGAGAGGAAGAAATTGTTTGAAGTTTGACATATAGCGGGCTGGCTATGCAGAGCAGGTCGGGCTAGAATGGACAGGCTATATGCATGCGCGCTTTGCATTAGTTCAACCTGATTTTAATTGTTTCAGAATCTGAAGGGTAAAATGATAATTTGTACTTGTAGGGTAGTAGCCCTATTAAAATTATAGGTTTAGGATCCCCTACTATCCTGGTTGTAGGAGCCATATACGAGCTGCGCATTTTTAGGGTAGTAAATTTTTTTAACAGCAAGGCGGCCGGTTGCCAGCGACCCCGCAGCCGCCGGCCGCCCCGCTGTAATGCAGTGGGCTCGCATGGATGCAAATGGAAATCCGCATATATATATATATATATATCAATAATCTCAAATACGTAAACACATCATGTATTTCCTTATAGTTTCACACCATGTTTTTTTGGGTCTACCCCTCCCCTTTTAGCATGCCTAGTGGCTAAAAATCTCAAACCCTTAACAGGTGCCTCTAATGGTCTCCTTTGTACTTGTCTGAACCATCTTAATCAAGCTTCTTGATTCTTCTCTACAATTTGTGTCACACTTATTTTATTTCTGATACATTTATTCCTAATTTTATCTAGTCTCATGTGTTCACATACCCACCTAAACATTCTCATCTCCGTAACTCTCATCTTTTGCTCATGTACATAATTCATTGTCCAACACTCAAAACTGTAGAGCATAGTTGGTCTTACTGCATTATGGTAAAACTTTCCTTTAAGTTTTATTGGTACTTTAAAATCACAAAAGATCTCACACGCACGCCTCTCTACTTATACCAATTTTCTTGGATTCTATGTATTACATTTTTATCTACACCTCCATCTTTTTTAACTATCAATAATAGATATTTAAATCGCACATTGGGAAAACTATCTTGATCACACAACTTAATAACAAAGTCATCTGTCCTTCTTGCGCTGCTAAATTTAAGCTCCATTTATTATGTTTTTAACCTACACAACTTAAAATCCTTCTTTTTCTAATGTGTTTCGTAGGTATTCAAATTTCACGTTAACATCTTTGCATGTCTTATCGACCAAAAGAATATCATCTGCAAACAATATATATCTATACTATATTATAAAGCAAAAGTTGTCTTTGATGCAACATTCAATCTACCTAAAATATCCCTATATTTTAAAAAAATTACTATTTTAAAATCTAGAGAAAGGGAAAGAGGAGAGAGATGGAGAGAAAGAGAGAGGGGGAGAGGGGAGAGGGGGCACGGATGGAGGAAAGAGAAAGAGAGGGAGAGAATCAAAAAGAGGGAGAGAGGAGAGAGAGAGGGAGGAATAGGAATAGAGAAAAAAAAATAATTTTTTTGAAATAAAAATATATTTTTACAAATTAAATATTTTAATATTGATTCAGATTTTTTTACGATCATTTTGAGTACTCATGTGTATATGTTGCGGGCGTAGTCCGCAGGACCCGTCGGGGGCCAAGACGGCTCCAAATCAAAAGGTGATCAACATGAAAGTTGTTCGTCTCGCCGAGATCTACAACTTTCATGCTTATCACTTTTCATTTTGAGACCATCTTGACCCCCAAAAATACACGCAACTTATTTTTTAAAAAAATTTGTGTTTGGTTTAGTCCCACACTACCGGTAAGTTTGAATCTTTTGGGTTAAATATAGAATTCCATAATGAATGTTTGAAATTTGGCAGGCTTGTGGGCTTGTGGGCTTATCTTTAATTCCATGAAGAGGTGAATTTGCGGACTGTTTTTAAATATGAGCTTTTAGCGGGACTTTTTTATGTTATCTACCTAACTTTAAGATCCCCTATTAGTATGTTTAGGACCCCTAGTAAACTGTGAGGAGAGAGGGTTGGTTTGATCTAACGGTTCATGATCAAAACTCTGAAATCTGACAGCCACCTAATTTTCTTCCAATTTCGAACTCATGTTATTTGCATATCTCAGTATTTCTTTATAATATGGTATATATATATATATATATATATATATATATATATATATATATATATATATATATATATATATATATATATATATATGAGCTTTTAGCGAGCCTTTTTTATGTTATCTACCTAACTTTAAGATCCCCTAGTAGTAGGTTTAGGACCCCTAGTAAAATGTGAAGAGAGAGGGTTGGTTTGATCCAACGGTTCATGATCAAAACTCTGAAATCCGACGACCACCTAAATTCCTTCCAATTTCGAACTCATGCTATTTGCATATCTCAGTATTTCTTTATAATATGGTATATATATATATATATAGACACACACACACACACACGAGTGACAGGCACGGGTCTCCGGCCTGATGGCCACGCGCCACAGTACCAAGCCCCGCGCCCGGCGGGCTTTGCCCGCCCCAACGATTATAAATAATATTAGTACAAATAAAAAAGTTTTATTTAACTTAATGGAAACAAAAAAGGTATTTCTAAATGTGTGTACAAATAAAAAAGGTATTTAACTTAATAAAAAATTTTTATTAGTACATATATAAACTGCGCGTAAAGTAAAACGTGAAAGTATCATGGACTAATGGGTAAGACACATGATTGTAAAAGGGGTGGTTGGCGGATCGAGTCTCACCTGGCGCGCGCCTATTTGCTTTTTACAGCATGCGAAGTTTCATTGGGCGGGCAGGGGCTACCCGATTCCAATTCTATTATTTTAACATAGCTTTTAGGTCGCCCAGTGTTAGGTTTAGGTCGTCCCTTACTAGGTTTAGGAGATCTACAAAAAAGTGGAGAGAGGGAGTGCGTTTGATATGACGGTTGCTGAATAATGCTTAAAAATCGGACGGCCAAAATCACTCCAATGAATTTAAAATTCACGAGTTTGATACTTCTATTATAGTGGTAAAGATATATATATGGCTGGTTTTAAATCTGAGCTTTTAGCGGGCCTTTTTTATGTTATCTATCTAACTTTAAGATCCCCTAGTAGTAGGTTTAGGACCCATAGTAAAATGTGAAGAGAGAGGGTTGGTTTGATCCAACGGTTCATGATCAAAACTCTGAAATCCGACGGCCACCTAATTTCTTTCCAATTTCAAACTCATGCTATTTGCATACCTCAGTATTTCTTTATAATATGATATATATATATATATATATATATATATATATATATATATATATATATATATATATATATATATATATATAGACACACACGAATGACAGGCACGGGTCTCCGGCCCGATGGCCACGCGCCACAGTACCCAGCCCCGCGCCCAGCGGGCAACCCCGAGTAAAATGTGAAGAGAGAGCGTTGGTTTGATCCAACAGTTCATGATCAAAACTCTGAAATCCGACGCCCACCTAATTTCTTTCCAATTTCAAACTCATGCTATTTGCATACCTCAGTATTTCTTTATAATATGGTATATATATATATATACACACACACACACACACACACGAGTGACAGACACGGGTCTCCGGCCCGATGGCCACGCGCCACAATACCCAGCCCCGCGCCCGGCGGGCTTCGCCCGCCCCAGCGATTATAAATAATATTAGTACAAATAAAAAATTTTTATTTAACTTAATGGAAACAAAAAAGGTATTTCTAACTGTGCGTACAAATAAAAAAGGTATTTAACTTAATAAAAAAGTTTTATTAGTACATATATAAATTACGCGTAAAATAAAACGTGAAAGTATCATTGACTAATGGGTAAGACACATTATTGTAAAAGGGGTGGTTGGTGGATCAAGTCTCACCTGGCGCGCGCCTGTTTGCTTTTTTTTTTAATTTATAATAAAATCTTCCTCAAAGTTAGTCCCACATTGTGGGAAAAAGTTATATATTATAGTATAAATTAATCAAACCACATTCAATATTGGAAAATGTATTTCGGGTGGGGCTACACAGCGTGCAAAGTTTCATTGGGCGGGGGCTACCCGATTCCAATTCTATTATTTTAACATAGCTTTTAGGTCGCCCAGTGTTAGGTTTAGGTCGTCCCTTAGTAGGTTTTACAGATCGGACGGCCAAAATCACTCCAATGAATTTAAAATTCATGAGTTTGATACTTCTATTATAGTGGAAAAGATATATATATATATATATATATATATATATATATATATATATATATATATATATATATATATATATATATATATATATATATATATATATATATATATATATATATATATATATATATATATATATATATATATATATACTAGTGCCCGACACGGGGCTCCGCCCCTATGACTACGCGCCACAGTACCCGGCCCGTGACGGCGGGCTGCGCCCGCCCCCCGACAGCCCTCCGCCCTCGATGCGGCCGAAGGGCCTGTGGCCACACAGCCCGCCCGCCTCCCGGCGCCATTCAACAGCATCAAGGAAGGCACCGAGGCGGGCGGTGCCCTCCTCGATGCGGCCGAAGGGCCCATGGCCGCACCGCCCGCCTCTGGTGGGCCTGGGCTTAGGCGGAATTTAATCCTGGCTGGCAGGAGTAAATTCCGCCTACTGTAGGCGGAAATTAATCCCGCCTGGATTAAATCCGCCTACTGTAGGAGGAAATTAATCCCGCCTATTGTAGGCGGATTTAATCCAGGCGAGATTAATTTCCGCCTACTGTAGGCGAGATTTAATCCCGCACGCCTACTGTAGGCGGGATTTAATCCCGCCTACTATAGGCGGGATTTAATCCCGCCCGCCTACTTAGGCGGGATAAGTAGACGCCTAATTAATTCCGTTTCGGATTCCCTTAATTTCAGTCGGGATTTAGTCCCACACCGTCCAAATAGTTTGATATTTTGGGTATATATTATGCCGCCTTCCTATAGAGGAAGTGAGGTTATTGCTGGCCCAAAATGGCCGGGCCGAAAGCTGGCGGGCTTCCCGACTGGTTCTAAACTGGCGGGCTTCTCCGTTGTTTTTCCTTGCAAGCTTCTTTAGCTGATTTTCAGCTTAATTTTGTAGCCCGCCTATTTGACCGTGTTGTAGGGAGCCCTACAAAATATATAAGTATAGATGCCCTATATAGATTTAAGAGAGCTAAGAAAAAATATGTATGACTCTGATTCGTTTCTGTGATCAACGGTTGCGATCAAATATGTGGTTCTCATTCAACGGTCGTGATCTGATTCAAAAATTCAAAACTACTTCTTTAATGTATAAAGATATATATATATATATATATATATATATATATATATATATATATATATATATATATATATATATATATATATATATATATATATATATATTGTACAACCCATATTCGCTGGGTGGGACCAAAATGCCCCAAGGACACGGATCGGGCTAGCTTTGGGCTAAAACTGGATCAGATAAGTGAGCGGGAAAGCTCCCACACAGGGAAGGAGAAAGTGCTCGTGCCTCGAGCCAGCGGAAGCCCTCGGCGTTGAGTGAGGCTTCTCCACTCAACGCCGCCCACCAGCCCTTACCGTTGAGTGAGGCTCCTCCACTCAACGCCGCCACCAGCCCTTGGCATTGAGTGAGGCTCCTCCACTCAATGCCGCCGAGCAGTGCTTGGGATTGAGTGATGCTACTCCACTCAATGCCCCGACCAACCCTTGGCGTTGAGTGATGCTTCTCCACTTAATGCTCCCTCCAGCCCTTGGCGTTGAGTGTTGCTTCTCCACTCAATGCTCTCTTTAGCCCTTGGCGTTGAGTGATGCTTCTCCACTCAATTCCCCTTCAGTCTTTAGGTTCCCGCCCGAGGCAGGAGAGAGGGATTGCGCCTCCGGTCAGCGGGAGGCCACCAGCCCTCGGCGTTGTGTGATATTTCTCCACTGAACACCCCCTCTAGCCATCTCTGGCTCCCGCTCGGTGTTAGCACGAAGGTTTGTGCTCAGAGCGAGCGGGGTTTCCGTAGAGATTAGTGGAAAGGTTCCCGCAGGGTGGGGTCCTGGGGTGAAATTACTTGGATGCCCCTAGGTCTGCATTTAGCTCCTCAAAACAGTGGAGTTTAGCTATTGACAGACCAGCCCAGGGTATTTTAGTAATTTTAGAACATCGAAATTACGCTTTTTGCAAATCAGATATTGAAAATCTATAAGTAGACCCGCAGGATACCTTAGAAGGCATATCTTTTCATACTCCCATTTTCCTTCTAGAGCATTCTGAGGTACTCTTAGCCCAGCAATTGGCTTTGGAGGAAAAGCACTCAGAGAACTTCCGAGTTAGAGGCGGGACCTCCTAGATGAGGCTTAGGGTCAGTTCTTGGTTCTTTATCACTAGTCAGGAGTTGTGGTTTGGTAGAAATAGGTGTCAGCTACACCCCTAGGTCCGAACTCTCGTGGAGGACAGTTTTGGCTTCAACATTTCTAGTGCGGTGAGCGTGGACTATAGCTGATAGGAAAATCTCAAGTCCAGTCTCATGGCTAAAGATGAAGGAGAAGGAGCAGGCTCGGGAGGTTCTTATTGAAGTATTAGACCGGGCGGCCTTGCGGTCTGATCCAGCGGTTCGTCGGTCTGGCGGTCTCACTCTGAAGCCTGGAGACCGGGCGGTCTATCGGTCTCCCATTGCGGCCTGTTCTATCCTGCTGGAGTTGCCGAGCGGTTAACCCATCTGTCTAACCGCGCGGCCTGTACGGTCTCCTTTATTTCTAGCCGCTCAGTACTGTAAATGTTTAGTCCCACATTGTTTGTATACTCTCTCTCATATCTCCTCCATTCTATATAAGGGAGGTTATACTATTGTAAATGATATCTTTTTTGGATAATAAAATTTCAATTATTCAAAAGTCTATCCATTTGTTCTTTCTTATTCGCTACTTTCTACATGGTATCAGAGCACACGGTCGTTTCCTCCTGATTGTGTGCGCTCTCTGATTCTCGCGGCTTGTTTTCCGCTTTCCGTGACCTGTCTCGTGGCTTGCCTTCTCTTTTGTCCGCTGCCCTGTTCGCGCGGCTTGTTTCTGTCCGCTGCCCTGTTCGCGCGACTTGCTTCTCCTTGGTTCTCTTCTCGTACTGCTATTTGTCACCGCGACCTGTTTCGTTGTCGCCGCGCTCCTGGTTCTTTCTTGCCTCTCCGACTTCCTAGTCGTTGCGGCCTGTTTCTGTTCGCCCGGCCTGCGACTTGTTGTAGTCGCTGCTTTTTGCCTCCTCTTCTCTTCTGTTCGCTCGGCCTTTTCAGTCCGCGCGACCTCTTCCCCGCTGTGCCTTTGACTGCTTTCTAGCCGCTTGTGTTCGCGCGGCTTCTTCCTTTTCTATCCGCTGCGGTTTCTTGCTGGGTTCTATGACTACTTCCGGTCTCACCACTACTCCTGCAGCTCCTTCTCCACCTCCTCCTTCGGGCAACCTTGGCACCCTTTCTAAGCTTGTTGGATCCAACTATCCCGATTGGAGCATTTCTTTCACTTTTCTCCTTCGCTCTCAACGCAAGCGTCATCACCTCACCGATGACCCTCCTCCTCGTACCTCTCCTGAGTTTGATGACTGGGATGCGAGTGATGCTATTGTCCGCACCTGGCTGGCCAACAGCCTTTCTGATGAGTGCCTTCCCGTCATTCGCCATGATGAGACGGTCAAGGCCGCCTGGCTTCACCTCGCTGCTCTCTATTCGAAGGGGGTCCAGACGTCCCGCATTTATACTCTCTATGCGGACCTCTTCGCCCGCCCTTCCATGTCTCCTGCTGCGGCTTATTAGCAGGTTCAGGCTCTTGGTGCTGAAATCCCCCAGAATCGCCCCTTCTCCGCGGACTTGGCCGACCAGCACAAACACTTCCAGGAACTCCTGGTTGTTTGTTATCTTCTTCGTCTTCCCGATTCTTATGATATGATCCGCCAGCAGATCTTGGGTGAGGCGGAATCTCCTACTTTGGATGCCACTGCGGCTCGCATTGCCGCTGTTACTTCGCTGCTCCAGCGGCCTCTGTTGGCCTCCCCCCCTTCCCATCACTCCTTTGCTCACCAAGCTCAGAGGGGGGGACCTAGTAGCCGCGGCCACTCCGGCGGACGGGGTTCATCCCGGTTCCTCTGCTCTCACTGTGGTCGTACCGGCCATTCTGTTGACCGCTGCTGGCAGAAACATCCTCATCTTCGCCCTTCCGGTGATGCTCCTTCTTCGGCCTCCGCCTCTTCTCGGCCGTCTGCCTCTGTGGCCACGACGTCAGGTAGTGCCCACGTCGTTACTCAAGGTAAATGGCTGATTGACTCCGGTGCTACAAATCATATGACGGGCAACCCTCATTGCTTCTCCCGTCTTGAGACACATGATCGCTTACCCCCGGTCCGTGTGGCGGATGGTTCACCGTCCTCGGTTCATGGGACGGGCATGGTTCAACTCAACCCATCGCTTTGCTTGGAGGACATCCTCTATGTCCCGAAGTTCCCGTGCAATTTGTTATCAGTTACAACTTTATGCCGGCAACTTCAGTGCTCCATCTTATTCACTCCCACTACTTGTTCTTTTCAGGACCCGAGGACCCAGCGGACGATTGCTACTGGGACTGAGAGCGGCGGCCTCTACTTCCTCGACGATGTTTCCGCTCTGTCCGCCTACTCCTCCTCCACAGATCTCCTTCAATGGCATCTTCGCCTTGGACATCCTCCTCCTCGGATTCTTCGCCAGCTTCTGCCCCACTTACCTCCTACCAGTTCTCCGCTCAACTGTGATGCGTGTCAGCTTGGCAAACACCATCGCTCCTCCTTCCCACCGAAGCAGGTCGTGGCTCCTCTCGCCCGTTTGATCTTATTCATTCTTGTTGATGCGCGGAAACGTCGCGGGGCACCAGCCAGCTAACACGGAGGGGGTGTTCGGTCTCACAAGCTAGGAGAGGAGGAAAGGAGGAAAGGAGGAAAGGAAGGAAGCCTCTGAGTGCTCGAGAGTGGAGCAAACGGCTTGTAAAAGAGGGTTGCGGGGATAGAGGAGAGAAGCTTGATCAACAGAGCGGGTTGATCAAGAGAGGAGAAGGAGGTTGACCAGGAGCTGTCGAGCAGACGGCTAATGTGACGGTTGTGCTTGCAGGTTGGTTGCCGGGAAGAGCTGAGCTGAGCTGAGAAGAAGCTTGCTGAGCAGAGGAGCAAGGCTTGCTGAGCAGAGAGAAGAAGAAGGGGGCCACTAGCAGCGGCAACAACACACTTCGCCCGCCGCGGCCTAAATGCCACTCCTGCGACGGGCTTTCCTTTTATTAAAAGCTAGAGGTTACAAGCTTACAAGTACACCTTTGCAACAAATCAATAAAGGGGTACAAGGAGAAGCTGGCGGCTAAGAGAGAAGAAGTGCCAGAAAGCAGAGAGGAGAAGCTGCCAGAGACTAAGTAAAATAGTCTGCTAGCTGCTGGAGGACTGAGAAACTGAGTCTGCAGAGTCTGCTGGCAAGCTGCTAAAAAGCTGTAGAGGACTGTGCGGACAGGAAACTGAGTCCGCTGAGCTTGCTGGAGAAGGGATAACGGACTGGAAAACGGAGTCCGCAGAGCTTGCTGGCAAGACTTATCTCCACCCTCCGGATCCAGGAACCGTCTCGAACCCTGCAGAATGAGAGGCACCATGGGCTATTTATAGGCCCAGGGTAGTTCTTCTAGAAGCGGGGCCCAGTGACATCAGCATGACGACCTGCGCGGACTCCGCAGACTGAGATTTTGCGTCCTCCACTGTTGACTGATGAAGCGAGCAGAAGGACCCACCTGCAGAGAACTGGAGGTCGCCCCCTAGCGGGCGACCTGGGCGGACTCCGGGAGGAGTCCGCCCGGCAGGCCGGAGGCCGCCCCCTAGCGGGCGGCCTGGGCGGACTCCGGGTAGAGTCCGCCCGGCAGGAGCCGGGGCCGCCCCCTAGCGGGCGGCCTGGGCGGACTCCCGGGTGGAGTCCGCCCGGCAGGGCGCCGGGGCCGCCCCCTAGCGGGCGGCCTGGACGGACTCCAGGGGGAGTCCGCCCGGCGGGCCTGGCCGCCCCCTTGCGAGCGGCCTGGGCAGACTCCGGGGGGAGTCCGCCCGGCTGGGCCTGGCCGCCCCCTTGCGGGCGGCCTGGGCGGACTCCGGGGGGAGTCCGCCCGGCTGGGCCTCGCCGCCCCCTTGCGGGCGGCCTGGGCGGACTCCGGGGGGAGTCCGCCCAGCTGGGCGCCGGGGCTGCCCCCTAGCGGGCGGCCTGGGCGGACTCCAGGGGGAGTCCGCCCGGTGGGCCTGGCCGCCCCCTTGCGGGCGGCCTGGGCGGACTCCGGGGGGAGTCCGCCCGGCTGGGCGCCGGGGCCGCCCCCTAGCGGGCGGCCTGGGCGGACTCCAGGGGGAGTCCGCCCGGCGGGCCTGGCCGCCCCCTTGCGGGCGGCCTGGGCGGACTCCGGGGGGAGTCCGCCCGGTTGACTGCCGGGGCCGCCCCCTAGCGGGCGGCCTGGGCGGACTCCAGGGGGAGTCCGCCCGGCAGGCCTGGCCGCCCCCTTGCGGGCGGCCTGGGCGGACTCCGGGGGGAGTCCGCCCGGCTGACTGCCGGGGCCGCCCCCTAGCGGGCGGCCTGGGCGGACTCCAGGGGGAGTCCGCCCGGCGGGCCTGGCCGCCCCCTTACGGGCGGCCTGGGCGGACTCCGGGGGGAGTCCGCCCGGCGGACTGCCGGGGCCGCCCCCTAGCGGGCGGCCTGGGCGGACTCCAGGGGGAGTCCGCCCGGCGGGCCTGGCCGCCCCCTTGCGGGCGGCCTGGGCGGACTCCGGGGGGAGTCCGCCCGGCTGGCGGGCAGAGGCCGCCCCGGGTGGGCAGCCTCGGCGGACGGCGGCAGGAAGCCGCCGCCCCTCGGGCAGTAGGGAGGTCGCCCCTGGCGGGCGTCCTCGGCGGACGGCGGCTGAAGACCACCGCCCCTTGGGCGAAATAGGAGGCCTCTCCTGGCAATGCTGTTGGCGGACTCCTGCAAGGTAAAATACTGCACGATTAGCGGACCTAACCGCATGTCCCGCGAGGGTGAGCCATGGGAATAGCTCGCCGTCCCGCAGGGCACGCGATTGCTAGGAGACCTAGGCGGATAGGGAAAACTGTCCGCCTATGCTGGGACCCATCGCGATCAAAAGGGAGAATCTAAGGGTCACGATGAGCCAGCTGGCCACCTTGGGAAGGATCGCCGATTTCTGGGTTAACATAATCCCCGCACTTTTTCAAGTTCCGAAAAGAACTTCGAAAAAGTTGGAGACCCACGAAAATCGTGATCCACCCCAACGGAAGAGGAGGAGCAAGGAGAGACAGAACCTGAAGACTCTCCTTAGAAGCTTGGCGCTTCCTGTCTATTTTCCTGCAAGAGAAAAGTTAGGGTAAGCATGTAGGGGTGGCACATCGAGTGTGTACCTGAATTTGCTTTTGCAAAACGAAGAAGGCGTGTCTTCTGTAACCGTTCTACAAAACAAAAGTGAGGAAAACAGAAGGGCATAACAACTCGCAAGTACCTGGAAGGGGACCTGCAAGTCTTTGCTGGTTTCTGCAAAGGAAGAGTTAAGAGTATGCATAATATATGAGAGTAACTTGCAAGTACCTGTGAAGAAACTTGCAAGGGTTTGCTGATCTCTGCAAGAAGAGAGTTAGGAGCAGGTATTGTATATAAAAATAAGCTGCAAGTACCTGAATGAGGCTTGCAGGTGTTTGCTAATCTCTGCAAGAAGAGGAGTTAGAAGCAAATAAGATATGAAGATAGCTTGCAAGTACCTGTGAAGAGAAGGCTTGCAAGTGTTAACTGTAGACTGTTAACTGTCGACAAGATAAGGCCGATATGACCAACTAGCAAGAAGAATGCCTGATGAATACTGTTATGAAATCCAGATCAATAAACTGAGTGTTGACTGCTGACAGATATGACTGGATTGCAATAGCATGGCTGATAGCGCTTGAGCAAACAATGTATAGGAGATGAGAGCAATAAAGCTTATATAGGCAGAGTAAGAGTCATCATCCGATAGAGCTTTGAATAAGCAATTCATATAGGATGAGCATGAGCAAAGTGATTGGTGGAAATCCTTTTGGTAGGTCGGATTAACCTGTTCACCTGTGAAAGAAGGCAAGAGAGAAAAGGAGGTCTACACCCGGAATGATTAAAGTGGGTTGAATGCTGCCACAGGTGTTCCCCGTGGGCCTTATGCATCACTTGCCCGAAAACTCATCCCGAGTATAGTCCTACTCAAAGCGGGCTTGCCGCACATCCTCAAGGAGGGGGGAAAGGAAAAAGAGGTCCATGTTCGGAATGACTACAGAGGGTTGAATGCTGCCACAGGTGTTCCCCGTGGGCCTTATGCATCACTAGCCTGAGAAAATCATTCCGAGTATGGTCCTGCTCAAAGCGGGCCGGCCACGCATCCTCAAGGAGGGCACAAAAGAGAAAAGCAAGGGAAGGTCCTGAGGAGGACCGCTAGAAGCAAGGGAGATCCTGAGAAGGATCGCTAGAAATAAGGAAGATCCTGAGAAGGATCGCTAGAAACTCTGCTCTCTTGCCTTGGGCACAAGCATCACTGATCAACGAGACAGGTTGCGCCAAGAGGCCTATATTGTCTGTGTATTGATCAGTGGAGTTGTGAGAACCCGAGAGGCACGGATCGAGGGTACCGGAGAGTGCTTCGGCCACCACAGTTGAAGGATGATCAAAGAGACAAGGCTACGCTTGATTGCCATTGCTTGTCCAGCGAAGATCATCCTAACCGTAGTGTTTCCTATAAGACGCACAGCAGAGCTAACACATGGGGCTCCCCTAGCACACACTCTGTGTCAGATGCTGGCTAGGATCCTAAGCCTGAAGCCCATAGTCGTAGATGAACTGCTCCCACTACACACATGGGTATACTCCCGCCATATGTGGTCGAAGCGGTAGTGCAAGAACAAACTACGGAGGGAACGTTTCAGACTCGGCGAAATCTCATTGGCGTACTGATCCCGGAGAGAGAGAGAGAGAGAGAGAGGAAGGGGCAACAAAAAGGGAACTGTGTCAGTACAGGATCTCTGAACAAAAGCTTTGTAGAAAAGCAGTAAAAGAACACTGAGAAGTGTTGTAATGAAAATGTTTGAAAAGGAGAGAGAGTAAGGGTTGAGATAACCACTGTAGGTTGCAAGGAGCTCTGGAGGACTGTGAAGTCCATCGCTTTGGAGGACTGTGAAGTCCTTGCTAGCTTAGAATAGCCTTCCCAGTATACCCTCGTCATCGGCATCGAAGCATTCGACGGTTGGGTGAACAACGAGGAGAGGAGGCTCTTCGATGTGGTTCACTCCCCTTGAGGAGCAAGGAACATCTGAAATTTCTTTGCCCTTTGAAGTTGATGGATCAGGGCGATCTTCTTTAGGAAGCAAGTCATGCATCTTGCCTTGCCGAAGCATCCTTTGCACAAGCTGGCGGAATGCTCGGCAGTCTTCTGTTCGATGGCCTGACTCTTTGTGGAATTCACAATAAGGCTCTGAGTTTCTAGACCTCTGATCGGTCGGCCGATAGGGCTTCTTGTAGCTTGCCCTATCTTTCATGATCTAGACTACTTCTTGCACGACGTCGTCGAGATCTGACTCATGCAAGTCATCGTCTTGCTCTTGTTGAACAGTTGCTGTTTGAGAAGGAGCTAGCGGTAGCAATGGATCTTGAGCATCACGGCTCGGGAAGGAGTATCGCTGGCGATGAAGCCTTCTCTCCTTCCTTGAGTAGGTTGGGAAACGATTGCAAGGAGACCTTGGAGGTTGCTTGCGAAACGGATCTTTCTCTGATACGAGCTTGGAAACGAAGCCTGGATTGCTCTTCTCGCCTCGGATGTACGAGTTGGCTAGAGCGATCAGCTCTTGGTATGTCCTTGGAGCACGGACATTGGCTTCAAATTTGAGAGGCCCTTCGTGAAGACCGTGGATAAGAGCCACTCTATATATTTCTTGATCAACGATTTCGATGTCCAGAATCTCTCTCTGGAATCGATCAACGAATTGAGACCAAGTTTCATCACTGCGCTGTCTGATCTCAAAGAGGGCTTCAGGACCGCCCTTTCTCTTGGAAGAGGTAGAGAATCTGATACGAAACTCCCTTCGAAGATCGAGGAAGGAAGTGATGGAGTGAGGACGGAGGCCATAGAACCAGTCCCTCACTTGTCCATCAAAGGTTGTCACAAGGAGCTTGCATTTGGTTGCATCTGACAGAGTCTTGAGAGCAACGGCTGATTCAAAGGCTTGAAGATGCTTGACCGGATCAGTCTCTCCAGTATAGATTGGCAGTCGAGGCTCTCTGAAGTTTGCTGGAGTAGGTTCGAGGCGAATGCTCTCAATAAAGGGCGATGGCTCTTCCTGCTCTCCTACAGCATATGGATTAAAGGGAGCATAGGCTGCAGCTGCAAAATAAGCAGGAGGGTATAAAGGAAAAGCTGCTGGAGGAGGAGCAGTGGCAGGAGCTGGGGGGCAAGGATGACTTCCTTGAAAGTTAAGAAATCTAGAAGGACTTCCCCGGGCTGCTTGCCGGAAGAAGTTTTGGCGAGCGGCGAACTCTTCATCTTGAGTTCACAAAGGAGCAGCAGGACCTTGCGGGAAGGTTGGGGTGTAAGGAGGATAGAACGGCGGACAAGCTTGAGAATAAGCTTGCTTGTGCTCCGATGTTGGTGTTGGATTGATTGGAGCAGCTGGAGCAGCTGCTGGATGAGAGTCTAACCGCTGCGAGATCGCACCAAGAACTTGGTTGATTGCTTGGAACTGTTGAGCATTCTCACGACGCGACTGCTCAAAAGCTTCCCAGAGAGGATCTTCACTGGGACTTGGAGCAAAGTTCTCAGCTGATTGATCTGACATGGCTAACTGTCGCTGTTCACCGTCTGACCGGATCTGAAGGTCGCGTGTTAACCGTTGATGCGCGGAAACGCCGCGGGGCACCAGCCAGCTAACACGGAGGGGGTGTTCGGTCTCACAAGCTAGGAGAGGAGGAAAGGAGGAAAGGAAGGAAGCCTCTGAGTGCTCGAGAGTGGAGCAAACGGCTTGTAAAAGAGGGTTGCGGGGATAGAGGAGAGAAGTTTGATCAACAGAGCGGGTTGATCAAGAGAGGAGAAGGAGGTTGACCAGGAGCTGTCGAGCAGACGGATAATGTGACGGTTGTGCTTGCAGGTTGGTTGCCGAGAAGAGCTGAGCTGAGCTGAGAAGAAGCTTGCTGAGCAGAGGAGCAAGGCTTGCTGAGCAGAGAGAAGAAGAAGGGGGCCACTAGCAGCGGCAACAACACACTTCGCCCGCCGCGGCCTAAATGCCACTCCTGCGACGGGCTTTCCTTTTATTAAAAGCTAGAGGTTACAAGCTTACAAGTACACCTTTGCAACAAATCAATAAAGGGGTACAAGGAGAAGCTGGCGGCTAAGAGAGAAGAAGTGCCAGAAAGCAGAGAGGAGAAGCTGCCAGAGACTAAGTAAAATAGTCTGCTAGCTGCTGGAGGACTGAGAAACTGAGTCTGCAGAGTCTGCTGGCAAGCTGCTAAAAAGCTGTAGAGGACTGTGCGGACAGGAAACTGAGTCCGCTGAGTTTGCTGGAGAAGGGATGACGGACTGGAAAACGGAGTCCGCAGGGCTTGCTGGCAAGACTTATCTCCACCCTCCAGATCCAGGAACCGTCTCGAACCCTGCAGAATGAGAGGCACCATGGGCTATTTATAGGCCCAGGGGAGTTCTTCTAGAAGCGGTGCCCAGTGACATCAGCATGACGACCTGCGCGGACTCCGCGGACTGAGATTTTGCGTCCGCCACTGTTGACTGATGAAGCGAGCAGAAGGACCCACCTGCAGAGAACTGGAGGTCGCCCCCTAGCGGGCGACCTGGGCAGACTCCGGGAGGAGTCCACCCGGCAGGCCGGAGGCCGCCCCCTAGTGGGCGGCCTGGGCGGACTCCGGGTGGAGTCCGCCCGGCAGGAGCCGGGGCCGCCCCCTAGCGGGCGGCCTGGGCGGACTCCCGGGTGGAGTCCGCCCGGCAGGGCGCCGGGGCCGCCCCCTAGCGGGCGGCCTGGGCGGACTCCAGGGGGAGTCCGCCCGGCGGGCCTGGCCGCCCCCTTGCGGGCGGCCTGGGCGGACTCCGGGGGGAGTCCACCCGGCTGGGCCTGGCCGCCCCCTTGCGGGCGGCCTGGGCGGACTCCGGGGGGAGTCCGCCCGGCTGGGCCTGGCCGCCCCCTTGCGGCGGCCTGGGCGGACTCCGGGGGGAGTCCGCCCGGCTGGGCGCCGGGGCCGCCCCCTAGAGGGCGGCCTGGGCGGACTCCAGGGGGAGTCCGCCCGGCGGGCCTGGCCGCCCCCTTGCGGGCGGCCTGGGCGGACTCTGGGGGGAGTCCGCCCGGCTGACTGCCGGGGCCGCCCCCTAGCGGGCGGCCTGGGCGGACTCCAGGGGGAGTCCGCCCGGCGGGCCTGGCCGCCCCCTTGCGGGCGGCCTGGGCGGACTCCGGGGGGAGTCCGCCCGGCTGACTGCCGGGGCCGCCCCCTAGCGGGCGGCCTGGGCGGACTCCAGGGGGAGTCCGCCCAGCGGGCCTGGCCGCCCCCTTGCGGGCGGCCTGGGCAGACTCCGGGGGGAGTCCGCCCGGCGGACTGCCGGGGCCGCCCCCTAGCGGGCGGCCTGGGCGGACTCCAGGGGGAGTCCGCCCGGCGGGCCTGGCCGCCCCCTTGCGGGCGGCCTGGGCGGACTCCGGGGGGAGTCCGCCCGGCTGGCGGGCAGAGGCCGCCCCGGGTGGGTGGCCTCGGCGGACGGCGGCAGGAAGCCGCCGCCCCTCGGGCAGCAGGGAGGTCGCCCCTGGCGGGCGTCCTCGGCGGACGGCGTCTGAAGACCACCACCCCTTGGGCGAAATAGGAGGCCGCTCCTGGCAATGCTGTTGGCGGACTCCTACAAGGAAAAATACTGCACGATTAGCGGACCTAACCGCATGTCCCGCGAGGGTGAGCCATGGGAATAGCTCGTCGTCCCGCAGGGCACGCGGTTGCTAGGAGACCTAGGCGGATAGGGAAAACTGTCCGCCTATGCTGGGACTCATCGCGATCAAAAGGGAGAATCTAAGGGTCACGATGAGCCAGCTGGCCACCTTGGGAAGGATCGCCGATTTTTGGGTTAACAATTCTGATGTATGGGGTCCTGCTCCTACCCTCACTATTGGTCGGGGCAGTTCCTATTTTGTCACTTTTATAGATGATTTTTCCTGCTGTACCTGGGTGTATCTGTTAAAAGATCGCTCTGAACTTTTTTCTGTTTGGCAATCATTTTATTTTATAATTCAGACTCAATTTGCTATTTCTATTAAAGTTTTACGTTCTGATAATGCCAAGGAATATCTGAATCATGAGTTCTCCTCTTTCTTTCATCAACATGACCTGCTTCATCAAACGACTTGTGTTTACACCTCCCAGCAGAATGGGGTGGCGGAGCGTAAAAACCGTCACCTGCTTGATGTTGCTCGTACTCTCATGACGAAGATGCACGTCCCTCGCTCCTACTGGGGCTACGTTATGCTCCTCGCCTGCTATCTCATCAATCGCCTTCCCTCCACAGTTCTCCACGGCCAGACTCCCTTCTCCATTCTCTACCCCCACAAGGAACCTTTTCCTCTCCCTCTCCGTGTCTTTGGCTGTACGGCCTTTGTTCACGCTCCCTCCGCTACCCGCGACAAGCTTTCCCACCGTTCCACCAAGTGTGTCTTTTTGGGGTACTCTACTACTCAAAAAGGTTATTGCTGCTTTGACCCCCTTCTCCGCAAGCAGTTTGTCTCCGCAGATGTGACCTTTTTCGAGAATGCTTCCTATTTCTCTCCTACATCTTCTCTTCCTTCTCATCTCTCCGTTCCTTCCCCGCCTCTCGACATTTTACCACCTCCGTCTCCTCCTCCACCGACTCCTTCCCAGTCCATCTCCCCACCCACCCCTCCACCCTCCTCTCCGCCGCCGTCTCTCTAGTCCCGGGCCAGCCTTCTCCGCCACGGACGCTGCGGTCGCTGACGCTCCCGTCGCTGACACTCTCGTCGACCTGGATCTTCCCATTGCTCTTCGCAAAGGGGTGCGGGCGTGTACTCAACACCCGCTTGTGGCAGTTGTTTCCTATGATCGGCTTTCTCCTTCTCGCAGGTGTTTTTCCTTGGCTATCTCTGCTACTTCTACTCCCCGCACCTACCAGGAGGCTCTTGCTCTCCCTCATTGGAAGTCTGCCATGGATGAGGAGATGGCTACTCTTACTGAACGGGGTACCTGGACCCTGGTTCCTCCTCCCGTGGGCACTGATGTGGTTGGCTGTCGCTGGGTCTTCGTTGTGAAGTTTCGCCCCGACGGCACTGTAGATCGCTACAAAGCCCGGCTGGTGGCCAAGGGCTTCACTCAGACTTACGACATTGATTACTTTGATACCTTTTTGTTGGGTATTGTATCCACAATCACCAGGATTTGAGGAAGCCACCTGTCATGCTAAGATGAATTCACAATGTATTTGATGAAACTTTTCAAGTTGTACTTGCAGCTATTCCACGCTAAGTGCACACCAATGTCAGGGTGCAGTAGGTCAATATACACGGGTCTGCACGACGTAATCCCTTGTTGAGCAGATCAGTGTGTTGGCCTACGTGTACTCTCTCTATTGGAGTGCACTTACTTTCAAGTACAGGGCCGTGCTTATGCAAGAGAAGACAAGGAGCAAGGATGGGTCAAGGGGCAGCTCTTGGGTGGAAAGACGAAAATTCGTCCAAGTAAAATTCGACGAGAATCACTAAGTGATTCTCGCCGATTCGGCGAGAATCACTAGTGATTCTCGCCGAATCGTCGAGAATCATTAGTGATTCTCGCCGACTCCCTTCGGCTACCTCAAATTGGTGCCAAGTAAGATTCGGCGAGAATCACTAGTGATTCTCGCCGAACCCATCGCAGAGCAGATCCTGAATACCAAGTTATATTCATTGAGAATCAAAAATGATTCGGCGAGAATCATTAGTGATTCTCGACGAATCGTCGAGAATCACTAACTGATTCTCACCGATTCGTCGAGAATCACATGCGATTCTCGCCGATTTTTACTTGGCGTTTTCTCTGGAAGCTGCTGGACCGGATTCTGCCGCTGGACTATTTTGAACTGGATTTCGGGTTTCTACTTATGGGACCCACAACGGTCATATTGTTAGCATCTACAGTGTATAAATACACGGGTATTTTTGAACAGTAATTTAAGCGAAGAAGATAAGAAATTCGCGAGCCGTAACGTGACCTAGATCGCCGCTTCCGCTCCATCATCGCCGCCGCCGCTCGCGACAAGGTGTTCGCCGGTTGATCGTGGTTTCGCCCAGATCCTCCTGCGACAGAAGCCTAGCTAAGCTCAGCGTCTCACGTGTCTAACCGGAGATCTCTTGTCTCTCGATTTGTAGATCGGGAAAGTCTTCCCCATCCGAATCGATCGAGACGATTGATCCTAGTGTGACTGTTGGTAGACCTAGCTAGCTTCGCTATGAAGTTTGGATCTCAAAGTACAGCAGCCGCGCAACGTCGTTGCCGCCGATCTCAAACCAAGCCGCCGCCCTTCTTGCCGCCGCCGGTTCCGGGGAGATCCTCTCCAAGAGAGATCTAGGGTTGTAGACTCTTCGTTGACTTCACGAACACGTCGTCAAACGAAGAGGAACACCGTAGTCTCCAAACGAAGTTTGTATCTCGTGTACATTCTAGATTTACTTTTGTTGTAAAGGAACGTTTGTTCCGTGTTGTAAGGGTTGGGTGCAACCCGGTTTGTGGGAGTGGTGACTCCTACGTGTGGAAGGGTTCCTTCCGTTAGTGCAAGGATTGGATTTCAATCCTGTTGGTGAAGAGACCGAGTCGTCCCTTGTTGGGAGATAGGTCGAAGGGGGAAAGTGGATGTACCCAAGTCGGGGAACCACTATAAATTGTCTGTGTATTCTGTGCGCTGTGCTGTTTATTTCTATTGTGCAGGTACAATCTTAAAATCCGCAAAAGCGCTGCACGTCACCTATTCCCCCCCCCCATAGGTGAACATAGTTGACACTAGGTGGACTTTCACTTTTCTCTGGTTGTTCGCCTCAGCACCATCCGGGTTCTCCTTTCTGTGGCTGTTAACCGGGATTGGGCTATTTCCCAGCTTGATGTGAAGAATGTCTTTCTCTATGGCGATCTTCAGGAGGACGTCTATATGGAGCAACCTCCTGGGTATGTTGCTCAGGGGGGACACGTGTATGTCATTTGAAGAAGGCCATTTATGGCCTAAAGCAGAGCCCTCGGGCATGGTTCCACAAATTCAGTGGTATTGTGGCTACCATCAGCTTTCGAAGGAGTTCGGCCGATCACTCCTTATTCATTCACAAAACGGCCTCGGGACTGGTGGTTTTGGCCATATATGTGGATGATATTCTTCTTACTGGCGATGACCGAGATGGAGTGGACTTGACGAAGAAGCACCTCCGTCAGCACTTGGTCACGAAGGATATGGGCTCCCCGAAATACTTTTTTGGGATAGAAATCTCTCGGAAACTTGACTCGTTGGTTCTCTCCCAACAAAAGTATGCCCTTGATCTTCTACAAGAAGCAGGATTGACAGGTGCCAAACCGACTCGGTTTCCCATGGCTATTGGAGAAGACAAAACGTGGACGGATGACTCGCCTCTTCTATCTGATGTCACAAGGTATAGATGTTTGGTAGGCAAACTCATCTATCTCACGGTGACTAGACCCGACATCGCCTATGCTGTAGGCAAGGTCAGTCAGTTTATGCAAGCTCCCAGGGACTGCCATCTTCAGTCCGCCCTGAAGATTTTAGAGTATATCAAAGCAGCACCAGTCAAAGGGTTACTCTTTCAGAAGAATGGTCATCTGAGGGTTGAGGCCTACTCAGATTCAAGTTACGCGGATGACAAAGGCGATCGTAAATCCACATCAGGTTTTTGTACCTTTGTTGGAGGTAATCTCGTGAGTTGGAAGAGCAAGAAACAGTCTGTTGTCTCCAGATCCAATGCAGAAGCCGAATACCGGTGTATGGCGTCAACCACGTGTGAGTTAAAGTGGTTGCGGGCTCTCATGCTTGACCTGGGCGAGGTATATGACTGTCCTCTCCCTATATTCTGTGACAACAAGGCCGCAATATACATATACAGAAATCCGGTCTTCCATGAGAGAACAAAGCATATAGAGGTTGACTGTCACTTCATTCGGGAAGAGATTTTGAAGAAACAGATTTGTACTCCATTTGTCACCTCTGACAAGGAATTGACAGATATCTTCACCAAGCCGGTTTCTACTTCCTTCTTCCACATTTGTGACAAGCTGGGCACGATTGATATCTATGCTCCAGCTTGAGGGGGAGTGTTGAAGTATTAGACCGAGCGGCCTTGCGGTCTGATCCAGCGGTTCGTTGACCGAGCGGTCTGGCAGTCTCACTCTGAAGCCTGGAGACCGGGCGGTCTATCGGTCTCCCATTGCGGCCTGTTCTATCCTGCTGGAGTTGCCGAGCGGTTAACCCATCTGTCTAACCGCGCGGCATGTGCGGTCTCCTTTATTTCTAGCCGCTCAGTACTGTAAATGTTTAGTCCCACATTGTTTGTATACTCTCTCATATCTCCTCCATTCTATATAAGGGAGGTCATACCTTTGTAAATGATATCTTTTTTGTATAATAAAATTTCAATTATTCAAAAGTCTATCCGTTTGTTCTTTCTTATTCGCTACTTTCTACAGTTCTCCCTCTCGGGGAAGTGGGGTGACGTTGGGGATGCTGGAATATTTCAGGCGGGAAGTCCTCGAGACCTTCCACTTGGCCATCTCGGCAAGGAGCGTATGGGCAACGCCTCAGGTCCCGGTGGTTCCCGCCACGTAATTAGGTGAGAATGCTCTCGGGCAACGCTCGGGAAAGCAGGTTCTGGCAGAGGCGGCGGAAAGGGATGTCCCGAGGCAGGAGATGTTTCCCGGGCAGACTAGTGCAGACAGGGCTAGCGAGCCTAGGTCGCACGACGATCCCTCTCGGTAGGCTGGGGGCAGAAGCCCCTTCAGTAAGCTCATCATTTCAGCTCTGGTTCCGGAGGGGTTCCGGGTGCCAGACATGACCTACTATACGGGGAGGGACGACCCCACGCAACTTGTGGAGTGGTTAGAAGATGTTGTTTCCATATGGCAAACGTTAGATGCCTTTAAGTGTAGGCTCTTCGCCAGCACTCTGAAGGAGAAGGCCAGAGACTGGTTCCACCAGTTGTCTGCGAGTTCGATCTACTGCTTCAAGGATCTACGACGCGGGTTCTTGCTGAGGTTCTCAACGTCCAAGAAGTGGAAGAAGGGAGTAGAGTGCTTGTTTGACATCAAGCAGAGGCTGGAGGAGATGCTATGACGCTATGTTGATAGGTTCCAGGAGGAGATTCTGCAGGTTCAGGAGATGCCGGGGTACACGGTGATGCTTGCTTTCACCCTTGGGTTGAGGCCCAGCTTCTTTAGCATGGAGCTGAAGAGAGTTCCCCCTCTCCTTCGAGGAGCTGATGGAGAGGGCGGCGAAGGAAATTGAGATCGAGGCAGCCAATCCGACGTTTGCCAAGAAGCTGGCCAAGTTGGCAGAGGATGACATGAAAGAATCAGGAGCAGGGAGGTAGAGGGAGCAGAGAGAGGAGAGAAGAAGGGAGGAACCCCAAGGACAGGGGCAACATCAAGGTTGGGGGTTGCATGAGCGAAACAATAGGTTGGGATGGAGGCCCCAGGAAGGCCACCCTCAGGGACAGGGTGGAGGTTTCCAAGGAATGGGTAACTTCCGCGAGCAAAGGAGGTTCAACCAGCCGGCCTGGAGGCAGGGACAGAGGGTCCCCCTCCCGCCGCAGCAAGAAGCTATGGAGATCATGAGAGGAAGAGGGGAAGGAGATGAGCTCGAGGAGGAGCGAGGAGAAGAGAAGGTAGGATGGCATTACCCTTCTGTGACTTCCACCAGGAAGTGGGTCACGCAACGACAACCTGCCCAGAATTTTTGGAGTTGAGAGCGGCCAGGGGCAAGTCCAGCAGCAGCCGCCCGTGAGGATCGAAGATGTTCTGTCAGGAGGAGGAGAGGATAGATGTGAGGACTTGGTAGACGTGGGAGCCCGAGCACGGAACGGGGTTATCCACGAGGGTGCCCCCCCCCCCCCCACAGGAAGAAAAACACTTTCTCAGCGAAGGACATGCCCGACTAAGAAGACCCATTCTGTGACGCCTTGGTGTTCTAGACAGCGGTAGAGAATTTCACAGTCTCCAGGATTATGGTAGACAATGGGAGCTCTGTGAATGCGATCTTCAAGAAAGAATTTGACGAGATAAAGGAGGAGTCTAGGAGGGTTCTAACCTCGAACGGACCGTTATTTGGGTTTTCGAGGGAGCAGAAGGAAGTTGAAGGAGGGGTGGAACTGCATGTGACGTTGGGGGGGGGGGCTATCAAGGAACTGTCGATTTGTCATCGTTAACACTCTGAGCAGCTATAACACAATCTTTGGGCGGCCTCTCATCGGTGCCTTTCGTTGTGTCCCCTTCTTGTTTCATCAGTGCTTAAGTTCAGCTGTAGAGGAGTACAGGTCAGGATCAGGGGGGATCCAAAGGTGGCGAGGTAGTGTTATGTGACTGCTGTGAACACCATTTCCTGGATAACGGAGGCAGAGGATCTGGAGAAGACTATGGCGATGGAATAGGAGGCTGCGGAGGAGGGAGAGATGGGCCTAGGAGAGGCTGGCAGGAAGATAGTGGGGGAAGGAGTGGTGAGCCTAGGTTAGGCTGGAAAGAAGAGTGAAGAGGAGGTTGTGGAGAAGGAAGTGGTGAGCCTAGGTGACGCTTGAGAAAAGACTGCGGGGGAGCAAGGGGTAAAAGGGAGAAGCTGGGGGTGAGACCCAGAGGGGTGAAGAAGTGTAGTTTCCTAGGGAAGGCATATTGGAGACGATGGAGGTTGAGAGGGAAGGAGGTGAGGAAGAATTGGGAGAAGAGGAGGAGAGGGCTGTCAGGGAGTAGTCCAAGCTAGAGCTGGCAGAGGAAGTTATGGAGATGGAGGTCATCAGCAAGGAAGGGAAGACCAAAAAAAAAAACATCGATGTCTTTGCCTAGAGCGCGACTGACATGCCGGCCATCGACGCGGATGTGTCTTGCCACCGTCTAAACCTGGATCCCAAGACGCATCCCATCCGCCAAAAGATGAGGACTATCGCCACCAAGTTAGAGGAGCCCATCCACGAGGAGGTCAAGAAGCTTCTCGATGCAGGATTCATCTCGGAGATCCAGTATCCAGGCTGAGTCTCCAATGTGGTAATGCTAAAAAGGGGAGATGGGAGGTGGCACATGTGTGTAGACTTTATTTTGTTAAATAAATCATGCCCTAAGGATTGCTACCTTCTGCCTCAGACTGATGCGCTGGTTGATTCAACCGTCGGTTTTTCTATTATGAGTTTTTTTGATGTTTTTTCAGGTTATCACCAGATCCGCATGCATCCCCCTGAAATCAAAGATGTCTCCTTCATCACGAGGGAGGGGTGCTTCATCTATAAAATGATGCCCTTCGGGATAAAGAATGCGAGGGCTACGTACTAGTGAATGATGGATCGAGTGTTTAAAAATTAGAGGGGTAAGAACCTGGAGGTCTAAGTTGATGATCTCAAGGTGAAGAGTGGGGATGTGGGTTCACACCTACTTGACCTAGAGGAGACATTCGCAACATTACGGAAGTTCGAGATGAGGCTGAATCCGCAAAAGTGTGTCTTTGGGGCAAGCCGAGGCAAGTTCCTCGGGCACATTCTGACCCCAGCGGGGGTAGAGCCTAACCTAGATAAGGTGACGACCATCGTGGAATTGGAATCACCTCACAATGCTAAGGAGGTTCAGCACTTGACGGGTAAGCTGGCTGGGTTGAGTCGATTTCTCTCCCATGTCAGGGAGAAGTACTCACCATTCTTCAAAATGCTTCGGGAGAACAAAACATTTGAATGGACAAAGGAATGTGAGGAGGCTTTCCGGGCCTTGAAGGCTCAACTATCCCAAGCGCCTCTCCTACAAAGCCCGAAGGAGGGGGAGGACCTAGACTTATATATGGGTGTAGGGGCAGAGGCTGTAAGTTATGTGTTGGTAAGGGAGGAAGGGAAGAGACAGTTACCAATCTACTACATCAGTGGGATCTTGAAGAAGGACGAACTGCGCTACACCATCCTAGAGAAGTTGGTTTTCTCTCTGATCGTCTCGACCAGATAGCTCAGACCATATTTCCAAGCTCATTCAATCAAGGTGGTGACTGCCCACCATATTTCCAAGCCTTATTATAAAGATTGTTTCTTCACAGGTTATGAAATGTTTGTGGTTTTGGACAACACCGAGTAGACTCCGAGAGGATCCCGCTACTCAGGCTCTCATTAGCTGGCAGGGATAGAAGGCGGACTCGGCCCCTAGTAGACCCGCTGTCAGGCACTCACTACTTGGCAGGGCTCTAGGCTCGCTTGGGGGGAAAGGGAGAAGAGATTGTGGTAGTTCACAAGACCCCGAGAGGATCCCGCTGCTTAGGCTCTCATTAGCTGGCAGGGCTGGAAGTCGCACTCGGCCCAGGGAAGACCACCTATCCAGGCTCTCACTAGTTGGGAGGTCTGTAGGCTCGTCTAGGGGGTAAGGTAATACCCCGAGAGGATCCCGCTGCTCAGGATCTCATTAGCTGGCAGGGCTGTAAGGTTCACTCGGCCCCAAGTAGACCCGCTGCCAGGCTCTTTCTAGCTGGCAGTGTCATAGGCTTACTTGTTGGGAAAGGGAGAAGAGATTGTGGTAGTTTGCAAGACCCTGAGAGGATCCCGCTGCTTAGGCCCTCATTAGCTGGCTGGGTTGGAAGACGCACTCGGCCCCAGGTACACCCGCTGTCCAGGCTCTCAATTACTGGTAGGTCCGTAGGCTCTCCCGGGGGGTAAGGGAATACCCCGAGAGGATCCCGCTACTAAGGCTCTCATTAGCTGGCAGAGATAGAAGGCGCACTCGATCCTGAGTAGACATGTTGTCAGGCTCTGACTAGCTGGCAGGGTCCTAGGCACGCTTAGGGGGGGAGGGAGAAGAGATTGTGGTAGTTCGCAAGACCCCGAGAGGATCCTGCTGCTCGGGCTCTCATTAGCTGGCAGGGCTGGAAGGCACACTCGGCCCCGGGTAGACCCGTTGTCCAGACTCTCACTAGCTGGCAGGTCCCTAGGATCGCTTAGGGGGTAAGGGAATACCCTGAGAGGATCCCATTACTCAGGCTCTCATTAGCTAGCATGGCTGGAAGGCGCACTCGGCCTCGAGTAGACCTGCTGCTAGGCTCTCACTAGCAGGTAGGGCTGTAGGCTCGCTTGGGGGAAAGGGAGAAGAGATTGTGGTAGTTTGCAAGACCCCGAGAGGATCCCGCTGCTCGGGCTCTCATTAACTGGCAGGGCTGGAAGGCGTACTCGGCCCCGGGTAGACCCACTGTCCAGAATCTCATTAGCTGGCAGGTCCGTAGGCTCGCCTGGGGGTAAGGGAATACCCCAAGAGGATACCGCTGCTCAGGCTCTCCTTAGCTAGCAGGACTGGAAGGTGCACTCGGCCCTGAGTAGACACGCTGTCAGACTCACATTAGCTGGCAGGGCCGTAGGATCATTTGGGGGGGGGAAGGGAGAAAGGATTGTGGTATTTTGAAAAACCCCAAGTAGACCCGCTGTTAGGCTCCAACTAGCTGAAAGGGCCATAGGTGCGCTTGTGGGTAAAGGTAAAAGAGATCCTTTGTTTGAGTGGCCCTAGGTGGACCCGATGACCCGGCTCACATCAAGCGGAAAGGGCTGTTGAAATCATGATGTTGTTTCGAAGCACTTGATAACAAGTTTCCAAACAGCTAACACTTGTCCTAGGTAGGGATGGGACAATCCAGACCCCTCTTGGCAGGGCTCTCGGCATAGCCCTCACGGCATGACTCTAGGCATGGCTCCCAGCAAGGTCCTCTCGGCAGGGCTCTCGGCATACCCCTCCCGGCAGGACTCTCGGCAGGGCTCCCGACAAGCTCCTCTCGGCAGGGCTACCGGCACGTCCCTTTCGGCGAGACTCTCATCACTCCTCTTCTAGCAAATTTTACTTAGCCAACTTTTTCTACAGGCGGTGGTCACCACTTAAGATCCTAGGGCTCGCGCGAAAGCAAAAAACACACGAGAGGCAATGAAGAGCGCGAAAAAACAACAACTATTTCGACGTAAAGACAGATCCCTTCCATATTATATAAAATTTGTTACATCGGCTTGGGGGATCTCGCCACTTGCAAAAAAGTTTACAAAAAAGAAAGAAAAATTACAAGGTGAAAACCAAAAAGCGTAAGCCATCAGTCAGAGTCGATGGAGTAGCCGCTAGAGTTTTCGCTGGAAGCCTCACTGGATGACTCGCCGCCGGACCCACTACTCTGGCCAAGGTCCAAGGTCCCGTCCCTGCCTTGCTTTTCTCCCTCCCCGACAGGCTTTGGGATGGGATCGAACAGACAAGGCAAGACCCCTCGCGCGGTGAGGGTCTCGCTTCCTTCGTCCAAGACTCCTGATTCCCGCAGCACATTAATCACCATTTCGCATGCCTTCTATGCGTTCTCCTGTATCATCACTTCAATATCATATTCAGAGAAGTAACGACTTTTGAGCCTCTCGTCCTGGGAGGGCGGGACTGGCGCCTTGACCCCTTGTGCGACTTTAAGTTCCATCTTCAACAGCTTATTCCCGCACTCGAGGCTGGCAATCTTTGCCTGCAAAAAATGGGCCTGAGCGGAATCTTGCAAGGACTCCAGGTTCAAAACAAGTAAGAGATCACAGTAAGAAGAAGGGCCTAGGAGGGTTTACATACCTTAGTTGCCGGGCGTATGGCAAGAAGCTGCTGGGAAGCCGCCAGTTCGGCCTTCAATGTGGTCGTTTCGGCAACGAAGGCCTCCCTTGACTTGATCACATCAATAAGGTTGCGCTCCAGGGTGATGCCGCAGTGCGCAACCTTGTGTGCGAGCACGAACGCGTGCATCTGGGCTCTAGCAGTGTCATAGGCCAAAGGCCGAGTGATCTGCCGGTCGAAAGCACGGGCATCCTCCCGGTTCTACATCCCGAAGCCTAGCGCAAAGGCCTCACCGGTAGTCGCGCCTCGCTCCGCCCAGTCAGGGAGAATGGAGAAGATTGAGACCCGGTTGGCTTCGGGGTCCCAATATAGCAGGGGTTGACCTTCTGCATCAAGGAACTTCCGGCTGATGCCGAAGTTCCGATGCCCTTTTTGCACTGGCTTGGCGGGGGCATCAGCTGTGATCTCGGCAACTGCCCCTGCAGCTGTCGATTCGCCGGCAGCGGGAGGGTTCCCAGTGGGGGCCTCGGCAGCTTGCCCTGCAGGGGTCCTAGCAGCTTCCCTTGCGGCAGTCGTCTCACCGGAGGCAGGAGGGACCTCGGCCGGAGTCTCGGAAAAGGACTTGCCCTTAACCGTCGCGCTTAACTTCCTGGAGGGAGCTGGAGGAGGGGAGTTGGGCTTCCTCTTTCGGCTACTAGGAGCTGATGAGGAGCTGGGCTCCTTTCGGCAGGCTTGGGAGGCAGACTTGGCAAGGCCCAGGGTGCTGGCAAAATCCCTAGCCTCGTCAAAGGGATTGCGGTGAGGAATCTCCCGGTCACCTGCGAAATCCTTAATGATTAAAGGTTCGTAATTTATGACGAAGGGTTGCGCGAGAGGGCGGGATTGGTACCTTCCCCGGGAGGAACTGGTTGAAGAGAGTCCAGGACTCACTTCAGGAACTAGACGTCGAAGGCTTTTGTCCCGAAGAACTCTACCAGGGAGCTCTCTCGCCCCCAAGGGCGGGAGGCTTATAGGTAGCCTCGTCATACTGAATGGGCACGAGCGGTATGTTGCCGAAAGGACCAGAGACAAAGATGAACCTCTACGCCCAGTGGTGATGTTTATTAGCGAGACCCTATGTCTTCACCAACTGCCCGAAAAGGAAGACCGTCCTTCCCTGGGCCCGAAAGTTGAACAACATCTGGAAGACTGGCAGGCTGAATTCAATTTTTTTCGCCCACATGTAACAAGCGAAAGCCACCAGGATGGCAACAGAGTTGGGGTTGAGCTAGGCCGGCACCACCCTGTAATAGCACAGGGCCTGACACACTTTCGGTCATAGAGGGAGGAGGAATCCGACCTTAAAGTGCTACACGAGCTCCCCTTCTGGCGCGAGGTTTACCCTGTCATCGTTCCCAGTGTTTCACGCGACAAACCCTGGCAGGATGCATTTCTAGGTTATTGTGAGGAATTCTGCCTGCGTGAGCCGGGAGGGCGGGAATTTGTGATCCAAGAAGGTTTGTGCACACCTTGAGTGTCCATCGGTCTCGCCAGTCATGGTGATGAAGGGAGAGAGAAATACGGTGGGCGAAGTTGCAAAGGACAACGCGAGCAGGGTACGAGGGAAGTCGAAGCCGCGGAATCAGGAAGGAGTAAATACGGTGGGCGAAGTTACCTATTTACAGAAAGAGAAGTAATAATTAGGGAGATCTTATGGGGCGGAGGTTGGCAGAGTTTGACAGTTGTCTCTTCGTATTCCACCCTACCTCATCGACGTCTCTTGCACCAGTAGATAACGAAGAGCTTCCGGGATGGATCCCGGGTAAAAGCAAGGCATATATATATATATATATATATATATATATATATATATATATATATATATATATATATATATATATATATATATATATATATATATATATATATATATATATATATATATATATATATAACGGAAAAAGGTGCGAGAATCAAGCACTCGACAGATATATAAAATGGAACACATAGGAAAGTGTCGAGGGGGTCTCGCTAGGTGAGAAACCTACAAACAATAAAAGTTAACAATACTAAACAAATGTCTTGGGGGTATAGCGGGGGAAAGGTAGGTTGAGAGGTTGGGGATTGGCAACGTGAGATCCTGCGCGGTTCAAAATTGCTCCCAGCGCCATCGGCCGCGACCTCGTCTTCCCGATCTCGGCAGCACCTGCGGGTTGTTGTAGGAGGAGAGGGCAGTGAGCCCCTAGTTGGCCAAGCGCAGCTGATCTGGAACTCGCGCAATGTGCCTTCCAGGGAATGTCTCCTCGTGCTCGACCTGGCCCTCCTGTTTGCCGAGAAGGTGAGTGTAGTCCCTCTCAGCCACCAACATCCGCCGCTCGACTGACTTTTTGAGTCTCACCAACGCCAGTGAGTCGGCTTGGCGCATCATGGTGAGTTTTGTGAGGACTTCAATTGTCCGCTTTCGCCGGGTTCTATCGTTCCCTTCGGCATCAAGGTATTCCTCCATGTCGTTGGGATAGGGCAGGGGCGAGACCGCCTCCTCTTCGTCATTCGCTTCCTCCTCTTCATTCGCTTCCAACTCTATGGTTGGCGGATCTAGAAAGAAAATTGGGTTCAAAGTCAAATTGGGGGGAAGAGATTAGGCAAGGGTCGCTTACCTATAACAGGTGGAGACCTCTCGACAAAAGATCGGCGAGAATGGCCTTGCTGCCCTTCCGCGCTTTTTGCGCTTTTCCCAAAAAGAAGGTGAATCGGCTTGCCCATCCCGGACGGTGTCTCACATGCTCCCTGGGATTGCTCACGGCCAGGTGGAGGGCGGCGGTATCTCCTTTTGGCGATGGCCGAGACCCTGGATCGGGAGCGTCTGAGGCGGTTGTAACCCTCCCAGGCATTAGGGGATGGCCGGCTGCATCATTAGCGGGATTATGGGATGCTGGAATTAGGGGGCTCCGCTGGGTGAGCCTGGGGCTGTCGGTGGCGGAAGCTGCAAGTAAATGAGTCGGTGAGAGAAAATCAAGTCAGCGAGAGGAAAGCAAGTCGTGCATGATAAATCAACAAAAAATATTACCAGGCTGGATCTGGGTGGTTGGGGGGATGACCACCGAGACCAGCGGCATGTTCACGCCTGTGGGATGAATTAACTCAGTATCTGCTAGAGGGTTCTCGACAGCAGTTTCGGGAAACTGCCAACGAGAGGGAAAACACGTCAGATGAAGTAAGGGACGACTATACTAAAGAGTGAAGCGAGATGAATACCTCCGGCAGGGAAGGAGGGTTCTTGGCGTGATAAGGGGTCAGGAAAGGCAAGGCAGGAACTTTCTTTGAGTGGTCTCGCCTGACCGACTTCGCCTTCTTCTTCTTTGGTCGGGATGGCATGTCGGCCTGCTTCTCGCGCATGAGCCAGGGGGCCACCCCGGCACAGTTAGCGCTGGCTCTCGCCTGAGATGCGACAAGACTGTGTTGGAGTTCTTTTGAGAGCGGCTTATCCTTGCGCTTGGTATACATCTTGACAAACTTATGGGAGCTGAAGTGCAAGACGACAACAACAATGGTGGCCTGGAAACTGCCCTGGCGGCATATATATACCAGGCCAGGGTGGGGCCCACCAAAGATTCCCTTCCAGGTCGGTAAGAGCCCAACGAATATCTATGGTTGTACGTGTCTTTTCGATCGCAAGGCTAGATCGTAAAGAGCGGGAATTGTGTGCAATCCCATATTCGCTGGGTGGGACCAAGATGCCCCAAGGCCCCAGATTGGGCTAGGTTTGGGCTCAGATAAGTAAGTGGGCGGGAAGGCTCCCGCTCAGGGCAGGCAAAAGGGCTCTTTCTTCGTGCCGACAGAAGCCCTTGGCGTTGAGTGAGGCTTCTCCACTCAACACCGCCCACCAGCCATTGGCATTGAGTGACGCTCCTCCACTCAATGCCGCCGACCAGCCATTGGCGTTGAGTGAGGCTTCTCCACTCAACGCCGCCCACCAGCCCTTGGCGTTGAGTGAGGCTTCTCCACTCAACACCACCGACCAGCCCTTGGCGTCGAGTGATGCTTATCCACTCAACGTCGCTGACCAGCCCTTGGCATTAAGTGATGCTTCTCCACTCAACGCTCCCTCCAGCCCTTGGCGTTGAGTGATGCTTCTCCACTCAATGCTCCCTCTAGCCCTTTGCGTTGAGTGATGCTTCTTCACTCAACGCCCCTTTAGTCTTTAGGTTCCCGCCCGAGGCAGGCGAGCGGGCTTGTGCCTCAGGTCGGCGGGAGGCCATCAGCCCTCGACGTTGTAACATCTCATTTCCAACTAGACCCCTAAGAATGGTTTTAGCCATGACTAGGTCATGACAAACCCTAGGAAGCCAGAAATGGGCCGGGAGATAGGGGACAAAAAGGTGGAGACCATCATGGTCTGCAAATAGTAGAACTCTAAACAATGACTTAGGATGACCATGGGCTACACCTTAACCCCAAGACCCTACAACAACACCCCTAATGCTTGGGAGACCCATTAGAGCCAAAAGGACCCATTAGGGTCAACCCAAGAGGCCTAGTTGACCAAGGTCAACCCTAGCCCTAAATGGGTCAAACTAGCCTACTTAGGGCCAACTGACCTACTCCTAGCCTAAAGGACCCCTCCTATGCCCTCCTAACCCTAAAGTGAGGTCAAATGGTCACTAAGGACACATTGGGGTCAGCCCTAGAGGCCAGGTTGACCCAAGTCAACTCAAGCCTTAACCTGGTCAAAGTACCCTTACTAAGGGTATGTGACCTCCAAAGTACAGGGTAACCCTGCATAACCCTACCTAGACCCTAAGGGAAGCCAATGGGTCACCCAGGACCCAATGGGGTCAACCTAGATGGTCAAATTGACCAGGTCAACCCTCATTTGGGTCAAGTCAAACTTAGCCCAAAAAGGGCTAACCCAAGCCCAAGCCACTTCTCCCTTAGGCTAAACCCATTCTCATGACCATCATAATCAAGTGGGCTGCATTTAGTTGGTGAGGCTGACTAGTCAACCAGAGGTGACTAGGAGAGAGAAAGGAGCTCCTCTCCATGATAATGGAGGAGAGAGAAAATGAGGAAGAAGAAGGGGGAAGTGAGAGGCCGGCCAAGGGAGACTAACAGCCACCAATTATGGCTGCAATCAACTCCTCTAGGAGAGAGGAGTTGATTCCAGCCGTTTCCCGGCCACCAAGGGGTGGGTTCAGCCCCCCTCCACACAACCCGAGCCACACCTTTAATGGTGTTAATGGCCATTGAAGAACCAGCCTCCCCTCTCCCCCATTCGCCATTTAAACACCTTCAGGGAGCCGAGGGGATCATTTTAGAGCGTTTACCTAGAGGGGACGAGCCATTCCACTGTGCAGTTGCAGAAGCCGAGCGCCGGCGCCGTCGTCAATGGCATCCCGCCGCTCCTCTCGCATCCAGGCCGCCAGGAAGGTCCTCCTCCTCTCCTTAACCCGCGGGTAGATCTTAGGATTAATTAGGTTTGAGTTTCGGGCTCAATTGAGCCCGATCCAATCCGGGATTTTTCCTGGTTTCGGCAAGAAAACCTCTTGCTATATCCGCCGGAAAACGCCTCTCCGGCGGCGGAGCCGCCGCCTGGCGATAACCACCACCTCAACGGAGGTGTTGGTGGCGGTGGCCGGCCGGGGAAGGGGCTGGATCGCCGGCGGCAGGGCTTGGAAATCGCTCCAGGCGGGACGAATCTCAGCCGTCGGCTCAATGAAGACGATGACCAGATGCCGTTGATCCTTGCGCCAAGATTCGTGCTGCATCAGTGTTAAACTATAGGAAATTAATGTTATTTATTTCATTCTGTCACACTTTTGACATTTAATGTTTTAAATTTTTAAAAATAGTTAGAAGCTCTGTAGGAGAAAATGATCAACACATGATTTGTAGCCCTTCCTGTCTACTTTATTTTAAAATTGGTTTAAACCCATTTAAGCTTCTGGTTTGACCAGGGCACCCATTTTGGTGGGACATACCCTTAGGGCTAGGCAGTCATTAAATTGAGTGCCCACTCTTCACCCCTAGCCCAAATTAGCTGAAATTTTGGCAGAGAGTCTATCTTAGATATACCTAGGGCATGCCCTAAAATGGGAATTTTTGGAGAAAATATTTCTATAGTTTTTGTAAATATTTAATAATTATTAGATAACTTAAATAGGTGCCCTAAACACCTCCAAACCCTCCCAAACCTTGGTGAGTGGTCCCTGGGTTCCAATTAGGTATCTGTATAAAATTTCATTCAATTTGGATGTGTTTTGAATAGGTTTTGACCCAACCCTAGCTATACCTCAAAAAGGGCATTTTGGTCAAAAGTTGCACTTTTGATTTTGAGTGACCAAATCACCTCAACAGAGGCTGAAATTTGGGCCACTGACTTGTTAGGGCACTCATCACCTCCCCTTGGGATATGGGATAGGGAGGAATAGATTTGCCCTAAGTTCCTAGGTCAAACCCTAAGGAGGGACCTTTTGGCCTTGTGAAGGGTATGAGTCCTAAACACCTTAGATGAACTTCAATTTTTGCAAGGAGGTTCCTAGGACATATATAGCCCTCTGTTAAAAATATTAGCTAACTTTGAAAATGGTAGAGCCCCCAAAACTCTAACCCTAGCTTAGGACCTAAAACTTGTAGTGTAGGTTTAGGTTAGCTAAACATCTTGAACCTTAACCAAATTTGGGTAGTGAAGGGGCTAGGGTATTTTGAGCCTCTGACAATTTACTTGAGGAATTTTGGACAATGGTTATAGCACTTCATTTGTAGTCCATAGTAATGCCCTAATAATTATTTTGGCTATTGTGGTCTCACTGCCCATAGAGAGGGTATGAAACATGAGCAGAGTTAGTTTTAGGTTATAATAAGCTTGTATGAATTTTGTTAGAATTCTTGGGTATCTATTTAGGGCATCTACTTCACAAGTGCTTTATTTTGATTACATATTAATAATTCTTGTCAGAGGCCATTACTTACTGAAAAATCATGAAACTTCCTGCATAGTGTTTTTAGCTCAATGTTATCATATGAAAATTTTTGTGGAATTATTTGATGAGTGATTAGCATACTTTGTTCATTAACCCTTAAATTAGAGAGTTCATAAGAAAATCAAATATAGCTTTATTTCCAAATGATAAATTATGAAACTTTTTCTAGGGTACTTGTAGTCCATCACAATCATCCCTGAATTTTCTCTGAATTTTTGGAGGTGTTATTACTATAGAATCTTTTAATATGACTTTTTATGGGGCATCTTTGAAATTAAATTTAAAGGCCTAAACCTTGCTGAAAAATTGGGAGACTTAGGATTTAGAGTTGATTGGGCATTTTGTAATTATCATAAATTTAGTGGAATAATATCTTGTCTGATTATGGTACTTCATGTTCAAACCTGGGCCTTTTGGGACATTAGAATAAATAAAATAATTATCAGACAAATTAGGAAAATCATGAATTTCTGGATTTATGCTTCAAATGTCCTTTTAGACCTCTAATAATTATCATAATGGTACTGGATGAGTATTTCATGTACTTCCCTTTTTACGGGTCATGTAGCTTAAGTGGTCTGCATATAGCAAAACTGCAGGATTTCATTTGGATGTAAATTAGGGCAAGTATGATGAGTCCTGATGGTTTGGACAAGTGGAATGGGCTGCGTCTTTGGAAGATGAGTGAGTAAGGTGTGGTTCTGTCTAGGGTTATAGGCGTTCGGGTCCGACGAAAGATCGTCCTACCCAAGGAGAGTTGGGGTCAAATTACCCTAGGATTAGCATATCGAAATATGAGAAAATAAAGGGTAAGGGAATCAACCAATAATAAATAAGTACCTTGCGAAAGGGAACGCTGGGCGTAATCCCAACATAGTTCCTAGTGCCCCTTGAGAGCCCTTCACAGGGAATACCGGGGGCAGTCCTGGGTTAACGTAAACTGTTTAACAAGCTGAAAAGAGTAACTTAGTAATTAGGGTTGCACATTCCACAACACTGATGGCACCAGAGGTTGGATAGGAGCTTCGGCTCGGATGGTTAAAAGGCGGACTTTGGGTCCGGGGAGCTTCGGCTCGATTGCTTGAGTCGGACGTGTTGGTCCGGGGAGCTTCGGCTCGAGTCTTGATTACGCTAATTTGCATGTGCATAACAGAAAAGGAAATTAAGGTGGTGGGTCTTCGGTATTGGAGGGTCGATGCACCGACGCCAATACGTTGACTCGGCAAGTGTGGTTAGCACTTCGCCAACAGAAGTCCGGTGCGCCAGCCGGCAAGAGTACGCAGGAGTCCGCTTCGTGCACCAAGCGTTGAGGCGTACGATAGGTCTGACCGGTAGTGCTTTACTGGTTTAGAGGTGGGCGAGGCCCAACCCACCGCTTCCGTCTGCCACTACGGAGGTATCCTGGGAGGTTACAGCTCCAGAAAGGGGGAACTAAAGGTCTGTGTGCACAGAGTCGGGTGTGTGCGTTGCACTTGCATGTCCATCATACCCACTTGCATGTCATAGCATAATCGTTACCTTAAACCTTGACACCTAAAGTATAAGTGGAATGGGACGCTTATACTTTAGGACCTGCAAAACGACCCCTTAGTCTATAAGCTTGTGTGGGCAAGTTTATAAATTAAGGTTAATTTTGATATATTTAGTTACTGCTGTTTGACCACCGACACCACAACGTATAAATCGGTATGAGACTTTTTATACGATGGGAGCCTTGCAAAAGACCCCTTGGCTTATGTGTTTTTCCACATAAGTGAAGGTTACATTTCAAATTACAGCTTATTGTCTTTATATGCTATAGAACTTGCTAGAATAGGACCGCTGCCATCTGCTTTTGATATTCTCCACCTTCAAGTCCTCCCCTTTCTTCCTCTTCGCTCGGTGCCTAGGAGCCGTGGGGGAAGGGGTGGGGGATGATAGGACTTAGTCTTTTAGACTAACGGTTTTCGAACCGCATCATTTAGGGGATCGCGGAGACCAGCATGGAGGAGCAGCCCCAGAGACCGGTGCGCTTACAGGTGTGGCAGTCTAGCTCCGGAGTTCACACAGCCGGGACCGTGAGTCTCGACCCTGAGCAGTTTTCTACTTTTGTTTCTGCATGAGAGATCTTGTAGTGAGGATTTGATGTACCGGGCATAAGCCCGTTTTGCTACTCTGATGTTATTTTCTGTGGACACTCCCTTCGCGGAGTTATATTTATTATGTCATGTGATCCTCTGTGGACAGATAGTTTACATTTACTTCACTATTATGCTACTTTTCTGTGATCGAATTGGCCGACAGAATTGGCGCTTTGTGGTGATGACCCTTCAGGGCGTGAAGGAGTCACCGCAAATCAGCGGTTCTGGGCCTAAGACCCCGGTGTCGAAAAGGAAAAAAAAGGGGGTCTTACAGACGTTGAGTGATGTTTCTCCACTCAACGCCCCCTGTAGCCTTCTCTGGCTCCCGCCCAGTGTTAGCTGGAAGGTTTTTGCTTAGAGCGAGCGGGGTTTCCACAGAGATCAGTGGAAAGGTTACCGCCGGGTGGGGTCCACGGGTGAAATTACTTGGATGCCGCTAAGTCTGTATTTAACTCCTCAAAACAGTGGAGTTTGACTATTGGAAGACCAGCACAGAGTATCTTTGTAATTTTAAAACAACCAGACCAGATATTGAAAATCTATAAATAAACCCACATGATACCTCAAAAGGCAGATCTTTTCATACTCTCATTTTCCTTCTATAGCTTTTTGAGGTACTCCTAGCCCAGCAATTGACTTTGGAGGGGAAGCGCTCAGAGATCTTCCGGGTTAGAGGCGGGACCTCTCAGCTGAGGCTAAGGGTCAGTTCTTGGTTCTTTATCACTTGTCAGGAGTTGAGGTTTAGGAGAAATAGGTGTCAGCTACACCACTAGGTCCGAACTCTCGTAAAGACCAGTCTTTGACTTCACTATATATATATATATATATATATATATATATATATATATATATATATATATATATATATATATATATATATATATATATATATATATATATATATACGCGTGACAGGCATGGGCCTCCGGCCCCATTGCCCCACGCCACAGCACCTGGCTTGTGACGGCGGGCTTCGCCCGCACCGGGATTACTGCGCCCGCCCCTGGTTGAAGCCCGACTCCCAGCAGTTTGCGCCCGCCTCCCGGCGCCCTTCGGCCGCAATAAGAAGGGCCCCTTCGGCGGGCGGGTGGGCCTACATAGGCGGGATTTAATCCTGGCCTAAGCAGGATTTAATCCCGCCTAAACAACCGTAGGCGGGTTTAATCCCTCTTATTTAGGCGGGGTTAATCCCGCCTAAACAAGCGAGATTAATCCAGCCTGCTTAGGCTGGATTAAACCTGCCTGCTGCTTAGGCGGGATTAAATCCCGCCTGCTGCATAGGCGGGATTAAATCCCGCCTGCTTAGGAGGGATTTAATCCCGCCTAAGCAGCAGGCGGGATTAATCTCGCCTAATCAGGTGTGATTAATTCCGCCTAAGCAGGCGGGATTAATCTCTCCTATTAAGGCGAGATTAATTCCGCCTAAGTAGGCGGAATAATAAATCCCGCCTGTAATTAATCTTTGCTTTAATCCCAGGCGAGACTAGTCCCACACTGTGAAATAAAGATTAAATTTCGTGTATATATAGGTTTGGCGCGACTACAAATAAAAAGACTTGTCTTTATCTAGTCGGTCTGAAGGTTATTCTTGTGGCTTTTATGGCGGGCCTGGTTTAGCAGTTTTTGTCTTGATTTTGTAGCACCCATATTGAGTGGGCTTGCTTTAGGGTATCATACACAAAATTGAGGTTGAGATGCTCTATAATACGTTTAGGATACCTAAGAAAAAATATGAACGTCCCTGATTTGTTTCTGTGATCTAACGGTTCCAAATAACGGGAATGAAAAAAATGTTAGAAATCATGATTTGAACGGATGACTAGGATCAAACGAATGTCTTATTTACCTTGTCATGGAACCTAAAACGATACTTCTTTTTAATGTAGTAAAGATATATATATATATATATACTATATTAAAAAGAAATAACATGGTGTGTCAATATTATTTAAATAAAAATTCATTCAAATTAAAGATCTTGACCGTTCATAATAATTTGATTAATATGGAACATTCATCATCAACTACCAACTCAATAATTCTTTCACCTCATTCCCGATCTTTTTTTAAACATCTGAAAGAGAGAAAGAAAGGGAGAGATAGAGAGGAGAGGGAGAGAGGGCGGCAGGAGAGAGGGAGAGAGAGTGGGCTGCACAAGAGAGAAGCCATTCATTTTTTTAGGGTGCTGTTATTAGCAAACCCACTTTCGTTTCTAGCAAACCAGCAAAAAAGCAGATTCAGCCATTTTTTTCATTTCTTTCTCTTCCCAAAATTTACTACTAGCAAACCAATCTTTTTTTTTTTTTTGTATTTTTGAATTTTAAGTCTCAAATATTTCTCATTTGAAAAAATGATAAACATGAAAGTTGTAGATCTCATCGAGATCTACAACTTTCACGTTAACCATTTTTTTGATTTGAAGCCGTTTAGGCTTCCAATTTGGGCCCGAAAAAAGACACGCATGGAACGTGTCGTCGGTACAAATTTTCGGCGTGATTTTTTTCGGGGCCCAAATCGGAGGTCGAAACTGTTTCAAATCAAAAAGTGTTCAACATGAAAGTTAGAGATCTCGTCGAGATCTGCAACTTTCGTGTTAAACACTGTTTATTTTGAAGCTGTTTAAGCCCCCGATTTGGCCTCCGAAAAATGTGACGCCGATCCCTGGTGTATGTACATATGTTCGGCATGATTTTTTCAGTAGTCAAATCAGAAGTCTAAATTGCTTCAAATCAAAAAATGTTCAACATGAAAGTTGTAGATCTCTTCGAGATCTACAACGTTCATGTTGACCAGTTTTTGATTTGAAGCCGTTTAGGCTTCCAATTTGGGCCCGAAATAAGACACGCACGGAACGAGTCGTATGTACAGATTTTCGGCATGACTTTTTTCGGGGCCCAAATCGGAGGTCTAAACTGCTTCAAATCAAAAAATGTTCAACATGAAAGTTATAGATCTCGTCGAGAACTACAACTTTCATGTTGAATACTTTTTATTTTGAGTCCTTTTAAGCCCCAGATTTGGCCTCCTAAAAAGGTCAAGCCGATCCCGGGTGTTCGTACATATTTTCAGCGTGACTTTTTTTCAGGGGTCAAATCGGGGGTCTAAATTGCTTTAAATCAAAAAAATGTTCAGCATGAAAGTTGTAGATCTTATCGAGATCTACAACTTTCATGTTGAACACTTCTCATGAAAATATACGTATAAAACGCAGTTCAAAAATACGCGAAAATTTTTATATTGGTTTGCTAGTAACAAAATGGTTTTCAAATAGCCATTTTGAAAAATGTCGGTTTGCTAATAGTAATGGTTTGCTAGAAACCAAATTGGGTTTGCTAGTAACAGCACCCTTTTTTTATTGTAGTGAGAAAGAGAGGGAGAGAGAGAAAGAGAGAGGAGAGATTAAAAATTAATTTTTGTGCATCAAAACGTAATTTTTTTTACAAAATAAAAATAATAATATTGATGTATATTTTTAAGACCATTTTGTGTACTCATATGTATATGTTGCGGGCGCAGCCCGCTTTGATGCGGGCGAAGCCCGCAACAATGCATGGAGCACGTGCAAAGCACGTCAGGGGCGGGCGAAGCCCGCCGGGGCCGAGCGAACACCACCGTCGCCAGTCAGGTACTGTTGCGGTTAGCGGTAGGGGCGTAGCCCCTTGTCGGGCACCCATATGTATATATATGTATACACACACACACACATATATATATATATATATATATATATATCTTTATTTACTATATTATATAAAAAATATGCATATTTTGGGAGCACACCGAATTTTTAATTTCAGCCACACGATCAAAATGCTAGAATGCTTCGCCGTCGTCAGATCAAAATGTAACTTCTGCCTTACTAATAAATCCCTTGTTACCGGGCTAAAGCAAAAAACAAAAACCGACATTAAATGACAGCTGACATTCAAATCTTCAAACGAAGCTTACATTTCACAGCTGACATTAAGGGCCTGTTTGACTAAGTTGTGACTGTGCAGGAAGCAGTGGTGGGAAATAGTGGTGCAAGAATCTGCTGTTTTGCAGTGGTGAAAAATTCATGAAATTGTTTGGAAAACTGTATTTGCAGTGTTGTGTGAAACAGTGGTGCAGAAGAAAACAGAAATGAAAATTAAATAGTTGTGCATAATTAAATTGTAATGAAAATTTCACGCCAATCATAATTAAATATGAATTAAAATAAATAGTTCACATCCATTGAAAGTCGTGTAAGTGCACGTAAACCTTCCTCGAAAAATCTGCTAACTGTCTCAGTTGAATGTTGGAATCGTTTTGATGTATTTTGTAGAGTTTCATGATGGCCAAGAATGTACAGTGTCATTCCCAAAATCTCTCTGGTTGCAATCCTTCTAGATCCTTTTAAACCATATAATTCTTCTAGTAAAATCAATAAATCCAAAAAATATTTTCTTGGACATACGAAAATTATCAAAAAATCTGCCTGGATGCCCTGTTAATAATTCTGCCATCCATTTCTCCCCAGTTTGCTTTGAGGTCATGCAAGGTATTTTAATAGGAGATTGGAGTACATATTTGCTTATTACCAAAGCGCTCGCCGCAACGAGGTTTTGGTAAATAATAAACCTCCGTTTCTGGTTATTTTGGTGAATTAACATGACTTGTTCGTCATTAAACATAACATCATCATCATTGTTCTACTCTTCCATCGTGAAAATACCTGATAATAAGACTATTTAAATGAATATACCACAATGCTAATAAATGAACATACAACAATGCTAATCCCTGCTAACTATTTAAATGATCATAACAAGAGGCCTATTAGTCAACATAAACAATAATGCTAGAGTCCAAATTAACATACACAGCAGAAGATTAACATTACAAAACATTGCAAGAGTTGAAAATGGGCCAAATAACAAGAGTTTTATATAAAACATGACCCAAAATAGGCCAAATAACAAGAGTTTCATACAAAACATGATCCCAAAATAGGCCCAATAACAAGAGTTTCATACAAAACATGATCCCAAAATAGGCCCAATAATAAGAGTTTCATACAAAACGTGATTCCAAAATAGGCCAAATTACAAGAGTACTTAAAAGAAGCTAATGAGACCATAACTATAAGGCATTCATTTCAGAGAATCCATGTAACACTTCCGCAACCACGAGACCTTCCTATCGTCCGGTAGATTCATAAAAACAATGCGATTGTTGATATTTATGAGGTACAACGTGGCAAAATCGTTCATGTCTGTATCATCGAAGATGTCCAGAAACTTCTCAAGCTCGTGTACTGCCTCACTCAACATAAATATACTTGGAGGAACAATAGGTGCTGCAACCGTAAGCCCTACTGATCAGGTAACATCTAGTAACCCATCAAATCGTGCAATCAAGGCATCCTTTGTGCCTGCTTTGTTTTTGTTACCTTTGTGTGCACTTTTTATGCCCGAAGTCATTTTTGAGGTTGAGCCAACATCGTTACCTTTAGTTTCATTTGTGTCGCCATCACCCAATATGTGCACACTCTCATTTATTTTAGCATTTGGGGTTGCAATACTCTCGACAACATAATCATCGTCATTGGAAAGAGGCTCTAATTGAGAAAACATAGGGTGCATTTCACCCATTGATGGGATCCATGATTTCTCTCCAGTAGCAACCACCAAGCTAAACATTTTCTCCATTTTTTCTTCAAGCTCCAGTGCTATGCATGTATATCGGAATTTCTTGGCGGCAGGTAACATCTATAAAGAGGAAAACTGTTAATAGAACTATGCATAAATTTTTTCTATGAAATTAAGTAATACTATGAATTTTCGTAAAACCTTGATGCGTTCTTCCCACCATTCATCGGAAGCATCAATTGTTCTTTTGGTTGAGTTCCACCCCAAACCAGTCTCACCTCTTTTGAGATCCCTCCAAAGCTTCCACTCACGCTTCAACTGATCCCATTTGTTCTTCAATTGTACTCCAGTGTAATTAAAAGTTGTACGGTATTTGAAGCTTTTAATCAGATTGATCCATCCATCTCTTCTAAAATGAGTGTTTGGCCTATTTCCTAGGTCAATCTCTTGAATACAGAGATCACAAAATAGGTGTACGTGCACAGACTCCCACTATGCTGAAATGACACCATCCTTTGGTTTACTCATCACTCACCTACCTGGACAAAATGTGAAACACAAAAAATCTAGTTTGATTTTGGAACCCTGATGGAATAATTAGATAGGTAAATGTTTTGAAAATCTAGTTCGCCTAATTCCTAATTAAAATATTTGGCCTATTTCCTAATTGGCAAAATGGACAAATGTTTGGCCTATTTTGTAATTAAAATGTTTGTTGATGGAGTAATAATAACAGCAGTAAACAATACAGAGATCACAAAATTTCTCATCATTTTGATTTTGTAAATGCACTGGGATGAGCCAGGGCCAATATTTGGGAGCAACTCTGTAACTTGATCCAATATTTGGGAGCACAGAGATGAGTCAAGACACAGGGATGAGCAAACATGATGCTAAAAGTTTGGCCATGAGTGATGCTAAAAGCATAGGAAACTATGCTATCATGCTAACATGATGCTAACAGTTCCATATCTCTTAGATCTCTAACATGGAGCTTCATCCTTGGAAAACGAGAACAACAAAAGCTACAACAGCTCAAACATGAGAATAAAAAAAGCAGCAGCAGTAGCCCTCTTCCCAGTCATCGCAATCCAACTAAAAAACAAACATTACAATCCATCCCTACGAAACGAGACATCTCTATAACAAAATAAAAATTACACCAATAAAAAAATGAAGATGAATAAATGCGCGAACCCTACTTGAAAGAATCTGAATAAATGAGCAAAATAAAATTATACCCTATTCCCCCAAATGCTGCAATAAATCTAGGCGAATGTCCGGCGGCCGATTCTCTGCGGGAAGGGAAAAAAATGAAGGACATCAGAACAAAATCTGAACTAACACTGCATGAACTATCCTAACATCAACATCTCAAAACAAAACAAAACCCTGGGCATGAAAGAAGAAGAAGCCGGAAACCTGAGAGCTTACATGAAAGAAGAAGTCGACCACTTTTGGAGTGGAAGAAGATCCAGCGACGTCGAAACACTAAGCAAGTGTTCGGCGACGTCGAAACTCTAAGTAGATCCGGAGATGTTGAAACCCTAAGCAGATTCGGCATCTGGAACCAGGAAGAAGAAGGCGATCACCGGAGAAGATGAACAAGATTCAGTGGCTTGCCTGGTACCAGATCTGCCGGAGAACGAGAGGACTTGGGAGGAGAGATTGTCCAGAGATAGAGAAGATAAATTAAGCAGACGTAGCGATGATGTTGGGCAGAGAATATCGTCGGTGTTGGCCTACGAGCAGTCGTGGATGCCAGAGAAGAAGAAAGCGCCGCTAGTGTAGAATATCGTCGGTGTAGCTAGGGCTTGGGAGAAAAATCGCCAGGAGGAAGATTGCCGGTGTCTCTAGGGCTTGGGAGAGAAATCGGGGAAGAGGAAAGATGCGTAAAATCTTACCTGCTGCTGTTTTCACGAGCCGCGATGCCGCACTGTCCCACCGCGATCACTAATTTTTGTGTTTGGCGCTGCTTCATGTGCTGCAGTGGTGTGCAGCACTCCTGCCGCTTTACCAAACAGGACCTAACTGTCCATCATGAAACTCTACGAAAGACATCAGAACAATTCCAAAATTCAACTAAGACAGTTACTAGATTTTTCGAGAAAGGTTTACGTGCACTTACCCGACTTTCAATGGATGCGAACTATTTATTTTAATTCATGTTTAATTATGATTGGCGTGAAATTTACATTATAATTTAATTATGCACATCTGTTTAATTTTTATTTCTGTTTTGTTCTGCACCACTGTTTCACACAGCAATGCAAATACAGTTTTCCAAACAGTTTCATGAATTTTTTCACCACTGCAAAACAGCAGATTCCTGCACCACTGTTTCCCATCACTGCTCCCTGCACAGCCACAACTTAGTCAAACAAGCCCTTAATGTCTTTGTAAATTTCATAGTTATTTAACTTTTTTTAATACAATTTAGCAGTTAACATTAAATGTCAGTAGACAAAAAGCAAAAGCTCACGCCCCAAGCCGTCCGCCTTTGTCCATCTATTTCGTGTTGTTCATTTAGGGTTAGTTTGTTCGGCAGTGGTGGTGACAAAAGGAGTTGTGGGAATGAAGCTGTGAAAATAAAGCTTGTTGGAACCCTAGTTAGGATTTGGGTAAGGAACACTATTAGCAATATTAGATTGACCCACCATGTATAATCATGGGTCATAGGATTAGTTCCAGGTCAGGTCATTCAGAAGGACTCTCCAGCATTGCAGAAAAGAAGTGAAAGAAATGCAGTTTAGGCAAAGTCAGAAAATCAGATCGACGATCGTCGAACGCAGATCGACGATCGTCGAACGCAGTTCGATGAACGGCGATCTCCGATCGACGAATGCAGGCAAGATATTCAGCTCGACGAACACAGAAACTGAGCTCGACGAACTGCAAGCTCCGGTCGACGAACGCAGGCAAGATATTCAGCTCGACGATTCCAGCTGAGTTCGACGAATGTCGAACGCAGGTCGACGATTCATGAACTCGACGAAAGTTCAGTTCGATGATTTCTGTGGAATCAGTAACAGTTGGCAGAATTAATTGGGGATTAATTTCAGTCAACATTCTCAGTGAAAATAGTCGTTCAAACGGACAGTTATAGAGGAATTAAGTGAGGATCAATTTCCAAAGCATCTTAACTCCCGGGAATGTTTCTTCCGCCATCAAGGTTAAGGATTTCAAATACAGAAAAAGAGAATAGAACAGAACAGACAAACAACAAGGCAGACAGAGAAAAACATATACAGAAAGGGCAATATCTCTACAGTAACTAGAAGTTCTAGACCAGAGGAGACAACAATAACAAGAAGAAGAAGAACATCCATTCATATTTAGAGTCTTCTTCTTCATCATCTTTGCAGGACACTTCAAGGACAACAAATCTCTATCTGTCAGAAGTTCCTAAAAAGTACTCTGGTCCAGGCCTGAAGATTGAAGGCCTATCACCCTGAAGCAGTGATCCAGCTTTCCTGATACATTCAAGATCTCAGGGGGAGCAAAAGCTGCTACCATCAATATCCACATAGTCTTCTCTCTGATTGTTGATAGAGAAGACTTCCATCTCTCTTTTCCACCTCCTGTATAAAGGGTTATCATCTCCCTTCAAAAGTGATTCCTGGTTGCAAGTCTCCTTATCAAAAGACTTGAGTTGGTTTTTGGGGACCTGATCAAAACCCACTGGTGGCAGTCACCTAATCAAAAACCTGAGTGGATTCCTACCATGGTGGTAGAAGAGTGGATGTACCCAGGTTGGGGAACCACTATAAATTTCCTTGTGTCTTCTGGTTGCTTGCTCTTCTTTCATTATTTTTGTGCTATGATATTTATTACTCTAATTAGTTTAGTTAAGATCTGTCCCTTTCAATTGGTATCAGAGGAAGGTTGGTTAAAATACCACACCTTAGTGGTTGTACAGGCTAACACCTGAACCAAAAGATCCTTTGATAGATCTTAAAAATCTTTAGAGTTTATCATGACAAAATTTGATGAGTTTTCAAGCACCAGACTGCCCATGTGCAATCTAGATAAGTTTGCACTATGGAAGACACGGATTAGATTTTATATGGACTCCATTGATGAAAACATCTTTAAATCTATTTTGTCAGGTCCAGCTCAATCTCAGCAAACAACAAGTCCAGATGTTGTTCCATCATCCTAGTGGACACATGCTCAGCAAAAGATGAAGATTGCTGATGCACAAGCCATGAACATTCTAGCACAATCAATGTCTGATGACATTTTTGAAGAACTTGTTGAATGTTCATCTGCAAAAGAGATGTGGGACTCCCTCATAGCATTGGCTGAAGAAGAAGCAAGAGCAATAGAATTTTGCCTAATGACAATAGATGCTTCTCGCAACGGCTATGTTGAAGAATCAGAAGAACCAGAATGTGAATCAGAAGAAGAAGCTCAGGTAATCTCTACCCTTGATCTTTCATCAGGTATTTATCTTCAGAAAATCTTAGTTCAAAATAACTCGTCGAACGGAGATCGACGAAATCAATTCTATTCGTCGAACTCAGATTGACGATATCTGAACAAAGATTCTGCTTTGAACTGTTTAGGAATCTGTGCTCGACGAAACAAATTTAATTCGTCGAACAGAGCTCGACGAACTCAATATCATTCGTTGAACTCCGCTCGACGAAAGTACTTTAATTCGTCGAACTCAGAATTTCAAAGCAAAAATTTTTATTCTTTTATTTCTGATTATTTTAAAAGAGAACCAGGACCCAAGGTTTTCTGGGTCCAGAGCTCCTAACATCTTCTTGCAGGAAAAGAATTCAGTCCAACAAATATACAGGCTATATCAGTGGCTGTCAGATTTGGACAAAGAAATGTAAACAGGGGGAGATTGTTTGAATAGTGGTTATGCAAAATAGGGGGAGATGCCTCTAAATGAAGCTGCAGAAATTCTAGCAGCAGCAACAACAATAGATTATACTGATGCGGATTTGGACAAGGATCATCAACAACAACAGCAGTTTTTCTCGATCCAGATCTAGGGGAGATTGTATTTACTTGCCATGTATTTTTCTTACATTTATGTAAATAGTGTCCTCACCCAAATAGGGGAAGATTGTTGGAACCTCAGTTAAGATTTGGGTAAGGAACACTATTAGGAATATTAGATTGACCCACCATGTATAGTCATGGGTCATAGGATTAGTTCCAGGTCAGGTCATTCAGAAGGACTCTCCAGCATTGCAGAAAAGAAGTGAAAGAAATGCAGTTTAAACAAAGTCAGAAAATGAGATCGACGATCGTCGAACGCAGTTCAACAAACGGCGATCTCCGATCGACGAATGCAGGCAAGATATTCAGCTCGACGAACACAGAAACTGAGCTCGACGAACTGCAAGCTCCGGTCGACGAACGCAGGCAAGATATTCAGCTCGATGATTCCAGCTGAGTTCGACGAATGTCGAACGCAGGTCGACGATTCATGAACTCGACGAAAGTTCAGTTCGATGATTTCTGTGGAATCAGTAACAGTTGGCAGAATTAATTGGGGATTAATTTCAGTCAACATTCTCAGTGAAAATAGCCGTTCAAACGGAAAGTTACAGAGGAATTAAGTGAGGATCAATTTCCAAAGCATCTTCACTCTCGGGAATATTTCTTCCGCCATCAAGGTTAAGGATTTCAAATACAGAAGATGAGAATAGAACAGAACAGACACACAACAAGGCAGACAGAGAAAAACATATACAGAAAGGACAATATCTCTACAGTAACTAGAAGCCCTAGACCAGAGGAGACAGCAATAATAAGAAGAAGAAGAACATCCATTCATATCTAGAGTCTTCTTCTTCATCATCACTGCAGGACACTTCAAGGACAACAAATCTCTATCTGTCAGAAGTTCCTGAAAAGTACTCTGGTCCAGGCCTGAAGATTGAAGGCCTATCACCCTGAAGCAGTGCTCCAGCTTTCCTGATACATTCAAGATCTCAGGGGGAGCAAAAGCTGCTACCATCAATATCCACATAGTCTTCTCTCTGATTGTTGACAGAGAAGACTTCCATCTCTCTTTTCCACCTCATGTATAAAGGGTTGTCATCTCCCTTCAAAAGTGATTTCTGGTTGCAAGTCTCCTTATCAAAAGACTTGAGTTGGTTTTTGGGGACCTGATCAAAACCCATTGGTGGCAGTCACCAGATCAAAAACTTGAGTGGATTCCTACCATGGTTGTAGAAGAGTGGATGTACCCAGGTTGGGGAACCACTATAAATTTCCTTGTGTCTTCTGGTTGCTTGCTCTTATTTCATTATTTTTGTGCTGTGATATTTATTACTCTAATTAGTTTAGTTAAGATCTGTCCCTTTCAAAGCTGTTGGAATGAAGCTGTTCAAAATGACAAAACAGTTTTGTAAAATAGTGGTAACAGAGCTGTTTAGAATGAAGAAACAGTTTGCTAAAATAACGGTGACCTTTCTGTTATATTTAATTATAATTAATATTTATAATAATAATATTAAGCTAATCATTATCATAATCATAAATATAATAATTATAAATATAATATCATAATCATAAATATAATAATCCTAATAATAATAAAAATAATAAACATAAATATAAGAATAATCGGTTAATAAATTTAATGAATATAATAATAATCGGCTAATTAATATTTATTAAAGTATTTATATATTTTGCTAATTAATATTTATTATAGTAATTATAAATTTAATTATACTGTTCATCATCTTCTCGGCCATGGATGCACTGTCGCCAGAGCACGCTCCGCCTTCCCTCGCCGGAGCACGGCTCGACCGATCCTTGTCGGAGCAAGGCTCCGCCGACCCATACCGGAGGACGACTCCGCAGACCCTCTCTGGAGCACGACTCGTATTGCCGCAGGAGCTCAGCCGCTCAGGCATCCATGGTAGAGCGTGTCCTGTTCATCTCCGGAGCACACCTCCGCCGTCCGTCGCTGGAGCACTGCTTTGGCAACCATCGCCGCTGCAGATGGTGCGTGATGTTTGTACAACCCCGTGTCCGGCGAATAGGGTCGCCAGGAACCAGACCGATCGGGCTGAAGATAGTGGGCGAGCTCGGCAGAAGAGAAGCCGAGCCCGAGCTCGGCATTCGTCGACCGCGAGCTCGGCATTCGCCGAGATAGTTCAAGAATCGTCGATCTAAGGTCGAGTGATGGTGACCAACAGATGGGCGAGCTTGCCGTCCCAGCTCGCGCTCTCGCAAAGGAGCTCGACAACAACAGGCGAGCAGGATCCGCCGAGGTGGCCAGGGCTCCCCAGCTCGCCCAGATTCTGAAAACTATAAATAGGACCCAAGGGGTACCCCAGAAGGCAGGCTTCCTGTGCTCTCCTGCTCCAGTTTTCAAGTACTTTCTGAGGGTACCTTAGCTCGGCCTCTGGCTAAGGAGGGGAAGCGCTCTCAGATCTTCCGGGTGTGTGGTGGGTCCTCCCCGCCGAGCCCTTGGGTCGGTTCCCCTTGTTTCTTTTGTTGTTTTGCTTGCAGGAGTGAAGTAGGTGCGCGGCCACCCCTTCCCCAAGGGTGAACTCCACAGGAGACCGTTCTTCGGTTTCAACATTTTGGTGCGGTGAGCGTGGACAGTGCAGAAAAGCTTCAGCGAGCCCGATGACAGGAGGATATGGATCTGTTAGGCCGGACTCGCCGCCCCCCCCCTCCTCTCGCCATGGTGGGGATGTTTGAGGATTTCAGGAATGAGGTGCTGAACCTCGTCAAGTTCGCACTCGACATGCGGGCCGAGTGTTCGACTCCAATAGCCCAGATTGCGGCCACCCCCTCTTTGGGCGAAGACGCCCCCGGCAGGCGAGCTGGGAAGGAAGTGGCCGAGGAGGGCCGGGGGTGCGAGCTCCCCGGGCGCGAGCTCTTCCCTGGCTCGGCAGGCCGAGGCCGGTTTGGCAAGCTAGGCTCGCGAGACTCGCCAGCTCGCCCAGCAGGGGGAGGCAGCCCCTTCAGCGAGTTGGTCTCTTCAGCTCCAGTTCCAGAGGGGTTCAAGGAGCCCGAAATGTCCTACTACACTGGGAAGGGAGACCCGGTCTAACACGTTCAATGGTTCGAGCATGTAGATTCAATCTGGCAGATGTCGGACGGGTTCAAGTGCCGACTCTTCGCTATCACCCGCAAGGAGAAGGCAAGGGAGTGGTTCCACCAACTACCGGCCAGCTCCATCTACTGCTTCGAAGACCTGCGCCGGGGGTTCATATTGAGGTTCACTACCTCGAAGAGGAGGAAGAAGCAGTCAGAATCCCTGTTCCACATCAAGCAGGGGGTGAATGAGACGCTGAGGAGCTACGTGGATCGGTTCCAGGAGGAGGTTGCTCAGGTCCAGGAGATGCCAAGCCATAATTTAATGATGGCCTTCAACCTGGGCCTGCAGCAGGGATTGTTCAGGATGGAGCTGAAGAGAGTTCCCGCCCCCCTCTCCTACGAGGAGCTGATGAAGAGGGCGGCGAGAGAAGTTGATGGGGAGGCGTCAAACCCGGAGTTTGCGCGGAAGCTGGCTAGGTGGGCCATGGAGGAGGAGAAGGAATCGAGAGGTGGAAGAGGATAGGAGGAGAGGAGAGGAGAGCCCCGACAGAGGGAGCAGAGACAGCTCTAGGGGCAGCAGTAGCCTAGGTGGGGGCGTCAGGAGCCCGACCGTCGGCTGGGCTGGAGGCCTGAGTGGCAAGGGCAGGGGCCACAGAGAGGGTACCAAGGAAGAGATCGCCATCAAGGGGGGCAAGATCAGTTCCACCCCCCCGGGCTGGAGGAAGGCCCAAAGGCCCCGACTCACCGATCAAGAAGAGGCTATGTCCATAGCCATGGGGGAGAGGAGGAGAGTAGCAAGGAGGAGGAGAGAAGTGTAACACCTCCCCTGTAATGACCTATAATATGAGTCCGGCCGGGGCCCCACAATATACGGACGCCACAGCTTTAGTATTATAAGATGATATAACTACCCACACTCAAAACTCTTTGCACAACACAGCGGAAACACAAGCAAGACTAGAAGTTATCCACCACTATAAGAGTAATAAAAAGATGGCCTTATGGCCTTACAACACAGAGAGTCCGAACTTACATAATACAACAATCATGAAAGTGCACAAGCACACCTAGTCTACCTCGGCATGCAAGCCGGACAACATGAGCATCAAAACATACAATGCCATAATGAGTAGAGCTACTACAAAAGTTAACACTTCATGAGGCTAGGCCTTTCTGGACGGCGAGCTAGCTCCTGCGCGTGATCCTTGCCCTGTAAAAATTATTAATAACGTGGGTTAGCAAAGGCTGACCTCAAACTGTGTAACAAACACATCTCCTCCCGGCTGCCCCTAACGGACCCCGGGGAACCCTCTAACCTGCAAGTCAGCACTTCGTATGCAATATATATAAATATAAACAAGAAGTGCATTAAGAACAAGCTTGGATGTCTCAAACATCATACACGTTCTCTACGGATTGAGCATATAATATAAAAAGGGACCTACTTATGCAACATGTATGCAACACCCGGGTTTCACCCAAGACACCCTATAACATATGCATCTAGCACATCATCACATCATATGGGTACTCATCGTTCCCCATTGGCATAAAGCCACAAACAAAGGGGGTAACACAATTCCCCCCAACGACACTCAAGCCGCCACATGGAACTCTTGCTAAGGCCCCACCCGCTCAAGGTCTTAGACCCGGGCTTGCCTGCAAGCTCTGACGTCTCATGTCAGGATTCCAACAAACACAAACTGACCGATTCTAAGACGCCTTGCCGGACCCCACCCGCTCATGGCCTCATTGCCCGGGCTTGCCCCCATGCTTGGCATTCTCGTCAGTCTCACAGAAGGGGACTAGTCTCGCCGGGACACCCTCCACACATGACGTGAACGTCACGGGATAGCCAGCCGACCACGGAGACATAGCCACGCCTTGGCACATCACAAATCAAGACAAATCAACCCTAGTCCCTCATTTGTACTGCAGTGTTCCCGCGCACCAAGGAAACCATCTTCCACTCATGCGGAGCTAACCTTGTCCACCAAGGAAACCATCTACCGCCATTGAGGAGCTAACCTTGTCCAGTTCCGACTACCCGTACTCACTCGAGAAAAAGGGGAAAACATCACCACATCACAAATGGCATCTTGCCGCAACGGATCTCTACGAATCCTTAAAGCTCGTATGCAACATCACTGAGTCGGACTAACGGTCGCGACTACGGCTTCACACACCATGCCTAATCCACTAACGGAGCGGATCTCTAATGCAAAACATGTCGGGGACGGAATTAATCGACCCGGAGGTTCCTCTTGAACCTTGGCGACCCAAAACCCCTCTCATTTGAGTGTTTGGTGCCCAAAACTAGAAAAGAAAAGATGCGAAAACGTGCATCCTAAAACCGAGAGGAGAAGTGTCGTTACCTTCCGAATCCTCTTCCTAGCCATGGAAAAATAGCCGGATGAAAACCTTCGCAAAGCTCTAGCCTCCACGGATCTGGACTCGACTCGCGATTTGGAGCACCGAAGCCTCTTCTACAGCCCAAACCCTCCTTCACCTTCTTCCTTGCTCTCCCATCTCTCTAGAATTTAGTAAGAGAAAGCTTGGAGAAGAATGAGGGTTTCCAACCCTATTCTAGGACTTAACTCCCCAAGAGCAGTCCTGAACCATCAAATCCCAAAATAAGGGAAAGAATGGCCACGATCCATCTGAAAAATAAAACACCTGTGCCGAACACGGCCTGGCAAACGCCCGTGTACAGGGCAGTGTTCCTCATTCGCCGTCTCAAATCGACGTGCCTGGAACAACAACGGGCATCCGACACGCCCGTGTTCGACCCGACACGCCCATGTCCCGACTGATACGGTCGTGTGGTCGGTCGTGTCTCTCCATCGACACAGCCCTGAAAACAACCCGAGAAGGACACGGCCTGGGACACGCCCGTGTCCCAAGCCGTGTGCTAAATTTCGACACTCGTCGACTGCCTTTGTGTCGACACTGGGGAAAAACGTCGAGCGAAGTACGTCGACCATGCGGGACACGCCCTGTGACACGCCCATGTCACAGGCCGTGTTCCCCTGTCTCGACACTCGACACTCGTCGAGTGAACTTCGTCGAGAGAATTTCGTCGACTGAATGACACGGCCTTGGACACGCCCGTATCCTAGGCCGTGTGCCTTGTCTCGACACATCGTCGAGCGAAAATGTCGACACCCCTGGCCGCTTGTCGACACGGGCTCGACACGCCCTGAGACACGCCCGTGTCTCAGGCCGTGTGCCCAGTCTCGACACTCTGTCTAGCGAAAAATGTCGACTACGCGGCCAAGTCGTCGACTCCAGCCTGACACGCCCTGGAACACGCCCGTGTCCCAGGCCGTGTGCCCCCTGCCAGAAAAAAAAAATTTGGCCAGAAAACGCTGGTCGATCCCCTCTCAAATTTTGAGGTGTTACAAGAAGTCAGGGTGGAGTTGCCTTATTGCGACTTCCATCTGGAGGAGGGGCACGCCACAACCACATGCCCAGAGTTCCTTGAAATGAGAGGGAACAGGAAACAGCAGTAGAAGCAGCAGGGGCGCCAGGAAGTGAGGATCGAGGAGGTCCTGCCTCGGGCAGAGGAGGACAATTGCGAAGACCGGGTGGACTTTGGGACCCGAGGAGGGATCAGAGTGATCCACGGGGGGGGGGGGGGGGGGGGGGTCGAGGCTTCCCGGAAGGCAAGCCTCCACACCATGTACCGTCAGAGCATTGCCTCCACATCCCAAACCCCACCCCCAGAAGAGAGGATCACCTTCTCCAGGAGCGACATGCCGGATCACGAGGATCCATTCTGTGATGCGCTGGTCATCAAGGCAGCCATCAAAAATTTTACCGTCTCTCAGATCCTCATTTACACCGGAAGCTCCGTCAACATTGTCTTTAAGAAGGCGTTTGATGCGATGAAGGTGGAGGCGAAGAGGGTGCTGGACTCGGATGGACCCTTGTTCGGGTTTTCGGGGGAGAGAAAGGAAGTGGAGGGAGGAGTCAGCCTCCATGTCACCCTAGGGGGGGGGGCAGTCCAGAAACTGCAGGTTCGTCATCGTAGATGCCCCCAGCAGCTATAACGTCATCTTTGGGAGGCCCCTTATCAGCGCCTTCCGCTACGTCCCCTCATCATTCCATCAGTGCTTGAAGTTCAATGCCGAGGGGATTCAGGTCAGGGTCAGGGGGGACCCCAAGGTGGCGCGGTAATGTTATGTCATTGCCGTGAACTCCATCTCTTGGCAGGAGGGAGCCGAGGAGATGGGGTGAAGGATGGACGAGGCTGAGCAGGAAGCTAGCAGGGAGGAGCTGGAGGTGGAGAACTGCGCTGAGGAGGAGGCAGCAGGAGGAGATCAGGAGGAGATGGCCGAAGTGATGGCCGTGGAGGAAAAGATGGAGGTGGAGGTCCCCGTCCCGGAGGGGAGGGATGCTGAAGGATGGGGGGAGCAGTCCATGTTGGAGGCTGCAGAAGAAGTGGTGGAGTTGGAGGTCCTCACCCGTAACGCCCCGGATTTTTGATTACGTACGCATGATGGGCGTTACGTTGGCTTTGCCTGTCGTTTGAGCATGATTTTTCCCGCGGGCTTGCGAGTGGTTGTTTTGGTTGCCGAGTTGCACGATTCCCCAGCAAACCGGAGTCCAAATGAGGGACTCGGTGAGGCCTCTTAGGGAATGCTTGCATATTTGTTTTCGCGCCCGGGTAATGTTGCTCAAAATAGGTTGCTGGTTCAGGAAGCAAAAAAAGGGTAAAAAGTGCTTAAGGCAAAAATGGTCTAGGACGTCACAGAAACATTTTTCACAAAAGGGAAAAATGGTCGTTTTTGTGCGAGACACGCCCCCTGACACGGGCGTGACCCAGGCCGTAACCTGGGCGTGACCTCCTTGACTCGACGATTTTTTCTTGCGTCGAGTTGAGCTCGACGAATGGGGTACACGCCCCGTGACACGGGCGTGTCACGGGCCGTGTCCCGCTTCGTCGAGTGTCGAGTATCGAGCGTCGAGTATCGAGTGTTGAGTGTCGAGAGAGGGGACACGGCCTGTGACACGGGCGTGTCACAGGGCGTGTCAAGCTGGGTCGAGTGTCGACACTTTCTGTCGACGAGGTGTCGAGACACGGGCTACACGCCCTAGGTCACGGGCGTGACCGACCCGTCACGGGCGTGTACCCGGCCATGTACCGTGTGGATAAACTGGAATTTGCCGCCTTTCGGCGCCGCTTAAGGTACACGCCCTGTGTCACGGGCGTGACACAGGGCGTGACCGGCCCGAAAATCGAGTTTTTCCAGTTTTTTTGTGTCGTTCATTTCCTTGATTCTGCATCGAACGGTTCAGCTCTGTTCTGGAGGAAATAAGTCTGAAACAGAGCATTGGGTTTCTCATTTTCATCTTCTCTTCATCTTCTTCTTCATTCCCAAAGAGAAAGCAAGAGAGCAAGGGAGCAAGCAAGGCAAGGAAAGAGGAGAGCAGCCATCGCGGCATCGTCTCGGTTCAGGCAAGCGGTATTCTCCACCCTTGCCAATCTTCGTTCTTGATTCAATTTTCCATTTTCCCTAGCTTTAGATCTTGTGTTAAATTCTTCCTTATTAGCCTTATTATTGCTCTTTCAATTCCCCTATGCTTAGTTTGTTCTTCTTGATTCAAATGATGATCAATCCTCTTGTTTGTTTATGTAGCTCATTCCTTATGCTAATTCCCTATGCTGACTTTGCTCTCCTATGTTTAGTTTTGTTGGTTTTCAATTCTATGCTATGCTAATTCATGTAGTTCTCTTGATTCATGTTCATGTAGCATATTCGCCTTTCTCATTTATGTGATTTTTTCCTTGATCATAGCATATGGTTCTAAACATGTGATTTATGTACTTAAGTTAATCAAATCCTATCATGTGATTCTTCTTTGATATAAAGCATGTGACCATTTTTATGTGATGAAGTTCGTCAAACGCTACGTTGGCAATTGGTCGTCATGTGTGAGGACGATGAAAGGAAACGTGTTACCTTGGGATATGGGGCGTTTTGCGAGACGAATTTGTGAACCATGGCAGGAGCGTTTGTGTGAGAATTTTGCAAGGGGTGGTGTGGTTTCAGCCTGTGGCCACCGAGTTTTCTTTTTGTGGTTAGAGAGACCACTTTAGCCCCGATTTGGGCTGGTTTTGTTTGGTGCGTTCCACTTTAGGGCCGCCACCGATAAGACCCTTGTGAAATTGAACTTAACCGCTGCTTATGCTTCACTAGTATCGTAGTTTCTTGTCCTTTGAATGATGGAATGGACATGTGTTTTGCCTTTTGCTCCTACGGTTTGAGCAGGACTTGATGAACTTATACGCACTTGGTGCGGTTGACCCTTTGGAATGACATTGTACGCACTTGTTTTATGCACTCTTTTGACTTAAACATTGCTACGGGGTCGGTAAGCCCCTTCTTTATCGATTATGAAATTCATGCTCTCTTTTGTATAGCTTGGTTGATTGCTGAGGTATTCTTTCTTGAATGCCTCAGGTGCAGGTTGTAGCCGTTGAGCGGCTAGGTTGGTTGGTGGCGTTTCCTGGGAGCTAGCCGAGCTTACATAGCGAGGTAGTTCTTCTTTTTGTTGTACAGACATACATGTGCCCCAATGGGTTCGTGTCAGCTTGTTGGCGCCCATTTGGTGGGGTTTCTTTTATGTAAATATGAACTAGACTGCTAATGTAACTCACTTGGATGGAATGATATGTACTTGCTTTTGGGATGGTTTTTCTAGTAGGTTGCATTAGATATTTTGAAGTTAACAAAACCTACTATTGTATATCATGCATACATGTTTTGATTAACTAAAACGTATTTTTCAAATAACGTAAACAAAGAGACTTTCTGATCGTAGTATCACTATAGCCTGCATATAGGAGATCGTCAGAAATAAATAAAGGATTTCCGCCGCGTGCATATGTGTTTTGATATCTAAGGCCGAGGGATACGACCATTTAATCCAAACGTTTGCGTGCATGTAACTGTTGAATTTCAACTTGTAAAGTAAGCGTCAAGAGTTGCCTGAGCGTGTGCAGTTATCCCTTGCACGACGTGACATCATAACCCGTAGTTCCTCTTGCTCTGATACGATATGCTCTTTGAGGAAATGCGGGTTGTGACAGTACCGGGCTGCAGCCCAAGCACCCCAACCCCTCTCCATCCACAGGCGGGTTGTTGGTGGCCGCAGCCTCCCTTTGATGAGGTAAACTCGATAGTCAAGCCCGCACTATGGGGACTTCCCAGGAGGTCACCCATCCCAGTACTACTCCAGCCCGAGCACGCTTAACTATGGAGTTCTTTCAACTCTCATCACCAATTGATCTGCAGATCCAACGTGACAGCGTCACGGCTCCGCTCTAGGCGACGCTACCGGGCTGCAGCCCAAGCACCCCAACCCCTCTCCCTCCACGGGCGGGTTGTTGGTGGCCACAGCCTCCCTTTGATGAGGTAAACTCGATAGTCAAGCCCGCGCTACGGGGACTTCCCAGGAGGTCACCCATCACAGTACTACTCCAGCCCGAGCACGCTTAACTATGGAGTTCTTTCAACTCTCATCACCAATTGAGCTGCAGCTCAATTGGTGATGAGAGTTGAAAGAACTCCATAGTTAAGCGTGCTCGGGCTGGAGTAGTACTGGGATGGGTGACCTCCTGGGAAGTCCCCGTAGCGCGGGCTTGACTATCGAGTTTACCTCATCAAAGGGAGGCTGTGGCCACCAACAACCCGCCCGTGGAGGGAGAGGGGTTGGGGTGCTTGGGCTGCAGCCCGGTAGCGTCGCCTAGAGCGGAGCCGTGAAGCTGTCATGTTGGATCGGCTAGGGACGTTACATCACCCGTGGAGGCAGGGTAGAGAAGGTCCGCGTCAGCGGAGGGCTGACCCCGGAAGACCAAGGCAAGATGCTGGAGTGCATCCAGAAGAATGTGGACATCTTCGCATGGAATGCCGCGGAGATGCCGGTGGTTGATGCGGATGTGGCCTGCCACCGCCTCAACCTCCACCCGGGAGCACGCCCCGTCCAACAAATGAAGAGGTCCATCGCAGACAAGCTGGCAGAGCCCATCAAAGAGGAAGTGGCAAAGCTCCTCAAGGTCGGTTTCGTGTCCGAAATCCAATAACCTGGCTGGGTCTCCAATGTGGTCATGGTCAAAAAGGGAGACGGCCGGTGGCGAATGTGTATCGATTTCTCCTTACTTAATAAAGCTTGTCCTAAGGACTGTTATCCCTTGCCTCAGATCGACGCGCTGGTTGACTCAGCCGTTGGTTTTCCTGTAATGAGTTTTCTAGTTGCTTTTTCAGGTTATCATCAAATCAGGATGCACCCCCCGGACGTCAAGGATGTCTCGTTCATCACGGGGGATGGATGCTACTGTTACAAGATGATGCCCTTCGGTCTAAAGAATGCAGGAGCGACCTACAAGAAGATGATGGATAGGGTCTTCAAAGAGCAAAAGGGAAGGAACCTGGAGGTGTATGTGAATGACCTCATGATCAAGAGTCAGGATGTGGACTCCCACCTCCAGGACTTAAAGGAGACCTTTGCTACCCTGCGCAAGTACAAGATGCGAATTAACCCCCTGAAATGTGTATTTGGGGACAGCAGGGGAAAGTTCTTTGGGCATCTCCTCACCCCTGCAGGGGTCGAGCCGAATCCTGACAAGGTCAAGGCTATCATGGAGCTAGGGTCGCCACAGAACAACAAGGAGGTGTAGCGCTTGACAGGGAAACTGGCAGGACTAAGTAGGTTCCTCTCCCGGGCTGGGGAAAAGTGCTCCCCCTTCTTAAAAACACTAAGGGGTGGTCAAAAGTTCGAATGGACCAAGGAGTGCGAGGAGGCATTCCAGGCCCTCAAGATGCAATTGACACAGGATCCGCTGCTCCAAGGGCCAAAGGAGGGGGAAGACCTGTTTTTGTACCTCGGGGTCGGGGCGGAGGCCTTAAGCTCTGTCCTAGTTCGTGAAGAGGGGAAGAAGCAGCTCACTATATATTACGTGAGCTGGGTCCTGAGGAAGGCCGATCTCTGGTATCCAATTTTGGAGAAGCTGGCCTTCGCCCTGCTCATCTCGGCCCGAAGGCTGCGACCCTATTTCCAGGCACACTCAATCCGAGTGGTGACTGACCACCCTATCCGCAACATCTTTGAGGGGGTGGTGCATTCTGGCAGGCTGGCCAAGTGGTCGGTGGAGTTAAGTGAATTTGACGTCTCCTTCGTTCCCCACCTCTCGATCAAAGCTCAAGTGATGGCCAACTTCCTGGCTGATTATGCGATTGAGGTGGCGGAGGAAGAGCTCACTCGTCCGACTCCGTGGAAGGTGAACGTGGATGGCGCCTCAGGGAGGCATTCCCTAGGAGTGGGGTGATCTTGGAGAGCACTCAGGGGACTAGAATTGAGCAGATGGTGGTGGTGCACTTTCCCATCACCAACAATCAAGCCGAGTATGAGGCCGTGATAGCAGGACTGCGGCTGGTCAGGGAGCTGGGGGTGTTGGACGTGGAGGTCCGTACCGACTCCATGGTGGTAGCTTCCCAGATCAACGGGGAGTTTGAGGCAAGAGAGCCTACCCTGTAGTTATACTTAGCCAAAGTAAAGGGGGTCATCGGCATGTTCCAAACTTTTTCCATCCAGCACGTGCCCCGGGAGGAAAATGAGCAGGTTGATCAGCTCGCATCGAAGAAGGAGAGCTTATGGAGATAGACCAGCGGCCTTCATGGATGGACCCAGTTGTAACTTTCCTTTCCACGGGAGAGTATCCGGAGGGGGCAGATAAGAAGAAGCTCAGGCATAAGTCGGCGTACTACCTCCTCCAGGACGGGCAGCTGTACAAGAAGACACTCTCGGGGATGTTGGCTCGTTGTGTGGCCGAGGGGGAGGTACAAACAATCTTGGAGGAAGTCCATTCCAGAGAGTGTGGGAGTCACTCTGGGAGTCAGACCCTGGAAGGGCGGATTGTCAGGCAGGGGTACGTCTGGCCCACCCTAGGCCGTGATGCAACAGAGTTCGCAAGAAGGTGCCACAAATGCCAACTGTTTGCCCCCCTCCAGCTACAGCCGGCTCAGCGACTCAAAAGTATCACAGCCCCCTGACCCTTTGACATTTGGGGGACGGATTTGGTTGGACCGTTCCCCCAAGCCAGTGGGCAGAGGAGGTTACTCCTAGTGATGATTGATTATTTCTCCAAGTGGCTGGAAGTAAAGACGTTTGCCAAGGTGACCTCCCAGGTTATCAGAAACTTTGTTTGGGGGGAGATCATCTGTCGCCATGGCCTGCCCCAGGCCATTGTCACGGACAACGGGCCCGAGTTCGCCAGCGCTGAGTTCACCAGTTTTGGCGAGCAGCTTGGAATCGACCTCAGGTTTGCCTCGGTCCATCACCCCAGGAGCAACGGGCAGGTGGATGCCGCGAACAAGATCATTGTCAACCTCCTGAAAAAGAAGGTGGAAAATCTGAAGGGGAGCTGGGTGGAGCAGCTTCCCGCAGTTTCCTGGGCCCTGAGAACCACCCCCAACACAGCTACAGGAGAGACCCCCTTCAAGCTCTCCTATGGGTGCGAGGCAGTGCTCCCCATGGAATTTGAAGTTCAGACACCTCGAGTCGTTGTGGTCGGGGAAGGCATGGAAGAATGGTAGGAGGAGAACGAGGAAGAGCTGCGGCTTTCCCTCGACATGGTGGAAGAATTACGGGACCTTTCCGCCGTCCGACAAGAAGAGGTGAAGAGGAGGATGTCTAAGTACTTTGACAAGCACGTCAGAGTCAAGCAGTTTGCGGAAGGGGACTTAGTGCTAAAGAAAGTGGATGCAGCGGGAAGGTCGGCAACCGTGGGGAAACTCAACCCTAACTAGGAGGGACCATTTATTGTAAAGGAAGCACTAAGTTCAGGAGGGTATCGACTCTAAAATGTGGAGGGCAAGGCCCTAAGTCTCACCTGGAGTGGTGACGACTTGAAATGATTTTTTCGTTAAAACATGTAAGTGGTGCTCTGTTTTTTAATAAGAGTTCTTTAAACACGCCAATACTATTGCGATGAGCTCGCATGAAGAAGTGAAGTGAATTTGGACCCTGAGCAGATCCCACTGTCAGGCTCTCACCTAGCTAGCAGGGCTAGAAGTCACTCGGTATCATCCTTGGGCCTCGAGCAGATCCCGCTGTAAGGCTCTCACCTAGATGGCAGGGCTGGAAGTCACTCGATAGTGTTAGTAGTGGACCCCGAGCAGATCCCGTTATCAGGCTCTCACCTTGCTGGCAGGGATGGAAGTCACTTGGTGTCATCCTTAGGCCTCGAGCAAATCCTGCTGTCAGGCTCTCACCGAGCTGGCAGGGCTAGAAATCACTCGATGGTGTTAGTAGTGGACCCCGAGCAGATCCCGCTGTCAGTCTCTCACCTAGATGGCGGGGCTGGAAGTCACTCGGTGTCATCTTTGGGCCTCCAGTAGATCCCGCTGTCAGGCTCTCACCTAGCTGACAGGGCTGGAAGTCACTCGATGGTGTTAGTAGTGGACCCCGAGCAGATCCCGCTGTTAGGCTCTCACCTAGCTAGCTGGGCTGGAAGTCACTCAGTGTCATCCTTGGGCCTCGAGCAGATCCCGATGTCAGGCTCTCACCTAGCTGTCAGGGCTGGAAGTCACTCGATGGTGTTAGTAGTGGACCCCGAGAAGATCCCACTGTCAGGCTCTCACCTAGCTGGCAGGGCTGGAAGTCACTCAGTGTCATCCTTGGGGCTCGAGCAGATCCCGCTGTCAGGCTCTCACCTAGCTGGCAAGGCTAGAAGTCACTCGATGGTGTTAGTAGTGGACCCCGAGCAGATCCCGCAGTCAGGCTCTCACCTAGCTGGCAGGGCTAGAAGTCACTCGGTGTCATCCTTGGGCCTCGAGCAGATCCCGTTGTCAGGCTCTCACCTAGCTGGCAGGGCTGGAGGTCACTCGATGGTGTTAGTAGTGGACCCCAAGCAGATCCCGCTGTCAGGCTCTCACCTAGCTGGCAGGGCTGGAAGTCACTCGGTGTCATCGGTGGGCCACGAGCAGATCCCGCTGTCAGGCTCGCACCTAGCTGACAGGGATGGAAGTGACTCGATGGTGTTAGTAGTGGACGCCGAGCAGATCGCGCTGTCAGGCTCTCACCTAGCTTGCAGTGCTGGAAGTCACTCGGTGTCATCTTTGGGCCTCGAGCAGATCCCGCTGTCAGGCTCTCACCTAGCTGGCAGGGCTGGAAGTCACTCAATGGTGTTAGTAGTGGACCCCGAGCAGATCCCGCTGTCAGGCTCTCACCTAGCTGGCAGGGCTGGAAGTCACTCAGTGTCATCCTTGGGCCTCGAGCAGATCCCGCTGTTAGGCTCTCACCTAGCTTGCAGGGTTGGAAGTCACTCGATGGTGTTAGTAGTGGACCCCGAGAAGATCCCACTGTCAGGCTCTCACCTAGCTGGCAGGGCTGGAAGTCACTCAGTGTCATCCTTGGGCCTCGAGCAGATCCCGCTGTCAGGCTCTCACCTAGCTGGCAGGGATGGAAGTCACTCGATGGTGTTAGTAGTGCACCCCGAGCAGATCTCACTATCAGGCTCTCACCTAGCTAGCAGGGTTGGAAGTCACTCGGTGTCATCCTTGGGCCTCGAGCAGATCCTGCTGTCAGGCTCTCACCTTGCTGGCAGGGCTGGAAGTCACTCGATGGTGTTATTAGTGGACCCCGAGCAGATCTCGCTGTCAGGCTCTCACCTAGCTGGCAGGGCTGGAAGTCACTCGGTGTCATCCTTGGGCCTCGAGCAGATCCCGCTGTCAGGCTCTCACCTAGCTAGAAGGGCTGGAAGTCACTCGATGGTGTAAGTAGTGGACCCCGAGCAGATCCCGCTGTCAGGCTCTCACCTAGCTGGTAGGGCTGGAAGTCACTCGGTGTCATCCTTGGGCCTCGAGCAAATCCCGATGTTAGGCTCTCACCTAGCTGGCAGGGCTGGAGGTCACTCGATGGTGTTAGTAGTGGACCACAAGCAGATCCCCTTGTCAGGCTCTCACCTAGCTCGCAGGGCTGGAAGTCACTCGTTGTCATCCGTGGGCCACGAGCAGATCCCGCTGTCAGGCTCGCACCTAGCTGGCAGGGCTGGAATTCACTCGATGGTGTTAGTAGTGGACCCCGAGCAGATCCCGCTGCAAGGCTCTCACCTAACTGGCAGGGTTGGAAGTCACTCAGTGTCATCTTTGGGCCTCGAGCAGATCCCGCTGTCAGGCTCTCACCTAGCTGGCATGGCTGGAAGTCACTCGATGGTGTTAGTAGTTGACTCTGAGTAGATCCCGCTGTTAGGATCCCACCAAGCTGACGGACTGAAGGCCACCCAGGGAAGTCCTGCCCCCCCCAGATAGTGCCTGACAAACTTGGCCCTTCCAAGAGAGGAGAGCTCGGCATGGCCGAGTTCGAGCTCGCTACTTCAGTTCGGACTCGGCAGGAGATCAGCCAGCTAGGGCCTTGGACTTCGCTAAGAGGAGGTGGGTCCCGCCGGGCCACCTCTTCCCCGACTAGGTTTTACTTGGGAAGATTTAGAGAATTTGGTCTCACATCGATAAGATGACGGACTGCTCGCGAGCAAGATGGGGCGAATCCCGAGAATTGGCAAGCCAGGCCCCGGGACCTCGCCAAGGGGAGGAGGATCCCGTCGAGACGCCCCACCCCCGCTTTATTTTACTTGGACAAATTTAGTGAGTCCGATTTTTTGATTAAGAAGGCCAAGGACAGCTCGCGAGCGAGCTGAGGCGAGTCCTGGGAATTGCCGAGCACTCAAGGTACCCCCTCGTGGGCAAGTCCCAACGACTATCCTACTCGCGGTACCTGTCTAGGAGAGGTCGTCTGGGGAAGGGCTCGCGGATATACAAAACACAACAAAAAGAGATGGAAAAATGGCTCGGGTATGATCAAAAATCTTTTTCATTAAATTGTGATATTTACAGGTGGGGCTCGCCTCGACGAGGAAACAAAAGAAAAGCATACACACAAAGGCCTCCCCCCCCCTCCCGCTGGACTGGTCCTCCCTTCACTCGACTGATCCTGGAAGCCCTTCCCGAACATCGTGTCCAGGAGATCCTCCTTCTCGCTGGGCGGCGTCGCCGGGAACAAGCTCGACATCAGGTCCTTGGCAGAGATCTCCTCGCATGCCTCCACCAGCACCCCAGTGTCCTTCATCATCTGGAGGGTGCACTCGGCGGCCTGGATGGAGTTGATCCGCAACCTCTCGGCGTGGTCGGCCTCGCCAAAGATCCTCGGCCTCTTATAGGGGAGGGTGGGATCAGTGTCGCCGGCCGGGAAGAAAATCTCCGCATGGCGGCGGACCTCGCGGCTGAGGTTCTGGTTCTCCTCCTTCAGCCCCGCATTCACCCCCTCTAGCTCGGCAAGCCGAGCGCGCAGCTGGCCAATCTCCTCCTCCTGCTCAACATTGCGAGACCACAGCTCCCCGGCGGCCTTGGCGTCCTGACAAAAGAACAGTTCATTAGTGCCGGCGCAAAAGTTTTTCAAAATAAAAGAGAGGTGAAGCCCGATACTCACCAATCCGTCAGCGGCCTGGGCGAGGAGATCCTCGGCGATGTCGAGCTGCCTCGCCTGGTCGGTGACCTTATCCTTGGCAACATCGCGAGCCTGCTCGGCTTTTAGGAGTTGATTGCTGAGGGCGAAGCTACGACGGGTCAGCATGTGGTGGAGCTTCATGGCACGCAGATGGGCCTACAGACCCTCATGACCGAGCTGCCGCAGGGTCATGTTCTTATAGGCCTCGGCATCCTCGCGACCATAGAGGTCGAAGCCGAGGGCGTAAGCGTGGCCAATGGTGGGCTCGTGGTCATGCCAGGAAGGATACAGGGTGGAGATGGAGACCCGATGGGCGAGCTCATCCCACTGCACCACGGGCTCGCCCGCCGAGTCCTTTCACCGCCCCCCGAAGTTGAAGAGAGGATGTTGTTTCGGCGCCCCGCGCTCGCGAGCCGCCCTCTTTGCTGAAGGAGGTGGGGAGATCGCTGCCACGGAAGCAGGAGCCTCGCCGCCCTTCCGACCTATGCTGGTGATCTCCTTCAGCGGGCTCTCCAGCGACGCGTCGGGGATGGTCTCGGGTGAGCTCATGTATTTGGGGCTGGATTGATGTTGTTGATGTTGTTTCCCCCGCGGAGCGAGTACAGCCTCTTCATCTTTTTTGGTAATGGCTGGCGATGTGGCGGGTTCGATCCCGCATCCTCAGACCGCCTCTTGCTGGAAGAGGGTTGGGAGAAGGCAGCCTCATCTCGACAGGCCGCTGCCGGCGCCTTCTCGTGGGCAAGTGGGTCCGGGTACAACCCCGAGTCCGCGAACGACGGATTCACAGGGATTAGCCGCTCCCCTGCAAAAAAGAACTTGGAAAAAGTTAGATCTTCAACAACAATGTGGCGAGCTCGGCAAAAGTGGGGGGAACAATACCTTCGCCGGGTCGGACAGGGAGAAGCACGTCAAGGCCCCTCCGCAGGTAGGCGACCTCGAAGCCTTTGTGGAGGAAGTATTTGTGGAGCTCGGCATCGTTGCCGGACATGGCAGGCGGGCAGTACACCTCCTCGCCTTTTTGCTGCGGCGAGTACGGGATGTTGCCGAGATCGCCCTTGATAAAGGAGATCCTGGTCATCCAGTTATGGTGCTTGTTCGTGTGTAATGCCCCGAAACTCAAAGAAGCGACGGAGGACGTTTTGGGCCAGTTTTGGGTTCTGGCTGCAGGCACACGGCCTGGGACACGGGCGTGTCCCAGGGCGTGTCAAGCTTGTGTCGATACTCAGCCGGGAAGTCGACATTTTGAGCTCGACATTGTGTCGAGACTGGGCACACGGCCTGCGACATGGGCGTGTCGCAGGGCGTGTCGACCCGTGTCGACACTTAGCCCGCGAAGTCGACACTCTGCTCGACGATGTGTCGAGACAAGGCACACGGCCTAGGACACTGGCGTGTCCAAGGCCGTGTCGTCAGGTCGACGATCTTCGCTCGACGAAGTGTCGAGTGTCGAGACCGTGTACACGGCCTGGAGCCCAGGCGTGTTGAGGTGACACGGGCAAGGACACAGGCGTGTCCTAGAACCCGTGCAGTGCTCGGGTTGTTTTCGGTGAAAAATGATGGGGGTACACGGCCGGCCACATGGCCGTGTCAGGTGGAACACGGGCGTGTCATATCGAACGCGGGCGTGTTGGATGCCCGTGTGTTATTCCAGGCGCGTCGATTTTGACGGCGAATGAGGCACACGACCCTGGACACGGGCGTGCACCAGGCCGTGTGCGGTCTAGATTGGGCATTTCAGTCCCGAATCAAAGCCGTTCATTTATTTAATTGATGATCCAATGGCTGGGGGTTGTTCCTGAAGGGATATACCCGGGATTGGGCCTTAGAAACCCTCACTTTTCATTAGTTGTTATCTTTCTAAAAGTTTAGAGAGAGAGGAGTGCCAAGGAAGGAAGGAGCTAGATCCGGCCATTGGAGGAGCTTCGAAGCTCCAAATCGCGAGCCGACTCCGGATCTACGGAGGCAAAGCTAGTGCGGTGCTTTTCATCCGCTTACTTTTCCATGGCGCCAAAGAGGAACGCAAGGGTAACGATTCTCTTCTTGAGCATGAGTAGCTCTCCTTCTTTGCATAGGAAGCCCGCTCGCGCGAGTTTGCGGTGAGTTGGAGGCATTCCTTCGGGTAGATATGTGAAGTCCCCGTTGTATAGAGTCCGTAAGCGAGAACGGACATAGGCATGATGTGTGAAGCCTACCCGAACATGTTGGTCTGGATCGGTGATGTTGCATTGCATAAATGCCGGAGAAGACTCCGTGCTATTGATTGTTTTTTGGGTTTTCTACGCGGTAGGTTGCAATAGGGAGCCTTGGGGATTAACCCAAAGGTGCACCCGGAAAACTGAGCGGATACGTGATCTTGCCAACTTGGTGGCCTGAGAGCCAACTTGAACATAACCGGGTTATGTGAATTGTGATAGAAATGGGACTCGGGAGAAGTTTGACCCGCGCATATGGCTTAAACTGTCGTTGCGATGTGAGCACGGGTTAGATGGAACCGTACCCGTTCTATGTCGTTCGGTTAGAGCCGTTGGCATAGATGAGGGTCTTCGGCGGTCTATGGCTTAAATTGTCGTGACCCAGGCCAAGAAGACAAAATGCTCATAGGTTTGGCCGTCAAAGTGGCGGTGGTGAGTCCGAAATGTCTATGGCTTTAATTGACGTGACATCGACCGGTTCACCGAGAATGTGCCCTGAGAGCACGGGGCGTGTGGTCGTGCGAGCCAACGTCTGTGATGAAATGAATATTGTTATTTATTGCTCGCTTATGCTAATGAAATGCAGGGAAGGAGCATCGCCGCCCCGAGTTGGGGGCGGGATCATTATAATTTGGTCAGCATTGCTGACCGTTGCCTTGTTTTGCCACCGTGCGGTGGTTTGTTGCTTGCAGGTGCTGCTGGACCATGCGGTCAATAGCGGGCTAAAGCCCAAGTGCGAAGCCGGCCCTCGAAGGCCTAATTGGAAGTGTTTACTGTTTTTATTCATGTATGACCGGCCTGCGTGCCGAGGTTTGTAAATCATGTAATATCAAGTGAACAATTTTTGTAAGGCCTTAAGGCTTGTACTGGTGTATTTTGTAACATTCCTATTTTGGATTAGTGGACATTCATGCTTTAGTGCTGAGTTCTTATTTGCAACTTTTATAAACTGCTTCCGCTAGAATGCTCTGTGTAGGACGTTTTGATTGGTTGGATGGTTTCCATGAGTAACCACCCGGTCTGTCTGTGGCATACGGCGTCGGGCCCCGGCCGGACCTACTGTTATATGCTATGCGACGGATAGGGGATGTTACATCGTGATCTCGCGAACTTTGATTAGCGAGCCGCCGAAGTAAGCGACCCCATCCGGCGTCGCCTTATAAGAGGAGAGTTTCCTGAACACTATCAGGTTGAACTCTATCCTCTCTCGCCGGAGGTAGCTCGCGAATGCCACCATCATGGCGATGGTGTTGGAGTTTAGCTGCGCGGGTACCGTGCCATAGTACTTCAAAATTTGCCGGATCTCCGGCCAGAGGGGGAGGCGCAACCCCACCTCAAAGTGAGAAATGGGGAAGGCGAGCTCATCGTCGTAGAAGGTATTGATGGCCTTCCCTTTCCTCGGCCGGCGCGCCTCGAAACCCGGCGGTACATACTCTACCACGAACTCCGCGAGCTCCTCCTCGCTAGTATGCCCCTCAAAGAAGTAGTAACCGGTAAAGTGTTGGGCGCACTTGCTGCGGCCATCATCGTCGGGGTTGGTCTTGCCCATGCTCGCGAATGAAGACGGGGCGCGAGTAGAAAAGGAGAGAAGCGCAGAGAGAAAGAGAAAGCAATAAAAGCACAGTACGAGGGTTGGTGGTGGTGGTGGGGGGGGGGGGGCTATTTATAGAAAAAGAAATCTGGGGTCAGGCTATCCAATCGGCTCAGCTCGACGCCCCAGCTCGCCACCCCCAACTCGCCACCCCAGCTCGCCGACTTCCGGCACGTCCCGACCAAGGCTAAGTCAAACGACAATATATTATTTGAATAACTCATGTCCAAGAATGTTCTAAAGTTACTTTGATGTAGGGGTATTCGGAAACGAAGATCTCCGCGAAGCTAACGCTCTCCCTACGCACAACACGTCGTAGATCTACCGCACCTACACAGCACCTATCGCCCACAATATTTCCTCGTCACAAAACGCAGCACAAACAACAAAGGAGGAATGGTCGACTCGAAAACAACGATCGGAAATTTGAGTCGGATTATTCCCCAAGAAAACACAAAGGTTGCCACTCCTTTTTGAGAGCAAGACCAAGGCTATAGGCCAAGATCCGCTCAAGCAAATAGGATCCACCCGATCCGGAAATAAAAGTCTTGCAACGGCGATTTCGATTCAAAACTTGCAGCGATTAAATTAAAGATCCGGAGAAAACGATGAGCGAAATCCACCACAACTAAAGAGAAGAAATCACACAAGGGAGGGGAAATAGATTACCCAACCGGAAAACGTTCACACGAGATAACTGTGGGAGAATCACTCTCTCCACGGATCCACCGACGTCGCACCGAATGGTTTGCAACCTTCTTCCAAGGATTCACACCGAAGGAAGCCACGCCGGAGTCGCACCGAACGGGGATGGAGGAGGCAAGGCTTGGCTTCACACCAAAGGGGAGGGGGCGGCTATGGACTTCTCCATGGTTGCCGAAATTTCCACAAGGGGTTTTTTTTAGGTTTCTTTTCCAATTGCTTTAACTCTTCATGATAGCCTCCTTTAAATAGGAGTTACAAATAAGCCTTAGCCCTTCATGATGGAGATTTAATCTCATCCATCCGAATGGCTAATAGGAGTTACAAATAAGCCTTAGCCCTTCATGATGGAGATTTAATCTCATCCATCTGAATGGCTAATTGCACACCAAAACTAAAATAGTTCAAATTGAAAATACAACAACACATGCAATGAATATAAAATTATCACATAAGCATATGATAATTTTATATTCCAATTATAAAATAAAGTGCACGAAAAGGAAATAAATAAAACTAAGGCGTTGCCGTGGCAGTAGCACGGCGCGGGCGGAGGTTGTAGCGTAGCCGTCCGTTAGCGTCATCGTGCCGCCTCACGTCCTTGAGTCGTATGGCCTTAGCAACCGGATCATCAACAGCATCATCAGCATCGTCTTCAACCGGCGGAGGAGGGGCCGCGCCATCATACTTATTACAGAGACCAAGTGCAGGAATAAAATAGCGGGGCGCGCGAGCAGGGGAACACCAGGAGTCGAGTATCGGCCTGCTCGGCAAAGGAGCCGCCCTCTTATCTACCCCGGTCTCGCGGCTCCCGCCCCCCAGACTACCGCGCGCGGAGCAGCTCGCGGATCCTCCCTGAATTCCTCTGCGCCACTGAGAGGCCATCGTCTATCTCGTCCAGAAGCCGGGAAGGGGACATCAGCTCGCCAGCTTGGCCGCTTCGCACCTCGTCAGCGAGACGCGCATAGTCACGTTGTAGCGTCTCGTTGACCCCCTGCACCTTGCGTAGCCCGCACACCAGCTTCTTGAGAAGCTTAACCTCCCTCCTCGTCAGCTTGCCTTGGTCCACGTCGGGGCCCAGATAAGAGTCCAGCGAGCTTGGGGAGGGGAGGGGAGAGTAGTGAGCTGCCCGCGAAGATTCCTCGGCAGCGGACTGGCTGGGGGGAGCTGTGAATACAAACGTCAGCAAAAAGAGGAATGCAGGAAAAGCACATGAGGTAGGAATCCAAGCAAAGTTGACCTGACGAGCTCGGCAGCTCGAAGGAGATGCGGGGAGGAATGAACCTCAGATCCTTCCCATGACCTGGGTCGCGAATCCCCTGTGGGAGAAGCTCGAATCTCGGAGTAAGGATGGTTTCCAGACCCGCCCCCGCGGCCACGACAGCTTGCCGAGGAGAGGGGGCGCGCACCGGCGAGCTCGGCCTTTCCGAGCTCAACCCCAAGGTTCCAAAGGGAAGGGACGGCTCCCGGTGGTGATTTTCCGGAGTCATGAACCGCGAGTGCCAGAGAGTGGTCCAGGCCCGCGGGGTGGCGTCTCGGGGCGCGGCGTCTTCTACACCATCAGGGCGGCTGTCTGGGCTGTCCCAGATCTCGACAATATTCCTCCCCTTTTCAGAGGCAGGCAGAGTGGAGGAGCCGGTCCCGTGCTCCAAGGCGGTCCTCAGGTCGTCGTAGATGGGCTTGGCCACCTGATGGAACGGTTTCATCTTCTTGGAGCTAAGCTCAGCAGAGCCACCCTGCGGCACAGTGGCTGGGACCACCATCAGGGCAGCTACGCGAGCCGCAGAGGTATGGTGAGCTCGGTCAAGGCGCTCTTGGATCTCCCTAGGGATCAGCATCTTGGCAGGTCCAGAGCAAAGGGAATGACAAGAGTTAGGCAGGTATGCAGGTGCATATATATAGACGCGGGTGGACCCCACCTGAAGATTCCCTCCAGTCCACCCCGCGCTCGCCGAACACTTGGGGTTTGATGTTTCTTTCCGAGCTTTGCTAAGCTCAAAAAGAGTGGGGATTATGTACAACCACGTGTCTGGCGAATAGGGTCGCCAGGAACCAGACCGATCAGGCTGAAGATAGTGGGCGAGCTTGGAAGAAGAGAAGCCGAGCCCGAGCTCGGTATTCGTCGACCGCGAGCTCGGCAATCGCCTAGCTATTCCAGGAATCGTCGAGCTAAGGTCGATTGATGGTGAACAACGGATGGGCGAGCTCGCCGTCCTAGATCGCGCTCTCGCAAAGGAGCTCGACAACAATAGGCGAGCAGGATCCGCCGAGGTGGCCAGGGCTCCCCAGCTCGCCCAGATCTATGAGGTACTTTTTACTGTTTTGCCCCCACAGGTCTGCCCATAGCCCTTCAAAACAGCAGAGTTTGGCTGTTGACAGACCCAGCCAAGGATTTTTTGGTAACTTCAGGTCAGTTCATTTTGGTTATTGGCAGTTCAGATTCTGAAAACTATAAATATGACCCAAGGGGTACCCCAGAAGGCAGGCTTCCTGTGCTCTCCTGCTCCAGTTTTCAAGTGCTTTCTGAGGGTACCTTAGCTCGGCCTCTGGCTAAGGAGGGGAAGAGCTCTCAGATCTTCCGGGTGTGTGGTGGGTCCTCCCCGCCGAGTCCTTGGGTCGGTTCCCCTTGTTTCTTTTGTTGTTTTGCTTGCAGGAGTGAACTAGGCGCGCGACCACCCCTTCCCCAAGGGTGAACTCCACAAGAGACCGTTCTTCGGTTTCAACAACGTTGGAAAGCTCCGGTGAAAAGGAGCTCTCCGGAGCTGTCCCAAAGCTCCGTTGAGAACAGAAATTTGCTCCTCCGAACCCGCCGCAACGCCTAAACAAACTGGCAAAAAAAACTCCGGTCTGATCCCAACTCAACGGAGTGGTAACGCCGAAACAAACTGAGCTCTAATCTGTAGAAAGCACAACAACAGTAGACCGGTCTCTGTCTATTCCGCCAAAAGTGCAGCGGCAGTGGTCTCCCTCATGTCTATTCCCACTGTTCACAAAGGCCAAAAGATGGAGGAAAGCTCAGCCTTGATCTATTGCGCCAAGAGCTAAAGCAGCGACATAGCCTGTAATCTCCCTCACTGTCACTCCGGTCATGATGCAGGAAAGATCAGCCTCCATCTATTCCGCCGAGAGCTAAAGCAGCTGCAGAGCCTTTAATCTCCTGTACTGTTACTCCGGCCATGCTCGGCGCTCGCTCTGCTCTTCCTCATCAGGTATGCTTCCATTTCTCTCTACAGATTTTGCAAGCCATATTTTTCATGCTCGATAGCTTCTTCGTCTTCCAAATCATCAACTTCTTTCCCCGCAGAAGCTCACCCTCATGCTCACGGTCCAAATCCATTGCCTGTTGTGCCTCTGGTTTGGCATGAAAACCCAGCCTCTGATCGGCCGATGTCCGGCTTCTGATTCCGCTCCACTCTAAACACCACGCCCTTGACTCTATTCCCGATCCTTCTCTTCTCGACGTGCAGCTGTCCAATTTAAGCTTTGGTTGCGAGTTCCTCATCGATGACAAATTCCACTCTTTGTTTGATGCTTTTATTTGTCCATTTGATGAACTGTATTTGGATTTTCTCATCTACTGTAATCTTGACAAACGTATGCCTTCATTGCTTTTAAGGAATTATTAAAAAAATGAGAGGTGTTTATAAAAAAACAGTATGAGTAGCTCTGATTTCGCTCTTCTCATGGTGATCGGCGCTCGATATCTTTTGCTAAAAGTAAGCATATCTTTGTGTGCAATATGAGAAGGTGTTTCATTGATTTCTTTTCCCACCGCTTTAATATCCCAGATAAAACCTCTATTTTGGATAGCTATATGACCCAATTTTTAGTCCATCATAAATGTCACGCCATGTAAATTCATATTTCTACAATCTTTGATGAAAACCCACATTGCAATAATCTTAGTCAGGATATAGTACAATTCTTCAGCAGTTGAGCATTGTATGAAACTACCATATCTTCTTCTGATCACATGTCCTACACCTTCCCTATTGGATTTAAAGGCTACATCAAAATGCACAAAGGTAGATGCACATATTTATTGTGTCACTTGATAACCAAACTTTTTCTGATAGAAACCTATAATTTCCTTTGTTCTTAGCAATACCGGAGCATGAAGCACAAACAAAGGCCAGTGATTTAAATAAAAAATAGAAAAATAATCCAGAACTTGCATGCCTGAGGTATCCTGATCCTCCTAAGAAAGTGAAGTATGCAATTACTCTCAGCTGTTCAGGGCCTTGAAGAAGTTTTTTGCGTAAGCTAGATACCCAAATGAACTCCCTAGGAACGCAATGAATATTGTTGGTCAATAATACAAAGCTTCAAAATATGAAGACGGGATGCCTCATGGTCACGTACATAATATTGGACGATGATATATGAATATTATTATAAGAATAGTTTTTGGTTTATTTGCATTATACGATGATTGGTAAGTAAAAGTTTCCTTAGTTATATGTATTCAGTCAAATACAATTTTTGTTCGTTGCTATGACAATACAATTTATGTTTGCCATTATGACAAGTTCAATTTTTATTTCGTACTATTTGCGGTTATGGCTCTAAACACAACATTTATTTGTCTAACATTTATCATCAAGTTTTAAATAGTTGATCATCGCTATATAATCCAATTTCACACTTTGGGCGCAGCCGCTTGAATGCGGGTGCAAGCCACTCATATGCGGGTGCAACCCGCTAAGAGACAGCGAGTATGGGCAAAGCCTGTGTAGATCTGGTAAGTGTCGATGTAACCCGCTCATAGGCGGGCGCATCCCGCCTGAATACAGGCGCAGCCCGCCGCATCGACGCATCGAGAACAGACGAGTGCATTTTCGCAAGTTAACTTTGAATGTTGTCAATTCAGTTGGGTGAACATCAACCTTGCACTACAGCCTTGCACCAATGTCACTGCCACGTCCAATATCGCCGCTCACGACAAATGTTGTTACCTACGACCAATGTTGTTGGTTTGCGGGCAAAGCCCGCGTGGATTGGGGGGGGGGGGCGGCGACATTCGTCGGGAGTGACCGTTCTCGATGTGGCGTTGCAGGCTGCGCCCGCATCCACGCGGGCTTTGCCCGCAAACTAACAACATTGGTCATAGGTAGCAACATTTGTGTGGGCGGCGATATTGGACGTGGCAGTAACATTGGTGTAAGGCTGCGGTGCAAGATTGATGTTCACCCATTTGAATTGACAACATTCAAAGTTCAATTGTGAAGATGCACTTGTCTGTTCTCGATGCGTCGATGCAGGCGGGTTGCACCCGTATCCAGGCGGGCTGCGCCCGCCTATGAGCGGGTTACATCCACACTTACAAGATGTACACAGGCTTTTACCATACTCGCTGTCTCTTAGCGGGTTACGCCCGCATTTGAGCGGGCTGCACCTGCATTCAAGCGGCTGCGCCCAAAGTGTGAAATTGGATCATATAGCAATGATAAACTATTTAAAACTTGACGATAAATGTTAGACAAATAAATGTTGTGTTGAGAGCCATAACCGCAAATAGTACGAAATAAAAATTGAACTTGTAATATGGTAAACATAAATTGTATTGCCATAACAACAAATAAAAATTACATTTGACTGAATACATATAACTAAGGAAACTTTTACTTATCAAATATCGTATAATGCAAATAAACTAAAAACTATTCTTATAATAATATTCATATATCATCGTCCAATATTATGTGCGTGACCATGAGGCATCCCGTCTTCATATTTTGAAGCTTCGTATCATTGACCAACAATATTCATTGCGTTCCTGGGGAGTTCATTTGGGTATCTAGCTTATGCAAAAAACTTCTTCAAGGCCGTGAACAGCTGAGAGTAATGACATACTTCACTTTCTTAGGAGGATCAGGATACCTCATGCATGCAAGTTCTCGTGCAATTATTTTTTTTATTTTTTTATTTAAATCAGCGGCCTTTCTTAGTGCTTCATTATTCGGCATTGCTAAGAACAAAGGAAATTATAGGTTTCTATCAGAAAAAGTTTGGTTATCATGTGGCACAAGAAATATGTGCATCTACCTTTGTGCATTTTGATGTAGCCTTTAAATCCAATTGGGAAGGTGCAGGACATGTGATCAGAAGAAGATATGATAGTTTCATACAAAGCACAACTGCTGAAGAAATGTCCTATATCCTGACTAAGATTATTTCCATGTGGGTTTTCATCAATGATTGTAAAAATATGAATTTACATGGCGTGGCATTTATGATGGACTAAAAATTGGATCATATAGCTATCCAAAACATAGGTTTTATCTAAGATATTAAAGCCGTGGGAAAAGAAATCAATGAAACACCTTCTCATATTGCACACAAAGATATGCTTACTTTTAAACAAAGATATCGAGCGCCAACCACCACGAGAAGAACGAAATCAGAGCTACTCATACAGTTTTTTTATAAACACCTCATTTTTTTAATAATTCCTTAAATGCAATGAAGGCATACGTTTGTCAAGATTATAGTAGAGGAGAAAATCCAAATACAGTTCATCAAATGGACAAATAAAAGGATCAAACAAAGATCAGAATTTGTCGTCGAGGAGGAAATCGCAACCAAAGCATAAATTGGACAACTGCACATCGCGAAGAGAATGATCGGGAACAAAATCAAGGGCGTGGAGTTTAGAATGGAGCGAAATCAGAAGCCGGACAACAGCCGATCAGAGGCTGAGTTTCCGTGCCAAAGCAGAGGCACAACAGGCGATGGATTTGGACCGTGAGCATGAGCGTGCGCTTCTGTGGGGAAAGAAGTTCATGATTTGGAAGACGAAGAAGCAATCAAGCATGAAAAATATGGCTTGCAAAATATGTAGAGTGAAATGGAAGCATACCTGATGAGGAAGAGTAGAGCAAGCGTCGAGCATGGCCAGAGTAACAGTGCGGGATATTAAAGGCTTTGCCGCTGCTTTAGCTCTCGGCGGAATAGATGGAGGCTGAGCTTTCCAGCATCATGGCCGGAGTGACAGTGCGAGAGATTAAAGGTTATGCCGCTGCTTTAGCTCTCGGCGGAATAGATCGAGGCTGAACTTTCCTGCATCTTTACTGATGCTGTGCTTTCTGCGGATTAGATGAACAACCCAAAATAGATGGACGAAGGAGGAAGGTTTTGGGCGCGAGCTTTTGCTTTTTAAAACTATGAAATTTGCAGAGACATTAAAAAATGCTATGAAATTTGTCAGCTGAAAGTTAAAGTCAGCTGTGAAATGTAAGCTTTCCTTGAAGATTTGAATGTCAACTGCCATTTAATGTCAGCTTTTGCTTTTGCTTTTGCTTTTGCCCGGTAGCAGGGGATTTAGTAAGGCAAAAGTTGCATTTTGATCCGACGGCGGTGAAGCATTCTAGCATTTTGATCGTGTGGCTGAAATTTAAAATTCGGTGTTCTCCCAAAATATGCATATTACTTTATATAATAAAGATATACACACACAAGCCCGAGTTCCGGACACAGGGTTCCGCCCCTACGACCATGCACAACAGTACCCGTCCAAAGACTGCTGGCTTCGCCCGCCCCCAACGAGCTTTGCCCGCCCGCAACGGGCTTGACGAGCCCCCAACGAGCTTCGCGAGCCACTAACGGACTTCGCCCGCCCCCGACAGAATTCACAAGCCCCCGGCAGACTTCGCCCACCCGCTCGATCCTCACAGCTGAACAAATAAATCAACATTGTTTGTGTTCTTTACTATTTTACTAATAAACAAATAATATCGCAGCTAGCTTTTCGTTTTTAATTCATTTACTATGTTTTTAATTTGTTAATTCTTGAAAGAGAAAGATAGAGAGAGAGAGAGGACAACATGTTCCCTATGTAAATATTTAAGGCGATTGATATCCACACTACAATATTGGATATCCACAAACTTTTGATATCCGCACTACAACTTTTTAAAAAATTATATCCGCAAACACATTTGTTATCCGCAAAAAAAAAAAATTTAACAACTTAAAGAACAATCAAGTATGATTTATATACTTTTAACAGTCCAAAATATTAACTCAAAGTAATTGAAATATGCAATCTTTCGGGTACAAGATAGTCATTGGTAATCATAAATTGGATGCAATCTCTAAAATATCCTAAACAATCTTACAACATTTTTTTTGTAAAGTATGAAACAATGGATTATAGCTACATTACATCAATTTTTTGTTCAAGAAATTTTAGTATGAAACAATAGATCGGAAATGGCATAGATGAAGAATCAACATCAAATTTTACCGGCAGGCGGAGGTTTTGAGATGACCTAAAGGAAGAATGTGCTGCAAAAGGAAAGAAAATGAGTTAGTAAATACTTGAAATTTTTGTAAAAAAAGGAAGGAAGAGAATCCGGGCAGCAAGCCCCCGACATTTCACTTACCACCTGGGAAATGGTCCAACTTCAAGGAACCCGAAACCACCTTCAAGGAAGGCTGGAAGATGGTCGGAGAAAAGCAGGAACAAAAATGACCGGCGGAAGAAAATGGGCGGCGGGAGATGATGGGCGGCGGAAGAATCTGACCGGCGAAAGAAGCTGACTGGCAGAACGCTGGAAGATGGTCGACAAACAACGGAAATGGCTCACGAACATGGCCGGAAGAATGCGTCGAAAACGCCGTGCGGCGGAAGAAAAGGGCGATTCTCGATTTCGTCGGGACGGGGAGAGGCTGGAGGCGAAAGAAAGGCGAGTGCGGATATGTAAAATGTAAAACCCTAAAAGTTCGCTAATAACGTTTGCGGATATCCAATATTGTAGTGCGGATATCAATCGTCATATTTAATTCGGTCAGACTGTTCTGATATAGGTTGAATCATGATAGTATTCTTAATATGAAATTTATTTATAATTATTCAAATAATATAAATAGGGTTAGTCCGCACTCTGCAGGGATTAGACGGATGCTTGCATGAAAAGAGCATTCATTGCATTGTTTTAATAATAAAAATGCATGTCTCATCATGATCATAGAGAAAGAGAGAGCATTAACTTTGATTAACTGCGGGCGCCAGCTACTCGGCACCCCCCTCTCTCGCGGAAAATTTTTTGGTACACACTATGTTGAGTTCTCCAATGCCAAAGTAAATAGGACTTTATTTGTTGGGCCCACTTTATTTGCTCTCCCCCCTTATCTCTCCTGCAAGCCTCCCGCTACTGCCCTCTCTTCCCTCCCCGCTCCCTTTCTTTCTCTCTCATCGTAACTCTTTGTAGCTCTAGGACACATGATTTTTTTTGGGATGATGATGACAAAAGGAGCAAGATCCGACTGTCAGAATTGGCTCAATGAGTTCTTAATTCATCAATTTGATATTTTTTATATATGATAAAGATATACATATATTTGTATAATGAATTATTTTTCTTATTTTAATATATATATCTATATATATATATATATTTGTTTTAATAATACAAAGAGCATGCAATAAAACACGAACCACCTTCAAACAAATACACAACACATTTTAACCATAATACCAACAAACAAAGTAGGAGTCCAAGGCGGATACTCTAAGCTGAAGTGGACCAAATTTGTCTCTTTTGATCATTCTACGAATGGAGCATGGTGTGTAGTTTTTACTTTTTAGAGAACCTGCAATTGATATTACGCTTCATCGCATAATTTGCCATAGCATCCGCCACCCCATTACCTAACTACCTTCCCTATGAATGTGTGAGCTAGTAAATTGCAAAGAATTCACCAACTGAAAGATTTCCATGGCAATTTCCCATAGCCTCCATTGAGAGAAATTGTTTTTTAGATTGTCCATGACATCTTTTGTGTTATGAAATTTCCGCGATCTCTCGTCACCGGGGAACACGCGACGGAATAGCAATCACCGCAAAATAAAAGAAAAATAATGTAGAAAGAAAATCAAGCACATAGACGACACATGATATACATGATTTGAAGAGAAACTCTTACATCCACGGAGAGAGCGTCAGAGAAGTTCCACTATAATCAAAGAGTTTGAAAATACATGAAAATGAATATAGAACAATAGAAAATGGAGCGCCAATGTTTTGGACTTGCCGGCGATCAAGACGTTACCGGCCTCACTCTTCAAAACAGTCGGCCTCTTCCTCGCGGATTGAATGGAGAACCTGAGCTGAAACCTTCCTGCCTTTATATCCTGTCGGTGCCCTGGATGGGATGCTTCCACCGAGAACTCCTCATTCTACGGGCATGCAGTGGCAAATCACTAGAACGATCTGCCCTCCGGCGATTGCAGAATCCAGTGAGCGGCAAGGTATCGCTTCTTCTTCGTGAATCTGTCTGCACACCCGCGCCTACTGTTCCGGTGCCCCCCTTCTTCGCTTGTTTGTCTGCCCTAGATCAATCGCAGGTTTTCAAATATAATATATATATATACACACACACAACTGATTGAACCACCCAGTTAAAGAGCATGGGGGCAGCATAATACAACAATCTCCACATTGACGCCCCTTACGATTTGAATTCAACCTTTAGCTCCGATCTTCTTCCAAATGAGACACCTCCTCTCCCTAGGGTTACCATGATCAGCAGGTACACCTGTGAGCCAAGTCAAGACAATGCTTGAACTTAACTCCAGTCATGTGCTTTGTCAACATATCTACAACATTGTCCTCTGTGGGCACCTTCAGTAACTGAATGTCACGTCCTCCAACGAACTCACTCAGCTAATTCTTAAGAGACCCTGAGTTCTCTGTTGAGGCCCATGAACCATAAAGCTTATTTCACAGCCTCCACCACAACAATGTACTCTACCTCAATCGTGGTGAAAAAGAGATTGGGGTTCTCCAATCTATACTCGATTAAAACCAGTGTACCTATCGAAATATAACATAGGATATTAAAATATCCAGCTCATATTAAAACTCGGGTCTGTCGAGTACTGCAACTTCAAGAAAATAATTATTATTTCATCGGAAGAAAATTTAGAGAAATTATATTTATACTAAAATGTAAAAAAAAGAAAACCTAACTTGATCGAAACGCGCTTTGATTAAAGAGTGATTTCGAGCACTTCAATGGGGATGAGTTGAATGGATTTAGAGGGGGAGATGAAGGGTGGCAGCCATTGTATGGGGAGGATAGGTGCGGACTACATTGATAAAAAAGAAATGAATTATTTAATTGAGAAAATAGAGAGGAATGGCCGAGCATGAGGAGATGAAGAGTTCAAGTGGGCAGGCATAAAGAGAAGGTGCGGTTTTTATCATGGAAGAAATGAACATGTAAATGTTGAATTTTCTCAAGATGATCAACGAGATAGTCTGACGCTAAATTAATATTCTCAGAGCTATCAAGATCACACCTTGATCAAGCGGAACTAGGAAAGCAAGCTCAAACACCAATTGGCAAGAAGAATTAACAAGCAGATCATATATTTATAAACTTCTTTACAGTGTGAGGTATACATTGCGAGACATGATTTCGCCAGTACACAAGAAAAAACAGAAAGAAACAAATCAATCCGGGCGGACAGAACTGGGGACCGCCGAGACCTCCCAGTCCGCCGAAGACGCCGAGACCGCCCGAACTGCTGCTGTTAGAAGACGAATAGAACACGGAGTCCGTCGAGACCGCGAGGTCGCGCGTACACGCCGTTATTCGCTGACTGCTGCAAACTGCTGCCGAACTGAATAACAGAGCGCCTACCCGCCGAGTTCGACAGACAGGTTATTAAACTTTGAAAAGCTGAAGCAGAGAAAACTAACAAGACGCAGAAGCGACCTGGTGAGAACGCCGATTGTAACCGCAAACTTCACTAATCCTGACCGAAGTCAAAGCCAAACTCCTGGCTCCCCAGTGCTAACCGCGCAACCTGCAAACAACAACCAGTTAACTCTGATCAAACCCCCATGGCACGTCTGTAAAGTTGAGACTTGGTTAAGTGCGGCGGCCTCGGTGCATTCGAGCACTTCAATGGGGATGAGTTGAATGGATTTAGAGGGGGAGATGAAGGGTGGCAGCCATTGTATGGGGAGGATAGGTGCGGACTACATTGATAATAAAGAAATGGATTATTTAATTGAGAAAATAGAGAGGAATGGCCGACCATGAGGAGATGAAGAGTTCAAGTGGGCAGGCATAAAGAGGAGGTGATGTTTTTATCATGGAAGGAATGAACATGTAAATGTTGAATTTTCTCAAGATGATCAACGAGATAGTCTGACGCCAAATTAATATTCTCAGAGCTATCAAGATCACACCTTGATCAAGCGGAACTAGGAAAGCAAGCTCAAACACCAATTGACAAGAAGAATTAACAAGCAGATCATATATTTATAAACTTCTTTACAGGGTGAGGTATACATTGCGAGACATGATTTCGCCAGTACACAAGAAAAAACAAAAAGAAACAAATCAATCCGGGCGGACAGAACTGGGGACCGCTGAGACCTCCCAGTACGCCGAAGTCGCCGAGACCGCCCGAACAGCTGCTGCTAGAAGACGAATAGAACACGGAGTCCGTCGAGACCGCGAGGTCGCGCGTACACGCCGTTATTCGCTGACTGCTGCAAACTGCTGCCGAACTGAATAATAGACCGCCTACCCGCCGAGTTCGACAGACAGGTTATTAAACTTGGAAAAGCTGAAGCAGAGAAAACTAACAAGGCGCAGAAGCGACCTGGTGAGAACGCCGATTGTAACCGCAAACTTCACTAATCCTGACCGAAGTCAAAGCCAAACTCCTCGCTCCCCAGTGCTAACCGCGCAACCTGCAAACAGCAACCAGTTAACTCTGATCAAACCCCCCTGACACGTCTACAGTAAGTTGAGACTTGGTTAAGTGCGGCGGCCTCGGTTTTCTTATCCTCGCGCGGGGGGGGGGGGGGGGGGGGGGGGGGGGCGATGAAAGGGTGCATTCGACCACTTCAATGGGGATGAGTTGAATGGATTTAGAGGGGGAGATGAAGGGTGGCAGCCATTTTATGGGGAGGATAGGTGCGGACTACATTGATAATTAAGAAATGTATTATTTAATTGAGAAAATAGAGAGGAATGGCCGACCATGAGGAGATGAAGAGTTCAAGTGGGCAGACATAAAGAGGAGGTGCGGTTTTTATCATGGAAGAAATGAACATGTAAATGTTGAATTTTCTCAAGATGATCAACGAGATAGTCTGACGCCAAATTATTATTCTCAGAGCTATCAAGATCACACCTTGATAAAGCGGAACTAGGAAAGCAAGCTCAAACACCAATTTGCAAGAAGAATTAACAAGCAGATCATATATTTATAAACTTTTTTACAGGGTGAGGTATACATGGCGAGACATGATTTCGCTAGTACATAAGAAAAAACAGAAAAAAACAAATCAATCAGGGCGGACAGAACTGGGGACCGCCGAGACCTCCCAGTCCGCCGAAGTCGCCGAGACCGCCCGAACTGCTGCTGCTAGAAGACGAATAGAACACAGAGTCCGTCGAGACCGCGAGGTCGCGCGTACACGCCGTTATTCGCTGACTGCTGCAAACTGCTGCCAAACTGAATAATAGACCGCCTACCCGCCAAGTTCGACAGACATGTTATTGAACTTGGAAAAGTTGAAGCAGAGAAAACTAACAAGGTGCAGAAGCGACCTGGTTAGAACGCCGATTGTAACCGCAAACTTCACTAATCCTGACCGAAGTCAAAGCCAAACTCCTGGCTCCCCAGTGCTAACCACGCACTGGGGATGAGTTGAATGGATTTAGAGGGGGAGATGAAGGGTGGCAGCCATTGTATGGGGAGGATAGGTGCGGACTACATTGAAAATAAAGAAATGGATTATTTAATTGAGAAAATATAGAGGAATGGCCGAGCATGAGGAGATGAAGAGTTCAAGTGGGCAGGCATAAAGAGAAGGTGCGGTTTTTATCATGGAAGAAATGAACATGTAAATGTTGAATTTTCTCAAGATGATCAACGAGATAGTCTGACGCCAAATTAATATTCTCAGAGCTATCAAGATCACACCTTGATCAAGCAGAACTAGGAAAGCAAGCACAAACACCAATTGGCAAGAAGAATTAACAAGCAGATCATATATCTATAAACTTCTTTACAGGGTGAGGTATACATTGCGAGACATGATTTCGCCAGTACACAAGAAAAAATAGAAAGAAACAAATCAATCCGGGCGGACAGAACTGGGGACCGCCGAGACCTCCCAGTCCGCCGAAGTCGCCGAGACCGCCCGAACTGCTGCTGTTAGAAGACGAATAGAACACGGAGTCCGTCGAGACCGCGAGGTCGCGCGTACACGCCGTTATTCGCTGACTGCTGCAAACTGCTGCCGAACTGAATAACAGACCGCCTACCCGCCGAGTTCGACAGACAGGTTATTAAACTTTGAAAAGCTGAAGCAGAGAAAACTAACAAGACGCAGAAGCGACCTGGTGAGAACGCCGATTGTAACCACAAACTTCACTAATCCTGACCGAAGTCAAAGCTAAACTCCTGGCTCCCCAGTGCTAACCGCGCAACCTGCAAACAACAACCAGTTAACTCTGATCAAACCCCCCTGGCACGTCAACAGTAAGTTGAGACTTGGTTAAGTGCGGCGGACTCGGTGCATTCGAGCACTTCAATGGGGATGAGTTGAATGGATTTAGAGGGGGAGATGAAGGGTGGCAGCCATTGTATGGGGAGGATAGGTGCGGACTACATTGATAATAAACAAATGGATTATTTAATTGAGAAAATAGAGAGGAATGGCCGACCATGAGGAGATGAAGAGTTCAAGTTGGCAGGCATAAAGAGGAGGTGATGTTTTTATCATGGAAGAAATGAACATGTAAATGTTGAATTTTCTCAAGATGATCAACGAGATAGTCTGACGCCAAATTAATATTTTCAGAGCTATCAAGATCACACCTTGATCAAGCGGAACTAGGAAAGCAAGCTCAAACACCAATTGACAAGAAGAATTAACAAGCAGATCATATATTTATAAACTTCTTTACAGGGTGAGGTATACATTGCGAGACATGATTTCGCCACTACACAAGAAAAAGCAGAAAGAAACAAATCAATCCGGGCGGACAGAACTGGGGACCGCCGAGACCTCCCAGTCCGCCGAAGTCGCCGAGACCACCCGAACTGCTGCTGCTAGAAGACGAATAGAACACGGAGTCCGTCGAGACCGCGAGGTCGCGCGTACACGCCGTTATTCGCTGACTGCTGCAAACTGCTGCCGAACTGAATAACAGACCGCCTACCCGCCGAGTTCGACAAACAGGTTATTAAACTTGGAAAAGCTGAAGCAGAGAAAACTAACAAGGCGCAGAAGCGACCTGGTGAGAACGCCGATTGTAACCGCAAACTTCACTAATCCTGACGAAGTCAAAGCCAAACTCCTGGCTCCCCAGTGCTAACCCGCGCAACCTGCAAACAACACCAGTTAACTCTGATCAAACCGCGAGGATAAGAAACCGAGGCCGCCGCACTTAACCAAGTCTCAAATTAATGTTCCCTCAGTTACTGTAGACGTGCCAGGGGGTGGGCGGGGGGGGGGGGGGGGTCCTACAAAGACAAGCTTCCTTGCCTTTGCATCAAGATTTTGTCATTGAAGCATCCGGGACATGCACATAGTAAGTTGATCCAAACACCCGAAGGTGTTCCACACTTGGCTTCTCCTTCAGCAACATCTCGAAAGGAGACTTTATATTGATCGGTACTCAAAGGCATCCGATTGATGATATAAGTTGCGCAAACAAAAGGAACCCCTGGCACGTCTACTCCAGCTCTCTAACTTCCTGCAAAAGTTATAAAATTCGGAGGAGACAAACTCACCACCGTTGTCTGATCTAAACTTCTGATCCCAGGCCAAGACGGCCCTCCACCAACTTGAACTCCACAAACAGTTGGAAAGCTGTGAAAAAAAACGGCACGTGTATCTGGAGTTCATCAATCATGTATTACTGCCTCCAAGACTAGTAGTGGCGGGGTGGCTCCTTTTTGTGACTTATCAAACGGAAGGCGATGAACCTTACCGTATTGACATCCTGCGCAAACATGACCATCACCGAAGGATGATAGCTTGATAAGGGTCCTGTTTGCCATAGCTTTCAGCTTATCCATCCCTACATGCAGCCTCTCGCCAAATAGCAGTGCTATCGTTTGCCCTTATTCAACATAGGAGTTGGTTGGAACAAACAAGTTCTTTACTCTCCTCCCACGTGAGCAACATCAGCCTTTACCGCTGATACGTTGGAAACTTCACTTCTGTTGGCCCAAACAGAACGTGATAACCTGCATCTACCGCATTAGTTACAGAGAAGAGGTTATTCTTTATACCCGGTACATGATACACACTCCTTAACGTGATTGGTCCCTTATCACTACCCAAGGACACAACCCCCTCCTCTCTACTCCTACTTAAACAGTATTATCAGCAGTAATAATAGCTTCGTTAGAGTAAGTTTGGCAGCGAGGAGAACTTCAACTTGCGGTGAGGTGATGGCTACACCCGAGTCTTCAAAGTTAATGGCGGACAAGGCACGAACATAAGTGCCCGTCATGAAAGCTCTATCCTCAGTTAGAGCAAGCTTCCTCCTTGCCTGCAGCATGCCCAGGCTGCAGCTTGACCTTGCAATCACTCTTGAAGTGACCGGCTTGACACTTTAGCACTTCAAGTTCTTCTTCCAATCCTTCTTAAGGAGCAGCTCTCCTCTCTACTGATAAGAGGTTGAAGGCTCATTTTCAACAACGTTCTTCTTCTTCTTCCCTTCCCATCTCTTCTTCTTCTTGCCTGTGAAGAGCGCTTCACTACCTTTCTCAGAGAGAGTGACTCTAGCCATCTATCTAGCTAAGCTTTCTGCGAAGCAAGCAGGTTCTCAAGTTCCAACAGAGAAGGCTGAGTAAGTGGGCAGACTTATAAAGAGGAGGTGCGGTTTCATTATCATGGAAGAAATGAACATGTAAATGTTGAATTTTCTCAAGATGATCAACGAGATAGTCAACGCTGACGCCAAATTATTATTCTCAGAGCTATCAAGATCATACCTTGATCAAGCGGAACTAGGAAAGCAAGCTCAAACACCAATTTGCAAGAAGAATTAACAAGCAGATCATATATTTATAAACTTCTTTACATGGTGAGGTATACATGACGAGACATGATTTCTCTAGTACATAAGAAAAAACAGAAAGAAACAAATCAATCAGGGCGGACAGAACTGGGGACCGCCGAGACCTCCAAGTCCGCCGAAGTCGCCGAGACCACCCGAACTGCTGCTGCTAGAAGACGAATATAACACAGAGTCCGTCGAGACCGCGAGGTCGCGCGTACACGCCGTTATTCGCTGACTGCTGCAAACTGCTGCCGAACTGAATAACAGACCGCCTACCCGCCAAGTTCGACAGACATGTTATTGAACTTGGAAAAGTTGAAGCAGAGAAAACTAACAAGGTGCAGAAGCGACCTGGTGAGAACGCCGATTGTAACCGCAAACTTCACTAATCCTGACCGAAGTCAAAGCCAAACTCCTGGCTCCCCAGTGCTAACCACGCAACCTGCAAACAGCAACCAGTTAACTCTGATCAAACCCCCCTGTCACGTCAACAGTAACTGAGGGAACAGTAAGTTGAGACTTGGTTAAGTGCTGCAGCCTCGGTTTTCTTGTCGTCGTGGGGGCGGGGGGGGGGGGGGGGGGGGGGGCGATGAAAGGGTGCATTCTACCACTTCAATGGGGATGAGTTGAATGGATTTAGAGGGGGAGATGAAGGGTGGCAGCCATTGTATGGGGAGGATAGGTGCGGACTACATTGATAATAAAGAAATGGATTATTTAATTGAGAAAATGGAGAGGAATGGCCGACCATGAGGAGATGAAGAGTTCAAGTGGGCAGGCATAAAGGGGAGGTGCGGTTTTTATCATGGAAGAAATGAACATGTAAATGTTGAATTTTCTCAAGATGATTAACGAGATAGTCTGACGCCAAATTAATATTTTCAGAGCTATCAAGATCACACCTTGATCAAGCGGAACTAGGAAAGCAAGCTCAAACACCAATTTGCAAGAAGAATTAACAAGCAGATCATATATTTATAAACTTCTTTACAGGGTGAGGTATACATGGCGAGACATGATTTCACCAGTACATAAGAAAATACAGAAAGAAACAAATCAATCCGGGCGGACAGAACTGGGGACCGCCGAGACCTCCCAGTCCGCCGAAGTCGCCGAGACCACCCGAACGGCTGCTGCTAGAAGACGAATAGAACACGGAGTCCGTCGAGACCGCGAGGTCGCGCGTACACGCCATTATTCGCTGACTGCTGCAAACTGCTGCCGAACTGAATAACAGACCACCTACCCGCCGAGTTCGACAGACAGGTTATTGAACTGGGAAAAGCTGAAGCAGAGAAAACTAACAAGGCGCAGAAGAGACCTGGTGAGAACGCCGATTGTAACCGCAAACTTCACTAATCCTGACCGAAGTCAAAGCCAAACTCCTGGCTCCCCAGTGCTAACCGCGCAACCTGCAAACAACAACCAGTTAACTCTGATCAAACCGCGAGGATAAGAAAACCGAGGCCGCCGCACTTAACCAAGTCTCAAATTACTGTTCCCTCAGTTACTGTAGACGTGCCAGGGGGGGGGGGGGGGGGGGGGGGGGTCCTACAAAGACAAGCTTCCTTGCCTTTGCATCAAGATTTGTCATTGAAGCATCCGGGACATGCACATAGTAAGTTGATCCAAACACCCGAAGGTGTTCCACACTTGGCTTCTCCTTCAGCAACATCTCGAAAGGAGACTTTATATTGATCAGACTCAAAGGCATCCGATTGATGATATAAGTTGCGCAAGCCATTCCTTCCGCCCAAAAGGAACTGGGAATGTATTTTTCATGACGCCAGCACTTGCAGGTTTCCTTTAAGTGATGAATCTTCCGCTCCGCTACTCCGTTTTGTTGTGGAGTATGAGCACAATTGAGCTCTCTCGGGATCTTGTACTTCCTGCAAAAGTTAGAAAATCGGAGGAGACAAACTCACCACCGTTGTCTGATCTAAACTTCTTGATCCACAGGCCAAGACGGCCCTCCATACAGTTAGCTGGAACCTTGAACACTTCCACAAACACGCACTTCCACCTGCCCACGGCGCGCACCCGCCCACGCATAAGCTGCCAACTTCTCCTTTATGAAAAACAACCACGTGTATCTAGAGTAATCATCAATCAACACAAGCATGTATCTACTGCCTCCAAGACTAGTAGTGGCATCTTTTTCGCTCCGGTGAATTTGAAAAAATGCCCCATCATGGAATGTCACGTTTGCATGGATACACTTCAATGGTATCTTGCTCCTTGTTTGTGACTTATCAAACGGAAGGCGTTCCTTATGAGGTCACCAAGTTCATACCGCCGTGTTGACATCCTGCGCAAACATGACCATCACCGAAGGATGATAGCTTAAGCAAGCCTTTCATAAGGGTCCTGTTTGCCATAGCTTTCAGCTTATCCATCCCTACATGCCCCAGCCTCTCATGCCAAATAGCAGTGCTATCGTTTGCCCTTATCCAATCAACATAGGAGTTGGTTGCAAGAACAAACAAGTTCTTTACTCTCCTCCCAACGTGAGCAACATCAGCCTTTACCGCTGATACGTTGCTAAGAAATTTCACTTCTGTTGGCCCAAACAGAACGTGATAACCTGCATCTACCGCATTAGTTACAGAGAAGAGGTTATTCTTTATACCCGGTACATGATACACACTCCTTAACGTGATTGGTCCCTTATCACTACCCAAGGACACAACCCCCTCCTTCTCTACTGCATAAACAGTATTATCAGCAGTAATAATAGCTTCGTTACCTGAGTAAGTTTGCAGCGAGGAGAACTTCAACTTGTCTCCGGTGAGGTGATGGCTACACCCGGAGTCTTCAAAGTTAATGGCGGACAAGGCACGAACATAAGTGCCCGTCATGAAAGCTCTACCCCAGCCAGCATCCTCAGTACTAGAGCAAGCTTCCTCCTTGCCTGCAGCATGCCCAGGCTGCAGCTTGACCTTGCAATCACTCTTGAAGTGACCCGGCTGATGACACTTGTAGCACTTCAAGTTCTTCTTCCAATCCTTCTTAGGAGCAGCTCTCCTCTCTGACTGATAAGAGGTTGAAGGCTCATTTTCAACAACGTTCTTCTTCTTCTTCCCTTCCCATCTCTTCTTCTTCTTGCCTGTGAAGAGTGCTTCACTACCTTTCTCAGAGAGAGTGACTTTAGCCATCTATCTAGCTAAGCTTTCCTGCAAAGCAAGCAGGTTCTCAAGTTCCAACAGAGAAGGCTGAGTAGCCCAGCCTTGAACAGAGGTAACAAAGGCCACAAACTCCTTCCACAAGCCGCAGATTATGTGCCTTTTCATCTTAGCCTCAGATATTAGCTCATCACGATCAAGCGCTGATAACTCAGCACACAGACTCTTCATCTTCAGAAAGAACTTCGAGATGGTCAGGTCTCCTTGAGTTGTTCTAGCCAACTCATTCTCCAGAAACTATAGCCTGACCACATTCTTCCTACTGAACAACTCATTAATGGTTGTCCAAATATCAGCAGCTGAATCACATCCAATGATGTAGATCAACGTAGCGGCACCGGCAGCAAGCCCAAGGTTGACTTTCTTTCCTGGTTAAGCTGACTTTATTCTCATTACATGGCTCATAAGGATGCAGAGAGCTCTATAAACTCCGCCTTGTGATTATAACCTTGTTTTCCTCCAAATCCTCACGCAAATGGCTCAGCAGATTTCCCAATAAGTTAAATGGCCTTTAATAGGAATGCAAAACTTCCAGACTGTCGTCACCATCGACGACCTCCCATAGCTCCTTGCCCAGAAGATAACTCTGCATGCACGACTTCCACTTCTTAAAGACATTCTGGAAGTTGGCTATCTGGTTAAGAGTTCAATAACCAGACCTCTTGCGTAACTTACTTCCATTGCAACAACCTTGGTTAAGCTTCCGAAGCACAGAGCCCAACACAAGTTGATCACTGCTCAAGCAACTGAGCCTTCCTTGATAGATGGGAACCGATGTTGATCTGATTTAAGATAATCTCAAAATGAACATGTCATAATTATTTGGTTCGCGATTGAGGTAACTTGGAATATGACGCCAAATTAATATTCTCAGCGCTATCAAGATCACATCTTGATCAAGTGGAACCAGGAAAGCAAGCTCAAACACCAATTTGCAAGAAGAAGGAACAAGGATTGCATGAAAAGGGGCAAATGAGAAATATATTTATAAACTTCATTTATAGGGCGAGGAACAAATATACGTGGTGAGACATGATTTCGCCAGTACACAAGGAAAAACAGAAAGAAACAAATCAATCCGGGTGGACAGAGCTGGAGACCACCGAGACTGCCCAGTCCGCCGAAGTCGCCGAGACTGCCCGAACATTTGCTGCGATATAGTTTAGGAGGGAATTTATAAAGTTTCTTATTTTGGAGGAATTAAAAAAATGACTTTTTTCGAATTAGATTTTTGATCACTAATTAAATTATTTAGTGGAGTTACTAGTAGGTCGCCAAATTATATTTCACTAATTCTAATACTTTTGCGACTAAATTTTAAATAGGTCACAAATTAATTGCTCCGGGATATTTAGTGATGATAAAATTGCGCCATTAGTTACGCAAAAAAAATTCGTCACTAATATTTCTGTCACTGCAAACTGCTACTGAACTGAAGAACAGACCGCCTACCCGCCGAGTTCGGCGGACAGGTTATTGAACTTGGAAAAGCTGAAGCAGAGAAAACTGACAAGCCGCAGAAGAGACCTGCTGAGACCGCCAACTGTAACCGCAAACTTCAATGATTCTGATTGAAGTCAAAGCCAAACTCCTGGCTCCACAGTGCTAGCCGCGCAATCTGCAAACAACAATCAGTTAACTTTGATCAAACCGCACGGACAAGAAAATCGAGGCCGCCGTACTTAACCAAGTCTCAACTTACTGTTCCCTTAGTTAGTGTAGACGTGACGGGGGGGGGGAGGGGGTCTATTTATAGGCGGGGTGAGGAGTGTGGTCACCGCTTAAGGAATAGAGTCACCACCCCAGCTCGCAGCTAGCAAAACCCAATCCACGAAGTCCACAATGACTTAGCCGGACTTCAAACAACCTGCTCGGAATCAAAGCAAGGTGATCACCATCAAGCGGACTCTGCCGCAGTCCGCACTCACTATGCGGACAAGGCAACAACCCGCATAGCCCGCAACACAGCACCAGTCCGCCACACTGCAACACAGACAGCCACAACCCAACTGTATTATTCTGCATGCCATATGCGGACATGGCGACAGTCCGCAAACCTTGAGAGCAACGCCTCAGCCCGCCATATGAGTCCACGACCAACAGGCAGACCGCCCGGTCATCAGCGGACTCCGTGGACACTGCGGATACCCTGGACTTGCCCCAAAGTGTGACCAAGTCCAGCAAATCACCAAGAGTCTGGCGCGAGCACGGCAGACAAGGTCCCAGTCCGCCAGCTCCCAAGACAGATCACCAACGCCAAGCTCAGTCCGCCACAAGAATGCGGCTAACACTCCCTACAACACCGGAGAACTCGGCAAGGACCAAAGCCGATCTCCAAAGACAGTCCGGAATAGCGAACTCCGCGGACTCTAACCAATCCGCCACACTCCGCGGACTTATCCTCCAATCCGCGCGGTTACTCCATTACCCTCCTATCTGCAGAACCACAGGCCGAGCTGAGCACCGCCAGAGTCAGGCCGCGCAGACCGCTCCAATAGAACAACCAAGCCACCAGAGACCAACCTGGCCAGTACACCCAGGCCGCCCATGCCGCAGACTCAGACCACTCAGACCGCACGATCTGCCCCATCACCCACTTTCACTTCATGGTTTTCAACAGTAGAAGTGGCGGATGGAGGAGGAAGGGGTGGGGATATTAAATTAAAACGAATGTAGAGGTGGCTGTAGCTATATTGAGGGTGATAACTGATGGTGGAAATGGAGGTTTAATTAGGCCAAATTAAACGATGAAAAGGATGAGTTATCAGGCTATTTGCTTGATAAAAAAGGTGGCGGGTAGCAGCAAATAAAGGAGAGGTGAAATTAATTTTTATGAAATTATTATGAGGAGGAAGTGGGCTGCATGCATGAGATATACTTGGATGGGAATGATGGCGGGCATCAATTGAAGGTGACAGCAAGAATGGAGATGGTGGCGAGCAACATTAAATGAAATTCACGTGATGGATTGGGGTGGAATAGATTGCAGGGATGGCGTTGTGTGCAGCTTTGACGATGCGCGAAATCATGCAAAGGTGGCAAGAAGACTTTGCTTTCTTGCTTGGGATTGGCTTGCAGCAGCAACTTTGAAACATTTGCTCGGCTAATGTGGCCACTTCAGAAAAAAAGTCATTCTCCATCATTGGGAGCGCGACAACAATATTATTCCTACAAAAATAAATAAAACGTAAATTAGTGAACATAATATAAAACAAGAGATTTATAAGCGGAAATACTAAATATATTAGTAATTTATATAAATTATTAAACTAAAAGTTATAACAAAAATACATGTAAATTCTACTCATCACGTGGACAGAGCAACTTTGTCCTAAAGAGTGACTTTTCAACTGATAAGACCTCCATCTACAAGGAATATGTACCCTGAAATAGATCTCCTCATATCGAGGTCGTCATTGTATTAAGAATCAACGAAGCCCTCTTGACTGCTTCCCAGTATTATCGCCCTGGATTTGCCATGTATCTACTAACAACACTCACTATCTGAAGAATATTTGATCTCGTGCATATCATCACGTATATTAAGCATCCGACCACACTAGCATATTATACACTGAGCATTTTTTAACGTTCCTCCTCTGTGGTTAGACTGCTATGATGACAATCTAAAATGTTTCCTAAAGGAGTCATAACAACTTTAGATTCCATCAAGCTGAACTTTTCCAATATCTTCTAAATGTAACCAGACTGAAAAAGCCATAACATTTCTCACTTTTTGTCTCGTTTGATCTTCATCTCAAGAATCTTCTGAGTATGATCAAAATCTTTCATCTCAAATTCAACGTGTAATTTTTGCTGAATTTCTCAGGCTGACTTGCAAGCAATCAACATGTCATCGACGTAGAGCATTAGAATCAGAATGCTTTCATATGCAATGAATCCATAGTAGACATGAAAGTCGTAGATGTTGATGCGCGAAAACGGCACCACCTAGTTAACACAGAGGGGTGTTCGATCTCACGGGCAAGGTGAAGAAGAGGATGAAGGTTGCGGGGTTGAGGAAGCTTCTGAGTGATCGAGAGTGGAGCAAACTCTTGTTCAAAGGTTGCGTGGATAAAGGAGAGGTTTGATGAGCAGAGGAGAAGCTTGATGGTCAACTTGCTGGCAGTGGCGAATGACTGCAAAAATGAGTCTGCAAGCCTTGTTGATCAGCTGTGGAGGACAGGAAAACTGAGTCCGCTGGCCTTGATGGTCAGCTGTGGAGGACTGGAAAACTGAGTCTGCAGGACTTGATGACAGCAGCTGTTTTCCTCCTGCATGTCGTCCTCCCTCAAATGAGAGGTACTAGGGGCTATTTATAGGCCCGGGGAAGATATTCTAGAAGCGGGGCCCTGTGACGTCATCAAGGAGCTTGGGAGGACTCGACGAGCAGAAGAGGGCGACCTGAGGAGTGGGTTGCGGCCTGAGAAGTAGGCCGCCATGTGGGGCTGCTAAGGGGGCAGCCAGAGGAGCAGGCTGCCCCTGGGTGGCGGCCTGAGGAGCAGTCCTCCACCTGGGCTGCTGAGGGCGCGACATGGGGAGCAGGCCGCCCCTGGGTGTCAGCCTGAGGAGCAGGCTGCCACCTGGGCTACGGAGGGGGCAGCCTGAGGAGCAGGCTGCCCCTGGGTGGCGGCCTGAGTGGTCGGCCGCCACCTGGGCTACTGAGGGGGCGACCTGAGGAGCAAGCCGCCCCTGGGTAGCGGCCTGAGGTGTAGGCCGCCACTTTGGCTGCTGAGGAGCAGGCCGCCCCTGGGTGGCGGCCAGAGTAGAAGGCCGCCTCCTAGGCTACTAACGTGGCAGCCTGAGGAGCAGGCCGCCCCTAGGTAGCGGCCTGAGGAGCAGGCCGCCACCTGGGCTGCTGAGGGGGCGGCCAGAGGAGCAAGTTGCACCAGGGTGGCGGCCTAAGGAGCAGGCCGCCCCTGGGTGGCGGCCTGGGGACCAGGCCTCCACCTGGGCTGCTGCGCAGGCCGCCTCTAGTTGGCAGCCTGAGGAGCAGCCCACCACCTGAGCTGCTTAGGGGGTGTCCTAAGGAACAAGCCACCCCTGGGTGGGGGCCTGAGGAGTAGGCTGCCCCTGGGTGGGGGCCTGAGGAGCGGGCCGCCCCTGGGTGGCGGCCTGAGGAGCAGGCCGCCCCTGGGTGGCGGCCTGAGGAGCAGGCCGCCCCTGGGTGGCGGCCTAAGGAGCAGGCCAACCCTGGGTGGCGGCCTGAGGAGCAGGCCTCCATTTGGGCTGCTGAGGGGGCGGCTTGAGGAGCAGGCCCCCTGTGTGGCGGCCTAAGGGGCAGGCCGCTGCCTGGGCTACTGAGGGGGCGGCCTGAGGAGCAGGCCATCCCTGGTTGGCGGCCTGAGGAGTAGGCCGCTACCTGGGCTGCTGAGGGGGCGACTTGAGAAGAAGGCCGCCCCTAGGTGGTGGCCTAAGGAGCAGGCTGCCACCTGGGCTACTTAGGGGGCGGCCTGAGGAGTAGGCCGCCTCCTTAGGGTTGCTGAGGCAGGAGAGCTAGCGGCCTGAGGAGCAGGCCGCCCACTGGTTGGCAGCCTGAGGAGCAGGCCGTCCACTGGTTGGCAGCCTGAGGAGCAGGCCGCCCACTGATTGGCAGACTGAGGAGCAGGCCGCCCACTGGTTAATGGCCTGAGGAGCAGGTCGCCCCTGTAGGGGAGGAAACACTCTGATAGCAAGCCGGAGAGTGAGTCCGCCGAGCCCGTGACGGTTGAGTTGGTTCAGGGTTGACGCCGGCTGGGAGACCTGACAGACTTGAAGGAATAGAACGCAAGATCACCCCCTGTAGCATTAGATTGCCTCCTGTAAGAAAAAATGTCGCGCGGTTAGCAGGCCCAAACGCGCGGCCTGCGAGGGTGAGCTACAGGAACAGCCCGCCATCCCGTAGGGCACGCGGTAACTATGCGACCCTGGTTGATAGAGAAATCTGTCCTCCTATACTTGGACTTATCGCGAACTCCATGGAGAACCTGGGCAGGCCGCGACAAGCGATCTAGCTACATTAGGAAGGATCGCCGATTTCTGGGTTAACATAATCCCCGCACTTTTTGAAGTTCCGAAGGGAACTTCGAAAAAGTTAGAGACCCACAAAAATCGTGATCCACCCCAAAGGAAAGGAATAGGGCAAGGAGATATAGAACCTGATGTCTTGCATTAGAATTTTGCTAATGCCTGTCTTTTTCCTGCAAAGGAAAAGTTAGTGGAGGCATGTATGTAAGGTACATCCTGCACGTACCTTGGTTTGCCTTTGCAAAATGAAGAAGATGTGTCTTCTACTGAGTTCTGCAAAATTAAAGTGAGCAGAAAACATAGGAGCATAATAACTTGCAAGTACCTGATGGAGGCTTGCAAGGGTTTGCTGCTTTCTACAAAAGAGATGTTAGAAAGAAATATGGGATATAAAAGTAGCTTGCAAGTATGTGTGAAGAAACTTGCAAGTGTCTACTGTTCTCTGCAAAAAAAGAGTTAGGAGCAGGCAAAACATGTGAAAGTAGCTTGCAAGTACCTGTAAAGAAGCTTGCAAGTGTCTGCTGATCTCTGCAAGAAAAGAGTTAGAAGCAGACAAAATATGTGAATGTAGCTTGCAAGTACCTATGAAGAAACTTGCAAGTGTCTGCTGGTCTTTGCAAGAAAAGAGTTAGGAGCAGACATAATATGTGAAAGTAGCTTGCAAGTACCTGTGAAAAAACTTGCAAGTGTCTGTTGATCTCTGCAAGAAAAGAGTTAGGAGCAGACAAAATATGTGAAAGTAGCTTGCAAGTACTTGTGAAGAAACTTGCAAGTGTCTCCTGATCTCTGCAAGAAAAGAGTTAGGAGCAGACAAAATATGTGAAAGTAGCTTGCAAGTACCTGTGAAGAAACATGCAAGTGTCTGCTGATCTCTGCAAGAAAAGAGTTAGGAGCAGACAAAATATATGGGATTAGCTTGCAAGTACCTAGGTGAGACTTGCAGGAGCCTGCTAATCACTGTAAAGGGAAGAGTGAGCAGCTGACATATTATAATGAACTAAGATGCAAGTACCTGAGCGGAACTTGTGAGTGCCTACTAATCACTGTAAAGAGAAAGAGTGAGCAGAATACATATTATAATGAACTAAGCTGCAAGTACCTAGATGAGGCTTATTAGTGTTAACTGTTGATAAGATAAGGTTGATATGATCATATAGCAGAGGAAATATCTGACAAATTCTGCTGATCTTAACCAGATTCTAATAGCAAGGTTGATAGAGATTATGCAGGCAACGCGTATAAGATGAGCACAAGCAAAATGAATGTTTGCTAATCCTTTTGGTAGGTCGGATTTAACCTATTAACCTATGAAAGAGGCAGTTGATAAAAAAGAGGTCTATACTCGGGGATGAATAAGAAAGACTGGATGCTGCCACAGGAGATCACCCGTGGGCCTTATGCATCGATTGCCTGAGGAAGGTCATCAAAAGTATAGTCCTACTAAGAGCGGGCTAGCCGCGCATCCTTTAGAAGGGCACAAAAGAGAAAAGCACGGGAAATCCTTAGAAGGATCACTAGTCGCACTGCTCTCATATCTCAGGTTACAACATCACTGATCAATGAGACTAGTTGTGCCAAGTGGCCTAAAGCATTGTTCGTCTGTGAAAAAATCCGTGGGGTAAGGCACGGATCGAGAGTACCAAAGAGTGTTCGGCCATCACAATTGTGAGATGATTGAAGAGACAAGGCTACGCTTGATCGCCATTTCTTATCAAGCAAAGATCACTGTAACTGTAATGTATCCTAAATGGAGTACAGTAGAGCTAACACATAGGGCCTCCCTAGCACACACTCTGTGTCAGATGCCGACTAGGATCTGAAGTCCCGTATTCTTCCGCATGAGAGTTGGATAGCCCCCACTACACATATGTGAAAACTCCCCGCGATATGTGGTCATTGTGGCCTTATGCTGGAATCCAATCTCGAGGGGGACTATAGTAAGACTCAACGATATCTCATTGGTTCAGCGATCTCTTTGTCAAAGAGAAAAGTAGAGGAAGAAGCATTACAAGAAGGGAAATGTGTCAGTATAAGATCCCTGAGGTAAACTTTATTGAAAAGCACGAAGGAGCACTTAGAAGTGCTTTGTAAAGAAAATGTTTGAAAGAGTAAGAGTAAGAGTAACCAGTCAAGGTTATGAAAAAATGTTGAAGAACTATGAAGTCCTTTGCCAGCTTAGAATAGTCTTCCAAGAGCGCCCTCATCATCGGCATCGAAGGTTTCAATGGCTTTTCGAACAACGAGGAGAGGGGGCTCTTCGACTAGGCTCACCCCTCTTGAGCTGTAAGGAATGTCTGCAACCTCTTTGCCCTTTGAGTTTGCTGGATCAGGGCGATCTTCTTTGGGAAACAGGTCACGCATCTTACCTTGCCGGAGCATCCTTTGCATCAGTTGGCGGAGTGCTCGGCAGTTCTCTGTCAGGTGACCTGGCTCTTTGTGGAATTCACAATAAGGTTCTGAGTCTCCAGAACTTTAATCAGCCGGTCGATAAGGCCTTTTGTAGCTTGCCCTATCCTTCATGACTTGGCTTACTTGTAGCATGGCTTCATCTAACTCAGACTCATGCAAGTAATCGTCTTGATGTTGATGGACTGCAGCTGTTTGCGAAGATGGAGCTGGTGGTAGTAACAACTGATCTTGAGCATGATCACGGCTCAGGAAAGGATATCGATGGCGTTGAAATCTTCTTTCCCTCCTTGAGGGAGTTGGGAAATCTTTGCGAGGAGACTTCGGAGGCTGCTTGTGAGAAGGATCTTTCTCTGATATAAGCCTGGAGACGAAGCATGGGTTGCTCTTTTTGCCTCAGATGTATGAGTTGGCTAAGGTAATCAACTCTTGGTACGTTCTCGGTGCTCGGACATTGGCTTCAAAATTGAGCGGCCCTTCACTAAGACCGTGGATAAGAGCCACTCGATACATTTATTTACCAACAATCTCGATGTCCAAGATTTCTCTTTGGAATCGATCAACAAACTGAGACCAAGTTTCATTCCCACGTTGCTTGATATCAAAGAGGGCTTCAGGACTGCCCTTTCTCTTTGTGGAAGTAGAGAATCTAAGCAAGAACTCTCTTCGCAGATCATAGAACTAATCCCTCACTTGTCCATCAAAGGTTGTGACAAGGAGATTGCATTTAGTAGCGTCTGAAAGATTTTTGAGAGCAACAACTGATTCGAAAGCTTGGAGATGCTTTACTAAATCAGTCTCTGCAGTGTAGATTGGTAACCGTGGCTCTCTGAAGTTTGCTGGAGTAGGTTCAAGACAAACATTCTTTGTAAAGGGTGACTGTTCTCCTTGCTCTCCTACAACATAAGGATGAAAGGGGGCATAGGTTGTAGCTGCAAAAGAAGTAGGAGGAGGATAGAAGGGAAAAGCTGCTGCAGGAGCAGCAAAGGCAGGAGCTGATGGGTAAGGATGACTTCCCTGAAAGTTGAGAAATCTTGCAGGACTTCCCCGGGCTGCTTCCCGGAAGAAGTTTTGACGAGTTGCAAACTCTTCATCTTGAGGTTGCAAAGGGGCTGCAGGCCCTTGCGGAAAGGTTGGTGTGTAAGGAGGATAGAACGGTGGGAAAGCTGGAGGATAAGCTTGTTGATTCTCCAATATTGGTGTTGAATTGACTGGAGCAGTTGGAGCAACCGGAGCTGCTGCAGGATGAGTGTCTAATCGCTGTATGATTGCAGCAATAATTTGGTTGATTGCTTGGAACTGCTGAGCATTTTCACGGCGCGATTGCTCGAAGGCCTCCCAGAGAGGATCTTCACTGGGACTTGGAGCAAGGTTCTTAGGTGTTTGATGGTCTGACATGGCTAACTGTCGCTGTTCACCGTCTGTTCAGATCTGAAGGTCGGGTGTTAACTGTTGATGTGCGAAAATGGCACCACCTAGTTAACACGGAGGGGTCTTCGATCTCACGGGCAAGGTGAAGAAGAGGATGAAGGTTGCGGGGTTGAGGAAGCGTCTGAGTGCTTTAATTTGGAGCAAACGCTTGTTCAAAGGTTGTGGCGATAGAGGAGAGTTTTGATGAGCAGAGGAGAAGCTTGATGGTCGGCTTGCTAGCAACGGCAGAGGACTGTAAAACTGAGTCTGCAAGCCTTGTTGATCAGCTGCGGAGGACTGGAAAACTGAGTACACATGCCTTGATGGTCAGCTGTGGAGGACTGGAAAACTGAGTCCGCAGGCCTTGATGGCTGCGGTAGTTTTCCTCCTACACATTGTCCTCCCTCAAATGAGAGGTATCAGGGGCTATTTATAGGCCCGGGGAAGATCGTCTAGAAGCGGGGCCCAGTGATATCATCAAGGAGCTTGGGCGGACTCGGCGAGCAAAAGAGGGCGACCTGAGCAGCAAGCCACCCCTAGGTGGCGGCCTGAGGAGTAGGCCGCTACTTGGGGCTGCTAAGGGGGTGGCCTGAGGAGTAGGCCGCCCTTGGGCGGCGAACTAAGGAGCAGGACACCACCTAGACTGCTGAGGGGCCGGCCTGAGGAGCAGGGCGCACCTGGGTGGTAGCCTGAGGAGCAGGGCGCACCTGGGTGGCAGCCTGAGGAGCAGGCCTCCACCTGGGCTGCTGAGGTGGCGGCCTGTAGAGAGGACGCCCCTGGGTGGCGGCCTGAGGGAAAGGCCACCACCTGGGCTACTAAGGGGGTGATCTGAGGAGCAGGCTGCCCCTGGGTGGCGGCATGAGTGGCAGGCCGCCACCTGGGCTGCTGAGGGGGCGGCCTGAGGAGTAGGCCTCCCCAGGGTTACGGCCTGAGGAGCAGGCCGCCACCTGGGCTGCTGAGGGGATAGCCTGAGGAGCAAGCCGTACCTGGGTGGCGGCCTGAGGAGCAGGCCGCCACCTGAGCTGTTGAGGGGGCGTCCTAAGGAGCAGGCCGCCACCTGGGCTTCTAAGGGGGAGCCTGAGGAGTAGGCCGCCCCTGGGTGGCGGCCTGAGGAGCAGGCCGCCACCTGTACTGCTGAGGGGGCGACCTGAGGAGTACGCGACCCCTAGGTGGCGACCTGAGGAGCACGCTGCCACCTGGGCTGCTGAGGGGGCGGCCTGAGGAGCAGCTCACACCTAGGTGGTGGCCTGAGGAGCAGTCCACCAACTGGGCTGCTGAGGGGCGGACTAAGGAGCAAGCCGCCCCTTGGTGGCAGCCTGAGGGGTAGGCTACCCCTTGGGATGCTGAGGGGGCGGCCTAAGGAGCAGCCCGCCCCTTGGTGGTAGCACGAGGAGCAGGCTGCCACCTGGGCTGTTGAGGGGGCGGCCTGAGGAGCAGGCTGCCCCTGGATGATGGCCTGAGGAGCAGGCCCCACCTGCGTTGCTGAGGTGGCGTCCTGAGGAGCAAGCCGCCTCCTTAGGGTTCTAAGCCAGGAAAGGGGGAGGCCTGAGGAGCAGGCCTCCCACAGGTTATCAGCATGAGGAGCAGGCCGCCCACTGGTTGGCGTCCTGAGGAGCAGGCCGCCCACTGGTTGGCGTCCTGAGGAGCAGGCCGCCCCTATAGGGAAGGAAATACTCTGATAGAAAGCCGAAGAGTGAGTCCGCCGAGCCCCTGACGGTTGAGTTGGTTCAGGGTTGACGCCGGTTGGGAGACCTGGCAGACTTGAAGGAATAGATCGCATAGATCGCCCCCTGTTGCATTAGATTGCCTCCTGCAAGAAAAAATGCTGCGCGGTTAGCAGGCACAACCGCGCGGCTTGCGAGGGTGAGCTACAAGAATAGCCCGCCATCCCGCAGGGCACGCGGTAGCTATGCGACCCGGGTGGACAGAGAAATCTGTCCTACTACACTTGGACTTATCACGAACTCCAGGGAGAACCTGGAGTAGGCCGCGACTAGCGAGCTGACTATATTGGGAAGGATCGCCGATTTCTGGGTTAACAATACTGGCTCTTGTTGTAGTCGTGTGATTTTATGAAGGCGTCAAACCTCTTATACCACATCCTCAGAGCCTACTTCAGACCATAAAGAGACCTTTTTAGCTTGCACACCTTTTACTTATCATCAGGTCGAATAAACTCCTCAAGCTGCAGTATATAGATCTCCTCCTCTAGGCTGTTGTGAACAAAAGCAGTCTTCATGTCCATTTGCTCCAGCTCCATGTCCCACATAGCTATCATGGCGAGTAACACCCAAATGGAATAGTGTTTCACCATAGGTGAGAAGATTTCTTCAAAGTTGACTCCATTCTTCTGCGTGAACCCCTTGACTACGAATATGGCTTTCTATTTCCACTAATCCATTCCTGATGTGGATGCATATTTCTTGAACACTTATTTGGAACTGATTGCCTTAGCCCCTTTTGGTAGACCAACAAAGTCCCAAGTTTTAATTTCTGAAGAGATTCTATCTCTTCCATCATAGTAGCTTTCCACTGAGAGTTGTCGATATTCTCTATAGCTTCTTGATAAGAACAAGGGTCTGAGGAGATCACGTGAAAGTCATATGCTACAATGTCCTATAGCCTGAGAGGCAGTGTGACCTCTCTCCTAGTATAACATCCAATTTCCTTGTAGACCCCCTTAACACAAATTTGGTCAGGACTTGTGGTGATTGTGATGAGTTAGGCTAGTTGGTGAACTAAGGACCCAATGAGTTATGGTGAACTCACATGGGGCCACTATATTATACAAGTTAACCTTGGTCAAACTAGCCCAAATTGAACTCACAACCACAAATTGACTTTACCACTATGTCCCTAACCCTAAAAGAAACCTACTTAACCATAATACCCATGATATGGTCAACTAATTTGGCCAAATAGGCCAAAGTTAAATGACCTTACCCATCTCATTTTCTCTTTTTTATTCAAAAAATAGTAAATTTAGGATACCCGGGAATCACCTCAAAAAATACCAATCATTTTCTCTTTTTTATTCAATATTCAAAATCACTCCAAAAAAAGCAAATCAAAAAATAGTAACAATTAAAGAAAGTTCACCAAAAACGAACTAATTGGATTCTCAATTAGAAGATAATCAACCCTTTTTTATATAACTAGAATGGCCCTCACAAATTGCAGATACTAATTTGGTAAGAATCAATCGAATAGAAGCTATAGCATCATCGTTGGCCGGAATAGAAATATCTGCAGCAAGATCTGGGTCACAATTTGTATCAATTAAACAAATTGTTGGAATACCCAAAATGACACATTCTCGAAGAACCATATATTCTTCTTGCTGATCGACGATAATTACAATATCGGGCAATCCCGTCATATATTTGATCCCACCCAGATATGTTTGCAAGGTAGATAACTTTCTCTTCAATATTGCTGCATCTCCTTTAGGAAGACAATTGAGTTTTACAAGGATGAAATGGTGTCATATGCTCAATTGACACCATTATGCCCAATTGACCTTCAATATATCAAATTGACCTTACCCATATCATCCTAACCACTAAGGGAGGACATTAGGTCAATAATCACATAGTGGTCTCAACCAATTTCATGAAATTGATCAAAGTCAACTTTGGGTCAACATAGTCCAAATCAACCAAATTAAGATTAATTGGTCTTCAATTGGCGAAATTGACATAAAGTTCAACCCTATAACATCATTAGGGACTCCATGGACCCAAAATCCCCAATCATCAATTAAGATTCACTGAATTTTATCGAAGTCAAACTTAGACCAATTTTGTTCAAAATCACACATTTTGAGTCAATTGGCCCAATTGGGGCATCACCATGACCTAACCCACATTGGGTGGTGTCACTAGACTCAAGACCAGCACTTGGGATCAGTCCACACATCAATTGACCAAGTCAAACTTTCAAGTCAACCATATTCAAAGTAAGCCCTAATTATGAAATTAAAAGCTCAAATAAAATTCATTTGGTCTAAGCCCTAATCCAAAGCCCATCTAGTAAGCCCATAAGACAATTGACTCCCTAAGCCCCTCTGAATTTGAATGGAGGAATTTGATGGAGGGAAAAATAGGAATTTACCTTATTTGGAGGATAAAGAGGAGGAATACATGGAGATCTTGCCACTTGACACTCTCCTCATCTTCCCAAGGGCTGCTAAGTGTGTTTCCCATGGTTTGGGACTGCTCTCCATTTAATTCAGTCAGCTGACAGCCAGGATAGAGGGAGAAAGAGCATTCAAATTGCCTTGGACAAAATCCCCTTAATAGTATCAAGTGATACAGTGTAACACCTCCCCTATAATGACCATATAATATGGGTTTGGCCGAGACCCACAACATATAGACATCACAGCTTTAGCATTAAAAAGTGATATAAAGAACTATACATCTCAAAACACAAAGAACAAGATAGCAAAAACACAACCAATACAGAAGTTATCCACAACCATAAGAGTCCAACATCGCCTTAAGGCTTTGCAACAATCAAATGTCAAAAACTGTATTAACAACAAACAGAGCAATGTGCCTTAGCACTCCTAGGCTACCTCAGTGTGCAAGCCAGATTGCAGTTCATGGAACAAAACATTCAACACTTCATAAATTAATAGAAGAGAGAACACATCAGTAGGCTTGGGACTTTTTGGCCGGCGAGCTTGCTCCAACGTGCAATACTTGCTGATGAGTCCGATATTTATAGGATTTTTCGGACTCATCTGGGCTGGTTTTCTCACTCGTGCACTGCATTTCAACCGGTTATCGGTTATATTTGCATCATTCGGTCACAGACCATTTTGTGCACTATTTTGGCCCATTGGTGTGCAATTGCGCATGCTGTTATTGGGGGTATGCACATGGTGCTCCCCATGGCTCTTTCCTGCTGTTTTCTTAGCTTTATATTTATTGCTGGGAGATTGTGCTCTAGTTTTGGTTTTGTTGTACAGTTGGTTCGTTTTTCCCCAAGGCTGGAATTCTGTCTTAAGGAAAATGCACGGTCGTGTGTTTCTTTCACGCACGGTTTGCGCCGGATCGTGCATTTTTGTTAGCTGGAAGAACATCGAGCCGAGCTCGACGAATTTCGTCGAGCTGAGTTCAACGATCCTCACGCGCGGTTGACGCACGGTTTCTTCAAAACCGTGCGCGAAGGAAACACATGGTTTTCCTGTAGCTTTCTAGTTTATTCTTTTCTGTGGTTAATCGTGCGATTTTTTCGCGCATAGGTGGAAGTTCTTGTGCCCGAGTAAAACGCACGGTTCTCCTGTGTGTCCCTGTCTTCCAGCTCTCTGTCGATACCCGTGCGATGTCCTTCACGCACGGGCGGAACTGCCCGTACGCGAAGGAAAACGCACGGGTCAACGCTTCTCCTTCCACAAGCTTGATCTGGAAGTTAATATCGCACGGTTTGCGCACGGTCGTGTGCCAGACCATGCGTGCCTATTATTCTGACCTTGTTCTATTTAAAGAGCAAATTTCTTCTTCTTGAGGAGACTTCCGATTGAACCCAACCCAGCCGCCGTTTTCTTCTCTTCTGAGTGGGGAAACTTTCCCCTAGCCGTCATTTTCTCTCTCCTCATTGGAGAGTTGATCCGGCCACCATTTATACTCCCAAAGCTAGCAAATTCTTCACCTCCGGCCACCACTGTCATCTCCAAGCTCCAAGCTCCATGTCAAGCTCAAAGGTTACTGCATCCATGAAGTTCTCCGGTTAGAACCGACCAGCAATCATTCACGAAGAAGACAGGATATTCGAAGGAAGTGACAACCCTTTTTGGTTCCCGAACGTCATCCGAATACCGGGCTCGAACAAGGCTCGACAACCCTTGACTCCGACCTTGAATCTCGGATAGCCTTTGTGCGTTTGGTTGTTTCTCTTCACCTTTACTTGTAGCTTTTCCTTTTTCTGAATATTTGGAGCGTTTGAATGCTGTGTACGAATATTATTAGCTTGAATATTTCAGCATGTTTAGGTGTTGATTTATTTTGTTTCTGCATATTGTTGTGAAACATCAGATTTTCTCTTGTGCTAGTTACGATTGAGCCATTCTAGCGATTGCAAGAAGCATGCGTTACGAAGAGGTGATTGCGACCCTCATTAGCTCATCCATCTTCCCTTTTACTCTATAGAGTAATCCACCAAAGAGACGCGGTGACGGTGACCCACAATAGTTTTCATATTGTTGTTAACTTAGGAATCCAAATCAAAAACCCCCTTTGGTTACTTTTCGGCTTGCAATCCCTTTTTTATATAGCGAAATCACACTCCCTACTTGCACTCCTTGAGAGATCGGTATCCGGGGATTCAACTCCTCGTATTATTACTTGACTATGATCGGTACACTTGCCGCCACATCAAGTTTTTGATGCCGTTGCCGGGGAGTTCAACCGTTGTGTGTATTTTTCTGCTGAAAAAGTTTGCAAGTGCTGTTGGTATTTTTGAAAGAATTTTTTTTGTGTTGTATGAAAGATCCCAACTCTGATGAAAGGGTTGAAGTTCATATGGTTGAGGTAGAAACTGCACGTGCGAGGCGAGCTCGCCTGCGTGCTGCTGCTGCTGAAGAAGGAATGGAGAATAATGGCCAAGGAGATCGGGTTGTCGCTGACCAAGAGGTGTTCCAGCCACACATTAGGACAATACGTGATTTCACAACCCCGACTACAGGAAGTGTTTACCCTGGTTTTGGGCCGACCATTGTAAACAATCACTTTGAAATAAAACCTACCATCCTGAATATGATCAGGAATAATACGCAGTTCTCGGGATTGTCGAGTGAGGACCCGCAGCTCCATCTGGCGGAGTTCTCGGAAATTTGTGGCACTTTCCGGTATGCTGAAATTTCTGACGACGTTCTAAAGCTGAGGTTGTTCCGGTTCTCGCTGAGGTACAAGGCAAAGAATTGGATACACACCATTGTTCCAGGGACCGCTACTACTTGGGAGGCATTGTCCTCTATGTTTTTGACAAAGTTCCACTCGGTGGATAAGGTAGTGAATGCTCAGAGGGATATTACGACCTTCCGACAACTAGACCATGAGACGCTATCCGAGGCGTGGGAGAGATTCTTGGAACTGCAGCGTCGATATCCAGACCACCGCTGTGAGCTGTGGAATCTAGTTGAAATATTTTATTTTGGTATTGAGCGTAATTTCAGGGCAATGATCGACGCGGATGCTGGTGGCACCATAATGAACTTATCTCCGGAAGAGGCATTGAGGATACTTCGAGATACCGCATCCCATAGCACTTATTGGACCGCTGGAAGAAATGACCCTAGAGGGGCGAGGAATTTTTTTGAAGTTAATGCTGTGGTGCAGCAATCAGAGGCAAGCCATCACACTTTAGATGGAAGGAATATGTTGAACAAATCAAACCCTCCTCCAGCTCGGTATATGAACATATCTTATCTGGGTTGTGGTAACCCTGGCCATCATGCCTATGAGTGCACCGCTGGAGAAAGCATTGCTGATCCGTCAGGTATAATGTCTGATGAAAATATGAATTTTTTAAATAGTCAAAATCACAATGTTCCTTTTAATAATGTTTATAACACCAATGCGAGAAATCATCCCAATTTATCATGGAGTCAGAATGCTCCCGGTCAATGATGGCAGGGAGGCCAGCATCAGATTGATGCCCAAGCCTCTAGTAGCTAGCCGCGATCGCCGCATATGGGTTACAATCCTAACGTGCAAGGAACTCAAAAAAGTGTTGTGGAAGAGATGATGGAGAAGTTTGTGGAGATGGCCAAATCTAATATGGCCACTCAAACCGCATCTATGAGGAACTTGGAGACACAGCTGGGTCAACTGTCCCTTGCGTTCTCCGAGCTTACTCGCGACACCCTCCCTAGTGATACGGAGAAAAATCCCTGTGAGCAAGGGAAGAGTGCTGGGGATGCGGAGGAGTGCGAAAATAATGAATTGGCCGTCAAATGTGAGATCAATGCGGTAGAGACAATAGCTCTATGCGATTCTAGATCATCCTGCAATCTTCTTGCTTTGCAAGATGTGGGAAAATTAAATTTAAGTATCAAATCTGATATCCAGAAATCTCTAGTGCTAGCGAATGGATAAGTAGTTAAGACTGATGGTGAGATCAAAGATGTGGAAGTAATTATGAATGGGGCTGCTGTAGTCACTGACTTTCAAGTTTTAGGACATGTGGGTAACATGTCAACACGCATCTTAGGACTCCCATTCCTGAAAGCCAGTGAAGCTACTTTGCAATGCAATGTGAGTGGTGTCACTTTGGCTCCTAAAGTCAATCTAACTCTACCATCTTCACCTATGCATATTAGCTCAAATGAACATGGAAAATTGTTGCAATTAAATGATTCATTATCTAATGTGTCTAGTGCTGCTAAGACATGTTTTCCACAGAAGGAATGCGCGCGGGTTAAGAAAGTGATCGAACCGCTGTCGGTAGCTGAAGGAGAGATAGGGATAGAATCACTTGACGTGAAATAAGATTCTGTTGAGAAGATACATGAGTTGAGCACGCACGTTGATAGCGTGCAGAAAACTGAATTGAAATCTTATATTTGTTTGAACAAAGTTTGTAAAACTATTAAACAGGTAACTTGGGCTGAACTTTCACCTACTGTGGGTTAGGAAAGGATGCTCCCGGATGCAAAAGATAAACTTGTTGCTGAACTGGTGGGTGTGATCATACCACCCTGGCGATCCCCTTTTGTGGATCTGAAATGAAAGGAGCTGCTCCTGCGCAAGGCACAGAATTTTGCCTGTCGGCATGAGAAGGACAAGGTTAGTGGCAGGGGAGACCATCTTCCATGGGCACTAAAGCCTTCGCCTCGTCCTCATCTCACATGGTAGGGGGGATCTATCACAAATCAGCATTCGACTGAAGAGTGAAGGATCTCCTGGGTTTTCCCATGTTGCTTTTTCTAGTTTCATCTTCTGCTTACTGCTGCGTGTATTTGTAGACCTTTCTCATTTGTTTTGAACTTATTCCCTGAACAATATTTATATAACTACTAATACATGTATTTGGTCCACCTTAAGGATGGTAAAGAAAAGGGTTTATAGGAGACAACGCAATATTGCCGCTTTTAATTTGCTCAATTTTGCTGCTGTTGTTATATGCTTATAGTATGCGTGGTTGGAGATATTCTCTTATACTGGTGGAGTTAGTTTGTGTGGTGTACTATCTGCTGAAATTAACGCCAATCTTCTGGTATGCTCATTTGCTGAGCATGGGGTAACCTCTTCCCTCAACTTGTTTTTTGACTCTTATTGCAAATAATGGTTAGATTGTTTAGTATAAGTTTGGTGGGGGAAAATTTCATGAGTTACCTTTGCACATGCACTTGCATACCATAAGAGTATTTTCATTTTCAGTTATTATTTTATCATGACAGCATTGTGCACCTACACCGCATGAGTGCGCACTTAAGCACGCGCTCGGCCCAAGTTTAATTTATTTCTTTTGTGCTAACTTTAAGATAGTGGTGCTGGCTTAGGATTTTAGGATAGGGTAGTGTGAAACTCGTGCGGTTCTCCTAATCGAGGACTCATGAGGTATAGAAATAGTATAGAATTAATTTTTCTTTATGCTCGTAGATTTATGCTTTTCTGCATTTGTAAATAATGTTTGTACTACCCAAAACTGTGGAATCTGGAGTAATCGAACAGTAGTGTAAGAATATGTGTAGCCGCCACTAGCCTCGTATTGCTCGAGTCGAGAGGAAGGATAATCTTTCTCAGTGGCTAAGAACTTGCCCCAAGCTACTCTCAAAGCATTGGTGCACGGTTAGTCTAGCGTGAGCGTGATGTAGTTCGTCTTTTTGGCCAGGTTGAGCCTTGTTCCCAGTCCTAACATTAATCCTTGTTAGCCCATTTTGTGCCTACCCATCCTTTTGATTTAGCCCCACTACGCGATCACCAAGGCCTTAAAGCTTTGACCAGTTGCACACCCCTATTTCACTGTAGTAGTTTGATACTTCTTCCATTGGTGTTGTGGCTGTGATATTTATTTGTGGTTGCGCGGTGAAATTATTTTGAAAATTAGGGCTGACTGTGCTATGTAAAAATAAAAAATCTAAAAAAAAGATTTATATATGTGTTGATGAAATAAAAGAAGAAAGTGGAAATGCATAGTTTGTGGTGGTAGGTAGTGCACACACCCATGTTGTCAAGTTCAAGTCTGGTGGTGTGGTGCACCGACATGTTTTGTAGGCAAGAGGATTGCATTTGTTTGAGCTCTTTTGGGATGTGCGTAGCCATCGTTCTTACCCCTTTTACATCCTTACCTACGTATTTATCCAAGCCCCACTTCTACCCTAAAGTCCTACGGATTCGCGCTTGAGTCATACTAGCTCCGTGGAGAGTGTGCGAACGGGCAAGCGTATGGTCCCCTACATTGATGGATTTCTTTGGAGGTGATCCCGAGCCCCGGTGTTTGGCAATGCTCAACTAAGTTGCCTGCATACTTTCTTCCTACGCATAACCAAACGATTCTCCAGGATTCTATTTTTGAGTAGTTACAATACTTATTTATACTTGTCAAAATTTATAAACTTCGTAGCATAATTAAAAAGTGTATCTGTTATATTTTTATGCCCATGCTATTTTTTTGATTTCTCGCTTTACCATATTTTTGAAATCTCTAAGCCAGCTAGCTATTTTCTAGTCCACGGAGGGATGATTTGCTCAGGATGAGCAAATGTTTAAGTCTGGTGGTGTGATGAGTCCGATATTTATAGGGTTTCTCGAACACATCTGGGCTGGTTTTCTCAGTCGTGTACTGCATTTCAATCAGATATCAGTTATATTTGCATCGTTCGGTCATGCACCATTTTGTGCACTGCTTTGGCCCATGCGTGTGTAATTGCGCATTCTGTTATTGGGGGTATGAACATGGTGCTCCCCATGGCTCTTTCCTGTTGTTTTCTTAACTTTATATTTATTGTTGGGAGCTTGTGCTCCAGTTTTGGTTTTGTTGTGCAGGTGGTGCGTTTTTCCCCAAGGCTGGAATTCTGTCTTAAGGAAAATGCACGGTCATGCATTTCTTTCACGCACGGTTTGCGCTGGATCGTGCGTTTTAGTCAGTTGGAAGAATGTCGAGCCGATATCGACAAATTTTGTCGAGCTGAGTTCGACGATCCTCACGCACGGTTGACGCATGGTCTCTTTGAAACCGTACGCGAAGGAAACACACGGTTTTCCTGTAGCTTTCAAGTTTCTTCCTTTCTGTGGTTAATCATGCGATTTGTTCGCGCACGGGCGGAAGTGCTCGTGCGCGAGTAAAATGCACGGTTCTCCTGTGTGTCCCTGTCTTACATCTCTCTGTCGTTACCCGTGCGATGTCCTTCACGCACGGGCAGAACTGTCCGTGCGTGAAGGAAAATGCATGGGTCAACGCTTCTCCTTCAGCAAGCTTGATCTGGAAGTTAATAACTCACAGTTTGCGCACGGTCATGTGCCAAACCGTGCGTGCCTATTTTTCTGACCTGCTTCTATTTAAAGCGCATATTTCTTCTTCTTGAGGAGAGTTACGATTGAGTCTGACCTAGCCGCCATTTTCTGCTCTTTTGAGTGTGGAAACTTTCCCCTAGCCGTTATTTTCTCTCTCCTCATTGGAGAGTTGATCTGCCACCATTTCTACTCCCAGAGCTAGCAACGTCTTCACCTCCGGCCACCACTGTCATCTCCAAGCTCCAAGATCCATGTCAAGCTCAAAGGTTGCTGCATCCATGAAGTTCTCCGATTTGAACCGGCCAGCGATCATTCACGAAGAAGATGAAATATTCGAAGGAAGTGACAGCCCTTTTTGGTTCCCAGACGTCATCCGAAGACCGAGCTCGGACAAGGCCCGACAACCCTTAACTCCGGCCGTGAATCTCGGAAAGCCTTCGTGCATTTGGTTGTTTCTCTTCACCTTTACTTGTAGCATTTCCTTTTTCTGAATATTTGGAGCGTTTGAATGCTGTGTATGAATATTATTAGCTTGAATATTTCAGCATGTTTAGGTGTTGATTTATTTTGGTTCTGCATATTGTTGTGAAACTTCAGATTTTCCCGTTTGTTAGGTGTGATTGTGACGTTCTATCGATTGCAAGAAGCGTGCGTTATGAAGAGGTGATTGTGAGCCTCATTAGCACATCCATCTTCCCTTTTAATCTCTAGAGTAATCCACCAAAGAGACGCGGTGACGACGACCCGCAATAGTTTTCTTATTGTCGTTAACTTAGGAATCCAAATCAAAAACCCACTTTGGTTACTTTCCCGCTTACAATCCCTTTTTCATATAGCGAAATCACACTCCCTACTTGCACTCCTTGAGAGATCGATATCCGGGGTTTCAACTCCTCAAATTATTACTTGACTACGATCGGTACACTTGCCATCGCATCACTTGCCTTGTAAAGTTTTGTTGTAACGTGGGTCAACAAAGGCTGACCTCAACTATGTAACAAATACATCTCCTCCCGGCCGTCCCTTACGGACCCCAGGGCACTCCATCACCCCGCAGGTCATCACTTCGTATGCAAATGTACATAAAATAGAGAGTAAAGCAACTGTTTTGGATGGCTCATATAACAAAATATTTCTAGGTTGAGCATTTAATAAAAGTGGCCTATAATGCAACATGTATGCAAACTGAGGTTTCACCCAAGTTACCCTATAATGTGCATGAATCTAACAAATCATCATGCATAAAACTCCATAATCATCCATACGGGTACTTCCAATTTCCCCTAACAACATTCAAGCTGCAATACAGAACTCTTGCCTATGCCCCAACCGCTCATGGGTCTCAAATCCGGGCCTACCTATAAGCTCTGACTCGCACGTCGGTTCCGTCACACAAACAAACTGATGATAAGAACCATTACTTGACCCCGCCTGCTCGTGGACTTCATCGCCTGACTTGTTCAAATCTTGGCATTCTTATCAGTTTCACAGAAGGGGACTTATCTAAACGGGACACTCTCCACATGTGACTTGCAACGTCACGAGCTAGTCAGCCGACCATAGAGACCAAGTCAAGCCTTGACAACCGGACTTATCAATTCCATCTTAAATCACTATTCGTTCTTATTAGAGACCAGGCGGTTTTATATCTAGCCCCAGCGGAATGCAACTCTTAACAGTCTGGTAGTTTGGCTCAGTGATCTAGTGGTGAACCTCAATGGCGGTTTGAGGGATAGTCGCAGCAGCGGACTGGGCGTTATCCGCAACAGCGGTCAGGAAATTAGCCGCAGCAGCGGTATGGTGATTAGCCGCAGTAGTAGTCTGATGGTTAGCCGCAACTATGGTCTGGTGGCTTGCCGCAGTAACGATCTGATGGTTAGCCGCAACTGCGGTCTGGTGGCTTGCCGCAAAACGGTATGATGGTTAGTCGTAACTGCAGTCTGGTGGCAACTCATATTTGTGGTCTGGGGGTCTGCACTAGCGGTCTTCCCTGGCAGTCTGGCAGCTTTCCTCAGTTGAAATTGGGTGATCTTCAGCTGTTCTTTGTATAGTGTGCAGTTTGACTTTGTCAAACCATTTAAGTCGCACAGATTATATTTAGTCCCACATCGTTTGTTGTATTCTCTCACCTCCACTGTTTTCTATAAATATGGGGGGCATATCTATGTGATAATTATTTATTTGGAGCAATAAAATTTGTATTTATTTAGCTCTTTTTCACATGGTATCAGAGTGAATCGGTCCTTTGCTCCAACTTGTTTGTAGTTTATTTGTCTAACCACTTCCGATCTACTTCTTTTGGTCTTCGTCCAGTTTTCTTCCCGCCCTGCCCTACTTTGCTTGTCGTTGTTCCTACGGCTTCTTCCTTTGTGACTTGTTCTGTTTGCGTGGCCTTCCTTGCTAACTATGTTTTTTGTGCTTTCTTGCTTATGGCTGCTAGTTTGTACGACCTTTATGGGTTTCTTACCGCGCTCCATTCTTTGCTTGTCGCTTCACTTTGCGACTTGTTGTGTTTGCATGACTTCTCTGCTTGTCGCTCTTCTTTGCTTGTTCGTACTTCCTTCTTTATCTCGTGTTCCTGCGGCTTGTTTCTTCTCGTGTGGGTTGTTTTCTCTACTTGCGTGGTCTCTTTCTCTCTTTTCTCTTCTCTTCTGGCGCGGGTTGTTATCTCTACTCGCGCGGTCTCTCTTTCTGCGCCTATTCTCTTCCGGCTTCTTACTCAACCTTGCAGTTTGAGTCTCTGTCGGTTTTCTTTTCTTCGTCATGCTCTGTCTGCGGCTTATTTTCCGACCTGTTTGTCGGCCTGTTCTCTTTTTGCTCTTTTGCTGGCTTGTGTCTAACTGTGCGGTTAGTCTCTTTTCTTTCTGGTTTTTTTCTCCTTGAGGTCATTTTCTCTTGTATCCTCTATAACTTATGCTCTTTTGGCCTCTTTCGATAAGTGGATTATTGAATCTCGGGCCACTTGTCACATGACCGACAATTCTGGTTTGTTCTCCTGTTTGAACAACCAGAAATGTGTATCTCCTGTGGTTATTGCCGATGAGACTTCTACTATTATGCATGATGCAGGCACAGTGCACATCACTCCATCTTTGCAGCTTGAGGACACTCTTTATGTTCCCACTTTTTCGTAGAATTTGCTGTCTGTTCATACTCTTTGCACACAGTTGCAATGCACTGTTACTTTTACTACCACTACATGTTCTTTCTGGGATTCTGCCTCTGAGGCTACATTTGTTATTGGGACTACGAGTGGTGGCCTCTTATTTTTTGATAATGTCGTTGCTATTTTTGCTTCTTCTTCCCATCAGCAATGACATTATCGTCTTGGCCACCCTCCTTCTCGCCTCATCTACCACTTTCTTCCAGATCTTCCTTAAGAGGATTCCCCTTTGAATTGTGAAGCCTGTCACCTTGACAAACATCATCACTCTTCTTTCCCAGCACGAACGGGACGTAGTTTTTCGCGTTCTTTTGAACTAGTTCACTTTGATATCTGTAGTCCTGCTCCTACCGCCACTGTTGGTAGAGGTTGCTTGTACTTTGTCACTTTTGTTGATGATTTCTCCAGGTATACTTGGTTGTATCTCTTGAAAGATCGTTCTTAACTTTGCATTGTGTTTACTGCCTTTTATAATGACATCTTCACACAATTTAATGCACCTATTCAAGTTCTTCATACTGATAATGCAAAGGAAGAATGTAACTATAACGGGTTATTCAAAAGAAATACTGTAACACAACTACAATTCGTAGAGAATTAGTTGGCGAGCGCTACTCAAGGAGATCTGCCCATCTCAAAGTTCTTCTTAAAGATGAATAACTTGTGCATTGAGATTTCAGCGTTGGACCTTGATGAGCCTATTTCGCAAGAGAAGCTGAAGAGACACATAATCCGCGGTTTACGAAAGGAATATGTGGCCTTTGTTACTTCTGTTTAAGGCTGGTCCACTCAGCCATCTTTGCTAGAGCTGTAGAACCTGCTGACTTCGTCGGAGAGCTTAGCTAGACATATGGTTGGAGTCACTCTCTCTAAAGGAGAGAGTGAGGCGCTCTTCTCAGGGAAGAATAAGAGATGGGAGAAGAAGAAGCCTACTGCGGGTGATTTCCCTTCAACTTCTTATCATCAAGAGAGGAGTGATGCTCCTAAGCATAATTAGAAGAAGAATGAAGTGATAAGATGCTACATATGCAACCAGCTACATCACTTCAAGAAGGACTTCAAAATCAAGATGCAGCTGAGGCATGTTGCAGATAAAGAGGGAGTTGGTTCCATTACTGAGGAAGTCGGATGGGGAATGCATTCATGACAGACACGTATGTTCGTGCTTTATCCACCATCGACTACCAAGATGACTGGATAGATGACTCAGGGTGTGGTCATCAACTCACCAGGGACGATTCAATGTTCTCCTCTCTGCAAGAGTACCCAGGTAACGAGGCTATTATTACTACAGATGATACTGTTCATATAGTCAAGAAGGATGGTGTTGTTTCTTTAGGTAGTGAAAAGGGTCCCCTCACCTTGAGGAGTGTTTACAAGTTTTTAGCAAGAGGAAGAACCTCTTCTCTGTGACCAATGCGGTGGACGCAGGTATCACGTTCTGTTCGGCCCGACAGAAGTGAAAATTCTCCGCAACGTGTCAGCAGTGAAGGATGATGTTGCTCATGTTGGGAGAAGGGTTAAGGACTTGTTTGTGTTATCAACAAGCTCCTATGATGATCGGATGAGAGCCAATGTGTAACACCCCTTATCCGTCGCATAGCATATATCAGTAGGACCGGCCGGGGCCCGACGCCATTTACCACAGACAGACCGGGTGGTTACTCAATGGAAACCATCCAACCATTCCAACGTCCTAAACAGAGTCATTCTAGCGGAAGCAGTTTTAAGAGTTGCAAATAAAAGAACCCAGCAATAATAGCATGAATGTCCACTAAACAAACCCAAAGGAATGAAGTACAAATACACAAGTACTGGCCTTAAGGCCTTACAAATTGTTTCCTTCAAAATTACATGTTTTCAAACCTCGGCACGCAGGCCGGCCATGCATGAATAAAGAAAACTTCCAAAATATTAGGCCTTCGAGGGCCGGCACGGCAACTTGGTCTTTAGCCTGCTATTGACCGCTTGGTCTAGCAGCACCTGCAAGCAACAAACCACCACACGGTGGCAAACAAAGGCAACGGTCAGCAATGCTGACCAAATTATAATGATCCCGCCCCCAATTCGGGGCGGCGATGCTCCTTACCTGCAGTTTATTAGCATAACCAAGCAGTATATAAATATACATTGCATCACAGGCGCTGGCACGCACGGCCACATGTCTCGTGCACACAGGGCACATTCTCGGTGAACTGGTCAATGTCACCTCAATTTAAGCCATGAACACCACGGTATCTCCACCGCCACTTTGACGGCCAAACAATGAGCATTTTGTCTTCCCGGCATGAGTCACGTCAATTTAAGCCATAGACCGCCGAAGACCCTCATCTATGCCAATGTCTCTTGTTGGATCCCTAGTTGATTTGGGCTAGGTTCACTAGCTTAGGATGTGACCCATCATGTATATCCAGGGTAAAGTTTGTGTCCTAGAGTCTAGGCCAAGTTCTTAGAGTCAACTTCAGATGGACCAGCTATCAACAAGACCATCAGAGACTCCAGACTTAGAAGATCTCAAGACTAAGTAAAGTGAGTTCGATGTTCGTCGAACTCAGCTCGATGAAAGGTGTTCTGCGCTCGACGATCGGGAGACATTTCTTGGTGCTGAGCTCGACAATCCTTGTTCTCTGTTCGACGAAGACTGAGTCTCTTCAACAAGCTAAAGTCAGGACAACTTCAGAATTTTTCTAAGTCCAACTTCAGGCTTTGGTCGACGAACTAGAATCTGAGCTCGATGAACTTGGACCTCAAGTTCACAGCTTCTCAGGTCGACGAATGCTGTTCTGTGCTCGACGATTTGTGGTCAACGATTTGATTCCTTCTCAGTCAGAGACTTTTCAGATTCTAAGTCCTAAATCATTCTCAGCTCGACATATTTGGATCTCAGATCGATGAATGAAGACTGTCTGTTCGACAAATGAAGATTGTCTGCGCGACGAACTCATCAAGCTCAGCTCGACGAACTCAAGCTCAGCTCGACGAACTGTGAACTTAGCTCGACGATTCCTGTTCGTCGCTCGACGATTCCAGACTAGGTCTTCTTCAGTTTCCCGTCCCATTTCTTGGCGATGATTCCGGAGTAATCAATACCAGATCTTCTTGGAATGTTACCGTTAGAACGCGCATTGATCATGGACTATTACATGCCGTTTTTCCATGAGACAGTTAGGGAAATCATTGATTGCCGCTTCTTTGCAAGGCCGACTACAATTACTGCTCAACATTCAAATTTCGAATGTTCCTCAGTCAAAAAAGAGACACAAAAAGAAAAGGATTAATCAGTAATCAACAATACAGACAAACAGACAGTTTGCACAGAACAACAATCTTACAACAATCAAAAGTTCTTTTCTGCAATCAGCCTAGGCCAAAGAACATTTTCAAGAAGAAGAAGAAGAACAATCAATTACTATCAAGAGTCTTCTTCCTTCAATTCTACAGGACAACTTCAAAAGGACAACAAAACTCCATCTGTCAACGAAGTTCCTGAAGCAATCTCTGGTCCAGGCACTCAAGCTTTCAAGACCTGTCACCCTGAAGCAGTGTTCCAGTTTTCCTGATCTCAGGGGGAGCAAATCTGCTAACATCAATCCACAAGTCTTCTCAGTTGTTATTGAGAAAGAGAAGACACCATCACCTCTTTTCCAACTCCTGTAAAGGGTTTTAATTCCCTTCAAAATTATTCTTGGTTACAAGTCTCCTACCAAAAGACTTGAGGTTTTGGTTTTTGAGCACCTGAACAAAAGCTCATTGGTGTCAGGCACCTAATCAAAAACCTGAGTGGTTTCCTACCAGGGTGGTAGACGAGTGGATGTACCCAGGTTGGGGAACCACTATAAAATTTCTTGTGTCGTCTGGTTGCCCTTTTTTTGTTTTGGCTGTGCTCTGTGACTGTTTAGGTTGCTGTGATTATTGTTTTATTAACTGACCTGTTCACTTAGGAATACAACAAAAGTTGTAAAGATTTTTTTTAAGAGAGCACAATACTCTATTCACCCCCCCCCCCCCCCCCCCGCCTCTAGAGTATTTCAGATCCACCTTGCACTTTTAATTGGTATCAGAGGGAGGTTGGCCAAAATACCATACCTTAATTAGTTTTACAGGCTAACACCTGAACCATAAAGATCCCTCTTGTGAGATCTGATTTTTTTGTTTTTGTTATTAGATTTATTTCTTCACAGAAATGTCCCAAAACAAAGATTATGCAAGCATCAGACCTCCAGTATGCAATCTTAATAAGTTTTCCATCTGGAAGGCAAGAATCAGATTATATATGAATTCTATTGATGAGGATATTTTTGCTTCTGTCTTGACAGGTGTACCTCGAGCACCTGCAGCTTCTACAAGCTCCTCAACCAACATGACTGCAGTACCTCCTCCAGAGAATAATGATGCCTACAAGAAAGCCAAAATGGCAGATGCTAAGGCAATGAATATCTTGGCTCAGACTATCTCATATGACATATTTCAAAAGGTGGCTGAGTGCACCTCAGCCAAAGCCATTTGGGATTCCCTCAACCAAATGGTAGATGGTTCAGCAGATGAAAGGAAAGACAGGAGATCCAATCTCATATCCCTGTATGAGAATTTCAAGAAGGATGAGGCTGAATCAGTGGCTGAAATGTACAACAGGTTGAGCTTAATCATCAATGAGCTCAAAACCTTGGATAAGGACATCACCCTGATAGAGGTGAATGATAAAATTTTGATGTGCTTCCCTAGCTCTTGGGACTCCAGAATCTAGCCTATCAAAGAAGGCAGAAGCCTAAATGAGATATCAACTGAATCTCTGCTAGGAAAATTAAAGTCTTATGTGTAGTTGATCAAATCAAGAGAAGCAGCTGAACAAAAGGTAACAACTCCAGTGAGAAAGGATCACAGTATAGCCTTCAAAGCATCTGAGAAAAGTGAGACCTCAACATCAAATGAAGAACTCATGAGCCTCTTTGCCAAAAGATTCTATAAGATGGCTAGAAAGGATTTCAGAAGGAAATCATTTAGGCAGGATGATAAGCCCAGATTTGACAAGAAACTAACCAAGGAGGTTGTGTGCTTTGGTTGCAGAAAGCCTGGACATTATATCTCAGAATGTCCAGAAAATCAGAAGAAGGAGAAAAATAGAGAAATGGACTCCAGGAGAAAGCACAGCAGCAGACCCTCCTCCACCAAGTATAAAAAGAAAGACAAGGGCTTTGTTGCTGAGGCATGGAGTGATATAGAGGAAGAATCATCCTCTTCCAGCTCAATTGAAGAAGAGGAAGAAGCAAGATCCAAGGAGGTTTGCATTATGGCAATTGATGCCTCCAGGAGCTATTCTGTATCAGAAGGAGAATATGAAGATGAAGCAGCCTCAGACTCAGAGGCAGATCAGGTTCTTTCAAGCTTTGAATTTAATTCTGATTTATTTAAAGTTGAATTCAAAACTATGTGCCTAGATTTGATTAATTCAGAAAAAGAAATAAAAACCCTTTGAGAAAGACTAGGAACTCTTGAGTGTGTCAATTCAGAAAACATTAAACTAACAGATCAACTAACTCTAGCTAATGAACAGATAATCAAATTAAAATCCGATTTATATGAGGCCAAACAACTTGAACAATCTCTCAATGGGAGAAGTCTCAAGATGATGGACATAACAAGCACAGTTAATGCCATATTAAATGACAAGATGGGCTTGGGTGCATCATCAAGTTTGCCCCCCATAATTAAGAAAAATATTTTTACAACCCCTATCAAATTTGTTTCTGTCAAGGGAAACAAAAAGATTATAAACAAAAATTGTCTGAAAATAATCCAAAACCCATAGACAAGAGAAATAGAAATCAGAAAACAAGTAATAAAAACCAAGTTCAGCAGCATTCGTCGAACCCAGATCGACGAAATGAGGCCAGTTTGTCGAACCCAGATCGATGAACGCTGAACACAAACTTCAATTATAACAATTCGTCTAACTGCGATCGACGAACTTTCTATGGTTCGTCGAGTAAAAGGTCGACGAACTTGGGGCGCAGAAAATGAATATTGTCATTCTATGAGCAGAGATCGACGATCTCAACCCTATTCGTCGAACTCTGGTCGACGAACTTATAGAAAATGGTCGAACCCAGGAGGACCAAACTTAAATCATTTATCCTACAGAAATTCTAAGCCAACTAATAAACTATTCAATACAGTAGCTGATTGGGTTATCCCACCTAGGAGATATCACCCCTTAGGTTATAAATCTCAACCCACCTTATCAGTTATTTCCAGCTTTTCCTTTCAACCAAATAAAGGACCCAAGGTAACCTGGGTCAAGAATAATTGAGCTTTGTTTTTTTATTACAGGTACAGGTGAAGAGCTGTCCAAGGGTAAGTCAGACCTGGTACTTGGACAGTTGTTGCTCCAAACACATGACAGGCAGCAAGGACAATTTATCCAATTACAAGTCCAAGCTAGGACCAAAGGTGATCTTTGTTGATTCAAAGAGTGGCCAGTCAGAAGGATATGGAGCAGTCAAGATTGGAACAGTTACCTTCAAGAGAGTAACATATGTAAGAGGACTTAAACATAACCTAATATCCATAAGTCAATTATGTGATGAAGGTTATCAGGTACACTTTAACTCTACCTCTTGTTCTATTATTAATAGTGAAAACCAAACTGTTTGAATTGGAATTAGACAAGACAACAAATATCTAGTAGACTTTATTTCTGTCAAAACTAATGTTTGTTTACTCAATATCACTAGTAACAAAAATGAGTTATGACATAAAAGATTAGGACATGTAAACCTTAAGAATATAGCTAGGTTATCTAAAGACAACCTTGTTAGAGGTTTACCTTTTGGCCCCTACAAGAAGGAAAACCTATGCAGGGCTTGTCAATTAGGCAAGCAAACTAAAACTAGTTTCAAATCCATTAATAAAAGTGATTCACCTAGGATATTGTATTTGCTTCATGCAGATCTATTTGGACCCATTGCAGTACAAAGCCTAGGAGGGAAGTCTTATACTTTAGTGATTGTTGATGACTTCTCTAGATTCAGTTGGGTAGTCTTTTTGAGAGCCAAGTCAGATACATTCAAGGTTCTTACAAATTTTCTCAGGACCATACAGATTGAGTTCTCTACTCATGTTGCATTGATCAGAAGTGATCATGACACAGAGTTTAAGTCTCTTCTTATGCATGAGTTCTGTGAGAAGGAAGGTATCAGGTAGTGCTTCTCAGCTCCTAGAACTCCCCAACAAAATTGGGTAGCTGAAAGGAAAAATAGGACACTCATTGAATCTGCAGGCACATTATTAGCAGATGCTTACATGCCTCTATCCTTTTGGGCAGAAGCTGTAAACACTGCTAACTATGTCCTGAACAGAATCCTCATACATAAGCTGAAAAATTAGACCCCCTATGAATTACTTAAAGGAAAGAAACCTAAAATCTCTTATTTTAAAGTTTTTGGTTGCATATGCTATATTCACAATAACAATAAAAGATACGTTAGAAAGTTTGAGGCTAAGGCTGAAGAAGGGATTTTTCTAGGATACTCCCAAGTAAGCAAGGCCTATAGGGTTTTTAATAAATCCACTCTTAAAATTGAAGAGTCTGTCCATGTATCTTTTGGTGAAGCTAACATGTCTTATAAGTAGAAAAGGATTTCTACCATAAGCTCTTTACAGGTTCCACCACTGTGTGAGTCAATGGATGGACTAAACCTTACCCAAGAGGTGTTAACCCATCCTTCTCCACAGGCTGCTGAAGATAATGAAGAAGAGATTCAAGTGGAAGTGGCTGAACTTACCTCAACAGCTAGTACAATTCATCAAGAGGAATTAAATATAGAAGCTGTTGCTCAACAAACTCTACCAACTGATCTTGTAACACTTAGAGATCACCCCAGATCTCAAGTGATTGGAGACATTTCAGCAGGTGTACAGACAAGGCATCAACTCAACCAAGACTTTATGCATGCCTATTTTCTCTCTCAGATTGAACCTCTCTCCATCCATGAAGCAGAGCAAGATCCCCACTGGATCATTGTAATGCAAGAGGAACTAAATCAGTTTGAGAGATGTAGAGTTTGAGATTTGGTTACAAGACCCCATAACTACCCAGTTATTGGAACCAAATGGGTCTACAAGAACAAGCTAAATTCTCAAGGGAACATTGTGAGAAACAAGGATAGGCTTGTTGCTCAAGACTACAGGAAAGAGGAATGAATTGATTATGACCAAACCTTTGCCCCTGTTGCAAGGTTAGAGGCCATAAGAATATTCCTTGCCTATGTAGCTCACAGGAGATTCAAAGTGTTCCAAATGGATGTCAAGAGTGCATTCTTGAATGGAGTGCTTCAAGAAGAGGTTTATGTAGAACAACCTCCAGGTTTTATCTCTCTAACTCAACCCTCTTTTGTATTTAAATTGCATAAAGCTCTCTATGGTTTAAAGTAAGCTCCCAGAGCTTGGTATGAGACCTTAGCAAGCTTTCTTTTAGAGCATAAATTTACAAGAGGAACCATAGATAAAACTCTTTTCACTAGACATCATAAGGACCAAATTTTGTTAGTACAAATATATGTGGATGACATCATCTTTTGGTCTACTGATCCCAAATTGTGCAAGAGGTTTGCTGACCTCATGCATTCCAAATTTGAGATGAGTAGCATGGGTGCGCTTTTCTACTTCCTTGGTCTCCAAGTGAAGCAGCTCCCAGATGGTTTCTTCCTCTCCCAAGCTAAGTATGCTAAAGAGCTTATTAAGAAGTTTGGGATGGGTGATGCTTCAGGGATGAAAACACTTATGGCTACAAATGTTGTTGTGGATTCTGATGCAGTAGGGAAACCTGTAGATCAAAAACATTATAGGACAATTATTGGATCCCTATTATACCTAACAGCTAGCAGGCCTGATATAATGTTTGTCACATGCCTTTGTGCCAGGTTCCAAGTGAACCCTAAAGAATCTCACCTTATTTTCTTAAAAAGAATTTTGAGATATATAAAGAGTTGTCCTATTCTAGGACTTTGGTATCCTGCAGAGTCAGAGTTTGAGTTAACTGAATACTCAGATGCTGACTATACTGGATGTAGAGTGGACAGGAAGAGTACCTCTGGAACTTGACAGTTCCTGGGTATGAGACTTGTCTCCTGGTTTTATAAAAAGCAAACATCTGTATCTACATCACTGCAGAAGCAGAATACATGGTTGCTGCCAGCTGCTGTTCACAAATGTTATGGATACAAAACCAACTCCTAGACTATGATGTCAACTTAAATAATTCAACATTATTTTGTGATAATACTAGTGTTATTGCTATAGCACAGAATCCAGTTCACCATTCTAGGACTAAGCATATTGATATAAGACATCATTTCATTAGAGATAATGTAGACAAAAAGAAAATTAACCTAATCCATATTCCTAATGATTTATAGAGAGCAGACATTTTCACCAAACTCTTGGATGAGAAAAATCATCTGTTCTTTATAAATCAACTGGGAATGATTAATGGAGAAGAGTTAAATTAGTTTCTGTCTGCATTCAACGAATTTTTCAGTGTTCGTCGAACGGAGTTCGACAAATTAGGGAAAGTTTGAGAGATTCTCGTCGAACGGAGATCGGCGAATTCTCTGTGTGGAAACAATTTTTGTCATTCGGAGATCGACGAACTTTGCTTCAGAAGATATTTTGTCGAACGGAGTTCAACGAACTGTTTTCGATTCTTCTGGATGAGATCGACGAATTATTTGTCTATAATTTATTTCGTCGAGCTCAGTTAGAAGAATTGTTTCTTTTTCATGGAACGGAGATTGTCGATTCATATTCTAAAAATCTTATATCTAGGTTTTCTTCGACCACCGTCCCGTGCTTTCAGTTTTCTTGCTCTTGATCGCCATTTTCTCTGTCTTTCTTGCAGGTCATCGATGGCGATTCCAGCAGGAGCTTTGGCTGCCATGAAATTTGACACAGGCTTTGACATGGATTTTGATTCTTTCCAACACTCTGACCCCATATTCCTCTACATTCTGGAATTATTAGAGGAACTTAGTCTCAAGGAGTTCATGACCAGAAGGATAAAACTGCATGGAACTGAAATAATAGAATGGGTATACACGTCTACTGTTTCTCAGGAAAATATTTTGACAGGAACTATAGGGAGTAATGTTGTTTCCTTATCTCCTGCAATTCTTTCTGAAATTTTTGGATTGGTAAATGGAGAAGATGATATGGAAATGGATTCTGAAGAGTTTACATCGATGCTGAAGTTGATGGGGTTTTCTGGAAGCAACCCTAATAAGTTGTTAAAGAAACAACTCTCTGCCGCCTATCAGTTCTTGGCGGACATAGTGGGAAAAATAGCGATGGGCAAGCACACCGCACATGATTACATAACCCGACATCAATTACTTATCATGTGTGCTGTGGTGAATAAGCGTCCTGTTGATTGGAGTAAGATCTTCTTTGATCTGATTAAGAAGAAGAACAACAAGAAAGAGGTTTGCTTTGGAAGAATCCTGGGGATTTTCCTCAAGGAAAAGGCTGGTGAATTCATGGTCTCCCCGACCATATTCATCAATGCCAGCAAGCGCCTCACCTGGGCTTTGTTTGGCAGATGGGAGAGGAATATCTCCAAGCCATCCAAGGCTTCCTCCTCTTCCATCCCTGCTTCAGAAGGCACCAGGGCTGTTAAAGCCACTCCCACACCTGCTGAGGAGATCCTTCCCCCTCCATCATCTCTTCCAGTACCCCTTCTAGCAAAGCAGCCTCCTCATGTGCCTACTCCTCCTCCATCTCCACCACTGGACATCATCAGCATCCCATCTCCACCTCCATCTTCCCCTCTGTAAGCTAATCAACAACCCACACCCCCTGCTTCACCTCATGACACACATATTCTTACACCTCCTCAGTCTCCACTTCCCCCTCATTTGTCCTCCATTGCATCTTACACCCTACCCACAGACATTACCATGCCAGATGTCACCATTCCATCTTCATCACCCTCCACTCATCACATATCAGCTGTTCTACCCTCCATTCCCTCCTCTTCCCCTTCCTCCTTTGATTCAACTACCATATCATCTATTCTCACCATTCTCTCTCCCCTCATCAAAACCATTATCACAGAGGCCATTACACCTCTTGTGAATTCCATTAATTCTTTATCTGCGCAAATTTCTGCCCTCTCTACTGCCCCCTCCTCAGTCTAGGGCCTGGCCTCAGTCCCCACTGAACCCAGGCAGGGGGAGATGCCTGATGATGAAGCAGCAGCACAGGCTTTAGATACAGATTCTCCAGCAGATACTGCAGATTTTTCAGTCCCCACAGAAGTTTTTCCAGATACTATAGATACATATTTAATTGATTTGATTAATTTTATTAATACTGATATGGATATTGCTGACATGGATACTGCTGAAACTGTTGGTGATTTCATTCTCAATCCCACAGTTAATCTACAAGCATTACTGTAAGTTTTTGATACTGTACATATGCCGTCTCTTCCAGCAGACTTTACTAAGCCAAAGTTGGCTATTGTTCCCTATACCTCTCCAATAAGTCCAGCAGTTGCTAAGCAACTCTGTGACAGTTTTGCTCTTCCAGTTGTTGCTCCCTCATCTACAGATATTCCAGAAGATATTTCAGTACCAGTTTTTGTTATGGATGACTCCCCTATGCCAGATTTGGATGAGCTAATCTTGTCTGATATTGAAGAGGAGAATAAGCTAGCAGCTGAAAGCTCTATCCCAACTATTTTTGATTCCCGTACAGTCTCCTCCTCAACTGTTGCTGATACTCCAGTTCCTGAAACTTCTACTTCTGCCCCTGCTACAGCTAAAGCTGTTCTTGATGATAAAGCTTTAAAAGCTTTGGATGCTCTCTATGATAACCCTTAGGGTTCTGATACTGATGATGATGCTGATGATGATGATGATTCAGATGAAGAAGCCTCCAAGAAGAAAAAGAAAATGCTGTCAAAGAAAAGGAAGAATCCTCCTCCTCCAGCTCCCAAGCCTAATCCAACTGCTGACACCCCTTATTACATTTTGCACAATGTTACTCCTTATAAGGGATTGCCAGCATGGGTGTGGTTGTCAAAGAACTAGCAGAAGGAAAGAAAAAGAAGTAGGAGATATTCTCCTCCTCCAGTCCACATATATAGAAAGGATCCACCTCCTCCTCCTCCTCCAGTAGCTGGTGCCACTGGCTCTAGCTCTCAGAGATCTGCCCCCATGCAAACCTATTAGAGACATTCAGGGAGATCCTCTGGAAGCAACCAACAGAGGCAACCATCCTCAAGAAATTAACAGCATCAGCAGCAAAAGCAACAAACATCTGAAGAACAGAGAGATGACAGTCCAAAAATACCATACTCTCCTCCTATTCCATTTGAAGATCCTGAAACTGCCAATACTGCAAGAATGGCTAGGTTATAGGAGCTTATTGGTCTTTCGTTGATTAATAAAGCCAAAGCTGAAGGTAAAGACATCTCAGGTCTCTCAACTATGTCTGAATATAGGAAGGAAGGACTTAAGAGATTTGATATAGGAAACAAGCTCTTCAATATTGATGATTATATGAAGCTCCATCCTAAAGCAGTTGTCCCCAGAGCTACATCACTGAAGATTATTGGGGAAGCTGAATTGACTATGACTAAGGCACAGGCTCAAGATCCAACCAGAGAAATCATCTTCAAAAAGCCAGGAGAAAAGAAACCAGAAGACAAACCTTTGCAGAAAAAGAAGAAGTAATCTTTATCTTGTTTTATTTTCTTTCTGCATTTGTTTTCAAACTATGTCCTTTGTTTAAACAAAGCCGGTATATGTTTATATCTGCTGCATGTGTTAGTAATTCTCTGCCAGATATATCTCTTTTCTTCCTTTATTTTTCTGTTTGTTTCTGTTTTGAGTCTCTTAGTGACCTCACCCAAATAGGGGGAGATTGTTGGATCCCTAGTTGATTTGGGCTAGGTTCGCAAGCTTAGGATGTGACCCATCATGTATAGCCAGGGTCAAGTTTGTGTCTTAGAGTATAGGCCAAGTTCTTAGAGTCAACTTCAGATGGACCAGCTATCAACAAGACCATCAGAGACTCCAGACTTAGAAGATCTCAAGACTAAGTAAAGTGAGTTCGACGTTAATCGAACTCAGCTCGACGAAATGTGTTCTGTGCTCGACGATCGTGAGACATTTCTTGGTGATGAGCTCGACGATCCTTGTTCTCTGTTCGACGAAGACTGAGTCTCTTCAACAAGCTAAAGTCAGGACAACTTCAGAATTTTTCTAAGTCCAACTTCAGGCTTTGGTCGACGAACTAGAATCTGAGCTCGACGAACTTGGACCTCAAGTTCACAGCTTCTCAGGTCGATGAATGTTGTTCTGTGCTCGACGATTTGTGGTCAAATATTTGATTCTTTCTCAGTCAGAGACTTTTCAGATTCTAAGTCCAAAATCATTCTCAGCTCGACGTATTTGGATCTCAGCTCGACGAATGAAGACTGTCTGTTCGACAAATGAAGATTGTCTGGTCGACGAACTCATCAAGCTCAGCTCGACGAACTTAAGCTCAGCTCGACGAACTGTGAACTCAACTCGACGATTCCTGTTCTTCGCTCAACGATTCCAAACTAGGTCTTCTTCAGTTTCCCGTCCCGTTTCTTGGCGATGATTCCGGAGTAATCAATACCAGATCTTCTCGGAATGTTACCGTTAGAACGCGCATTGATCATGGACTATTACATGCCATTTTTCCATGGGACAGTTAGGGAAATCATTGATTGCCGCTTCTTTCCAAGGCCGACTGCAATTACTGCTCAACATTCAAATTTCGAATGTTCCTCAGTCAAAAAAGAGACACAGAAAGAAAAGGATTAATCAGTAATCAGCAATACAGACACACCGACAGATTGCACAGAACAACAATCTTACAACAATCAAAAGTTCTTTTGTGCAATCATCCCAGGCCAGAGAACATTTTCAAGAAGAAGAAGAAGAACAATCAATTACTATCAAGTGTCTTCTTCCTTCAATTCTACAGGACAACTTCAAAAGTATAATAAAACTCCATCTGTCAAAGAAGTTCCTGAAGCAATCTCTAGTCCAGGCACTCAAGCTTTCAAGACCTGTCACCCTGAAGCAGTGCTCCAGTTTTCCTGATCTCAGGGGGAGCAAATCTGCTAACATCAATCCACAAGTCTTCTCAGTTGTTATTGAGAAAGAGAAGACACCATCACCTCTTTTCCAACTCATGTACAGAGTTTTAATTCACTTCAAAATTATTCCTAGTTATAAGTCTCCTACCAAAAGACTTGAGGTTTTGGTTTTTGAGCACCTGAACAAAAGCTCATTGGTGTCAGGCACCTGATCAAAAACCTGAGTGGTTTCCTACCAGGGTGGTAGAAGAGTGGATGTACCCAGGTTGGGGAACCACTATAAAATTTCTTGTGTCGTTTGGTTGCCCTAATTTTGTTTTGGCCGTGCTATGTGACTGTTTAGGTTGCTGTGATTATTGTTTTATTAACTGACCTGTTCACTTAGGAATACAACAAAAGTTGTAAAGAACTTTTTTAAGAGAGCACAATACTCTATTCACCCCCCATCTAGAGTATTTCAGGTCCACCTTGCACTTTCATCTCTAACCGAACGTCATATAACGGGTATTGTTCCATCTAACCCGTGCTCACATCGCAACGACAATTTAAGCCATATGCGCAGGTCAAACTTCTCCGAGTCCCATTTCCATTACACACTTCTCATAATCCAGTTATGTTCAAGTTAGCTACCAGGACACCATGTTGGCAGAATCACGCATCTGCCTAGTTTTCTGGGTGCACCTTTGGGTTAATCCCCAAGGCTCCCTGTTGCAATCTACCATGTAGAAAAACCCGAAAACAAACATTCGCCCGGAGTCTTCTCCGACCATTTATGCAATGCAACATCACCGATCCAGACCAACATGTACGGATAGGCTTCACACATCATGCCTATTTCCATTCTCGATTACGGACTCTACACAATGGGGACTTCACATATCTACCCGAAGGAATGCCTACAACTCACCGCAAACTCGCGAGAGCGGGCTTCCTATGCAAAAGAAGAAGAGCTTCACATGCTCAAGAAGATAATCATTACCCTAACAGTCTTCCTTGGCGCCATGGAAATGTAAGCGGATGAAAAGCACCGCACTCTCTTTGCCTTCGTAGATCCGAAGTTGGCTCGCGATTTGAAGCTCCAAAGCACCTCCAATGACTGGATCTAGGTTTCTTTTTCCTCCTTCGCTCTCCCTCTCTATAGAACTTAGATAGAGAACCAGCGGCAGGAGAATAACGGTTTTGAAACCCTGTACACGGGTATATCCCAATCGGATTAACCACCAGCCGTCGGATCACATAAAAGGGAAATGCACGGCTACGATCTAGGTCTGACTTGGACAAATGGGGCTAAGCACCGCACAGTTCACCAATCCGGAGCAAGACACGTCCACGACCAATCAAATTGTGTCGGGACATTTAGTCAAGATCCCGCCAAAACCTCTGTGTCGACACCCCGCATCGACAGAGTCAAACACACCACAATCGCCCCGTGCTCGACGATTGTCGAGCCAAGATCGCTGAACGCTGCCAAATCGTTGAACAGAGTTCCCTGGCAAATCGTCGAACGCAGATTGCTGGAAAATCATCGAACACAGACTTTGGCTAAATCGCCGAACGGTCATGACACGCCCGTGACAACCAGTCGTGTACGTTGTTCGACGATCGTCAACCCAATATTGTCGAATGCTGGCCAGATCGTTGATCCCAGATCACTGGCCTGATAGACGAACGAACACAACACGCCCTGGGACACGCCCGTGTCCCAGGTCGTGTACCCCCTGCCAAATACCAAATTTGACCCAAAACGCCTCCCGTCGCTCTTTTGAGTTTCGGGGCGTTACAGCTCTCCCCCTCTTAAAAGAATTTTGTCCACGAAATTACATAAAGGAAAGATAAGTACAAAACTAAAATTTGTACCTGAGCGGAACAACTCCGGGTACTTGTCAAGCATACTCTGCTCTCGTTCCTAAGAGAGCTCTTCTCGGACGCAATTGTCCCAAAGGACCTTGACCATCCTGATCTCTTTATTGCGTAGCCGCTTGACCTCCGAGTCCTCAATCCGCACGGGCTTGACCTTTGTCGTCAACCCACTATCCACCGACACTTGATCAACCGCGATCACTTGCGAAGGCTCTAGCACCGCCTTTCGAAGCACCGATATGTGGAATACATCGTCCAAACCACTAAGCTCCACCGATAGCTTCAACCGATAAGCCGCTTCGCCAATCTGCTCCAGAACATCAAACGGCCCAAGGTACCTCAGGCTTAGCTTTTTCAAGCGCCGCACCCCGAGACACCCTTGAACGGCTTGATCTTTAAGTACACCTAATCGCCCAAAGCGAACTCCACCTTCCTGTGCTTGGCATTATAGTACTTCTCCTGACGGTCCTAAGCGATTAGCAACCTCTCTCGAATGACTCACACCAATGAAGTAGCATCTTTCACCTCTTGACGTTTGTACAACTTTGACTCACCCGTTTCTAACCAAGACAACAACGTGCGACATCTCCTACCATAAAGTGCCTCGAAGGGCGCCATTTGAATACTCGCTTGGTAGCTGTTGTTGTACGCGAACTCCACCAAATAAAGGTGATCCTCCCATTGCTTCCCGAAGTCCAGGACACACATGTGAAGCATGTCTTCCATTGTCCTATTGACCCTCTCGGTCTGCCCATCCGTTTGCGGATGGAAGGCTGTGCTAAAACTCAGCTTTGTTCCCAACATCTGCTGCACCAGACTCCAATCATTGGACGTGAACCGCCCATCTCGGTCACTCACGATGCTGCGGGGCACACCATGAAGCCATACAATATTATCTACATACAACTTTGCCAATTTCTCAACCGGATCATCCTTCCTATGCGGAATGAAATGCGACACCTTCGTTAGACGATCTACAACCACCCAAATGGCGTCGTTCCCCTTTTGCCACCTTGGCAACCCGTGTACAAAGTCCATAGTAATGTCGTCGAACTTCCACTCCGGAATAGACAAGGATTTCAAGAATCCTCTCGGCTTTTATCATTCCGCCTTCACCAAGGCGCAAGTTTGGCACTTCGCCACGTACATCGCCATATCCTTTTTCAGTCCTGGCCACCAGAACAATTTCTTAACATCGCGGTACATCTTCGTGCTCCACGGGTAAATTGAGTACTTGGTATGATGCGCCTCATACAACAATTCCACCCGCAAATTACCCACGCTTGGGACTCACAGACGACTGTCTTTCCAAAGTAATCCGTCCTCTTCAACGAATTGTTAATTTGACCCATCCAGAGCCTCTATCATGAGTTGCTTCTTGTGGACATCCATATCCAACGCCTGCCGAATCCAATTAGCCAGATCATATTGAACTTCAGTCCAATTCAATAGTGCTTCAGCACTAGACTGCTTATCCACGCAAGAAATCTCCAATGCCTCCACTCCCGAACCAACCGCTCATCATGCACCGATAGCCAATTGGCTTGAGCTCGGGCTCGGCGACTCAACGTGTCCGCAACCGCATTGCCCTTACCAGGCACGTAGTGGATCGTGAATGTATAGTCCCCCAGGAACTCCATCCATCTACGCTGCCGCATATTCAGATCTTTCTGATCAATCAAATACTTCAGGCTCTTATGATCGGTGTAGATATCAATCTTCACACCGTACAAATAATGTCTAAACAGCTTCAAGGCAAAAATCACGGCCGCTAACTCCAAGTCATGGACCGGATAGTTCCTCTCGTGCACCTTCAGCTGTCTCGAGCCATATGCTATAACGGTTCCATGCTGTAACAGCACACAACCCAAACCACTGCCCGAAGCATCACTATAAATCTCATAACCTTCGGTCCCACTCGACGAACTCAACACAGGCGCCGTGGTCAACCGACATTTCAACTCCTCAAAAGCTCGCGCGCACTCCGACGTCCAAATGAACTTTTGCTCCTTCCTCGTCAAAGGAGTGAGAGGTAACGCTATCCGCGAGAAGTTCTCTACGAAGCGTCTATAATAGTCGGCAAGCCCCAGAAAGCTCCGGACTTCCGCTATCGTAGAAAGCTCAGGCCACTCTCGTATCGCAATAATCTTCATTGGATCCACTACAATACCTTCCCTACTCACTATATGGCCAAGGAACGCCACTGATGACAACCAAAACTCGTACTTCGAGAACTTGGCATATAATTGATTCCTCCTTAGCGTCTCCAAAACTAAATGAAGATGCCTGAAGTGATCTTTCTCACTCTGCGAGTACACCAAAATATCGTCGATGAAGACGATCACAAAATGGTCCAAGTACTCCCTGAAGGTCCTGTTCATCAAATCCATGAACACTAACGGCGCATTAGTCAGCCAAAACGGCATGACCGTAAACTCGTAATGCCCATACCTCGTACTGAACACTGTCTTAGGGATATCACTCTCCCTTATTCTCAGCTGATAGTAACTGGACTTAAGATCCAACTTAGAGTACACCGTCGACCCGACCAACTGATCAAAAAGATCATCGATCCTTGGGATTGGGTACTTGTTCTTTTTCGTTTGCTTGTTTAACTCCCGATAATCAATACAGAGTCTCAAGCTCCCGTCCTTCTTCTTAACAAAGAGGACCGGTGCGCTCCAAGGTGAAGAACTTGGACGCACATACCCTTGCTCCAACAACTCTTGAAGTTGCACCTTCAGCTCCGCCATTTCCTTAGGCGCTAGCCAATATGGAGATCGTGACACAGGCTTTGCACCTGACACTAGCTCAATCGTGAAATCTATCTCCCATTGAGGCGGGGCTCCAGGAAGATCTGCGGGGAACACATCAGGGTACTCATCTTCCACTGATATACTATCCAACGTAGGCTTTGGCTTTGCAATCTCCACTAGTGTAAAGAACAGCTCTGCACCAGCACGAACCGCCTTCACCACCTGAAGAGCAGACATCAACGTCTTGCTCGACCCTTTCAAGCCCGTAAAAGTCGTCTCACGACTTGCTCCAAACTTGACTTCCTTGCGACCGCAATCAATATAGGCTTGCTGCTCCGAGAGCAAGTCCATGCCAAATATAACGTCTAACTCCACCAACGGTAGTAACGATGCTTGCAGATCGAACTCTTGATTACCAATGCGAATCTTAACACTGCAGACTTTATCCGCGCGCATCGAACACCCATTCGGTAATAAAACATCCAACTTGTCCTTCTCCATCGAAGAAGGTACTCCGATGCGTGATATGAATCCTTCAGACAAGAAGGAGTGTGAAGCTCCCATGTCAAAGAGTGCTATTGCCGGATACTCACAAATCAAAACAAATCCTAAACAAGCAGTGGTAAGGTAACAAGCACATAACAAGTATTTAAAAGATTAACTTGCTATAAATTTAAATTTTACCTGTCACCACATCCGCCTGTTTGATGGCTTCCTGTTGGCCAAGATTATAAACCCTCGGTTGGGCCGGAGCATAATAGGACGCGGTTGACTCCACCGCCTTGCCCTTCTCTTCATAAGTTGCTCCTGGCTTCCTTTCGGACTTGGGACATCCGCACCAGCAATTGCGGCAAAGTGCCTCGGCTTTCCACAAGTAAAGCATGTACCCGGGGTCCGACCCGTAGTCTCCCCAGAAGCACCTGAAGAAGGAGCTGGACCCAAAGTCCTAGCCTTCTTAAAGAATTTACGGTACCCAGACTTTGAGATAGTCGACACCTTGAACTCAGATTTCTTGTCACCAACGCTTTTCTTTGCTTGTACATTCTTCATGTCCTTCTCCAAGGACCGGGCCGTGTTGACCAAGGTCAAGAAACCCTGCGTCATCGGCCCCGTGAGTAGTAACCTTAAATCATCTCTTAACCCTTCGTAGAATCGATTCGTCTTTCTCTCCTCATCCGCGATGATGGAACTCGTTCTCCAAAGCTATCCTCTGCGTCGAAGGGAGGTACCTAGCCAAGAATAGTCTCGAGAACTCCTCCATCGAGACGTCTGTAAGTTGCCTACCTCTCAATAGATGCAGCTCAAATCATTCCCACCACAATCTCGCTTCACTGTCCAGAAGGAACGTAACAATAGTGGTCATTTTGCATTCTTCCGTCTCCGTTGCTGTCAAGACTCTCTTCACCCTGGAGAGCCAGTATTCAGCTTGAGATGGGGTTCCCAACCCCGATAATACTGGAGGATTAAAGCTCATGACATGTTTGAGCTGTCTCTCGGTTTCCCTCGTCGGCACCACCGGTTCCTCCACTACCTGTTCCACCCTTCTCTGCTCAGCCGCTTGCAGTGGTACCTGCTCCATCGCAGGAGCGCGCTGCTTCACCTGCCTTGCAGGCTGCACATTGATCATTGCAAACACTGCTTCAGCCACCAGTCGAATGGTTTCGGTCGAAGGAGGTATTGTAGGAGCATCATTTGGTGCACTGCTAGCCTCAGAAACTCGACGTTCCGACGGCCCAGCACCGCTTCTGGTCACCTATTATGGTACAAAACACCGTTAAGCGACCAAACAATATTGCAAACAGCAATTATAGGAACACGCAGGTTCCCCAAACACGTGTATTTTCATTCCTTAGTGGACATTCATGGGTTCTTTTGTTGTTATAATGATGACACACACATGTGCTCACCAACCCTTAAAACGAATTCGCCCACGAATTCATTTTAAGCCTGACCAAAACCAGTAGTCTGATACCAAATTGTAACACCCCCTATCTGTTGCATAACATATAGCAGTAGGTCCGACCGGGGCCCGACACCATATACCACAGACAGACCGGGTGGTTACTCAATGGAAACCATCCAACCATTCTAACGTCCTACACAAAGTCATTCTAGCGGAAGCAGTTTTAAGAGTTGAAAATAAAAGAACCCAGTAACAATAACATGAATGTCCACTAAACAAACCCAAAGGAATGAAGTACAAATACACAAGTACTGTCCTTAAGGCCTTACAAATTATTTCCTTCAAAATTACATGTTTTCAAACCTCGGCACGCAGGCCGTCCATACATGAATAAAGAAAACTTCCAAAATATTAGGCCTTCGAGTTCCGGCATAGCAACTTGTGCTTTAGCCCGCTATTGACCGCTTGGTCCAACAACACCTGCAAGCAACAAACCACCGCACGGTGGCAAACAAAGGCAACGGTCAGCAATGCTGACCAAATTATAACGATCCCGCCCCCAATTCGGGGCGGCGATGCTCTTTCCCTGCAGTTTATTAGCATAACCAAGCAATATATAAATATACATTGCATCACAGGCGCTGGCACGCACGAACACATGCCTCGTGCACTCAGGGCACATTCTCAGTGAACTGGTCAATGTCACGTCAATTTAAGCCATAGACACCCCGGTCTCACCACCTCCAGTTTGACGGACAAACAATGAGCATTTTGTCTTCCCGGCATGGGTCACGTCAATTTAAGCCAAAGACCGTCGAAGACGCTCATCTATGCCAATGACTCTAACCGAACGACATAGAACGGGTACGGTTCCATCTAACTCGTGCTCACATCGCAATGATAATTTAAGCCATATGTGCAGGTCAAACTTCTCCGAGTCCCGTTTTCGTTACACACTTCTCATAACCCAGTTATGTTCAAGTTGGCTCTCAGGCCACCATGTTGGGAGAATCAAGCATCTGCCCAATTTTCCGGGTGCACCTTTGGTTTAATCCCCAAGGCTCCCTGTTGCAATCTACCACGTAGAAAATCCCGAAAACAAACATTCACACGGAGTATTATCCGGCCATTTATGCAATGTAACATCACCGATCCAGACCAACATGTCCGGATAGGCTTCACACATCATGCCTATGTCCGTTAACGATTACGGACTCTACACAGCAGGGACTTCACATATCTACCCGAAGGAACGCCTCCAACTCACCGCAAACTCGTGAGAGCGGCTTCCTATGCAAAAGAAGAAGAGCTTCACATGCTCAAAAGGAATGAGACATGGGACCTTGTGCCCAAGGTCATTGACATTACTCCTATGACATTCTAGTAGATGTATAATCTGAAGAAGAAGGCGAATGGAAGCTTCGAGTGATACAAAGCTTGGCTTGTAGCTCAAGGGTTCTCCCAGCATTATGAAGAAGATTATGAGGAGACGTTTAGTCCCGTTGCAAAAATGACATCAATGCGAGTGGTGATTGCCTTGGTGGCTTGCCAAGGATGGAGGATGTGGCAACTTGACATAAAGAATGTTTTTCTTTATGGTGAAATTGACAAAGGCATCTTCATGGTTCAACCACCTGGATACGTATCTAAAGATCATCGAGGACATGTTTGCAAGCTCAGGAAGGCCATTTACGACTTTAAGCAGGCGCATCGAGTATGGTATGGGAAGATCGCAGAATACCTCAAGTTCTGTAGGCATTTTTCTTCTGATTCTAATTCGAGATTGTTCTTCAAGAAGAAGTGGGATCTTTATATCTTGGTGCTACTATATATTGAGCTATCCGTTCATTTCGAGATGAAGGTTTTGGGTGAGATCCACCACTTCCTTGCACTCGGGGTGGAGAAGAGAAAGAGCGGGATACACATTTCCCAAAGAGACTATACAGAACAGATCATTCAGTGATTCAGCATGCGGGAGGGGAAGAGTTGCTCTACTCCACTAGACGTTAGCCTAATGCTTCGACATGATGAGGGGAGGGTTCTTCCAGATCCCTTGGTGTTTTAGGATTTTGTTGGAAGACTTATCTACTTGATGATTACGAGGCTAGACATTGCTTATGTTGTAGGCCGAGTAAGTCGTTATATGATGGAGCCTCAAAAGCCTCATCTCATGGCAATCAAGAACATTCTGAAGTATGTGAAGACTACTTCTGATATGGGACTCCTTTATGGGAGTGAGATGAGCTTCAACCTGCACAATTACACTGATGCTGATTATGAGGAAGACTCAGCGATTGGAAGTCGACTCCTGACTATATTTTCACATGTGGATCAACAAGCATATCATGGTACAATAAAAAGCAAGACTCAGTGTATGTCTCTACTACGGAAGTGGAGTACAAGGTCTCAGCCTTGGCAGCTCGGGAAGACATCTGGCTTAGGAGGCTATTAAAGTACATCCATGAAGAAGTGCAAGGTCACACTCTGCTGATATCGTTCTTAACTTTGCACCGTGTTTACTGCCATGGTTTTATTCATCAAACTTCTTATCCCTATTCCTCTCAACAGAATGGCATTGATGAATGCAAAAATCATCATCTCTTGGATGTTGCTTACAGCCTTCTGTTATAAATGAATGTTTCTCGATCTTAATGTGGTCATGCTGTCTTTTTCTACTGCTATCTTATTAGTCGAATTCCCTCATCTATTCTTTAGGGAAAAACACAATTTTCAATTTTATATTCCGAGGCTGAGCCGTTTCCTTAACTCTTCGTGTTTTTGGATGTACGACGTTTGTTCACATACATTCTCCCGGCTGTGACAAACTTTCTCCCCATTTTGTTAAATGTATATTCCTTGGTTACTGTCTGACTCAGAAGGAATATCGTTGTCTTGATCCTCTTCTCGAAAAACAATACGTCTCTGCTGATGTCACCTTCTTTGAAGATACATCTTATGTTTCTTCTACTTCTTCTCTCTTGCCCTATGATACTTCCTCGTCAATTCCTATTATCTCGGCACCTATGCCTTGTAATGCCCCAGGTTCAGGAAGCACCCTTTTTGCGAGGTACCGTGTGGCGGTAGACCTACTGCTGGCGGTAGGTCGGTGCTCTCGACGCTCTCGGCGTCTCAGTGCATGCTAGTGTCTGGCGGTAATGTATACCTCACGGTGGAAGTCTGCTTGACGTTTGGTTCGGGGCACTCAGAGCTCGAATTTCTCGGGAACTGCTAGTGCTCGGCGGTAGCGGTAGCGCAGGGCAGTAGCCGTACGATTTATTTGATAAAGCTCTCGGGTTGTTACCGCGTGGCATTAACCCTACCACAGGCCGTAGCATAGTTTTGTCGTTTTCGAGCTCTGATAGTTTTCTACCGTATGGCAGTAGTGTAGCAGTTATGACATGTCCACGTGTCACCACCCAGTTGGATTTCTAAGCAGTGGCGTCCTTGAGAAGTCGAATGATTGGGCTACCGCGGGACGGTAACTTCCTACCGCGCAGCGATACCTCTCGTAAATTGAATTATTGGAGGAATCAAGACTGTCCACTAGTTTTATTTGGAGATCCGACGGCTGGTCCATACCTCTACGGGTTTATAGCCGGGCGTTAGGTCTTCCCAACTCATTTCTTCATTGGCATTCTCTTAGAATGGAGAGTGAAGAAGGAAGAAGAAGGGAGAGATCACACCGCCATAGGAGTTCCGAAGCTTCGATTCGCAAGCCATGTACGGATTTGTGGAGGCAGGATCATTGCGGTCGCGTCCATCCATCTAGATCTTGGGTATGGAACCGAAGAAATCTCAAAGGTTAACAATTCTCTACTTAGATATGTGAAATCCTCTTCCTTTTGCATAGGAAACCCTCTCCCACAAATGTGCGATTATCGTGAGGTATTCCTTCGGGTAGATATAATTTGGTGAGCTTTAACTGACAGTTGCTTTTTTTTGCCACAGCGCGGTGGATTGTTCTTATGTAGGAACATGTGTGCCTAGTGGGAAATAGCGGGTTGAAGCCCTTGATGCTGTGGTGGCCCTTGAAGGCCAAGGCGATGTGTTTTTCTTTTAAACTATCATGTATGGCCGGTCTGCGAGCCGATGTATATAAAACACTTTAATTCAAGTTGAATGTTGTAAGGCCATAAGGCCAAGACTTTTTTGTATGTTATTTCATTCCTACTGTGGCTGTAGTGGACATTCATGTTATGTTTCTGTTGCTTCTAACTTATTTAAAAGCTTCCGCTAGAATGCTTTGTGTTAGGTTTCGATAATATTTCATAGTAATTTGGTATTAATACGTAACTCCACTAACTATCTGTGAAATATGACTTGGGGCCCCGGCCGGACCTTCTGTTATATCCCAAGTGACGGATGGAGGTGTTACAATTTGGTATCAGACTATAGTGTCGGTCTTTCTTCGGAGAATTCGTGGCCGAATTCTTTTTAAGGGGCGGGGAGCACAATCATGTGCGTCATCATTATAACATGAAAAGAACCCATGAATGTGCACTTAGGAATGAAAATACACATGTTTGAGGAACCTGAGTGTTCCTATGATTGCTTTTTGGTATTTGTTTGTCACCTAATTGAGCGTTTTCCCGATTATAGGTGATTAGGAGTGGTGTAGTGCAGTCACAAGGTTAGCACTCTGTGGAGGGAAGTGCGCTTAACGATGTGCCTACGACCCCTCCATCTGCAGAAACCATCTGAATGGTAACAGAAGTAGTGTTTGCTATAATCAATGCCCAACAGAGAAGACATGTGTAACCCCCTATCCTCGGGGTGGCTCCAATGCCGGTTGGTTCTCTGGAGCAAGTGGAAATTAGAAGATCATTCGATCAACTATTGAATATGCATGAAAGTGCAGGTTAGATCTGATATACTCTAGGGGGGGGTGAATAGAGTATGGTGCTTGCTAGAAAGTTTTTACAACTCTTGTTGTATTCCTAAGTGAACAGGGAAGCAAATAAAATAAAGCAAACACAGCAACTAACTAAACACAGAGCAATCACAGTCCACAGCCAAAAAATAAAAGAAAATAAGCAACCAGAAGACATAAGGAGCTATAGTGGTTCCCCAATCAATCTGGGTACATCCACTCTTCTACCACCCTAGGTAGGAATCCACTGCAGGATGAGTTGATCAGGTGTCCTGGGCACCAATGGGTTTTGATCAGGTACCCAAAAACCAAACCCTCAAGTATTTTGGAAGGAGACTTGCAACCAAAATAATTTTGAAGGGATTTAAAACCCTGTACAGGAATTAGAGAGAGCGTGATAGTGTCTTCTCTGTCAACAGTCAGAGAGAAGACTTATGGATTGATGTAGTAGATCTTGCTCCCCCTGAGATCTTGAATTGGTCAGGAATGGTGGAGCACTGCTTCAGGGTGATAGGCCTTTAATGACCTAGAATGCCTGGACCAGAACTGCTTCAGGAACTTCTTTTGACTGATAAAGTTCTATTATCCTTTGAAGTTGTCCCGAGAATAGAAAGAAGAAGACTCTTGATTGAATTTAGTTGTTCTTCTTCTTCTTCAAAAGTTCTCTGGTCAAGGCTGATTTCAGTCAAGAACTTTAGATTTGAGAATGTTTTGTTCTTCTGCAGCTTTAGAGTGTCTGTCAGATTGTTTTCTGTACTGTGATCCTTGAACTCTGCTTGATTCTCTTCTCTTACTATGTCACTGTTTTTTTTGTATCTCTGTATATCTTGTGTCTGTGACTGACTGGGGAATATTCAAACTTTTGAATGTTGAGCAATAATTACAGTCGGCCTTGGAAAGAATCAGCAATCAATGACTTTCCTAACTGTCCCATGGAAAAACGGCATGTAATCGTCCATATTCAATGCACGTTCTAACGGTAACATTCCGAGAAGATTTGGCATTAAATGTTCAGGAATCAGCGCCAAGAAACGGGACGGGAGCCTTGAAGAAAACCTAATCTGGATTCGTCGAACGAAGAACATAATTCGTCGAACTGCACTTGTATTCGTCGAGCTAAGCTTGAGTTCGTCGAGCTGAGCTTGATAGAGTTTGTCGAGCTGAGCTTGAGTTCGTCGAGCTATGCTTGATAGAGTTCGTCGATCAGACAATCTTCATTCATCTGATAGACAGTCTTCATTCGTCGAGCTGAGAATCAAATTCGTCGACCTGAGAAAAGTTCTGGACTTAGACGAAATACTCTGCATCTGCTGAAATGATGTGTCGACATAAATTGGTGTCGAGAGATTGATCTTGGTGTCGACACAAATCCTCTGGTGTCGACATAAGCTGGTGTTGACTGAAATCCTGGTGTCGACATAAGCTGGTGTCGACTGAAATCCTGGTGTCGACATAAGCTGGTGTCGACTGAAATCCTGGAGTCGACATAAGCTGGTGTCGACTGAAATCCTGGTGTCGACATAAGCTGGTGTCAACACAAATCGTCTAGTGTCGACACAAACCCTAAGTGTCGACACAGATTCTCTGAGTCCAGAAATCGTCGAGTAGAGATTAGCATTCGTCGACCTGAGAAGCTGTGAACTTGAGGTCCAAGTTCGTCGAGCTCAGAATATAATTCGTCGACCAAAGCATGAAGCTGGACTTAGAAATATTTGAAGTCCTCCTTACTTTGGATTGATGTAGAAACTGAGTTTTCGTCGAATAGAGAACATAGATCGTCGAGCTCAGCACTAAGAATTGTCTCACGATCGTCAAGCGCAGAACTCCTTTCGTCGAGCTGAGTTCGACGAACGTCGAACTCACTTTACTTGGTCTTGAAAACTTGTGAGTCTGGAGTCTCTGAGGGTCTTGTTGAAAGCTGGTCCACTTGGAGTTGAGCCTAGGACTTAACCTAGACTCTAGGACACAAATTGACCCTGGCTATACATGAAGGGTCACATCCTAAGTCAGTGAACCTATCTCAAATCAACTAGGGATCCAACAATCTACCCCTATTTGGGTGAGGTCACTAACAGAGACTCAAGACAGAAAAACAAAGCAAGAAAAGAGATATATCTGGCAGAGAATTATAACACATGTAACAGATATATATATACACAGCTTTGTTACAGATAGCATAGTTTAAAAAAAACAAATAACAGACAGAAATGAATGAACAAGAAAAATTACTTCTATGGCTTCTTCTGCTGAGATTTGTCTTCTGCTTTCTTTTCTCCTGGCTTCTTGAAAATGATTTCTCTGTTAGGATTTTGAGCTTGAGCCACTGTCATGGTCATATCAACTGCCCCAATAATTTTCAATGATGTAGCCCTGGGGACAACTGCTTCAGGATGAAGTTTCATATAGTCATCAACATTAAATAATTTGTTGCCTTTGTCAAATCTTTTTAGCTCTTCCTTTCTATACTGTGACATAGTTGAAAGACCAGAAATATCTTTTACTTCTGCTTTGGCTTTATTTATCAAAGATAGACCAATCAGCTCTTGGTATCTAGCCATTCTTGCTGTATTTGCAGTCTCTAGATCTTCAAAAGGAATAGGAGGAGTGTTGGAACACCCTATTAATAATTTGGGTTAGGATCACTATGTCTCTTAGGAACCTGTTTTTACCTCACTGTATAGATCTAAAGGTCAATTAGAATTGAGTCTAAGGGTTAGTAGTTAGATTTGGAAGCTGCCCTCAAGACCAGGTTTTTCAGTTTGGAGACCAAGTCATTTCGTCGAGCTCAGTACGACGAATCGTCGAACCCCATTCGACGATCATTGAGCTCACTTCGACGAGTCGTCGAACTCCATTCGACGATCTCTGAGCTCAACTTCAACAAGTCGTCGAACTCCATTCGACGATCTTCGAGCTCAGTTCGACGATCTTGACTTCAGTTTGATTCTCTATCTCTGAGCTCAGTTCGTCGATAATTGAGCTCAGATCGACGATCTCTGTTTCTGTCTAAGTACAAATCTCTGAGCTCAGTTCGACGATAGTGGAGCTCAGTTCGACGTTTTTCTGAAGAGTTAAATGTTTTTCAAGATTCAAATACAGACAGTTGAGGAATTATTGTCAGCATTTAATTCAGAGATCTTGTAGCCGTTTTTATTTATTTTGGAGCAAGTTTCAAGGGATTTTCAAGGAATGTTTTATTAGACTTTCCTCTAGAAGACAATTGTAATTAAGGAAGTCATTGATGAAAGGCCAACGACTATCTTGGACAATGGACAATTTCTATTCAGTTATAAGAAATAAAAGATAATTCTTCAACTTCTGTAATATCAATCCAGTAGAGAACTCTGAAAAAGAAAAGAAGAGGAATTTTCTCTGCAACAACTCTCACAACAACAATCACACAAGAGAAAGAAAAAGAGTTGCAGACATTTCTCAGTCTCAAGATTCATACAAAACACCAACACCAAAAGGAGATCAACAAACTGATATCTTCAGATCTCTTTTTCAAGTGTTCAAGGCCATCATCATTCAAGACTCCAGACACCTCACATTTCAGCTGTTGCTGAAATCATCAATTGCTGGAGATCAATTTTCTGAAGGCCTATCACCCTACTGCAAAGCTTCACTTCCTGAACAACTACAGATCTCAGGGGGAGCTTTGACAACATCACTGAATCCACATAGTATTCTCACCGTGATTGAGAAAAGAAGACTTTCATCACTCTCTCATCCCCACCTCTATAAAGGGTTTTTCAAACTCCCTTCAAAAGTTTGTGTGTGGTTTTTGAGCACCTTATCAAAAGCTCATTGGTGGCAAGACACCTGATCAAAAAATCTGGTTTGGTTTTTGAGCACCTTATCAAAAGCTCATTGGTGCCCAGGACACCTGATCAACTCATCCTGCAGTGGATTCCTACCTAGGGTGGTGGAAGAGTGGATGTACCCAGATTGGTTGGGGAACCACTATAGCTCCTTGTGTCTTCTGGTTGCTTGTGTTCCTTTTGTTTCTGGCCGTGGCTTGTGATAGTTTCTTTTGTAGATTGTGATCATTCTGTGGTTAGATTTACTATTTGCTTCCCTGTTCACATTAGAATACAACAACTGTTGTAAAAGTTTTTAACAAGCACCATACTCTATTCACCCCCCTCTAGAGTATATCAGATCTAACTCACACTTTCAAGGAGAGAGAGGTCTTTTTGGGCTTACAGCTTTATGAGCTTCAGAACTTTGTTGCTGCTGCTGCTTATGCTGTTGACTTCCTGAGGAGGATGGCCTCTGCTGGCTGCTTCCAGAAGATCTCCCTGACTGTCTTTGATAAGTTTGCATTGGGGCAGATCTCTGGGATCTAGAGCCACTAGCACCAGCTGCTGGAGGAGGAGGAGGAGGGTCCTTCCTGTATCTGTGTACTGTAGGAGGGGAGTATCTCCTGCTTCTCTTTCTATCTTTATGCTAGTTTTTGGAGAGCCACATCCATGCTGGCATTCCCTTATATTGAGTCACATTGTGCAGAATATAATAGGGAGTGTCTGCATTGAGATTTGGCTTGGGAGGAGGAGCAGCCTTTCTCTTCTTTGCCAACAATCTCTTTTTCCTACTAGCTGCATCCTCATCAAAATCAATATCATCATCATCAGATTCTGAATCCTGAGGGGTATCATACAATGCATCCAAAGCTTTTAAAGCTTTATCAGAAACAACAGCCTTTGATGGAGGAGGGGCAGAAGGTTCAGGAATAAGAGTTGCAGCAACAGGAGAAGAATTATCTGTACAAGATTCAGAAACAAAAGAGACAGATCTATCAGCTACTGCCTTATTCTCTTCTTCAATGTCTGCCTGGATAAGCTCATCTAGAGTAGGCATTGGAGAGTCATCCATAATAAAATCTGGTGCTAAAACTGGCACTGGAGTATCTTCTGGAATGACCTTTGAGCTTGAGGCAAATTGAGCAAAATTGTCACAGAGTTGCTTGGCAACTGCTGGACTGGCTAGAGAGGTATATGGTACCATAGACAAATAAGGCTTAGTAAAATCAGTTGGAAGAGATTGTTTATATATAGTATCAAAAGTACTCAGCAAAACTGATAAATTCACTGTGGGATTTAAAGAGAAATCACCAACAGGAGTTATTTGAGCAACTGCCTCATCCAAATCAATATCAGTATTCATAAATTGAATTAACTCAGACATCTCAGCATCAAAGTTTGTTAAAATTGGTATATCCTTATTTGAATCTGAATCTGCTAGAGAGTGAACTTCTGTGACTGCTGCTGCTTCTACTTCTGTATCTGCATCTGCTGTAACTTCATCACAGAGCATCTCCCCCTGCCTAGGTTCAGGAATACCTGGAGCCAGGCCCCTAGATGAAGAGGGGACAGCAGATAGAAGAGAGAGCTGGGCAGATAAGGAATTTATGGAGGTCACAAGAGGTATAATTGCCTCTTGGATCAATGATTTGATGAGAGGGGTGAGCAAAGAAATGAGGGTAGATGAATCAAATGGGGAAGGGGAAAGGGATGGAATGGGAGGAGGAATAACAGATGGAGTGGGGGCATCTTGCATGAGTGTATCTGATGGTATAATGTAGGATGGAATGGTGGATAAGTGTGGGGGAAGAGGAGACCGTGGAGGTGTAGGAAGTATTGTCTCATGAGGGGAATCTGGAGGAGTGGGTTGATGATCAACTTGCAAGGGGGAAGATGGAGGTGGAGATGGAATGTTTGTCAGGTCAAGTGGTGGAGATGAAGGAGGGGTAGGTTCATGAGGAGGCTTCTTTGGAGGAAGAGGTGTTGGAAGAGATGGTTGAGATGGAGGAACCTCTTCAATAGGGTGGGGAGCGTCCTTTACAGCCCTTGTGCTCTCAGAAGTTTGGAGGGAGGAGGAAGAATCCTTTGAGGGCTTGGAGATGGTCCTCTCCCACCTGCCGAACAGAGCGGAAGTGAGGCGCTTGCTGGCCTTTATGAAGATGGTCGGGGAGACTATACATTCAGCAGCCTTCTCTTTGAGAAATATTCCCAATATTCTGCCAAAGCATACTTCCTTCTTGTTGTTCTTCTTCTTGATCAATTCAAATAACACCTTACTCCAATCAACCTGTCGCTTATTCACTACTGCACACATTATCAGAAATTGGTGACGGGTAATATAGTCATGGGCAGAGTGCTTGGCCATCAGAATCTTTCCCGTAATATCTGCCAGAAATTGGTAGGCGGCGGATAATTGCTTTTTCAATAACTTATTAGGGTTATTACCAGAGAAACCCATGAGTTTCAGCATATCACTGAATTCCTCAGAATCCATTTCCAGATTGTCTTCTCCGTTCACTAATCCAAATACTTCAGTGAGAACTGCGGGAGAGAGGGAAACAACAGTGTTCCCTATATTGCCGGTCAAAGCATCTTCTTCAGAGACTGTAGATGTATAAACCCATTCTCGTATTTCCGTTCCATGAAGTTTAATGCGCGTGATCATGAAATCCTTTAAACTAAGTTCTTCCAGTAGTTCCAACATGTAAAGGAAGATGGGGTCAGAGTGTTGAAATGACTCAAAGTCCATGTCGAATCCAGTGTCAAACTTCATTGCAACCAGAGCACCTGTGGGAATCGTCATTGATGTCCTGCAAGAAAAACACAGAGAGAAACGAGAATCAAGAGCAAAGGAACTGAAAGCGCGTGACGGAGGTCGAAGAAAACCTAGATATAAGATTTTCAGAATATGAATCGACAAACTCCGGTCCACGAAAAAGAAAAATTCTTCGAACTGAGCTCGACGAAATAAATTATAGAGAGATAATTCGTCGATCTCATCCATAAGAATCGAAAACGGTTCGTCGAACTCCGTTCGATGAAGCATCTTCTGAAGCAACATTCGTCGATCTCTGGTCGACGAAAATTGTTTCCTCACACAGAGAATTCATCGATCTCCGTTCGACAAGAATCTCTCAAACTTTCCTTAATTCGTCGAACTTCGTTCGACGAACTCTGGAAAATTCGTCGAATGTAGACAGAAACTAGGTTAACTCTTCTCCATCAATCATTCCCAGTTGATTTATAAAGAACAGATGAGTTTTCTCATCTAATGGCTTGGTGAAAATGTCTGCTCTTTGTAGATCAGTAGGAATATGGAACAAGTTAATTTTCTTTTTGTCCACATTATCTCTAATGAAATGATGTCTTATTTCAATATGTTTTGTCCTAGAATGGTGAACTGGATTCTGTGCTATAGCAATAGCACTAGTATTATCACAAAATAATGTTGAATTATTTAAGTTGACACCATAATCTGAGAGGTGATTTTGTATCCATAACATTTGTGAACAACAACTATCAGCAACCATGTATTCTGCTTCTGCAGTTGATGTAGACACAGATGTCTACTTTTTACAAAACCAGGAGACAAGTCTCATACCAAGGAACAAACATGTTCCAGAGGTACTTTTCCTGTCCACTCTACATCCAGCATAGTCATCATCTGAGTATCCAGTTAACTCAAACTCTGACTCTGCAGGATACTAGAGTCCTAGACTAGGGCAACTCTTTATATATCTCAAAATTCTTTTTAGGAAAATAAGGTGAGATTCTTTAGGGTTCACTTGGAACCTAGCACAAAGGCATGTGTCAAACATTATGTCAGGTCTGCTAGCTGTTAGGTATAATAGGGATCCAACAATTGCCATATATTTTTTCTGATGTACAGGTTTCCCTACTGCACCAGAATCCACAACAACAGTTGTAGCCATAGGGGTTTTCATCCCTGAAGCATCACCCATCCCAAACTTTTTGATAAGCTCTTTAGCATACTTAGCTTGGGAGAGGAAGATACCATCTGGGAGCTGCTTCACTTGGAGACCAAGGAAGTAGGAAAGTTTACCCATGCTACTCATCTCAAATTTTGAATGCATGAGGTCAGCAAACCTCTTGCACAATTTGGGATCAGTAGACCCAAAAATAATGTCATCCACATATATTTGTACTAACAATATTTGGTCTTTATGATGTCTAGTGAAAAGTGTTTTATCTATGGTTCCTCTTGTAAATTCATGCTCTAAAAGAAAGCTTGCTAGGGTCTCATACCAAGCTCTTGGAGCTTACTTTAAACCATAGAGAGCTTTATGCAATTTAAACACAAAAGAGGGTTGAGTGGGAGAGATAAAACCTGGAGGTTGTTCTACATAAACCTCTTATTGAAGTATTCCATTCAGAAATGCACTTTTGACATCCATCTGGTAGACCTTGAATCTCTTGTAAGCTGCATAGGCAAGGAACATCCTAATGGCCTCTAACCTTGCAACAGGGGCAAAGGTTTGGTCATAGTCTATTCCTTCCTCTTGTCTGTAGCCTTGAGCAACAAACCTAGCCTTGTTTCTCACTATATTGCCTTGAGCATCCAACGTATTCCTATAGACCCATTTGGTTCCAATAACTGGGTGGTTATAGGGTCTTGGAACCAAATCCCAAACTCTACATCTCTCAAACTGATTGAGTTCCTCTTGCATTGCAATGATCCAGTGTGGATCTTGCTCTGCCTCATGTATGGTGAGAGGTTCAATTTGAGAGAGAAAACAGGCATGCATCAAGTCTTGGTTGAGTTGATGCCTTGTCTGTACACCTACTGAGATGTCTCCAATCACTTGAGATCTGGGGTGATCTCTAAGTGTGACAAGATCAGTTGGTGGAGTTGGTTGAGCAATAGCTTTAGTATCTAATTCCTCTTTGGGAATGATACTAACTGTTGGGGGGAAGTTTAGCCACTTCCTCTTGACTTTCCTCATCACTATCTTCAGCATCCTGTGGAGTGGGATGGTTTGACACCTCTTGGGTAAGGTTCAGTCCATCCATAGACTCACACAGTGGTGGAACCTGCAAAGAGCTTATGGTAGAAATTTCTTTCTCCTTGTATGACATGTTAGTCTCATCAAAAGATACATGAACAAATTCTTCAATTTTAAGAGTTGATTTATTATACACCCTATAAGCTTTACTGATCATGGAGTATCCAAGAAATACTCCTCCATCAGCTTTAGCTTGAAATTTTTCTATGTATTTCTTATCATTATTGTGAATGTAGCAAATACAACCAAAGATTTTGAAGTAATCTACTTTAGGTTTCTTCCCTTTGAGTAATTCATAGGGAGTCTTGCCCTTCAGTTTATGTATCAAACTTCTATTCAATACATAGTTGGAGGTGTTCACTTCCTCTGCCCAAAAGGATAGAGGAAGGTGAGCATCTGACAACAATGTAGGAACAGATTCAATAAGGGTTATATTTTTCCTTTCAGCTACCCCATTTTGTTGAGGAGTTCTAGGAGCTGAGAAAGTATGCCTGATCCCTTCACTTTGACAGAACTCTTGCATAAGAAGAGAATCAAACTCTGTCCCATGATCACTTCTGATCAGGGCAATGTGAGTGTTGAACTCAATCTGTATGCATTTGAGAAACTCTGTCAAACACTTAAAGTTATCAGACTTCTTCATCAGAAAGAACACCCATGTGAATCAAGAGAAGTCATCTACAACTACTAAGGTATAAGATTTCCCTCCTAAGCTTTGTACTATAATGGGTCCAAAGAGATCCATGTGTAACAGATACAAAATCCTAGGTGAATCACTCTTATTAAGTGACTTGAAACTATTTTTGGTTTGCTTGCCTAATTGGCAAGCCCTGCAAAGTCCTTCCTTCTTATAGGGGCAAGAAGGTAGTCCTCTAACAAGGTTATCCTTGGATAGCCTAGCAATGGTTCTAAGGTTTACATGTCCTAATCTCTTATGCCATAATCCATTAGGTCTACAAATAGAGTTGAACATGCATATGTCTACTTTAGTTGAAAGAAAGTCTACTAAATAGATGTTACCTTTCCTTTTACCTATCAACACAGTTGTGTTGTCCTCTGATTTGATCCTGCATAAGTATTTGCTGAAAGTCACTTGGTAGCCTTCATCACACAGTTGACTGATGCTGATTAAGTTGTGCTGCAGTCCTTCCACATAGGCTACCTTCTTGAATGTGACTGTGCTAATCTGGACTGCACCATATCCTTTTGTTAGTCCAAAGTTTGAATCACCAAATATTACTTTGGGTCCAAGCTTGGCTTTGAAGGATGTGAAGTTGTCCTTGTTTCCTGTCATGTGCTTTGAGCACCCACTATCCAGATACCATTGCTGGTTTGATGTTGGATAGGTCTTCACCTGCACATAAAACAATTTACTTGTTTTTGACCCAGTTTACCTTGGGCCTAGGTTGATAACCTTTGAATTCAGAAATAAAAGACATCCCTGGTTGACTCTTATAGCCTTCAGGATGATATCTCCTTGGAGGTATTATCCATTCAGTATAAGGGTTAAATCTTTAGGATGAAGAACCTCTAGGATTGAACTTTGATTTGCCTTTGAAAGAGTTTTCAAAACTCTGAGCTCTATTCGACGATCTCTGAGCTGAGTTCGACGATCTTGGGTCAGATCGTTGAGCTCCGTTCTAAGATCGACCATGCCAGAGTTCAGGGTTCAGAGTTCGTCGACCTGAGTTCGACGATTTAGCCTGAGATCGTTGAGCTCCATTCGGCGATCGTCGAGCTCCGTTCGATGATTTCTGTTGAACTATGGTTTTCTTAGGTAGATCAAAATTCTTCCTAGCTACCTCTACAACTCCCTTACCTTTATCAGAGATAAATTTGATTGGGGTAGTTAATACTATAGGTTGGCTGGATGAAGCACCCAAGCCCAGTGTACTATTGAATCTTGAGTTCACTATGCTTGTGATGTCCATTAGTTTGATACTTCTCCCATTGAGGGATTCTTCAAACTTCTTGGCCTTTGATTGTTCACTTTTCAGTGAGGCTATCTGCTCCCTACAGCATTCCAACTCCTCAGAGAGTTTGAGGTTATCTGATTTTAAGGTGCTTTGTTCAGATAGTTGATTTCTGAGAGAAAAAATTTCTTTTTCAGATTTCAATAGATCTAAACAAAGTGCCTTAAATTCATATTTAAAGTCCTCTGAATTAAAATCAAATGAGTCTATTACCTGGTCCTCTTCAGATTGAGTCTCTGATACAGATTCCGACTCTTCTGCATCAGAATTTTGTTGTGAGACATTGATCGTCATCATGCAGAATTCTTTTTCTTCAGCATCATCTTCATCATCACTTGAGCTGGATGAAGCTTTAGATTCTTCTTCTATCTCACTCCAAGATTCAGTTACAAACCCCTTCCTGGTGTGTTTGTTCTTGCTGGAGGAGGGTTTGTCATTGCTGTTCTTCTAGAAGTCTTTGTCTTTTCTTCTTTCCTTCCTGTCCTTTTTGTCCTCATACTGATTTTCTGGACAGTCAGACACCATGTGGCCTGGTTTCCTGCATCCAAAACAAATAATCTCTTTGTTATTTGATTTGTCATACCTTGACTTGTCATGCCCTCTGGCAGACTTTTTCTTGAAATCTTTCCTGGCCATTTTGTAAAATCTTCAGGCCAGTAAGCTTAGCAGCTCTTCATTGCCTGTGACTTTGTCTTCAGGCTGATCTTCAATGGCTTTAAAAGCTATTTATTTTTCCTTTCTTATAGCTGGTGAGGCAGCCTTCTGCTCTTCTTCTCTATTCTTGATGAGCAGCTCATAAGACTTGAGCTTACCCAAGAGAGCTTCAGTTGTGATCTCATTCAGGATTCTGGCATCCTTGATTGGCCAGATCCTTGAGTCCCAAGTGCTTGGGAAGCACATTAGGATTTTATCATTGAGCTCAGTCAATGAGATCTATTTGTCCAATGATTTCAGCTCATTGACTATGAGACTGAGTCTATTATACATATCTGCTACTAACTCAGCTTCTCCTTTCTTGAAGTTCTCATACTGGGTTATGAGATGAGATCTTCTATCTTTTCTCTCATCAGCAGATCCTGAGACTATCTTAGATAGCTTGTCCCAGATGTCCTTTGCTGAGTTGCATTCAGCTACCTTCTGGAATATTTCATCAGACATAGTCTGGGCTAAAATATTCATTGCCTTAGCATCTGCCACTTTCCATTTCTTGATTTCTGCATCCGTTCCTGATGGAGGTGGAATAGCACTTGTACTTGTATTTTCTGGGGGTCTTGGACACACTGTCAAAACAGAATTGAAAATGTCTTCATCAATAGAGTTCATGTACAATCTAATCCTTGCCTTACAAAGTGCAAACTTAGATAGATTGCACACTAGAGGTCTGGTGCTAGCATAATCTTTGTTTTGGGCCATGTTCTGTGAAGAAATAAATCTAACAACAAACTTAAAACAGATCTAACTAGAGGGATCTTTGGGTTCAGGTGTTAGCCTGTGCAACCACTAACGTGTGGTATTTTAACCAACCTGGAAGATGTGGTATATATAACCAACCTGGAAGATGTGGTATATATAACCAACCTCCCTCTAATACCAATTGAAAGTGCAGGTTAGATCTGATATACTCTAGAGGGGGGGGGGGGGGTGAATTGAGTATGGTGCTTGCTAGAAACTTTTTATAACTCTTGTTGTATTCCTAAGTGAACAGGGAAGCAAATAAAATAAATCAAACACAGCAACTAACTAAACATAGAGCAATCACAGACCACAACCAGAAAACAAAAGAAAATGAGCAACCAGAAGACACAAGGAGCTATAGTGGTTCCCCAATCAATCTGGGTACATCCACTCTTCTACCACCCTAGGTAGGAATCCACAGCAAGATGAGTTGATCAGGTGTCCTGGGCACCAATGGGTTTTGATCAGGTCCCCAAAAACCAAACCCTCAAGTCTTTTGGAAGGTGACTTGCAACCAAAATAATTTTGAAGGGATTTAAAACCCTGTACAGGAATTAGAGAGAGGGTGATAGTGTCTTCTCTATCAACTGTCAGGGAGAAGACTTGTGGATTGATGTAGCAGATCTTGCTCCCCCTGAGATCTTGAATTGGTCAGGAATGCTGGAGCACTGCTTCAGGGTGATAGGCCTTCAATGACCTAGAATGCCTGGACCAGAACTGCTTCAGGAACTTCTTTTGACTGATAAAGTTCTATTGTCCTTTGAAGTTGTCCTGAGAATAGAAAGAAGAAGACTCTTGATTGAATTTAGTTCTTCTTCTTCTTCTTCAAAAGTTCTCTGGTCAAGGCTGATTGCAGGCAAGAACTTTAGATTTGAGAATGTTTTGTTCTTCTGCAGCTTCAGAGTGTCTGTCAGATTGTTTTCTGTACTGTGATCCTTGAACTCTGCTTGATTCTCTTCTCTTATTGTGTCACTGTTTTTTTTGTATCTCTGTATATCTTGTGTCTGTGATTGACTGAGGAATATTCAAACTTTTGAATGTCGAGCAGTAATTACAGTCGGACTTGAAAAGAATCAGCAATCAATGACTTTCCTAACTGTCCCATGGAAAAATGACATGTAATCGTCCATAGTCAATGCACGTTCTAACGGTAACATTCCGAGAAGATCTGGCATTAAATGTTCAGGAATCAGCGCCAAGAAACGGGACAGGAGCATTGAAGAAAACCTAATCTGGATTCGTCGAATGAAGAACACAATTCGTCAAACTGCACATGTGTTCGTCGAGCTGAGCTTGAGTTCGTCGAGCTGAGCTTGATAGAGTTCGTCGAGCTGAGCTTGAGTTCGTCGAGCTGAGCTTGATAGAGTTCGTCGATCAGATAATCTTCATTCATCTGATAGACAGTCTTCATTCGTCGAGCTGAGAATCAAATTCGTCGACCTGAGAAAAGTTCTGGACTTAGACAAAATACTCTGCATCTGCTGAAATGCTGTGTCGACATAAATTGGTGTCGACATATTGATCTTGGTGTCGACATAAGCTGGTGTCGACTGAAATCCTGGTGTCGACATAAGCTGGTGTCGATTGAAATCCTGGTGTCGACATAAGCTGGTGTCGACTGAATTCCTGGTGTTGACATAAGCTGGTGTCGACTGAAATCCTGGTGTTGACATAAGCTGGTGTCGATTGAAATCCTGGTGTCGACACAAATCGTTTGGTGTCGACACAAACTCTAAGTGTCGACACAGATTCTCTGATTGCAGAAATCGTCGAGTAAAGATTAACATTCGTCGACCTGAGAAGCTGTGAACTTGAGGTCCAAGTTCGTCGAGCTCAGAATATAATTCGTCGACCGAAGCATGATGCTGGACTTAGAAATATTTGAAGTCCTCCTGACTTTGGCTTGATGTAGAAACTGAGTTTTCGTCGAACAGAGAACATAGATCGTCGAGCTCAGTACTAAGAATTGTCTCACGATCGTCGAGCGCAGAACTCCTTTCGTCGAGCTGAGTTCGATGAACGTCGAACTCACTTTACTTGGTCTTGAAAACTTGTGAGTCTGGTGTCTCTGAGGGTCTTGTTGAAAGCTGGTCCACTTTGAGTTGAGCCTAAGGACTTAACCTATACTCTAGGACACAAATTGACCCTGGCTATACATGAAGGGTCACATCCTAAGTCAGTGAACCTAGCCCAAATCAACTAGGGATCCAACAATGTGTTTGGCGTAAGGTTGACGAGTATTTGCATGCATTTGTCATGTTAAGACGCTACCCAGGGGTTGAGTTGGAAGATGAGCAGACTATGGTAAACAAGTTTTATAGCGGTCTGCATGATGATTTACGTCTCCTATTGGTAGGACCAAAGTTATTGGGATTCTGAGCGTTGGTGGAGTCGGCTAGATCGTTGGAAGTAGATTTGGGAAACGTCCACCAGATGCTAGTGTGCAGGGTTTCGAACTCTGCAGATTCTGCAAAGTCTGAATACCATGGAAGGTGGCATAAGATGTCTAGAAACTCTACCGGTAAGTTCCTTATGCTTGCCATACTTGTGGCAAGTCCGGTGAAAGAATTGGTTTCAAGATAAACTAAACACCTAGAGGGGGGGGGGTGGTGAATACGTACAAATCTTTTTTATTGCTTAGGCAGACAAATTTATAACAATTAGACCTGTTATGCACACTATCACAACATAAATAAAAATAAACACAGCACATACAGAATACATACAGTTTTATAGTAGTTCCCCAAGTGACGGGTACATCCACTTTCCCACTTCGCCTATCTAGCAGTATACTAGATTCGGCCTAACTTCCTTCTTCCTTCTCAGATCCTCAGATATTACAACTCAGAACCCTGAATGGTTCCTACAACTCAGACTTCAGCAAGTCCTACAACTCAGATTCTCTCAAAGAATCATACCTCAGATTGAGTCCACACTCCTACAACTCAGGCACACAGGCCCTACCTCAGCCTCTTCCACAGGCCTACAACTCAGAGATATTAATCCCCTACCTCAGGCACTCAGCCCTACCTCAGCCTTTATAATTTAGGCTTACAACTCAGAGATATTAATCCCCTACCTCAGACACTCAGCCCTACCTCAAACTTTATAATTTAGGCTTATAACTCAGATCTATAAAAGATCATACAGTAAATTGATAATAAAAATGAATATATCCTTCACCCAAGTAGAGAGAGAAAGGGATGAAGGTTTCTTGATCAGTTCTTGATATAACAGATAACTTTAGAATCAACCTGTCTTAGCTTTTTCAAAGCTTCTTGAATTTGAACAAAGTAGGGTTGATCTTCTTGTGAAGTGGAGTTGATCCTCAATCCAGCTTCCTTCTTCTTTTCAGAATTAAATCTAAATCCTTCTTGCAGACTTGTTCCAGATCTGCTAGAGACTTGATGACTTCTGGATGAAGACTTCTCTTCTTCTTCTTAGATTTGCTCTGTCTTTTTATGCTTCATGCTCTCTCCCTATCTAATGATCGAACATGTCTTTATATAGGCTTCATCCAAGGTTACCGACTGATCATGTTCATAACAACCTTTTGATAGCACTGACAGATGCAACAGCCTTGTTGGTCATGACAGCTGTCAAGTCACCAGTTACTTCATTATACTTTGTCTTAGTCAACAAAGTGTCGAGACATTCCTTTAAATGTGTCAACACAAATAGACTATGTGTCGACACAATCCTTGGTGATGTCAACACAGCTCCCATAATGTCGACATAGCACTTCTCTATCTTCTTGACATAACTTCTACAGAATGTGTCGACACAAGTCCTGTGTGTCGACACAATCACTTCTTGTCTTGACATAGTTGACTTCAACAAAAATGCTGGTGTGTGTCGACACAAGTCCTGTGTATCGACATAGTTGTTGTTGACTGAGCTTTCTGTGTGTCGACACAAGTCCTGTGTGTCGACATAGTCGTTGTTGTCAACTAAGCTTTCTGTGTGTTGACACAAGTCTTGTGTGTCGACACAGTTGTTGTCGACTAAGCTTTCTGTGTCTCGATACAGTTGTTGTCGACCAAGCTTTCTGTATGTCGACACAAGTCTAGTGTGTCGACACATTTTTTGTCGACTAAGCTTTCTGTGTGTCGACACAAGTCCTGTGTGTCGACACAAACTGACTCCTGGTGTCGATACAGCCTTTCCCATGTATATACACAAGTCCTGTATGACGACAGAAACTGAATCCTGGTGTCGACACAGCCTTTCCCATGTGTCGACACAATGCTTCTCAAGTGTCGACAATTGTACTTAGAAAATGTTTCTTGCAATTTTTTAACATGCACAATGAAACTCAAAACACCACATCAAAAACAACTTGATGAATATCATTGAGTTAGGTGAGGCTTCTCCAAATTTGGTACATATTTTCCAATGTACCCAACAATCTCCCCCTATGTGGAGAAGTCATAACCCTTAGTCAATGACACACATCACTTATAATAAAACACACAATATGATGTATATAAAAGAAAATATTTCTCAGACAGGGTAATTCATAGCCATTAACAAAATACTATATCAACACAAAGTATGATAACGTGTAATGAACAAGAATCAAAGTTTTGTTGAATTACAAAAGTGTTAACATTCAAATGGTTATATAGATTTCCACATTGTTAAAATCTAATAAAATAATCCTAAGGCTGATCAGGCTCCTTGATCACTATTCCTTTGCCAGATTGAACCCTTACTTGTACACTAGTTCCAGTGTCTTCAGCTAGCTTCTTTCCTTTAATATCTTTCTTCTTAAGCTCTTCAGCCTTGATCTTCTGCCTTTCAAAATAATGGTAAGGCTTATGGAAGTATTTACTTGGCTCCACAGCAGTAGCAGGTACCTTCCCATCTTTTTGATCTCTTCTAAACTGATATATGGCATCTTGCCTCTGTTGATACTTGTTCCATTCTAGTTCAGAATACAACTTGCCTCTATCATGCATTTTATCTTTCACAGCTTGCCAGGCACTGAGTATTATATTCCTTGAAGTGGGACTCCATCTTTCAAAATATGGCTTTGATTCAGACTGCTCTCTAAATATTTTATTGGAAAGTTGAGCTTCTTGCTCTCTCTTTAATGCAGCCTCAGACATTTCCACTTTCTCAATTATAACATTTTAGCAGCCTCTGGAGGGCTATACATCTGTTGAACCAGTTGTTGAATTCCCTCAAAGTTAGAAGGGGGTATATGATTTGAGCTACCTCCTGCTGACCCCCTTCATTTCCTGCAGCTTGAATGTCTGACTCAGCTGTATTATCATCATCACACAAGGGTGGATATCCAAGAGTGGCTCTGATAGATTTAGTTATCCATTTGGCATGATCAGAGCCTGTAGTGACTAACAACCTCTCCCCCTTTATGACTTCTCTCTCAACATGATCCCTGAGATCATCCTTTTGGAATCTTATCTAATTAATTAGATAATTGGTTCCTTCCTTGTAGAATGCTCTGAACTTCAGTAGCTGATCAGAGATTATCTTCTGAGATTCTTGAATAGCAATGCTAACATTTGTCAAGTTTTCTTTGAGAAGTGTATCAAACTCAGTCTTGTCTTTAGCAATGTTTGCAGTTAAAACAGTTGCTGTATTCTGAAGTTCTGTGACAAACATATTATGAGATTCAGTAAGATTGTCATTCATTCTAATTTGATTTTCTAGGACATACCCTTGCTTTACCACTAGATCATCAATCTGTTTCCTTGTCTCTTGTTGCTGCTTGGCTAGATAAACTACAACATTACCTCCTTTATGGAAGCAATCTGTCATCTCCTTCTTATTTTGATTGACTTCAAATCTTATTGATTTAATGTCTTTAGCCAAAGTAAACTAGAGGTCTTTGTGACCTTCATCTATATATTTCTCCATGGCTGCTCTTTGTTCATCCAGTTTAACTTGCAGATCCACCAACAGTGAACTGTAGTCAACTGCTGGGGATGGTTGTTGAGTGACTGTTTGCAAAGCCCTCTTGTAGCTTAATCTCTTCTTCTTGACAACCATAAGTTTTTTTCTTAGCTTTTGAGGCCTCATCATTTTCAGAAGCTGAGGAACTGTCTATATCAACTGGCTCTTTAGGACTAGAGTGCACCTCCTTCTCAGTCCTAGTCAACTCCCCCTCAGTCCTTTCCTCCTGAATATCAGGAAATAACTCTTCAAGAGTGAATTCTTGTTGCTTTTGTACAGGTGGAACATCTGTATCTTGTACAGTTAATGGGGCATCATCTAATGCAGATGTATCATGCATTGTTATATCCTGTGTAGGGATGTTGTCATGGTTTGTCTGTTCAACATCAGTTAGAAGCACAATTAGTGTATCTGACTCAGTATCTAGTGTAGTTTGATTAATATCATGTATTACCTCAAGGATAGTTTGAGTGGTTGTTTCGCTCTCTAATACAGCTTGCTCTTTCTCATGAGCAACTTCTGAAGGTAATGCCTCTTGTTGAGCTGGAGAAAGCTCATTGGATCCCCCTAGATGAGGCACTTCCTGAACTTGATCCAGTTGGATGATGCTTTCTGGAATCTGCTCCCCCTACATCTGACTATCATCTATATTCTTAGGGGCAGGTGATTTCCTTGCAGATTCTTGTTGTTCTTCATCTGAACTGAAGGTCACTTGTTCTTCTGAATCACTATAAGATTCAGGTTTCCTGGGGGTTTGTTTCTTCCTTTTCTGTGGTAGTTGTTTTTGTGGAGTAGGAACATCTTTTGTTAGAACCCCTTCCCATCTAGAGAGTATTCTTAAATCCATCCTTCTCATGTGGTTGATCTTAGATCCTGATGTCTGGTGCATCACTTCAGGTATAGTCTCAGCCAGATATAGACTTAGTATTCTCCTTAGGTTTGGTTTCTTGAAGCTTTATTTTATCTTCTCAAATATTACTTCAGACCAGTTAGTGTAATTCCTGAAGATGACTCTGGTCATGAGGCTGAACATGTAGGCAGATATCCTATCATGTCCTCCTGGTTTACATAGAATCACTTTTCCAACTATTTCAGAAAGAAATTTTCCTTGGGAGTTCATCCCCTTTCTATTCATAGAAGATCCAATCTTGGTGGTGGGATCCAGTCCACACCATTGGAGAGCTTCCATGGTCTTGGAAAATGCAACCTCATCTTCTTCTTGAACTCTGGGCAGGTGTAGAGTATTTCTTAAACTCTTCAAGGTGAGTTAGACCTTTGTGCCTTGAACTGAGGACCTAATCTTTAGTCTTGTTGAATCCAGAGATGCTGCTGTATAAAATTCAAGGATCTACTTCTTCAAAATCTTTATCGGTTTTGACACCAGGTATTCTAATCCATTGACTGTGATTAGGGTAATCACAGCTTTGATTTCGGGTTCCACACTGTCAAAGGCATCATAAACGAGTTCATATCCCTCGTTAATGTTGTCGCCTTGTTTGTGCGCCATTGGGAATAAGAGAAATTTTGGATTAGGAAGAGGAAGAATTTGTCGACACAAGGATTTTGTCTCGAGAATTTGAAGAGCGTGTCGACAGGGTTTGTTTTCGACCTATTTATATGTTTCTAAATACAAAAGGTCAAAAGGCGCATGGAAATACACTTAATGTGTCGACACTATTGAGACGGTGTCGACACAGACTTCTAAGGTCTCGACAGAGGTATTTACTACTATGTGTCGACACCAAACTGAGTGTCGACACAACTTTCTTGATATGTCGACACAATTTACTTCATGTGTCGACACCAAACTAAGTGTCAGAAATTCTCTGTGTCGACACCAAATTCTAAGTGTCGACACAACTTTCTGGATGTGTCGACACAACTTTCTTGAAGTGTTGACACCAACTACTAAGTGTCGACACAGACTTCTTTATGTGTCGACACAGAATTACTTAGTCAAATTTGTCATACTATTTTATGTTCAGCATACCTAATTCAATTTTGAAATTATTGAATTTAGTTTCATTCAGGGGTTTGATGAACATGTTAGCAATTTGATAATTAGTATTGACAAATTCTAAACATATATCTTCTTTTTCTACATGATCTCTAATGAAGTGGAATCTGATTTCTATATGCTTAGTTCTGCTATGTGAAACTGGATTTTTAGCAATAGAAATAGCACTTGTAGAATCACAAAATAATGGAGTTCTACTTACCTTGAGACCATAGTCTTCAAATTGATGTTGAATCCATAATAGCTGAGCACAGCAGCTGCCTGCAGCAACATATTCTGACTCAGCAGTAGATATTGCCACACTAGTCTACTTTTTACTGCTCCAGGACACCAATCTTCCACCTAAAAACTGACATGTGCCAGTTGTGCTTTTCATATCTACTTTGCATCCTGCAATGTCTGCATCTGAATAACCTGTCAGTAGAAAGTCTCTATTTTTAGGGTTCCAAAGGTCAAGATTAGGTGTTCCCTTGAGATATCTAAAAATTCTTTTAACTGCAGTATAGTGAGATTCTTTAGGGCTTGCTTGATACCTAGCACAGACACATGTTGCATACATGATGTCTGGTATACTAACAATTAAGTATAAAAGGGAGCTAATTATCCCTCTATACAAAGATTCATCTACAGGTTTTCCTGCATCATCTTTGCCTATTGGCATACTTGACACCATAGGAGTTCTCATGGTGGAGGCTGACTCTATGTCATACTTCTTAATCAACTCCTTGGTGAACTTAGTCTGTGATATGGACAAGCCATCGTCAGTCTGTCTAACTTGGAGTCCCAAGAAGAATTTAAGCTCACCCATACTGCTCATCTCAAACTTCGCTTGCATAAGTTTGACAAACTTTCTACAAAGGTTATTTTCTGTTGATCCAAAGATAATGTCATCAACATATATCTGAACTAGGATCATCTGGCCTTTAGATTCCCTAAGAAATAGAGTCTTGTCTATTTTTCCCCTTGAGAATTTGTTCTCAATGAGAAAAGTAGACAAAGTTTCATACCAAGCCCTAGGAGCTTGTTTCAGCCCATATAGGGCTTTCTTAAGCCTATAAACATAATTAGGATAAATTGGATCTACAAAACCTGAGGGCTGTTCCACATAGACTTCCTCTTTTAAGTTACCATTCAGAAATACTGACTTGACATCCATTTGAAATACCTTGAACCCCTGGTAAGCTGCATAGGCAAGGAATATCCTTATTTCTTCCAATCTTGCCACTGGAGCAAATGTCTGATCAAAGTCTATTCCTTCTTCCTGCCTATAGCCCTTGGCAACTAATCTTGCTTTGTTCTTGACTATGATGTCATTTTCATCTAGTTTATTCCTGTAGATCCACTTAGTCTCAATCACATTGTGATTCTTTGGTTTTGGGACCATCTCCCATACTTTACATCTCCTGAATTGATTCGACTCCTCCTACATTGCATCAATCCAGTTTGAATCCTTTATGGCTTCTTCAAATCTTTTGGGTTCCAACTGAGACAGGAAGCTTGAACAAAGGACTGTGTTCATGTTCTTGCTTCTGGTTTGAACACCATGCCTTGGATCACCAATGATTCGGTGTGCTGGATGATCCTTTAGATGTCTTATTACTGGAGGCAATCCTTCTACAGTTTGAACTTCTCCATTCTCCCCATCATGTTGTACTTCATTATCTTCATCAACAACTTGTGAGTCTTGTACTCCCCATGGACACTAACCAACATTTTTCTCATTCTGCCTTATAGTTTGGTCTTGACTAACATTTAACATGTCCATCTTTTCTTTTAAACCTGTAGAGCTAGAAGAATTGCTAGACAACTCACAGTTAATTAGCTTAGATTCATCAAATACTACATGAACAGATTCTTCTACAACTTGTGTAGTCAAGTTGTAGACCTTGTATACCCTACTATAGTTGTTGTACCCAACAAATATCCTATCTTGGGATTTGACAGCAAACTTATTTAGGTGAGTCTTGCCATTGTTAAGTATATAACACTTGCTACCAAAGATCCTAAAATATGATATATTTGGTTTTCTTCCTTTCATAATCTCATATGGTGTCTTTTTGTGGCTTTTGGTGATGGAAGCTCTATTGAGAACATGGCATGTAGTATTTATTGCCTCAACCCAAAAATATTCTGGGAGAGAAGTGTCACTCAGTAGTATTCTTCCAGCCTCAATAAGTGTTTTATTCTTTCTTTCAGCAATACCATTTTGCTGAAGAGTTTTAGGTGAGGAGAATTCTTGATGAATCCCTAGTACTTCACAACACTTTGTCATACTTTCAGACTGAAATTCAGTTCCATGGTCACTTCTGATTTTGACAACTGAATTGTAAAGTTCATTCTGAATTTGTTTAACAAAACTGTGGAAGATAGTTGGGGTTTTAGATTTCTGCCTCAGGAAGAAAACCCATGTAAATCTAGAATAATCATCCACAACCACAAAGGTATAGACTTTCCTACCTAGACTATGAACTGGCATAGGACCAAATAGATCCATATGCAAGAGGTACAAACACCTCACTGAGTCTTTGGTATCAAGACTGTGAAAGGAGGATTTGGTCCACCAAAGATCACCTTGCGTCCATTCTCTATAGGAGTGTAGTATTTCAGCATTCTTCTTGTTCCAGTCATATGCCTGGAACATCCACTGTCCAAGTACCATATAGGGGTATAGACACTTGGACTCACCTACATCAAATAAAATTACTTAACCTTAGAACCCCAATAATTATTGGGTCCTAGGTTCTGGTTAGACTGAAACCTGTCAAACTTACCAATGGTCTTTTTGACAGGTAAGCTGACATTCTTCCTGACAGTTGTGTTGTGCCAACAGTCAATGGCATAATGCCCCATCTTGCCATAACACAAGCACTCATATCTATTATATCTTCTTTTCAATACAGTTTTAACAACATTGTTATCAACAGTCTTTAAAACTGTAGGTTGAGTGGTTCTATTCTTGAGAGCTGGGGCTGAAGCATCAACTATTGATGATTCATGATGACCAGGTGTGATATCATGATCAAATCTGTTAGTTGGCTGCCACACTTTTCTAAAGGAAATTGGGGGGGGGGGGGGTTGAAGGCTAGTGGTTGTACTGGGGCTTTGCCTTTTCTTTTAGAATTAACAGCCCTTGCATTTCCCTTAAAGCCCAATACTGTCTTACCTTTTTGGGGAATAAAGTCATCAATTAAGGGTAAGACTGATTTTGGCTTAGAGAATTTAGCCACCAGATCCTTCTCTCTCTGAAGTTTGACTTCCAAACTTTTGATTTGATCATTCTTGAATGTAATTGTATCCATCTGAATAATAGTTATGTTTTTCAGTTTGGCTACTTCATTCATCTTTAGATCCAACATTTTTTTCTGAATATAATGCAGCCAACTTAAGAGATGCAATTTCCTTAGTCTTACTTTTAACAAGGTTCCTGCTTCTCTTAAGTGCTTTCAACAAATCACTATATTCATCAATGAGTTGATGAAAATCCACTTCAAATTCAGATCCATCCACATCTCTTGATGCAGATGCTTCTGATTCTGATCCAGTGTAATAATCAGAACCTGATGGAATATTGTTTACCTTACTTGGACCAGGCTGATCCTGGCACTGATCTTCATCAGTCATAGCCATCAGTCCTTTACAATGAGGATCTTCAATCCCATTGATAGAGTCCATTATTTCCAAGAATTCTGTCTCTTCTGAATCATCTTCAGTTGTAAATAATCCAATGTATGCTTCAGCTTCAGAATCTGATGATGAGGAGTCTGTCCAGCTTTTCTCCTTCTTTGCAACAAGGGATTTATCCTTTTTGCCCTTATGTTGCAATTTCTTCTTGTCATTTGATTCCTTTCTTTTGTCAGGACAGTCAGCAACTACATGTACATGCCTATTGCAACAATAACAAACAATCTTAGTCGAAGATAATTTACTAGGTATAGTTCTATACCTGTCCCTTCTTGAAGATTTCCTTTTTTGATGATAAACATCTTTGGACTGTGAGGAGGATGGATTGGATCCCCACTATTTTTTTTAAGAATCTTTGAAATTGCCTTGTGAAAGCAGCAAAGTCCTCATCAGAATCATGGCTGTCTAATGTGTGATTGTCAGAACTTTCTGAGATAGCTTCAGCAGCTTTCCTAGGAGGAGATGGAGACATCCTCCTGTCCTTTCTTGTGGCTTCAGCCTTGAATTCCACTGACTTTTCTCTGTATTCAGCCTTATTGCTTTTCTCTTCCTTTTTCCTGGCCATCAGTTGCATTTCATATGATAGAAGTTTTCCAAATAGGGTAGGAGGAGAAATTTCTGCAAGTCTGGCCACTTCCCTGATAGCACATATCTTGGTGTCCCAGTCTTTAGTTAGTGATCTAAGGAATTTATCATTGAGCTCATATGTGCTAAAGACTCTTCCATATGACATCAGTTCATTTACTATTCTAAAAAACTTCTTTTAGCACTCAGTTATGCTGTCAGTTTGGCTTGTCTAAAACTTTCATACTCCTGATTAAGCATAGACTTTTTATCTTGTCTCACTTCTTCTGATCCCTACATGTAGACAATCAAAGTTTCCCACATCTCTTTGGAGGTCTTGCAGTGAATCAAATTTTAGAAGGTTGAATCATCTATAACACTGACTATTATATTCTATGCTCTCTTATCCATAGTAGCTAAGATGATCTCATCCTTTGTCATTTCAGAATAATCTTTTGGAGTTCTGAGATTTGCATCAAGAACTGTGATTTTTATTGGAATGAAAGGCTCTTCTTTAACTACAATATAGATTCTTGGATCAGATGCTTTCATAAACAATCTGACTCTCTCCTTCCATATACCAAAAATTTCTTTCATACATATGGGTAACTTCATGGATCCAAGTTCCTTATGATTTTCTCCTGAACCCATTTTGTCTTAATGTTAACTGCCTTACAGATCTACTCAGCCTATTAAGTCTATTTCTTGAGTAACCTGGCTCTAATACCACTTGAAAGAATTGGTTTCAAGATGAACTAAACACCTAGAGGGGGGGGGGTGAATATGTACAAATCTTTTTTATTGCTTAGGCAGACAAATTTATAACAATTAGACCTGTTATGCACACTATCACAACATAGATAACAATAAACACAACACACATAGAATACACACAGTTTTATAGTGGTTCCCTAAGTGATGGGTACATCCACTTTCCCCCTTCGCCTATCTAGCAGTATACTAGATTTGACCTAACTTCCTTATTCCTTCTCAGATCCTCAGATCTTACAACTCAGAACCCTGAATGGTTCCTACAACTCAGACTTTAGCAAGTGCTATAGCTCAGATTCTCTCAAAGAATCCTACCTCAGAGTGAGTCCACACTCCTACAATTCAGGCACACAGGCCCTACCTCAGCCTCTTCCACAGGCCTACAACTCAGAGATATTAATCTCCTACCTCAGGCACTCAGCCCTACCTCAGCCTTTATAATTTAGGCTTACAACTCAGAGATATTAATCCCCTACCTCAGGCACTCAGCCCTACCTCAACCTTTATAATTTAGGCTTACAACTCAGATCTATAATAGATCATACAGTAAATTGATAATAGAAACGAATATATGCTTCACCCAGGTATAGAGAGAAAGGGATGAAGGTTTCATGATCAGTTCTTGATAGAACAGATAACTTTAGAATCAACCTGTCTTAGCTTCTTCAAAGCTTCTTGAATTTGAACAAAGTAGTGTTGATCTTCTTGTCAAGTGGAGTTGTTCCTCAATCCAGCTTCCTTCTTCTTTTCAGAATTAAATCTGAATTCTTCTTGCAGACTTGTTCCAGATCTGTTAGAGACTTGATGACTTCTGGATGAAGACTTCTCTTCTTCTTCTTAGATTGGCTCTGTCTTTTTATGCTTCAAGCTCTCTCCCAATCTGATGATAGAACATGTCTTTATATAGGCTTCATCCAAGATTACCGGCTGATCCGGTTCATAAAAACCTTCTGACAGCACTAACAGATGCAATAACCTTGTTGGTCATGACAGTTGTCACATCACCAGTTACTTCATTATACTTTGTCTCAGTCAGCAAAGTGTCGAGACATTCCTTTAAATGTGTCGACACAAATAGACTAGGTGTCAACACAATCCTTGGTGATTTCGATACAGCTCCCATAATGTCGACATAACACTTCTCTATCTTCTTGACATAGATTCTGTAGAATGTGTCGACACAAGTCCTGTGTGTCAACAAAATCACTTCTTGTCTTGATATAACTTCAACAAAAATTCGGGTGTGTGTCGATACAAGTCCTGTGTGTCGACATAGTTGTTGTTGACTGAGCTTTCTGTGTGTCGACACAAGTCCTGTGTGTCGACACAAGTCCTGTCGACTAAGCTTTCTATGTGTCGACACAAGTCCTGTGTGTCGACATAATTGTTGTCGACTAAGCTTTCTGTGTGTCGACACAAGTCTAGTGTGTCTACACAGTTGTTATCGACTAAGCTTACTGTGTGTCGACACAAGTCCAGTGTGTCGACAAAGTTTTTGTCGACTAAGCTTTCTGTGTGTCGACACAAGTCCTGTGTGTCGACACAAACTGACTCCTGTTGTCGATACAGCCTTTCCCAAGTGTCGACATAAGTCCTGTGTGTCGACACAAACTGACTCCTGGTGTCAACACAACCTTTGCCATGTGTCGAGACAATGCTTCTCAAGTGTCGACACTTATACTTAGAAAATTTTCCTTGTAATTTCTTAACCTGCACAATGAAACTCAAAACACCACATCAAATACACATTGATGAATATCATGAAGTTAGGTGAAGCTTCTCCACATCTGGTACACATTTCCAATGTACACAACATCAGGACACCTTGCCCGTGATTGTCGTGTTGATGCCCCAAAGACAATGAAAGCTAAGTCAGGAGAAGCTGCAGGGCGAGTCCCACTTATTTTTATAATTATGTCAAGCCGGGACATATGGCCCGTGACTGTTGGGATAGGTTTTCGAAGAAAAAGGAAAAGGCAGAAGACCGTAAGCAATATGACAAGATGACAGGTACGGTTTAGCTTATAGCTTTTATACTCATGACATGATTAGTTACTGGCTTATGATTTGTGTAAGTGGACTTTGTCCCACTCTTGGTGTTGGAGAGTACTGTTTGTTACAAGGCTTCTCGCTCCTTAGCAACCAAGATGTTCCTGTGGTTCGTCCTAGTACTTCCCGATTATGGTTATTCAAATCAAACAGAAACATTGGCATTAAATATTGTAGGTGGTTTGATTTTAGGCATGGACTGACTCTCGGAGAAGCATGCATAGGTTGGGTACAACCTTAAGTGGGGTCAAACTAGGGCAAAACCCACAGGAAGTGAGATCAAGTTAGCAGTCCTTAAAGGGAGCGGAGTTGTTATGAACTCTACTGGAGACTAAGAACCCCAAGCCTAGGTTGGTCGGTGTTTCGGTGGTGTCTATATTTGCCGAAGTGTTCCCCAAGCTCTCCCAAGAGCTCCTCCTGAGAAAGAGAGATTTAGTTCACCATTGAGTTGGTTCCTGGTGCCAAGCACGTGTCACGGTCTCCTTACCGATTAGCGCCGAGAGAAGTGGCTGAGTTGAATGCGCAGCTTCAAGTATTGATAATGCAGAGGCATGTGCATCCAAATTCGTCACCTTGGAGTGCACCGTTCCTCTTCTTTGAGACAGACGGTAGTCTGCGACTGTGTATCGATTATCCGGACCTCAATAAGCTAATTAGGGCTGAGCATATTATTCGAAACTCGAAAGTCGCTCGAAAATCATTCGAAAATTGAGCCGAATCGGAATCGGTTAAAATTGATTCGACTCAATCTGAGTCGATTCAATTTGACTCGAATCTGATTTCGAGTCGATTTCGAGCCAGCCCTGAATCACTCGAAATATGATTCGAATCAACTCGAATTAATTAAAAAATATATGTATTTATTAATATATTCTTATTTCAAGATTAAAAATAACAAAATTTGAAGCTAAATAAAAAAATTTAGATTTTAAGTGTTTCATTTGCTAAATTTATAGGTTTCCCAATTTGATTTTGAGCAAATTAGGAATAAAACAAAAATTTGCTCAATTTCGAGCCGATTTGATTCAGTTTTAAGCCGTTCCCATTCGATTTCGAGCCAACTCGAAATCAAGTTATTTCGAGTCGAGCCGACTCGACTCAAAATCAATTTCGATTTCGAGTCAATTTCAAGCCGAATTCGAGTCGAAAATTTCGATTTTGAGCCGAGCCAAAATCGCTTGAACTCGACTCGATATCAACCCTAAAGCTAATAGGGAAGAATAAGTACCCGATTCCGAGGATCGATAATTTGTTCATTCACCTAGTTTGGATTGACTGTGTATTCGAAGTTGGGTTTGAAGTCTGGTTATTTTCAGCGAAGAATCAGTGAGAGTGGTGTCCCAAGACGGCGTTCAGCACACGTTATGGGCATTATGAGTTCATTGTCCTGCCATTCAGGCCGACGAATGTGTCATCAGCGGTGATCATTCTAATGAACAGAACGTTTGTGGAGTATTTGTATTGGTTCATGACTGTGTTCATCGATGATATCCTAGTGTACTCCTAATATGAGTATGATCATGCAGAACGCTTGCATATTGTTCTGGAGACCAAGAGAAGTAATCAGTGTATGCCAAGTTCTTTGAGTATGAGTTTTGGCTATCTTCTATGGCATTCCATGGTCATATAGGCGTGGTTAGGGTATCGCGGTGGATCCAACAAAGGTTGCTGTAATACGTGAGTGGCCTATGTTGTTTTTATTGTAGCGGAAGTCTGGAGTTTTCAGGGGCTTGCCGGCTACTACAGGCGCTTTGTAGAGAACTTCTCGCGGAGAGTGTTGCCTCTCACGACCCTGACGAGGAAGGATCAGAAAGCACAAGCTTTCGAAGATCCAAAGTGTTGCTTGACCACGACACTTGTCATTTTTTTTCGTCTTGTGGTTCTGAAGGTTATGAGGTTTGTAATGACGCCTCTGGGAGTGGTTTAGGATGTGTTCTGCTTCAAAGGTGCATGGGAGGAACTACCTGGTCCATGATTTGGAGTTGGTGGCCGTCGTATTCACTCTCGAGCTTTGGAGGAATTATCTAGTCCATGAGTTGGTGATTGTCGGCTGTGATATTCACGCTGAAGCTTTTGAGGCGCTACCTATACGGTGTGAAGGTCGACATTTACACAGACCATAAGAGCTTGAAGTACCTATCAGATCAAAAGGATTTGAATATGCGTTGGCGAAGGTGGATAAAGTTCTTTGGGGACTACACCTTCAAGATACACTATGTACCTGGGAAAGGTAATGCAGTTGCAGATGTGTTAAGTCGCAGAGCTCCCGCGCAGGACAATTGGTTAACGGTACATGTTGAGCGTCTCGTTCGAAATTTAAAAGCCTTATAGATCTACTGTGTTGATAAGATGTCTAGTGCTGGAGCACAATTGAGCCGAGCGGAAGTGTTGTATGCTTTGGCTGATCGGATTCAGCAGGCTTTAGAGTTGGATGACAGCATGAAGCGGTTCATGGATGAGGCTTTGGATGAGTCAAACACCCAATTTACCATCGATGATGGGTTATTGTGGAAAGACAGTCATTTGTGCATCCTAAGTATTGGCAAATGACAGGAGGAATTTATGTACGAGGCTCCTCATACTAAGTATTCGGTTTACTCTGGGAGCTCAAGGGTGTACGGAATTATGAAAAAGTTGTTCTGGTGGCCGGACTGAAGGAATACATAGCACTTTATGTGGCGAAATGTCAGACGTGCACCTTGGTAAAGGCAGAGTGCCAGAAGCCCGGAGGATTCTTAGAGTCTTTTCCTATAACGGAGTGAATGCTCGATGACATCTCCATTTATTTCGTGCATGGTTTGCCGAGATCGCACAAGGGGAACAACGCCATTTGGGTGGTCGTTGATCGTTTTAACGAAGGTGTCATATTTTATACCCAATAGGAAGGATGATTCAGTGGAAAAGATGGAGAAGCTTTATGTGGACAGCATAGTCCGATTAGACGCCGTGCCCCAGAGCATAGTAAGTAACTGAGATGGTTGGTTCACGTCTAATGACTGGAGGCTCATTCATCAGTTGTTGGGTACGAAGTTGCATTTCACCATAACTTTTCACCTGCAAACAGATGGGCAAACTGAAAGGGTGAGCAGGACGATGGAAGACATGCTTCGTATGTGTGCGTTGGATTTTGGGAAAAGGTGGGAAGACCATCTTTACATGATTGAGTTCACATATAATAACAGCTACCAAGCCAGAATACAAATTGTGCCTTTTGAGGCTCTATATGGAAGGAGGTGTCGTACACCATTGTCTTGGGTAGAAACGGGAGAATCGAAGCTGTACAAGCGAAGGTACGTTGAAGATGCTACTTCAACGATACAGTTGATACGAGAACGGCTACTGATCGCTCAAAATAGGCAGTCAAGTACTTTAATGCCAAGCACCAGAACGTGGAGTGTTGGGTATTTCATCCACACGAACCCAGATTTGATGAAGTCACCCTGGAACTAAGATGAATTAAGTTGTATTTGATGCTTGGTTTGAGCTATATGTTTGCAGGAATTTCACTAGGAAGTGTAAACCAATGTCAGCTTACAGTGGGTCACCAAACACAGGAACTGTGCAATGTAATCCCTCATTGCATATTCCAAGGTGTTGACTCATGTGTGGTCTCTCTATTGGGATACACTTCATATTCAAGCTATTGGACTATGGGAATGGTATTGGAAGTTGGCTACCCTAGAAAAATCAGCTTTTCCAATGTCAGAATTTTTCTAAGTGTTTTACTCGAGTAGAGCTTTCACCTACTCGAGTAGTCTGGGTATAATTTACTCGAGTAAAGGAACCTTGTAATCGAGTAGACATAGTCATATACTCGAGTAGCTAAGTCACCTACTCGAGTATACCAAGTCATATACTCGAGTAGCATGCTTATATACTCGAGTAGATTACTCTTTATACCCGACTACTAAAGGGTTTCCTCATCTAAATTTCTCTAAGTCATATACTCGAGTAAGTATACTCATATACTCGAGAAAGTATACTCACATACTCGAGTAGATAGAAACATACTCGAGTAGTTCATTATACCTACTCGAGTAGATCATGTGTCACTCGTGTACCTTGATATTTCCCTACTGCAGAATTTTTTTCTAAGTCTTTTACTTGAGTAGAACCTTCACTTACTCGAGTAGATTACTTCCTCTCGCGTAGTTTAGTTCAACTACTCGAGTAGTGGCCAGCAGACCTCTTCAGAATTTTTCTAAGTATTCCACTCGAGTAGTACTTCATGTACTCGAGTAGTTCATGTAATATACTCGAGTAACTTCTCTAGTACTCGAGTAGTACTTCGTGTACTCGAGTAGGTCTCTACACATACTCGAGTAGTTCTGTCTGCTTACTCGAGTAGTTGATCTCTATATACTCGAGTAGTCTTTATATATTTACCCGAGTATGTTCTCCATAATACACTCGAGTAGTTATTCAACTACTCGAGTAGTTATTGACTTACTCGTGTAGTTGGCTGAATCTTTCCGAAATTTTGCTAAGTCATTTTTCTGACGGGATTTTTCAAATCACGCGACATGATTGGTCCACGTGTACATCATTTTGACCGATTATGACCGTTAGTCTCTCCTATATAAGGTCTTATCAGAAAATGACAAACCCTAAGTATTCTCCAAGCTTTCTTGTCATTCTATTTTGAGAAATATTCTTCAGCCGACTCCTCTCTGATTTTCGCAAATTGGAAGCCGCCGCCGCCTTCTTCTCCAGCCAAAGCTTCTACTTTCAGAGGACTATTCTGAAGAGAGTTACAGATCGAGATCGACTTCGCTGATCTTATTCTCTCTCGATTTCTGTAAAAGCGAGTAAATCCAGATCGAAGCCGAGAACTTCTTTACCGATTTCTGAAAGTGCTACAAAGTTGAAAAGAAGAAGATCCTGGCCGTGTCTTCCAGATTTGAGTGATTTACTGTTTGTATTCTTGTAAACACTTTATTAATTTTGTAGGAGAAATCTTCTCCGAGTGTAGGAGTTTTTCACTCCGAGTTTGTAGGAAGTGCTATCTTCCGAGGTGTAGATCCTTTTTGTTTGGATCGAGTTTGTACGAACTTTGTTCCGAGGGTAGGATCGATTTTTGATCCGAGATAGTGGAGTAGCCGAGTCTAGTTGATTGCTAGATCGGTGAGGGAAAGTGGATGTACACAAGGTTGGGGAACCACTATAAATCTTGTGTCGTCTGTGATATTGGTAGATATTTCTGTGTTGTGCTCTAATTATTTTTTATTCCGCAAAAGACGCACAAACCACCTATTCACCCCCATCTAGGTGATTTAGGTCGACAACAGTTTTCTTTCAATTGGTATCATATGCAGGTTGATCGTCAAAAGGTTAACACCTTGATCAGATCTAGATTTATTGTCTGAAAGATTCTACCATAAAATGGACAAGGGCAAAGATTTCGCCAAGCTTCCACTGTGCAACAAAAATAACTTTCCCATGTGGAAAGAAAGGATAAAATTTTTCATGGAAGCTGTGGATCCAAGGATCTTCATGATCATTGAAGAAGGTCCTTACGTTCCCATGACTGTGTCCACTATCGACCCTACCAAGAAAGTTCCCAAAAAGCTAATGGATCTCGACAAAGACGAGATTGCACTTGTCTCTCTCGACAAGAAAGCTAAGAACGTTATAGCGAGTACAGTCGATGACTCGATGCTGTAGAATTTTATTCACTGTCAATCAGCTAAGGATATGTGGCATTCCTTAGTCACTTTGATGGAAGGAACTGAAGAAGTAAGGGATGATCGGAGATCCCTTCTCAATAAAAAATATGAAGCGTTCTGACAAGGGAACAAGGAAACAATTGCCGACACCATTGAAAACTTCTTCAAGATTGTAAATGGCCTAAGGGTGTATGGCCGTGTCTTCACCAACGGAGAACTGAACGACAAATTCTTGAGATCCCTAACCAAGGAATGGGATAACAAGGTATGCGCCATCAGGGAGTTCGGGAAGCTAGCTGAAACGGACCCGCAAAATCTCTTTGGAAAGCTTATGTCTTATGAACTCCAAATCAATACAAGAAAAGCTGAAGAAGAGAAGGGCAGGTCTGCCCTAAAAGAGAAATCTGTCACTCTGAAGGCAGACACCTCCAGAAAGACTAAGGCTGCCTCCCCCGCTCCAGCTCCAGAAGTTGATGAAGAAGAAGAATCATCAGAGCCTAGCACCTCAGGGTCAGAACTATCTGAAGGTGAGTTCTCCTTACTCTCAAGGCAATTCAAGAAGTTTCTAAATAAAAAGAAACAATGGAAAGGCAAGGATGCCTCATACAGAAGATCGCGGCGTGATGACGATCGACAAAGAAAAGGCTCAAGCAGCCACGAAAGGTACAATACTAAACAGAACAAATACGTTTCAACTGACATCATTTGCTACTGTTGTAATAAGCCAGGTCACGTCATTACTGACTACCCTCACAAGAAGAAGGAGGGTGGCACAAGGGAAGACAAGAAATCCTCACACAACAGGAAAAGGAAAGAGAAGAGCCTCATAGCCAAAAGGAGCAAGACTCTTAGCAACTCCGACTCTTCAGAGTCAAGCGAAGAAGAAGAAGCTTACTTTGGGCTAATGGCTCAAACAGATGATGAACAAGAGCCCCAGTTTACTGGGAAGGTAAACTCTCACACCCCTCTCTCAGAGTCTGAAGTCTCTGAACATGATTGCGAGAGTAGCTCCTCTGACGATGAGTCAGAATTGATGGCCCAGTATAAGGAGTTAATCATGGCTTACGACAAATTTCGTCGAGTCATGAAGACTCAGGCTAAAGAGATCAAATCTCTAAAAGCCGAAGAGAGCAACTTGAGAGAGAAAGTCGCAAATACTGACTCCCTCGAGGAAAACTTCAATAATACTATTGAAGAATATAACAAGGCTCTTGAGCACCTTGACCTGAAGGAGAAGATCATCAATGGTTTGGAAGCCGAACTTGCAGCTGAAAGGAAACTTGTTGAGAGTTTCTCTAAGCCCAAGACGGTACTTCCATTCGTTGCTGAATTCTCAGCAAAGGCCAAGGGAGCTGGACTAGGCCATGAAGAAGCTCCTACTAAATCCTCTAGGAGAAACAAGAATCAACGGAAAAATAAGGCCGCCAAAAAGGCCTCAGCCGAAGAAAAGGGAAAAGCCCCTCAAAATCAAACCACATTCAGAAAGGTCATCTTTCCAACAAATGAGTTTGATTTTGACTCATCATACGGGCACTTTACTAGGCCTACTTATGTAGAGCCAAAGTCTCGCTATCAAGGATGGGCACGACCCCGAAACTTTGGCGAAAGTGTCTTTAAGGCACCTTATGAAGAAGTTATTCTTCAGAGCTATGACCCTTTCAATCATGGGCATAACTTCAAGAACGCACCAAAGATAAAGCCTGTTGTAGAGAAGCCCATAAAGGAGAAGAAGCCATGTGATTGCCATTATCATGAGGCATCTTCCTCCAAGAATGCTACCCCTGCTAGACCAAAGTTCCAAAAGGTCAAGCAGGAGATCCTGAGGCAAAGGTACAACAGATTTGACTATTGGTGCTGTGGCAAGGTTGCTCACTTCGCCATAGATTGCTGGTTCAATTCCAAAAACGCTGCAACCCCTCATGTCAGCAATATGAGAACGACCGCTCATAATGCTAATACTCGTAGGGGGAGCACTCTAACCCGAGACCCATGACCCAAACATGTTTGGGTTCCTAAGGCAAACTGATTGTGATTGCAGGAATGTCCAAAGGCCAACAAAACTCCTATCTGGTACATGGACAGCGGATGCTCTCGGCATATGACCGGGACTAGAAGCCTCATTCAGAACTTTACTCCAGTCGTGAACGGACCAAAGGTCATCTTTGGAGGTTCAGACCGTGGAATTACTAGAGGCTATGGTATGATTACTAACGGCAATGTATCCTTCTCGGATGTGGCCTATGTTGAAGGATTGGAACACAATCTCATTAGCATAAGCCAACTCTGCAACAAAGGATACATAGTTGAGTTTTATGTTGATAAGTGCTTGATAAAATCCGTTGACAATATGGATACGATTCTATCCGGCACTTGAAGCAGGAATATTTTCTGTTTAAATTTCATCTGTATAGATTCCTCTACACCAGTGTGTCTTTTGGCAAAAGATAGTGCGTCTCTTGGTGACCAATGACACAAGAGACTAGCACATATTAATTTCAAAACCATCAATAAACTATTTTTAATGAACTTATTACGTGATGCCCCAAATGTCACATGCGTCAAAGACAGACCCTGTCATGCATGCGTAAAAGGCAAGAAAACAAGGGCTACCTTTAAAAGCATTATTGGCAAGGACTCTAACAGATGTCTTCATCTATTGCACATGGACTTGTTTGGTCCACTGCAGATTAGAAGTTTGGGAGGTAAGGACTATACATTGGTAATTGTTGATGACTACTCGCGCTTTGCGTGGGTGTTCTTTCTGAAACACAAGTCAGATACCTTCGACATCTTTACCAATTTTGTCAGGCAAGTCCAGAATGAATACAACTGCTCCATAGTCAAAATCAGAAGTGACAACGGAACAGAATTCAAATCTGGGGCCATGATAGAATTCTGTGAAAGCTTAGGTATCTTTCATGAGTTTTCCTCTCCTCGCACTCCACAGCAAAATGGAGTGGCTGAGAGAAGGAACAGAACACTCATAGAGGCCTGCAGGACCATGTTGAGTGATGCTTCACTGCCGGAGTACTTCTGGGCTGAGGTCGTCAACACTGCATGCCACGTGCAAAATCGAGCACTCATAAACAAAGACCATAATAAGACACCTTACGAACTTCTGAAAGCCAGGAAACCAACAATATCTTACTTCAGAATCTTTGGCTGTAAATGCTTCGTACTTAACAATGGTAAGTATCATACCACCAAGTTCAGCGAAAAGAGCTTTGACGGTATTTTTGTAGGATATAGTAGCCATAGTAAGGCATATAGGATTTTTAATAGAAAAACCCTGGTGGTGGAAGAATCGATACATGTTGTATTTGATGAGACGAGCCTGCTGCAAAGCAATCCGTCTAGTATGCTCATTGAAGATGCAAGTGAAAAGCTGAAAGAAACTAGCTTGGATGATCCGTCCGAAAACAAAGGCGAGAAGTTCATTAAGATCACCACTCCAACTCCCATTGGAGAGGCTGATGATCAAAATGGAGAAGTCATCCAGGACGAAGAAATCACTCCGGTGCTTGAAGATAATCCAGATGCAAGAACTCTAGAGCTCAGACATCTGAAGGATCACCCCATGGACCAGATCATAGGAGATCCCCGGGATGGTGTCAGAACTCGGAGAGGTACAACTAATGAGAATATTCATTTGAGTTTTCTCTCACAGGTTGAACCAAAGAAATTTGAGGAAGCAAACTCAGACGCATCATGGATAATGGCAATGGAAGAAGAGCTAAATCAGTTCAAGCGTTGCAATGTGTGGATGCTGGTTCCAAGACTCAAGGGAAAGAACATCATTGGAACAAAATGGGTCTACAGGAACAAGATGGATGAAGACGGAACTATCATAAAGAACAAGGCCAGACTCGTCGCTAAAGGCTATCGTCAAGAAGAAGGAATCGACTTCGACTAGACATATGCTCCAGTGGCCAGACTGGAGGCAATAAGGCTGTTCCTAGCATATGCTTCCTTCAAAGGCTTCACCGTCTATCAGATGGACGTGAAGTCAGCCTTCCTGAATGGTAACATAAAGGAGGAAGTGTATGTGGAACAACCTCCAGGTATCGTTGATCCTAACATTCCTGATCATGTCTATTTTCTGCACAAGGCCCTATATGGTCTGAAACAAGCTCCTAGAGCTTGGTATGAAACGCTGTCTACCTTTCTACTTGAGAACAAGTTCGCAAGGGGAAATATAGACAAGACATTATTTCTTAGGGAAATAAAAGGCAAGATTTTGCTAGTGCAAATCTATGTCGACGACATTATCTTTGGCTCTACAGATAACAACCTTTGTAAAAAGTTCTCAAAACTTATGCAAGGGAAGTTTGAAATGAGCAGTATGAGCGAGCTGAAGTATTTCTTATGGCTTCAGGTGAAACAATCTGAAGATGGAATTTTCATCTCCCAGACCAAATTCACCAAAAATCTAATTAAGAAATTCAGAATGGAGAACACAACCTCTATGAGGACTCCAATGGGCTCAACTATGTCTCTGGATAAGGATGAAAAAGGGAAACCTTTTGATGAAACCAAGTACAGAAGCATAATTGGATCCCTGCTCTACCTTACTGCCAGTAGGCCTGACATAATGTTCTCAACATGTGTCTGTGCTAGATTTTAGGTGAACTCTAAGGAATCTCATTACGCTGCTGTAAAGTGGATCCTGAGATACCTTAAAGGCACACCAAATCTTGGCTTATGGTACCCAAGGAGTAATGACAGCGAACTAATTGGATTTTCAGATGCAGATTTTGCAGGTAGCAAAGACGACCGGAAAAGCACCTCAGGGACTTGCCAATTCTTCGGAAGAAGGCTAATTTCCTGGAGTAGCAAGAAGCAGAACTGTGTCGCAATCTCAACGGCCGAGTCAGAGTATATCTCTGCAGGCAATTATTGCGCACAATTGCTATGGATAAAGAATCAGTTCGAGGACTACAACCTGCAGTTCAAAGATATTCCCTTGTACTGTGACTCCTCCAGCGCAATTGCAATAGCCAACAATCTAGTTTCCCATAGCCGGACAAAGCATATCGAGCTAAGGTATCACTTCATCCGGGAACATGTGGAGCATGGAGACATAGATGTCCAATATGTGCCTACCGATAGGCAAGTTGCAGATATCTTCACAAAGCCGCTGGACGAGACCAAGTTCTCGTTCTTCAAGACAGAGCTTGGGATGCTCAACAAAGAGGACTAAAGAAGGCTAGCTGACTAAGAAACTCGTAATTGCAAGGGGTTAGTCAAAATCTCTCCCTTCTCAACTTTTTCAAAATTCAACTCGAGAAGCTGCGACATACTCGAGTACTCTTCTCTACCTACTCGAGTAAAAGAATGCACCTACTCGAGTATGTGTACTGACCTACTCGAGTATGAGGATGTGCCTACTCGAGTATCTAAAGACCTACTCGAGTAAGTCATTTACCTACTCGAGTAAGTCACCCATCTACTCGAGTAGCTCTCTCCTCCTACTCGAGCAACTCCTATCGACCTACTCGAGTAAGTCATCTACCTACTCGAGTATTCTTTGCAGACCTACTCGAGTACCTCCTGACGACCTACTCGAGTAGCTCCCGTACCTACTCGAGTAGTCTATCTCCTTCTCGTGTCCTATTTCCCAGATTTTGAAAATTGTTCTATTCGCCCCCCAAGGCTATATGCCGCCTCTTTCTTTAAATTAATTAGCAGTACTTTAAGAGTAATATATATATATATGAAATTCCGCAAACTCAAACCTACACGAGATCATTTCTATCTCTCGAGTCCCTCTGCCTCTTCGCCTACCCTGCCGATTCGACTCCTCTCCTCCGCCGAAGTTGCAGAGCCCTCTCTCTCATTTCCTCCAGTCATTCGCATCCATGGAGACTTCTCACAAGATTGGCGTCGGCTCCGAACTTGTCACCGAGGGTATCGTAGAGCTCTCCGATGATTTCCGCAACCTCCTCATCCTTCTCGACACCGCCGGCCTCTCCTTCACTCTCCAAGAACCCTGTCGCGTTCTCTTCCCCGAAGTTGCAGAATTCTTCTCAAATCTCAAGGTTCGACGAAATGGCAAAGTTCTAAAATCTACAGTAAAGGGGTTGAAACTCAAGTTCACCAAGACCTCTGTCTCTCAACTTCTCCGTTTACCTATTGTTGATGAAGAAGATGATCTGGACGATGAATATTCTGACCGAACAACACTCTTCTGTGGCATTTCTCCTGACGCTCAGTATATTAAGAGGTCAGACATGAACGCTGAAGGAAAATTCCTCATTGATATCATTGGCAAGATTCTCCTGTGCAAGACTCACTCCATCAGAGAAATTCCCTTATATTTCTTCGATATAATGCAAGTCATTGTATGCCGCAAGAAGTACCAATTTGGTATGCTGATTTTGGACAAAATCAAGGACAGCATGAAATCCCCCAACTACGCCAGAATTATCTCCCTGCTCCTCCATGCCACAAATCCTGACATATTCAACTTCTCCAAAGGGACTCCACTTCACCACATGAAGAAGGTCTCCATCTCCTCAATTCAGAGATGGGATCTCAAGCTCAAAAATTCTGCCCAAGCTGCCAAGCTTTCAGAGGTTCAAGCTGTAGAGGACAGGACTCCATCTCCCTCTCCTCATCATGTGGCCAGCTCCTCTAGTGCACCAAGTGAGGGGGAGCCTGCTCCTTCTAGCCCGGTTAGGCAGCCCTCTCCTCAGCCAGACATTCCATCCCTACCTCATACTCCCCAGAGTCCAGCCACTCCTTCAGATCAAGTCCCTCCATACACTCTTCTGTCCACAGCTGCTGCCATAGATGCCATGATTGCAGAGCTTACTGAAGATGTGCTTCCCCCTCCTCCTATATCTCCTCCAGCTCCAACCTCTGAAGGTAACAAGGACTTGTCTCCAGCACAGTCTCATGCCCATTCTCCAGCCAGAACTCCAACACCTTCTCCAACTCCTCCAGCAGATAAGACAGACACCATTTTTATTTCTGATGAGCCTTCTCCTGAGCCAGCTGAGGCCCCTCTCAGAAACCTCAATTTCTCCATCCCCCATGATACAGAAGAATTGGATGTTGTCATTCCTACCACCAGAGCTCTCAGCTCAGTAATAATTGAAGAAATAGCTCCTTGGGTAACTCCTCCTATCCCTACTGCTGCTCCCTCTTCTGCTGCTGCTACAGTCTCCTCCTCCTCAGATTTGCTGCAACACATCACCATTCTTCTTCAAGAACAAAGACATCATTTTGACACCTCTCTAAAGGTGGTCACTGACAAGGTTACTGCTCTTGAGACTGAGATGAGCAGAGGTTTTACTGAAATTCAGCATAACACTGACAAGCTCAAGTACCTGTTCCAACTTGGTGGCAAAGCCCTTGACCATACTATCACTAGTGTGGGCAATGTTATGGAACAAGGTATCACCTTGGCAAACAATCAGATAGAACTAGACAAGAGGACTGAAGCCAACAATATGAAGATCTGTGAAGAAGTTGGCATTTTCAAAGATGACACCATAGAGACAGTATCTGTTGAAATCAGAAAGGGGGAGGGTTTGATAAAAGAACTCAAAGAACAGGTAGAAAAATCTACTGCTCAAAAGACAGCTGTATGGGAAGCTCATGTGAAGACCATTCATGATGATGTGCTTGCCCAGATACGGAGTGTCAAATTTCACACATATGACACTACTGTATGGATGCACAATCAGATCTTGCCAGATCTTGCAGTTGACCCAAACATCATTCCCCATCATCTCAATCCTCTAGCCACAGATGTCAATGCCCCAGCTGTTCCTCAACAGCCTACCTTCTCTCCCAGGCCTGGAGACTCAGTTGCTCCTCCAGACACTTATGTTCCAGGCTGGGAAGAAGACGATCCTGCTGATATATTCCTTCAAGCCCCTCCAGAGATCAGAATCCACAAGAAGAAAAGGAAATATGGTGAAGGTCCCTCTGCTAGCAGGACTACTCCTTCTAAGGCCCCTGAACATGCTGAAGCCTGGTCTCCAACTTCAAAGTCTCTCATTTTGGACACACTCAGGCTGGTCATGGATCACAATGAGAACAGAAACATGCACTACAGTTCCCAGGAATGGGAGTTATATGAGAAGTCTATGCTGAAAAGGAAGATCCATGACAGAGAATTTGGGAGAAATAACCCTACTGCTCCTCCAAGGCCTCCTAAGTATTTTCCTAAGCCTTTCAGCTACCTAAGGCGACAGCAAGAAAAGATGGATAAGCAGCACTCTCAAGCCTAAACCTAAAAGATGTTGAGAGATTGAAATAACCAGTTGTAGACTTGATGTTTTTGGAAGCTCATATATATACAATTCTTCATTACTGTCTAATTATCTTTTTCATTATCCTTTGCTTACCTGCTCATATTTTCTTTCTTAGTGTCTTTTATGTCCATAATTCACCTTAGTGTAAAGGGTTCTGACTTCAACAAATAGGGGGAGATTGTTGGGTATTTCATCCACATGAACCCAGATTTGATGAAGTCACCCTGGAACTAAGATGAATTAAGTTGTATTTGATGCTTGGTTTGAGCTATATGTTTGCAGGAATTTCACTAGGAAGTGTAAACCAATGTCAGCTCACAGTGGGTCACCAAACACAGGAACTGTGGAATGTAATCCCTCATTGCATATTCCAAGGTGTTGACTCATGTGTGGTCTCTCTATTGGGATACACTTCATATTCAAGCTATTGGACTATGGGAAAGGTATTGGAAGTTGGCTACACTAGAAAAATCAGCTTTTCCAATGTCAGAAATTTTCTAAGTGTTTTACTCGAGTAGAGCTTTCACCTACTCGAGTAGTCTGGGTATAATTTACTCGAGTAAAGGAACCTTGTACTCGAGTAGACATAGTCATATACTCGAGTAGCTAAGTCACCTACTCGAGTAGACCAAGTCATATACTCGAGTAACATGCTTATATACTCGAGTAGATTACTCTTTATACCCGAGTACTAAAGGGTTTCCTCATCTAAATTTCTCTAAGTCATATACTCGAGTAAGTATACTCATATACTCGAGTAAGTATACTCACATACTCGAGTAGATAGAAACATACTCGAGTAGTTCATTATACCTACTCGAGTAGATCATGTGTCGCTCGTGTACCTTGATATTTCCCTACTCTAGAATTTATTTCTAAGTCTTTTACTCGAGTAGAACCTTCACTTACTCGAGTATATTACTTCCTCTCGAGTAGCTTAGTTCAACTACTCGAGTAGTTGCCAGCAGACCTCTTCAGAATTTTTCTAAGTATTCCACTCGAGTAGTACTTCATGTACTCGAGTAGTTCATGTAATATACTCGACTAACTTCTCCAGTACTCGAGTAGTACTTCATGTACTCGAGTAGGTCTCTACACATACTCGAGTAGTTCTGTCTGCTTACTCGAGTAGTTGATCTCTATATACTCGAGTAGTCTTTATATATTTACCCGAGTATGTTCTCCATAATATACTCGAGTAGTTATTTAACTACTCGAGTAGTTATTGACTTACTCGTGTAGTTGGCTGAATCTTTCCGAAATTTTGCTAAGTCATTTTTCTGACGGGATTTTTCAAATCACGCGACAAGATTGGTCCACATGTACATCATTATGACCGATTATGACCGTTAGTCTCTCCTATATAAGGTCTTATCAAAAAATGACAAACCCTAAGTATTCTTCAAGCTTTCTTGTCATTCTATTTCGAGAAATATTCTTCAGCCGACTCCTCTCTGATTTTCGCAAATTGGAAGCCGCCGCCGCCGCCTTCTTCTCCGGCCAAAGCTTCTACTTTCAGAGGACTATTCTGAAGAGAGTTACAGATCGATATCGACTTCGCTGATCTTATTCTCTCTCGATTTCTGTAAAAGCGAGTAAATCCAGATCGAAGTCGAGAACTTCTTTACCGATTTCTGAAAGTGCTACAAAGTTGAAAAGAAGAAGATCCTGGCCGTGTCTTCCAGATCTGAGTGATTTACTGTTTGTATTCTTGTAAACACTTTATTAATTTTGTAGGAGAAATCTTCTCCGAGTGTAGGAGTTTTTCACTCCGAGTTTGTAGGAAGTGCTATCTTCCGAGGTGTAGATCCTTTTTGTTTGGATCGAGTTTGTAGGAACTTTGTTCCGAGGGTAGGATCGATTTTTGATCCGAGATAGTGGAGTAGCCGAGTCTAGTTGATTGCTAGATCGGTGAGGGAAAGTGGATGTACCCAAGGTTGGGGAACCACTATACATCTTGTGTCGTCTGTGATATTGGTAGATATTTCTGTGTTGTGCTCTAATTATGTTTTATTCCGCAAAAGACGCACAAACCACCTATTCACCCCCTCTATGTGATTTAGGTCGACAACAGTTTTCTTTCAATTGGTATCAGAGGCGGGTTGATCGTCAAAAGGTTAACACCTTGATCAGATCCAGATCTGTTGTCAAGGATTCGACGCTTAAAGAAGCTTAGTCCGAGGTATATTAGGCATTTTGAGATCTTGGTGCGGATTGCTGAAGCAGCCTATCGTTTGGTTCTTTCGGTGGAGATGAGTAGTTTGCATGATGTATTTCACATCTCAGTGATGCAGAAGGCTATCCAAGAGCCTACAGAAGTGGTAGTGGCGAATCAAGTGCCGGTCGACAGTGGGAAGACAACGAAGGTCAAGCCCATTCGTATTGAGGATGAGGAGGCCAAGCAACTCCGTAATAATTCCATCAGGATGGTCAAAGTCCATTGGGACAATTGTGGCCGAGAAGAGTTATCTTGGGAGCGCGAGGAAACTATGAGGGAGGAGTTTCCCGAGCGTTTTCCCTACGGTAACCTGATGTATTGTTACTTTTTTTGTTTTCCTGTAACTTTAAATATCGGGACGAAATTTCTTTAAGTGGGGGTGATTTGTAACGCCACAGATTCAGGAAACACCCTTTTTGGGAGGTGTCGCGCGACGGTAAACCTACCACTGGTGGTAGGTCAGTGTTCTCGACGCTCTCGACTCTCTCAGTGTCTCAGCGCATGCTAGCGCCGGGCGGTAATGTATACTGCGCGGCGGTAGTCCGCTCGACGTTTGGGTCAGGGCACTCAGATCTCGATGTTCTCGTGAACCGCTAGCCCTCGGCGGTAGCGATAGCGCGGGGTGGTAGCCGGACGATTAATTTGATAGAGCTCTCAGGTTGTAACCGCGTGTCGTTAACCCTAATGCAGATGGTAGCGTAGTTTTGTCGTTTCTGAGAGGTGATAGTTTTCTACCGTGTGGTGGTAGCGTAGCAGTTATGACGTGTCCACGTGTCACCGCCAAATTGGATTTCTAAGCGGTGGCATCCTCGAGAAGCCGAACGATTGGGCTATCGTGCGGAGGTAACTTCCTTCCACACGGAGGTAGCTCTCGTAAACTGAATTCTTGGAGGAATCAGGACTGTCCATTGGTTTTATTTGGAGATTCGATGGCTGGTGCGCGCCTCTGCGGGTTTATAGCCGGGAGTTAGTGAAAGTCCACCTAGTGTCAGCTATGTGCACCTATGGGGGGGGGGGAATAGGTGACGTGTGGTTCTTTTGCGGAATTTACGGATGTACCTGCACAATAAAAACAACAAGCACAGCACATAGAATACACAGCAAATTTATAGTGGTTCCCCGACTTGGGTACATCCACTTTCCCCCTTCGACCTATCTCCCCAACAAGGGACGACTCGGTCACTTCTCCAACGGGATTGAAATCCAATCCCTTCACTAACGGAAGGAGCCCTTCCACACGTGAGAGTCAACACTCCCACAAAACGGGTTGCACCCAACCCTTACAACACGGAACAAAGGTTCCTATACAATAAAATAAATGTAGAATGTACACGTGATACAAACTTCTCTTGGAGACTACGGTGTTCCTCTTTGTTCGACGACGAGTTTTGAAGTCGATGAAGAGTCTACGACCTTGGTCTCTCTTGGAGAGGATCTCCCGAAACCGGCGGCGGCAATCCGAGCGGCGGCTTGGTTCGGAGTTGGCGGCGACGAAGGTGCGCTGCTGCAGTGCTTTGAGATCCAAACTTCCTTGCGAAGCAAACTAGGTCTACCAACGGTCACTCTAGGATCGGTCGTCTCGATCGATTCGGACGGGGAGTGTTTCCCGGTCAACAAATCGAGAGACAAGAGATCTCTGGATAGACGCGTGAGACGCAAGCTTTGCTAAGCTACTGTCGCCGGAGATCGGGAAGAAGAATGATCAGCGGCGGCGACGTACTAGCCCGAGCGCGACGGCGGCGGAGAAGAGAAATCACGATATTAGGGTTTCGTGCTCGGCTTCTTTCTCGGTGTGTATTCCGTTCAAAATACCCGAGTATAAATACTGTAGCTACAGCAAATTTGACCGTCGTGGGACCCACAAAAGAAATCCCCAAAATCCGGTTCAAACAAGTCCAGAAGCAGAATCCGGTCCAGCAGCATTCTGAGAAAACGCCAAGTCAAAATCGGCGAGAATCGCAGACGATTCTCGACGAATCGGCGAGAATCACCAAGTGATTCTCGACGATTCGTCGAGAATTGTTTGTGATTCTCGTCGAATCACTTGTCGATTCTCAACGAATTTTACTTTATACATGGGCTGCTTGACCACTGGTTCGGCGGGAATCACAAGTGATTCTCGCCGAATCTTACTTGGCACCATTTTGAGATGGCCAAAAGGAGTCGGCGAGAATCACTGATGATTCTCGTCGATTCGGCGAGAATCACTAGTGATTCTCGCCGATTCGGCGAGAATCACTTGGTGATTCTCGTCGAATTTGCCTTGGACGATTTTTCGTCTTCCACCTAGGAGCTGCTCCTTGATCCTCCATGCTCCTTGTCTTCTCTTGCATATGAGCGGCCCTGTGCTTGAAAATAAGTGCACTCCAATAGAGAGAGTACACGTAGGCCAACACACTGATCTGCTCAACGAGGGATTACGTCGTGCAGACCCGTGTATATTGACCTACTGCACCCTGACATTGGTGTGCACTTAGCGTGGAAAAACTACAAGCACAACTAGAAAAAGTTTATCAAATACATAGTCTATTGACCTTAGCTTGTCCAGGGGCTTCTTCAAATCAGGTACATTGTGGATACAATACCCAACAATCTCCCCCTATTTGAAGAAGCCTAAACCCTACAAGCTAAGGTGAATGGAGCGAATGAAAATGAAAGCAAATGAAATTCATAAACGTAACATTGGGTGGAGTTATCCCTTACCAATACCGATTTCTTGGGAGCAAGCTGGAGCCGCACCTTAGCCTTGACCCCGAGAGGATAATCTCCCCCTTTTCGGCTTCTACAAATCGGGGTCTGTAGCGATTGACTCTTTGCTCCCCCTCAGTTCTTGCAGCTGTACGCACGCTGGAGTTCCTTGCTCCCCCTCGGTTCTTGCACTAGCCTGGAGCTTCTGTAGTCTTCACTCCTCATAGTTGAGCATTCCCAATTCAGTCTTGAAAAGATTGAACTTGGCCTCGTCTAGGGGCTTTGTGAATATATCAGCAATCTGCTTGTCCGTAGGGACATAACAGAGAGAGATATCCTTGTTCTCCATGTGCTCCCGAATGAAGTGGTAGCGTACTTCAATATGCTTCGTTCGGCTGTGCGACACCGGATTGTTGGCAATGGCAATTGCACTGGAGGAGTCGCAGTACATTGGAACTTCCTTGAACTGAAGGTTGTAGTCGGCCAACTGATTTCTGATCCAAAGGAGTTGTGCGCAACAGCTTCCTGCCGAGATATACTCTGACTCTGCTGTGGAGGTTGCAACACAATTCTGTTTCTTGCTGTTCCATGAGATAAGCCTCCTGCCGAGGAATTGACACGTCCCGGAGGTACTTTTCCTGTCATCCCTGCTCCCTGCAAAATCAGCATCTGAAAAGCCTATTAGCTCGACATCATTGTTCCTCGGGTACCACAAGCCAAGATTAGGAGTACCTTTAAGGTATCTTAGAATTCGCTTTGCAGCGACATAGTGAGATTCCTTAGTGTTCACCTGATATCGGGCACATACACATGTGGAGAACATAATATCCGGTCTACTGGCAGTAAGGTAGAGCAGGGATCCAATGATGCTTCTGTATTTGGTTTCATCGAAAGGTTTACCTTTCTCATCCTTATCCAGGGACATGGTGGATCCCATTGGAGTCCTCATAGAGGTTGCACTCTCCATACCGAATTTCTTAAGGAGTTCATTTGTGAACTTCGTCTGAGAGATGAAGATTCCATCCTCAGACTGTTTCACTTGAAGGCCTAAGAAATACTTGAGCTCTCCCATACTGCTCATTTCAAACTTTCCTTGCATAAGTTTAGAAAACGTTTTGCAAAGATTGTTGTCCGTTGAGCCGAATATTATGTTATCGACATAGATTTGCACCAGCAAAATCTTGCCTTTGACTTCCCTGAGAAACAATGTTTTATCTATTTTACCTCTGGAGAACTTGTTCTCAAGAAGAAAACTAGATAAAGTCTCATACCAAGCTCGTGGAGCTTGTTTCAACCCATATAAGGCCTTATTGAGAAAATAAACGTGATTGGGATAAGTAGGATCAACAAAACCTGGGGGTTGAGCGACGTATACTTCCTCTTTCAGGTCTCCGTTCAGGAATGCCGATTTCACATCCATTTGGTAGACTGTGAATCCTTTGTGTGAAGCATATGCCAGGAACAACCGGATTGCCTCGAGCCTTGCTACTGGTGCAAAGGTCTGGTCGAAATCAATCCCTTCCTCCTGTCGATAACCTTGAGCCACCAGCCTGGCTTTGTTCTTTACGATTACACCATGTTCATCCAGCTTGTTTCTGAAGATCCACTTTGTGCCGATCACATTCTGCTTGTATGGTCTGGGAACCAGCGTCCAAACTTTGCACCGTTCGAATTGATGTAGTTCCTCTTGCATGGCCAGAATCCATGCCGCATCCTTGTTCGCCTCGTCGAACTTCTTTGGCTCTACCTGTGACAGGAAGCTGAGATGCAATACTTCGTTAGTTGTACCTCTTCGAGTTTTGACGCCTACACGAGGATCTCCGATGATCTGTTCTCTAGGATGATCCCTCACGTGATGGAGCTCTAGAAGTCTGGCGTCTGGAGCTTCAGCTACTTCTTGTGCTTCCCTTTCTTCTAAAAGATTTGTTCCATCTTGATCTTCAACATTTTCAGATGACGTGGAGGTGGAAACTTTGACGTACTTGGGTGCGTCATCTTTAGGGGTCTCATCCAGATTCAGCTGGTCAAGTCTAGCACCTGCATCTTCAAGAATACTACTGGAAGAATTGCTGTTAAGAAAACTTCCTTCATCAAATACAACATTTATTGATTCTTCTACCACTAGGGTTTTCTTATTGAAGACCCTATATGCCCGACTATGGGAACTATAGCCCATGAATATGCCTTCGAAGCATTTTTCACCGAATTTAGTACGCGGGTACTTCCCATTATTCAGTACATAGCATCGGCAACCAAAAATCCTCAAGTAGGACATGGTTGGTTTCCTGCCTTTCAGTAGCTCGTAGGGCGTCTTACGATGATGCTTGTTGATCAAAGCTCGGTTTTGTACATGACATGCCGTATTGACACCCTCTGCCCAGAAGTATTCCGGGAGAGAAGCATCTTTCAACATAGTCGTGCAGGCTTCAATGAGAGTTCTATTTCTCCTCTCCGCAACTCCATTTTGCTGAGGAGTGCGCGGGGAGGAGAACTCATGAAAGATACCTTGTTCTTCACAGAATTCTGTCATAGCACCAGATTCGAATTCTGTTCCATGGTCACTTCGGATTTTGACCACAGAGCAGTTAAATTCGTTCTGAACCTGCTTGACAAAATTAGTGAAGATGTCAAAAGTATCTGACTTTCGTTTCAAAAAGAACACCCATGTAAACCGTGAGTGATCATCAACTATCACTAGCGTATATGACTTGCCTCCCAAGCTATGAACTTGCATTGGGCCAAACAAGTCCATATGTAACAGGTAAAGACATCGGGAGGAGTCTTTGTCTGCAATGCTCTTAAAGGTAGCCCGAGTCTGTTTGCCCATCTGGCATGCAGGACAGGGGCTATCTTTGATGCACTTGATACTGGGAGCATCTCTTACTAAGTTCTTAGAAAATAGCATACTAATTGTCTTGAAATTAACATGTGCCAATCTCTTGTGCCATTGTTCACAAAGAGATGCACTGCCTGTTGCCACAAGGCATACGGGGGTAGATGAATCCAAACTGAGAAAATCTAAGCAAAAGATATTTCTGCTCCTAATGCCTGATAATACCGTCTCAGAAGAGGTACGTGAAATTATCAAACATTTATCCTTGCAGAACTTAACGTCATAACCTTTATCACATAACTGACTTACACTGATCAGGTTATGGTTTAACCCTTCAACATAAGCCACGTCGGTGATAGAGATTATATCGTTGGAAATCATACCATAACCTCTGGTGACTCCTCGATCTGACCCTCCAAAGATGACTTTGGGTCCATTCTCGACTGGAGTGTAATCACGCAGCAGGCTTCTTGTCCCGGTCATATGCCGGGAGCATCCACTGTCCAAATACCAGATTGGCGTTTTGGTGGCCTTTGGACATTCCTGCAAAACAAAATTAATTTGCCTTAGGAACCCAATCGAACTTGGGTCCTAGATTCCTGGTTAGCACACTCCCCCTCGGTTGGTTAACCCTACGAGTGGTCGGTCTAGCATTGTTAACATGGGGAGTCTGTATAGTTCCTTGGATTAAACCAACAATCCACGGCAAAGTGACCGACTTTGCCACAGCACCAACAGTCGAACCTGTTGTATCTCTTCCTAGGCTCCTGCCTTACCCTGGGAACGGTGGGTGCGGCTGGGGCCTTGGATCTGGAGGTGGAGACCTCATGGTGACAACAGTCACATGACTTTGTCACCTTCTGTATAACTGGTTTGGCCTTTGGTGCCTGCTTTCCATTATGGCCGCTAGAGAACGGACCATAATTTCCTATGTGGATTTCCTCATAAGGTGCCTTGAAGGCACTCTCACCAAAGTTCCGGGGGAAGTTCCAACCGTCATACCGGCTCTTAGGCTTTGCAACCGAGGGCCGGAAATGATGCCCAAATGTTGACTCAAAGTCATGTTGGTTGCAAGGAAAGCCAGACTTCCTGAACGCAACAGGACTAAGAGGAGCCTTCCCCTTTTCATCAGCAGAGGCCTTCTTGGCGGCCTTATTCTTCCTCTGGTTCTTGTTTCTCCTAGATGAAGAACCAGATGCCCCAATATGCCCCAAGCCAGCTCCTTTGGCCTGAGCAGAGAAGGTGTCAACGACTGGAAGCACTGTTTTTGGCATAGAGAAGCTCTGTACGATCTTCCTTTCTGCCGCAAGTAGTTCTTCCAATTTGTTGACTTCCTCCTGCTTGAGATCAAGGAGCTTCAAGGACTCTGAGTGCTTTGAAGTTAGGTCAAGGTGCTCCTGTCTGAGATAGATCAAGCTAGTGACCTCTTCCCTTAGGGATACACACTCACCCTTAAGGAATTTTACTTCCTTCTTCTCAGCCTTCAGTCTCTTGCGGCACTCGTCGAAAGTGTTGAGCAGAAGCTCATACTTTTCGAGGAGTTCAGCTTCGCGGGCCGAAGGGCCATCCTCAGGTTCATCATCCTGAGACTCAGGATCAGAGTCGGAGTCGGAGAGAGGGGTGTGAGCTTTTACCTTCCCAGTAAATGGGGGGCATTCTCCTTCTGAGTCCGAGCGACCCACCAGCCCGAAGTAGGCTTCCTCATCATCACTGGAGTCTGAGGAATCAGACTCACTTAGTGTCTTTGGTCTTCTAGCGATGTAGCTCCGCTCCTTCTTCTTATCTCTGGAGGATTTGAGCTCCTCTCCTTTCCCTTTATCACTTTTGCTTTGATGGCAGTCGGCCACGACGTGACCTGGCTTATTGCATCCAAAGCAAATAATATCAGAAGAACGATGTTTGTTAGGTTTAGATGCATACCTGTCAGAAGAGTAGTTTTTCTTCTGATGTCTGGAAGAGGAGCCGTCTCTCTTTCTTTGATTCCTCATCTTGAGGAATTTCTTGAACTCTCGAGTGATGAGGGAGAAATCCTCTTCCGACAGTTCTGAGCTGGAGGAGCATGGATCGGAGTCCTCCTCTTCTTCCTTATTTCTGGCACGGTATGACACCGCACCCTTCCCTTTTCTGGAGTGACTGGCTTTTAGGGCCACAGTCTTTTCTTTTGCAGCAGCCTTCTCTGCTTCTTCCTCTGCCTTCCTGGTGTTCAGCTGAAGTTCATAGGACATCAGCTTCCCGAACAGGATTTGTGGATCAGTTTCTGCTAGTCTGCCAAATTCTCTGATGGCGCAGATCTTTGTGTCCCATTCCTTAGTAAGGGACCTAAGGAATTTGTCATTGAGTTCACCATTGGTGAACACTCTTCCATAGCCCTTGAGGGCGTTGACAATCTTCAGGAAGTTCTCGTATGTGACTCCGATCTCTTCCTTAGGCCCTTGCCGGAAGGCCTCATACTTCTGGTTCAGGAGGGATCTCCGATCATCCCTTACTTCATCTGTGCCCTCCATTAGAATGATCAGACACTGCCATATCTCCTGAGCTGTCCTGCAGTTGCTGAAGTTTTGCATCATCGAGTCATCAACTGCACTGACCAGGATGTTTCTTGCCTTCATGTCAAGGCCCACTAGGACCATCTCATCCTTGTCCATTTCAGAGAGTGTCTTCGGCACTTTCTTGGTGGGATCAATGGTGGAGGCCTTAGTGGGGACATAAGGTCCCTCCAGCACGATCATGAACAGTCGAGGGTCCACTGCTTCCATGTAGAACCTGATTCTTTTCTTCCAGATAGGAAAGTTGAGTCTGTTGCACACTGGGATCTTGCCGGAGTACTTGAGCCCGTCCATAGTAGATGTATGTCTCCTTGTTGACACTAGTGGCAGGATTCACCTCAAGGTGTTAACCTTTTTGTTGAGTAACCTCGCTCTGATACCACTTGAAAGTCCACCTAGTGTCAGCTATGTGCACCTATGGGGGGGGGGGGGGGAATAGGTGACGTGTGGTTCTTTTGCGGAATTTACGGATGTACCTGCACAATAAAAACAACAAGCACAGCACACAGAATACACAGCAAATTTATAGTGGTTCCCCGACTTGGGTACATCCACTTTCCCCCTTCGACCTATCTCCCCAACAAGGGACGACTCGGTCACTTCTCCAACGGGATTGAAATCCAATCCCTTCACTAACGGAAGGAGCCCTTCCACACGTGAGAGTCAACACTCCCACAAAACGGGTTGCACCCAACCCTTACAACACGGAACAAAGGTTCCTATACAATAAAATAAATGTAGAATGTACACGTGATACAAACTTCTCTTGGAGACTACGGTGTTCCTCTTTGTTCGACGACGAGTTTTGAAGTCGATGAAGAGTCTACGACCTTGGTCTCTCTTGGAGAGGATCTCCCGAAACCGGCGGCGGCAATCCGAGCGGCGGCTTGGTTCGGAGTTGGCGGCGACGAAGGTGCGCTGCTGCAGTGCTTTGAGATCCAAACTTCCTTGCGAAGCAAACTAGGTCTACCAACGGTCACTCTAGGATCGGTCGTCTCGATCGATTCAGACGGGGGAGAGTTTCCCGGTCAACAAATCGAGAGACAAGAGATCTCTGGATAGACGTGTGAGACGCAAGCTTTGCTAAGCTACTGTCGCCGGAGATCGGGAAGAAGAATGATCAGCGGCGGCGACGTACTAGCCCGAGCGCGACGGCGGCGGAGAAGAGAAATCGCGATATTAGGGTTTCGTGCTCGGCTTCTTTCTCGGTGTGTATTCCGTTCAAAATACCCGAGTATAAATACTGTAGCTACAGCAAATTTGACCGTTGTGGGACCCACAAAAGAAATCCCCAAAATCCGGTTCAAACAAGTCCAGAAGCAGAATCCGGTCCAGCAGCATTCTGAGAAAACGCCAAGTCAAAATCGGCGAGAATCGCAGACGATTCTCGACGAATCGGCGAGAATCACCAAGTGATTCTCGACGATTCGTCGAGAATTGTTTGTGATTCTCGTCGAATCACTTGTCGATTCTCAACGAATTTTACTTTATACATGGGCTGCTTGACCACTGGTTCGGCGGGAATCACAAGTGATTCTCGCCGAATCTTACTTGGCACCATTTTGAGATGGCCAAAAGGATTCGGTGAGAATCACTGATGATTCTCGTCGATTCGGCGAGAATCACTAGTGATTCTCGCCGATTCGGCGAGAATCACTTGGTGATTCTCGTCGAATTTGCCTTGGACGATTTTTCGTCTTCCACCTAGGAGCTGCTCCTTGATCCTCCATGCTCCTTGTCTTCTCTTGCATATGAGCGGCCCTGTGCTTGAAAATAAGTGCACTCCAATAGAGAGAGTACACGTAGGCCAACACACTGATCTGCTCAACGAGGGATTACGTCGTGCAGACCCGTGTATATTGACCTACTGCACCCTGACATTGGTGTGCACTTAGCGTGGAAAAACTACAAGCACAACTAGAAAAAGTTTATCAAATACATAGTCTATTGACCTTAGCTTGTCCAGGGGCTTCTTCAAATCAGGTACATTGTGGATACAATACCCAACAGTTAGGTTTTCCCAACTCATTTATTCATTAGCACTCTCTTTCTAAGTACTAGAGAGACGAGAGAGTGAAGAAGGAACAAGAAGGGAGAGATCCCACCGCCATAGGAGTTTCGAAGCTTCGATTCGCAAGCCGAGTCCAGATTTATGAAGGCAAGGTCATTGCGGTCACGTCCATCCATCTAGATCTTGGGAGTGGCACCGAAGATATCTCAAAAGGTAATGATTCTCTACTTGGACATGTGAAGTCCTCTTCCTTTTGCATAGGAAACCCTCTCTCGCGAGTGTGCGGTGATAGTGAGGTATTCCTTCGGGTAGATATGGTTTATACCCGTAGTTTTGCATATATAGTTTGAAATCGAAGTACGGATATAGACATGCTGTGTGAATCCCATCCAGACGGGTTGGTCTGGATTGGTGATGTTTTCATTATGCATGTATCGCCGGAGAAGACTCCGTGCCATTTGTTTTTGGGTTTCTACGCAGTAGATTGCAGTATGGAACTTTGGGGACTAACCCCAAGGAGCACCCGAAAAACTGGATAGAAACGCATTTTTGCTAGGTATCGCGCTACAGTAGAGTTACCGCCAGCGGTAGCTCTGTGAAAGAGCTTTTGTGAGGCCTGTCTTGTGGAGACTAAGAGATAGTTTGTGGGGCTGGGTGCTCTGGGAGCCCAGCTTGGTGGCCTGAGAGCCGGCCTTGTGCATAACCGAGTTATGTATTATTGTATGATCGATACGATGGCCCCCTGGGAAGCTTGACCCGCACCGATGGCTTAAATTGACATGGCGATGTGAGCAACGGGTTGAGTGGATCCGTATCCGCTCTATGTGGTTCAGTTCGAGAGACCTAAAGTATGTGGCACTTACTGGGGCATAGAAGGATGAGTCTTAGGCTTCGGCCGAAAAGACTCAAATGCTCATGATGGTTCCCATCCTGGGGGTAGTGGTTAAGACTCGGATTGGACCGTATTCACTAAGAATGTGCCCTAAGAGCACGAGGTGTGTGGCCTTTCGTGCCTACATCTGTGGTGAAGTGTGCTTAAATTGCACTTTCATTTATATGTTGGATTTTGCTAATACAATTGCAGGGAAGGAGCACCGCTGCCCTGAGTAAGTGGTGAGATCGTTATAATTTTGTCAGCTTTAGCTGACCATTGCTTTGTTTTGCAACCATGTGGTGGATGGTTCTTATGTAGGAACAGGTGAGCCTCGTGGCAAATAGCAGGCTGAAGCCCTTGTTACTGTGTAATGCCACGAAACTCAAAAGAGGGACGGACAACATTTATAGCCGAGTTTGGGGCCTGGTAAGGGTCACACGGTCTGGGATACGGGCGTGACCTGGGCCATATCGTGCTCGAGTTCGACGAACTTTTTGAGTGGTCAGTGAAATGCACTTGACGATCATCGAGATACCGAACACGGCCTGAGACACGTGCGTGTCCAAGGCCATTTCCTGCTCGGGCTATTAGTCGGTCTGTGTCGGGAGAGGAACACGGCTTGGAGCTCAGGTGTGTTCTGGTTGACATGTGTGTGTTAAAAGTGACATGGGCGTGTCATGAACCCGTGTCCTTCTCTGTGTTTAGTCGGCAGTGGAGCACAGCCTGGAACACAGCCGTGTGCATGGCCGTGTCTGGCACACGACATGTGACACGGGTGTGTCCAGGGGCCGTATCCTGTTCGGGATGCGACGGTTTCAGCGACGATTGAGGCACACGGCCTTGGACATGGGCGTGTCACAAGCCGTGTTCGACCCAGTAAATTGGTTTTGAGTGTGAATCGTGGCCGTCCGTTTCCTTCTTTTGGGATCCAACGACCCAGGGCTGTTCTTGCTGAGTTAAGTTTGTGAATATGGTTTGAAACCCTCATTCCACTTTGAGATTTCTCTTTCTAAAGCTTTAGAGAGAGGGGAGAGCAACGAAGAAGGAGAAGGAGAGATCTGGCCGCCGGAGGAGCTTCGGAGTCCCGAATCGCAAGACGAGTCCAGATCTATAGAGGCGCGGCCATTGCGGTGCTTTTCATCCGTTTAAATTTTCATGGCGCCAAAAAGAAACACAAGGGTAACGATTCTCTTCTTGGACATGTTAAGTCCTCTTTCCTTTTTGCATAGGTAGCCCGATCTCGCGAGTATGCGGTGACTGTGAGGTATTCCTTTGGGTAGACATGAATAGTCCCCGTTATTTTGCATGTAGTGCCCGGAATCGAAAAACAGACATAGGCATGGTGTGTGAAGCCTACCTGGACAAGTTGGTCTGGATCGGTGATGTTTCATTATGTATGAATGACCGGAGAAAAATCTGCGCCGATGGTTGTTTTCGGGTTTTCTACGTGGTAGATTGCAACAGGGAACCTTGGGGACTAACACCAAGGTGCACCCGAAAAACTGGGCAGATGCGTGATTCTGCCATCTTGGTGGCCTAGGAGCCAACTTGCACATAACTGGGTTATGTAAAGTGTGTGATCGATTTGGGACTCGGGGAAGCTTAACCCGCGCATATGGCTTAAATTGACGTTGCAGTGTGAGCAACGGGTTAGGCAAAACCGTACCCGCTCTATATTGTTAGGTTAAAGCGACCTAAAGTACGTGGTACTTGTCGTTAGCATTGATGGAGGGTCTTAGGCTTAGGACGGAAAGACTATAATGCTCACGAGGTTTGCCGTCCAAGGGGCGGTGGTGAGACCGCGGATTTGACTGGTTTCACCGAGAATGTGCCCTGAGAGCACGGGGTGTGTGGCCGTGCGTGCCTACGCTTGTGATGAAGTGTAATTTCACTACTGTTTGGCTATGCTAATAAAGTACAGGGAAGGAGCATCACCACCCTGAGTTAAGGGGCGGGTCGTTATAATTTGGTCAGCTTTAGCTGACTGTTGCCTTTGTTTGCCACCGCTATAGTGGATTATTGCTTGCAGGTGCAGCAGAGCCTATTGGCAAATAGCGGGCTGAAGCCCTGGTTGCTGAGCCGGCCCTCGAAGGCCAATGAGAATGTTTACTTGTTATACTCATGTGTGACCGACCTGCATGCCGATGTTTGAAAGACACTATTTGTTTAAAGTAAACTCTTGTAAGGACATAAGGCCAAGTACTTTCCGTATTTGTATAATTATTCCTAATTTGGGTATTTAGTGGACATTCATGCTTTTGTCTTGTGTTCTTTTCTTTGCAACTCTTAATATACTTCTGCTAGAATGTACTATATGTAGGACGTGTGTTATTAGAAGGATGGTTTCATTTCGTAACCCTTCCGTCTGTCTGTGGTATATGGCGTCGGGCCCCAGCCGTACCTACTGCTATATGCTATGTGACAGATTTGGGGTGTTATAATTTGGTATCAGACTACCGGTTTTGATCATGATTAAATGAATGCATAGACGAATTCTTTTAAGGGGTGGTGAGCACATGTGTGTGCGTCATCGTTATAATATAAAAAGAACCCATGAACGTCCACTTAGGAATGAAAATACACATATTTGAGGAACATGCGCATTCATATAATTGCTTTTTGCAATGTTGTTCGGTCACTTAATGATGTTTTATTCGACTATAGGTGACCAGGAGTGGTGCAGTGCCCTAAGAATGCCCGGTTTCTGAGGCAAGTAGCGCACCGAATGATGTGCCTGCAACACCTCCCTCGGCAGAAACCATAAGATTGGTGGCTGAAGCGGTGTTCTCTATGATAAATGCCCAGCCTGCAAGACAAATACAGTAGCCTGCCCCTACAGTGTAGTTGGTATTGCTTCAAGCGGCGGAGCATAGAAGGGCGGAGCAAGAGGTGGTGGAGCCATGGATACTTAGAAGAGCGACCGAAAAGCAGCTCAAGCATGTTATGGGCTTCAATGCTCCGGTGTTCTCGGGGACTGGAATCCCATCCCAAGCTGAGGATTGGCTCTCATGAGTAAAGAGAGTCTTGGCAGCTATGGAAATAGAGGAGTGGCAGAAGACCACCATAACTACTTTCTTGTTGGATGGAGATGCAAGGCTGTGATGGTAAGGTTTAGAGCTACATCACCTGAGGGGAAGGAAACTAACGGACGTCTCGATGGAAGAATTTTCGCGACTATACTTGGCGAGGTACCTTCCCTTGGCTCAGAGGATCACGATGGAGAATGAATTCCAGAAGTTGGCGCAAGGAGAGAGTAGCGCGAACGAGTACCTCCACGAATTTACACGGTTGGATCGGTACACTAGCTCTACATTTGCTGATGAGGAGCGTAAGATAAATCGTTTCTATGAGGGTCTGAGGGATGACCTAAGGATACTGCTCTCGGGGCCTAAGACGCAGGCCTTCTTGACCCGGTCAATACGACCCGGTATTTGGAGAAGGATCTGAGGAATGTGCAAGCGAAGAAAGACTCTAGTGCTAAGAAGACAGAGTTCAAGGTGCCAACTACCTCAAAGTCTGGGTTTCGTAAGTTCTATAAGAAGGCTAGGACTTCAGGTCCAACCCCTTATTCTGGTACATCTGGGGCAACTACGGGCCGAACCCCGAACACATGCTATAACTGTGGAAAGTCGGGACACTTTGTCCAAGACTGTTGGAGCGGACGTCTAAAGTCCGAGAGGAAGCTGGGAGCAACCTATGAGGAGAAGGGAAAGGCGGTGGAGTCAACCACATCCCACTATGCTCCAGCTCAACTTAGAGTCTATAACCTTGGCCAGCAGGAGGACATAAAGCAAGTTGATGTGGTGACAGGTACGGTTTAAATTTATAGCAAGTTAGCTTTAAATACTTGTTACCTTGTGCATGTTCGCTTAATACTGTTTGTATTAGGCTTTGTTTGATCTTCGATAATCCGGCGAGAGCACTCTTTGATACGGGAGCTTCGCACTCCTTTTTGTCCGAAGGATTTATATCGCGCATCGGAGTACCTTCTTCGATGACAAAGGACAAACTGGATGTGTTGTTTCCAAATGGGTGTTCAATGTGCGCGGATAGAGTCTATGGCGTAAAGATACGAATTGGGAGTCAGGAGTTCGACAAGCAAGCGTCGTTACTACCGCTAGTGGAGTTCGATGTGATTTTTTGGTATGGACTGGCCCTCAGAGCAGCAATCATACATTGATTGCAATCGCATGGAGGTCAAATTGGGAACTAGTCGTCAGACGACATTTGCAGGCTTGAAATGGTCGAGCAAGACTTTGATGTCTGCTCTTCAGGTGGTTAAGGTGGTTTGTGCTGGTGCACAGCTGTTCTTTATGCTAGTGGAGGCTTCAAGGCCTAAGCCTGCTTTGGACAGTATCCTAGTGTTATCCGTGTACCCTGACGTGTTCCCTAGTGATCTCCCTGGAGCCCCACCTCAGCGGGAGATTGACTTCACTATTGATCTAGTGCAAGGTGCCAAACCTGTATCACGCTCCCCGTATCGGTTAGCGCCTAAGGAGATGGCAGAGCTGAAGGTTCAACTTCAAGAGTTGTTGGAACAGGGTTATGTGCGTCCAAGTTCGTCGCCTTGGTGCGCACCAGTCCTTTTTGTCAAGAAGAAGGACGGAAGCTTGCGACTCTGTATCGATTATCGAGAGCTGAACAAGTTAACGGAGAAGAACAAGTACCCGATCCCAAGTATTGATGATTTATTCAATCAGTTAGTCGGGTCATCGGTTTACTCAAAACTGGATCTTAAATACACATATTATCAGGTGAGGATAAGAGAAAGTTATATACCCAAGATAGCTTTCAGCACGAGATACGGACATTATGAGTTTACCGTCATGCCATTTAGGCTGACTAATGTGCCATCCGTGTTTGTGGATCTGATGAACAGAACTTTCAGAGAGTACCTGGACCACTTCGTGATCGCCTTTATCGACGATATATTGGTGTACTCGCAGTATAAAGAGGATCACTTTAAGAATTTGCATTTGGTGTTGGAGATGCTGAGGAGGAACCAATTGTACGCCAAGTTCTCCAAATGCGAGTTTTGGTTGTCCTCAGTAGCATTCCTTGGTCACATAGTTAGTGGAGAGGGAATTGCGGTGGATCCAGCGAAGATAGTTGCTATACGTGAGTGGCCTGTGTTGTCTACGATAGCGGAAGTCTGGAGTTTTCTCGGGCTTACCGGATATTACAGGCGCTTCGTGGAGAACTTCTTGCGGATAGCATTACCCCTCACAACTCTGATAAGGAAAGAGCAGAAGTTTGTTTGGACGCCTGAGTGCGCACAAGCTTTCGAAGAGTTGAAATGTCAATTGACCACATCGCCTGTTCTAAGTTTGCCGAGTGGGACCGAAGGCTTTAAGATCTACAGTGATGCTTCGGGCAATGGATTGAGTTATGTTCTACTGCAGAATGGAAGTGTAATAGCTCATGGCTCGCGTCAGCTGAAGGTACATGAGAGGAATTACCCGCTCCATGACTTGGAGTTAGCGGCCGTGATATTTGCCCTGAAGCAATGGAGGCATTACCTGTACGGTGTGAAGGTCGATATCTATACCGACCACAATATCCTGAAGTACTTGTTGGATCAAAATGATCTAAACATGCGGCAGCGGAGATGGATGGAGTTTCTGGGGGACTACATATTCAAGATTCATTATGTTCCTGGGAAAGGCAATGCGGTTGCTGATGCGTTGAGTCGCAGGGCCCCTGCGCGGGCCAACTGGTTGTCGGTTCAGGAAGAGCATTTGATTCAAGAGTTGGAGGCATTAGAGATCCCTTGTGTTGACAAGCAGACTAGTGCCGAAGCGTAATTGAACTAGACAGAAGTTCAGTATTACTTGGCTGATCGGATTCGGCAGGCTCTGGATTTGGATAATAGCATGAAGCAAATCATTTATGAGGCTTTGGACTTGTCAAATTCCCAATTTGATGTTGTGGATGGATTGTTATGGAAGGACTGTCGTCTGTGCGGCCCAAATGTGGGTAAACTGCTTGTGGAATTGATGTACGAGACTCATCATACCAAGTACTCGATTCACCCAGGGAGCACGAAGATGTACCGTGATATGAAGAAGTTGTTCTAGTGGCCAGGACTTAAGAAGGACGTGGCACTTTATGTGGCACAGTGTCAAACATGGGCCTTAGTGAAGGCGGAGTGCCAGAAGCCTGGAGGTTTCTTGAAGTCCTTGCCTATCCCGGAGTGGAAGTTCGACAATATTTCAATGGACTTTGTGCATGGGTTGTCAAGGTCGCAGAAGGGAAATGATGCCATCTGGGTGGTTGTAGATCGATTGACGAAACTGTCGCACTTCATTCCGAATAGGAAGGATGATTCGGTGGAGAAATTGGCAAAACTATATGTGGATAACATTTTTTGACTTCACGGTGTGCCCCGCAGCATTGTGAGTGACCGAGATGGGCGGTTCACGTCCAATGATTGGTGGTTGGTGCAACAAATGTTGGGAACCAAGCTGAGTTTCAGCATGACCTTTCATTCGCAGACGGATGGTCAGAACAAGAGAGTCAACAGGACGATGGAAGATATGCTTCGCATGCGCGTCTTCAATTTCGGGAAGCAGTGGGAAGATCACCTGTACTTGGTGGAATTTGCTTATAACAATATCTACCAAGCGAGCATTCAAATGGCCCCCTTCGAGGCCCTTTATTGTAGGAAATGTCACACGTCGTTGTCATGGTTTGAAGCAGGTGAGTCAAAGCTGTACAAGTGGCAAGAAGTGGAAGATACAACATCGTTGGTACGAACTATTCACGAACGATTTCTGGCCGCTCAGGACAGGCAAGCTAAATACTATAATGTCAAGCATAGGAACGTTGAGTTCGCTGTTGGCGACTGGGTGTATTTGAAGATTAAGCCGTTCAAGGGCATCTCATGGGTATGGCGCTTGAAGATGCTAAGCCTGAGGTACCTTGGACCGTTTGAGGTTCTGGAGCGAATTGGCGAAGCAGCTTGTCGATTGAAGCTATCAGTGGAATTGAGTGGTCTACACGACGTATTTCACATACCAATGTTGTAGAAGGCGGTGTAAGATCCTTCGCAAGTGATTGCGGTCAATCAAGTACTGATTGATAAAGGGTTGACGACGAAGGTCAAGCCCATTCACATTGAGGACTCGAAAGTCATGCGACTGCGTAACAAAGTCATCTGCATGTTCAAGGTCCGTTGGGACAACTGCGGTCAAGAGGAGATCTCGTGGGAGCGAGAGCAGACCATGCTTGAGGAGTACCCGGAGTTATTCCACTCAGGTACCGTTTAAGTTTTGTGTATCTCTTCCTTTTTGTAATTTCGGGACGAAATTCTTTTTAGAGTGAGAGAATTGTAACATCCCGAAACTCAAAAGAGGGACGGACAACGTTTAGAGCCGAGTTTGGGGCCTGGCAAGGGTCATACGGCCTGGGACACGGGTGTGTCCAGGGCCGTGTCGTGCTCGGGTTCGACGAACTTTCCGAGTGGTCGACTAAATGCACTCGACGATCGTCGAGATAGCGAATACGGCCTAAGACACGGGCGTGTCCAGGGCCGTGTCCTGCTCGGGCTGTTAGCCGGGCTGTGTCGGGGGAGAAACACGGCCTGGAGCTTAGGCATGTTCTGGTTGACACGGGTGTGTCAAAAGTGACATGGACGTGTCATGAACTCGTGTCCTTATCTATGTTTAGTTGGCTGTGTCGGCTGTGGAGCACGACCTGGAACACGTCCGTGTGTATGGCCGTGTCTGGCACACGACATGTGATATGGGCGTGTCCAGGGGTCGTGTCCTGTTCGGGATGCTACAGTTTCAGCTTCAATTGAGGCATACGGCCTTGGACACGGGTGTGTCACAAGCCGTGTTCGACCCAAGAAATTGGTTTTAAGTGTGAATCGTGGCCGTCCGTTTCCTTCTTTTGGGATCCAAGGGCACTGGGCTGTTCTTGCTGAGTTAAGTCCAGAAATAGGGTTTGAAACTCTAATTCCACTTGGAGCTTTCTCTTTCTAAAGCTTTTGAGAGATGGGAGAGAAAGGAAGAAGGAGAAGGAGAGATCCGGCCGCTGGAGGAGCTTCAGAGCCCCAAATCGCAAGCTGAGTATAGATCTATGGAAGCAAGGCCGTTGCGGTGCCTTTCATCCGTCTAGATCTTCATGGCTCCAAAGAGAAACACAAGGGTAACGATTATCTTCTTGGACATGTGAAGTCTTCTTTCCTTTTTGCATAGGAAGCCCGCTCTCGCGAGTATGCGGTGAGTGTGAGGTATTCCTTCGGGTAGACATAAATAGTCCCTGTTATTTTGGATGTAGAGTCCGGAATCGAAAAACGGACATAGCCATGATGTGTGAAGCCTACCCGGATAAGTTGGTCTGGATCGGTGATGTTTCATTATGCATGAATGGCAGGAGAAGACTCCGCGCCAATGGTTGTTTTTGGGTTTTCTACGTGGTAGATTGCAACAGGGAACCTTGAAGACTAACTCCAAGGTGCACCCGAAAAAATGGGCAGAAGCGTGATTCTGCCATCTTGGTGGCCTGGGAGCTAACTTGCACATAACTGGGTTATGTAAAGTGTGTGATTGATTTGGGACTCGGGGAATCTTGACCAGCGCATATGGCTTAAATTGACGTTGCGGTGTGAGCAACGGGTTAGGCGGAACCGTACCCGCTCTATGTCGTTCGGTTAAAGCGACCTAAAGTACGTGGTACTTGCCGTTGGCATAGATGGAGCGTCTTTGGCTTAGGCCGAAAAGACTATAATGCTCACGAGGTTTGCCGTCCAAGAGGTGGTGGTGAGACCGCGAATTTGACCGGGTTCACCGAGAATGTGCCCTGAGAGCACGGGGTGTGTGGTCGTGCGTGCCTACGCCTGTGAGGAAGTGTAATTTTAGTACTGTTTGGCTATGCTAATAAAGTGAAGGAAAGGAGCATCACCGCCCCGTGTTAAGGGCGAGGTCGTTATAATTTGGTCATCTTTAGCTGACCGTTACCTTTGTTTGCCACCGCAACCGTGGATTGTTTCTTGCAGGTGCTGCGGAGCCTATTGGAAAATAGAGGGCTGAAGCCCTGGTTGCTGAGCCGGCCCTCAAAGGCCAATGCGAATGTTACTTGTTATACTCATGTGTGACCGTCCTACGTTCCGATGTTTGGAAGACACTATTTGTTTAAAGTAAACTCTTGTAAGGGCATAAGGCCAAATACTTTGTGCATTTGTATGCTCATTCCTAATTTGTGTATTTAGTGGACATTCATGATGTTGTCTTGGGTTCTTTTCTTTGCAACTCTTAATGTACTTATGCTAGAATGTACTCTGTGTAGGACGTGTGTTATTGGAAGTAGGTTTCATTTCGTAACCCTTCGGTCTGTTTGTGGTATATGGCGTCGGGCCCCGGCCGGACCTACTGCTATATGCTATGTGACAGATATGGGGAGTTACACATTGTGCTGGCCCTTGAAGGACAAGGCGAAGTGTTTTTCTTTTAAACTATCATGTACGGTCGGCCTGCGAGCCGATGTATGTAAAACACTTTAATTCAAGTTGAATGTTGTAAGGCCATAAGGCCAAGACTTTTGTGTATGTTATTTCATTCCTGCTATGGCTGTAGTGGACATTCATGTTATGTTTATGAGTTCTTCTAACTTATTTAAAAGCTTCTGCTAGAATGCTCTGTGTTAGGTTTCGATAATGTTTCATAATAATTTGGTATTAATACGTAACTCCGCTAACTGTTCGTAGAATATGGAGTGGGGCTCCGACCGAACCTTCTGTTATATCCCCTTGACGGATGGGGGTGTTACATGCCAGACCCAATTCTTTCCACCACTATTCCTATTAAACCGCCTCCTAATCTTGAGACTAAGTCTTTGCCCTTGGAGTCTTTTGTGCCTGTTCCTGGGACTCTTCCCTTTTCTAACAAAGGATCTGATCCTACGAACCAGATTGATCTTGATCTTCCTATTGCCTTGCGGAAGGGTGTCTGGCATTATACTATGCATCCTATTGAAGATGTTGTCACATATGCTTGGCTTTCTCCGGTTTCCATGTGTTTTGCTCTTGCTATATCTTCTACTGTCATCCCGGCTGCATATCAAGAGGCTCTTGCTATTCCGTAGTGAAAGGCCGCTATGGATGAAGAAATTAAAACTTTAACTGAGAGAGGTAATTGGACATTTGTTCCCACACCTCTGGGAATAGAAGTGGTTGATTGTCAATGGGTTTTTGTTGTCAAGTATCTTCCAGATGTTTCTGTTGATCGCTATAAGGCAAGGCTTGTTGCCAAAGGATTTACTCAGACGTATGGTGTAGACTTCTTTGATACCTTTTCTCCTATTGCTCGCATAAGCACTATACGTGGTATTTTCTCTATTGCGGTTAATAGAGACTAGGAAATGTCTCCGCTAGATCTGAAGAATGCCTTCCTCTATGGTGATTTGCACGAGGTGGTTTACATGGAGCTACCTCCTAGGTTTGTTGCTCAGGGGGGAGTCTCAGGTATGCAAGATTCGTAACGCGATTTATGGTTTAAAGCAGAGTCCGAGAGCTTGTTTTGACAAGTTTAGTGGGATTGTTTCTCTTATTGGGTTCAATCAGAGTTCTATTTTATCATTCTCTGTTTATATGTAAGACTACTAAAGGTCTTATAGTTCTTGCTGTCTATGTTGATGATATCCTTCTTACTAGTGATGATAAAGAAGGCATTGATTTGGCAAAACGACATCTTAAATAACGTTTTGTTACAAAGGATATTGGAACTTCGAAGTATTTTCTGGGAATTGAGATTTCACGAAAGTAAAACTCTGTGGTTCTTTTGTAACAGAAGTTTACATTAGATCTCTTGAAGGAAACTGGTCTTCTTGGCACAAGACCTGCTCATTGCTCGATGGCTATTGGGGATGATAAGGGGTGGACTGAAGATTCTCCTCTTCTCCCAGATTGTACTGTGTACAGGCAACTTGTAGGCAAAGTCATCTATCTAACTGTTACAAGACCAGATTTCTATTATGTAGTTGGGAAGATCAGTCAGTTTATACAAACTCCTAGAGAGTATCATCTGTGTTCTGTAAGACCCCTCTCCCGGATCCCAAAAGACGGCACGTAGGGGGGTCTTATGCCCGGAATAGCTGTCTTGCGGTAGCATTAGCACACGGGCTAACTTGTACCACAAGACGCCTATTCCGTCGGCTACAACCAATATCAATATAAACATGCCAACCAACCATAATATAAGCAAGAAGAAGTCAAATCCACACTAAGCATATATGTCCAAATACATCAAATAAGAGAGAAGCTAAAGCATGCTTCCACAAATATCAGAGTACATCTAGTAATTGCCCAAACGGGCTCCATCAAAATCTCACAACACTCACATCCGTAACCGACAGTAGCGACGACATCGTCATATCAGGCCCTGTCTTCCTGGCCTGGCTGTCCTGCTGCAAAGTCTGCGGCTGCTCTACCTGCGGTGTGACCTCCTAAAAAGGAAGATGTAGCAACCATTAGTCGAAAAGACTAAGTGGATTTACATCCGCTCCCCCGACGACTCCTCGGCACCGTGCGGAGAAAGGAACAAGGGTACAAGTATAATACAAGTAGTAAAGCAGGTACAAGCAGGTGGTAATAGTACATGAATAATAACATTATAAACTAACAATTCTACTTGAATAATAATATTACAGACTAGCAGTTCTACTCGAGAAATTTTAACTATCAAGTACAGGTATCTACAGCAGGAAAGTAACTTAACTTATAAGGATGCCCATACAAACTTATAAGTTAAGGATCAGGTTACATAAAAGTAACTCATCGTATAAGAGTTCCCATACAAACTTATACGATGAGGGTCTTGTTTGTGCAATTCTATGTAATGGTATGTATGCTATGCAATGACTCACGCATGATCACACACATGCAATTGCTATGTCGACACACACTATAGTTCCCACTATTCGAGCAGGTAGCTAACCTCTCAGGCATCAGCCGTCATGTCCAGGAGGTGACAGTAGAGCGGGAATCTCTACTACTAGGCGGGTATCCACACTACTTCACCTAGGACTCCATACGCCTCAACTCTAAGAACACAACAACGGAGCCCATGCGTACTATGGCCCAGCGGGGTCTCGGGTAGATGTGCACCGAGACCACAGCCCGAACTGGCCTGGTGTGACCCGGAAGGGGCCTCGGAAGAAGGCACGAGGACACATCCAAGACGTTCACTTGGCACAGAAGGGGCCTCGGGATGTGAATACCGAGGACACAACCCAACTACCCAAAGTCTAACCGTAAACTCCCGTCGGTGTGACGATCGGCGAACCCGTAAACCTGCCACACTTTCCTTAACCCAGGATTACGACACCGCATGTCGACTCACACCGCATGCAAATGCCACGACACCATGGCATGGAAGGGGCCTCAGAAGTAAACACGAGGGCACATCCCAACCATCCACCTATACCTCATCTCAACTCGAACCCAACCAGTGACGGTCAACACCGCACTTACATCCATCCATAATACTACCCGTAGGGAGACGACGCTCTAAGTATTGGACTACTACATTTCATTCTAACCATCATACATGTTCATGGCCATGATTTATCCTTCTATTTTTTATTCCAAATGGTTTCAACATATTACAAACATGATGCGCATTAATAATAATCTACCAATTTGTATCCATTCATTTCATTCATCATATTATAAACATGATGCGCATTTATAATAATATATCAATTTTAGCAAGTCATATCATGCATTAAAGCTTGCTCCACAATTCAGTTTTATGAAATCTAATTAACAAGATTTATCATTCATAGCACTACGGTGGTCAGCACAAAATAGTTCATCAAAATTTTAGAGTTAATTAGCAACATCGATTCCACCAAATTCAAATTCATATTATATAAACCCCAGAATTTAAGTGTAGAATAAATCTGGACGGCAAATTCGATCGGAGATTCCCGAAGCTACAAGAATCCGGTAAAGACATGTAAACCCTCAATGGAAACGTCTTTCTATGGGATACAACTTTCATATTCAGTCCACAACCCAGATTTGAGTGTATCCTATTTGAAATCAGCCTTGAAGTTCGCTGCGTTCAGAAGACAATTTCTGCATGCAGGATTTATCGGACGTCATGTTCGTTCAGACTTTCCCATGACTACAAACTTTGCATGAAGACGTGCAATTACTCATTGGAAAGGTATTTTCAAGGGCTTCAACTTTCGTGTTTAGTCGAAAGCCCGATCTAGCCACATCCTACATGAAAATGGCCAAGCAGATCACTGCACGCAGAATACAGATTCTACACGCTTCGTAAAGAGGAATGAACGACATCGGTTTATCTTCCTCCCCAAGTCGATCTTCCAAAATCGCTCCAAAAATTCCTCCTCCCTTATTCACCCTCATGAGGCCATGATTCTTCACGAAACCATCCACCCATCATCACATAGAAGAATGGGGAGGTTGAAGAGATCTAAAACCCAAAACACATGTCCTAGCATGGCCGTCCCTAGAAAACTCCTCTCCATCAAAACTCTCTTAAGTCGATATCTCTCCTAAGAAAATAAATAAAGATCTAGCACCAAGGGAGAGGGTAGGAAGCTGACCTCATTTCCGGCATTTCCACCATTTTCGGCCATGGATCTCGTGACTCTTCTCAGCGGCATCTTCTTTTCCACGGCGACGGCAGATCTTCTCCTCTAGAACTAGATCCAGCGAATTCCTTCTCTCAACAAGAGTTTCTCTTAGAAAAACGGCTGGAATGAGGAGTGAAAATGGCTAGGGTTATCACATCCCTTTTTATATAAAAGTGACACGGGTAGGGACACACCCGTGTCCTTACCCGTATCCTGCTTAGGCGAAGCGTTATGACGGTTTTTATGCGTCGGTTCAATACTCGACACGACATACGGGTGGGACACGCCCGTGTCGGCTCAGTCATGCCCGCGACATGGGGTGTGTAACCCACTCGAGACCTACGCGAGAGGACTTACTCAAGAGAAAACCAACTAATCGAGTACCCGGATAGGACACGCCCATGTCACAGGGATGACACACCCGTGTCACCCCCTCTTACTCGAGTACTTTTCCACCTACTCGAGTATATTTCGACCTACACGAGAGCTACTCGAGGATAAGCAGGACACGCCCTGTGACATGCCCGTGTCATAGGCCGTGTACCCCATACTTGCCACTCGACGATCGTCGAGCGCTGTTCATTGACCAGAGGGAACACACGCCTTACGACACACCCGTGACACCGGGCATGTCTTGCCCGAACACTTCATCGAACCCATTTTTGTCGATCTCAACACAACTAGTCGAGCTCAACTCGACACATCGACACACGGGTAGGGACACTCCCGTATCTCTACCCATGTCATACAATTCGTCGATCTCGACACGAAGTTCGTCGATATCGACACGACTCGTCGAGCTCAACTCGATACATCGACACACGGGTAGTGACACGCCCGTGTCTCTACCCGTGTCATACAATTCGTCGATCTCGACACGAAGTTCATCGATCTCGACACGTTGTGTCGAGTTTAACTCGACACACACGCACACGGGTAGGGACACGCCCGTGTCTCTACCCGTGTCCCTTCACATGGGTAGTGACACGCTCGTGTCACTACCCGTGTCCTTCTTTGGACATACTCGAGTCATCGACTCGAGAGCTGGCCGCTCCCACACGGGTAGGGACACGCCCGTGTCTCTACCCGTGTCCTATGCTTGACTGATTTCTCCTCCTTTTCACATGTGCTGCCCTGTTTTCAGCACTCTCCCTGAATCCAAGTTAGCTCTCCTGACTCAAAAACACGTACGAGGGGCCTAGTACGATTCGGGACGTTACAAATCCTATAAACAAAATAAAAGATTTCATCCCCGAGATCAGGCTTAGGCTATGGAGAGAAAAGCATAACAGAAATATAATATGCTTTTAAATAAAATTACCCGGAGCAAACAACTCCGGATAGTGTTTTTGCATCACATCCACCGGCTCCTATGTATATTCCTCCTTCCCATGATTGGACCATAGCACATTCACCAAGGGAACACTTTTGCGGCGTAACTTCCTTGTCTCGCTATCTACGATCCGCACATGCTCTAGTTGCACAGACCTATCAGACGCCACAACACCATCAGTTGTGGGGATTTATTGATTGGGCCGCAACAGTGCCTTTCGAAGCGACGACACATGGAACACGTCGTGGAGGTTCTCTAGCTCGGGCGGTAACTCCAATTGATAGGCCAACGGGCCAATCCTTTCCAATATAGTAAAAGGCCCGACATACCTTGGGCTGAGCTTTTTCACACCACGCACACGTGACACTCCATGCATCGGTCGGATTTTCAGGAACACCTTATCACCCACTTGAAACTCAACCATCCGGTGCCTTGCAATGTGATACTTCGTCTGTCGACTTTGAGCATCCAACATGCGATCCCGTATCAGTCTAACCACCACATCGGTATCATCAATATATTCAACTCCCAAAGCCTTCGGGTCCTCATCTTGCACCCAAGGCAAAGGGGTTCCACACCTCCTTCCGTAAAGAGCTTCATGGGGCGCCATGCCGATGCTAGACTGATGGTTATTATTATAGGAGAATACTACCAATGGTAAGAACCTTTCCCACGACTCTCCTCTATCCAACACACATAATCTCAACAAATCTTCCAATGTCCGGATGGTCCTTTCAGATTGCCCGTCCGTCTAAGGATGAAATGCGGTGCTGAAGGTAAGGCGCGAGCCCAAATACACCTGTATAGCTTTCCACTCATTGGAGGTAAACCGACCATCATGATCAGACACGATCGTCTTAGGCACGTCATGATACCGTACGAATTGCTCCACAAAGAGGCGTACTAAGACATCCACATGAGCTTCTTTCTTCATTGGGATAAACCGGGCTACTTTCGTCAGGCGATCAACTATCACCCACACCGAATCATTTCCTTAACGTGAGCGAGGTAACCCATGGACAAAGTCCATGGAGATATCCTCAAACTTCCACTAGGGTATGGGCAACGATTGTAGCAAACCACCGGGACTCTTGCATTCCGCCTTCACCCTTTGACAAGCTTCGCAATGTGTAACAAAATATCAGACATCCTTTTTCATTCCCGGCCAACACATGGTCTTCCGTAAGCCGGCGTACATCTTAGCAATGCCCGGGTGCACTGAATATTGAGAGCAATGAGCCTCTCTCAAGATATCCTCCCGGATTTTACCACCTTTGGGAATGTAGAGCCGACCTCGAAAATAAATGAGGTCGTCTTTTAGCGTATACTCATCTGTATTCCCATCTTCGATTGACTTGATTGCCGGGGCCAGGGCCGCATCCACTCCTTGCTCCACTATAATTCGGTCCCGGATATCACAAACTATGCCCATGCTTGCCAAGTACTCTGTATAATCTGCCGAAGGAGCCTTATATACTAAGGTAATATCCATCTCTTCAATCATCCGAGCCAACTCCATACTCATTAACCGAGACTCCAGGCTTGAGTCCGGTACTATTCTGCTCAATGCATCGGCCACCGAGTTTGCCTTTCCGGGATGATAGTTCAAGGTGAACTCATAATCGCACTGAAACTCTAACCATCGCCGTTGCCTTAAGTTCAACTCCTTCTGTGTATGAACGTACTTTAAGTTTTTATGGTCTGAGAAAATCTCGCAGTGGACGCCGTATAGATAGTACCTCCAAGCCTTCAAGGTGAACACCACTGCTCCCAGTTCCAAATCATGAACCGGGTAATTTATTTCATGTTTCTTTAACTGTCTTGAAGCATAAGCGATCACGTGCCCGTGCTGCATCAGAACCGCTCCCATACCTCGATATGATGCGTCGGTGTAGACTTGAAATCCTTCCTTCCCAAACGGAAGTGCCAGGATGGGGGCGGAGGTAAGTCTATCCTTCAGCTCTTGGAACGCCGCTTCAAATTGGGGTGTCCACTCAAATGGCACACCTTTCTTCGTCAATGAAGTGAGAGGAAGAGGAATCTTTGAAAATCCTTTTACGAACTTGTGGTAGTACCCGACAAGTCCAAGGAAACTCCTCACATCGGCCGCCGACTTCAAGGGCGACCACTCCTTTGTGGCACGCACCTTGGACGGATCCACCGTTAGTCCTGCTCCACTGATCACATGCCCCAAGAAAGCAACCTCTTTAAGCTAGAATTCACACTTGCTGAACTTGGCGAACAAGACGCGCTCTTTTAATTTCGTCAATACCAAGGTCAAGTGCTCAACATGCTCCTCCTCCGTCTTTGAGTAGACCAAGGTGTCGTCGATGAAAACAATGACGAAGATATCCAAATAAGGTTCAAACACCTTGTTCATCAGGCTCATGAAGGCCGAAGGGGCATTTGTGAGCCCAAATGTCATTACAGTGAACTCGTACAACCCATATCTTGAACTAAAGGCCGTTTTCTGGATGTCCCCTTCTTGTATTCTCAAATGATAATACCCTGAGCGCAAGTCCAGCTTAGAAACCCAATGAGCTCCCACTAGTTGATCGAACAACTCGTCGATCCGAGGTGGCGGAAAAGTGTTCCGCACCGTCAGCCGATTGAGTTCCCGATAATCTATGCACAAACGCAGGGTTCCATCCTTCTTCTTCACGAACAATACAGGGGATCCCCAGGGTGACGAACTAGGGCGAACGAACCCAGATTCCATCAGTTCTTACAGTTGAACTCTAAACTCCACGAGTACCTTCGGGGCCATTCGGTAAGGGGCCTTGGATACCGGCTTAGCAACCGGTACTAGATTAAACTGGAAGTCAACCTCTCTATGCGGGGGTAATCCTGGCAGTTTCTCAGGGAATACCTCGGGGAAATCCCACACTACCCGTACGTCTTTCATATCCAGCGCCTTCTCATTCAACTAGAACCAGATCATGAAGACTTCATCCCCCTTCATATGGGCTTTTACTGTCTGAATTAAAGATAACAACATGCGAGGTGCGAAGCTAATACCTTGGAAGATGATGTCAGAGTCTCCATGTCTCTAGTAGATTCGTTTCTCTGCACAATCAATCCTTGAAAAGTGCCAGTCCAACCACGCCATGCCCAAAATGATGTCAAACTCTGGCATTCTCAAGACCGTGGCAGGCGTATCAAAGGCCTTTCCTTCAATAAATATCTCAAACTTGCACTTAGCGGTTGCAGTCATCTCCGAGCCGTCTGGTAGGCGCACTCGTCGGGATATACCAGTAAAGTATTGTACGCCCTCCATGTCCTTAATGAAATCCTCATACACAAAGGAGTGTGAGGCACCGGTATCGAACAACGCATATGCCGTCTTCCCGCCAACTATCATGGTGCCTAAGTACCAATAACCAAAACTTATTGATAGGTGTCTAGTATGTCTCAAGAAACTTTAAGTTAGACAATGAAAACATGATAATCAATTAAATCATACCTGCAATCACATCTTGGGGCTTCCGTTCTTGCGGCATGTCCAACGAGAACACTTGATCCCGAGAAGGGCCGTGGTTTCCTCCTCGCGGTCCTCGTCCTCGACCACACATATAACCATGCCCCTGCGGAGCTGCCAGAGGGAGAGCAGGAGGGACATTCCCATACAACCGCGGGCAACAACGTCTAATGTGGCCCGGCTGGTTGCATTCAAAACACACCAGCCCATGCCACCCTTCATGTTGCTGAAACTGCTGAGGCTGAGGCGGTGGAGGCAATGCAGGTGGCTGCGGAACCGGATGCTCCACACTATAGTTTTGGGGGAAATTCCCTCCACCTCTTTGATGTCCTCTTCCTCCTCTAAAGTCACGCCTCTTCCTATTGCTCGAAACAACTTCCATCACGTCCTCTGCAGGTCACTTACCACATCTCAAGTGGTCCGCCTCCAATCTCTTTGCCATATCGATAATCTCCGCTAAACTAGCATCTGCTATAAACAAAAGGGCCTGCCTTAGGGGATCTCGCAGCCCTTTGTAGAAGTGTTTGGCGTATCCTCTATCGTCCAAGTCATATGAGTTCGCGAACCTTGCGAGATGTTGGAACTCTCGCTGCTATTCTGTAACAGATTTTGATCCCTGCTTCAGTAGTAGAAACCTCTGCTCGAGCTCATCTCGAACCGATGTAGGAATGAAGTGCTCCAAGAAGACACCCGAGAACTTGCTCCAACTTATCTCGGTATACACTCGTCCTTGGAAAGTGGAGCCCATGAGTGACTTCCACCACCTCTTATCATGTAGATCCAAGACGAACGCCGCCAACGATACAGCCATGTTGGTCGGGCAACGGATCCCCTCCAATAGCTCTTGGACCGTGTCAATCCATTCTTCCGTGCGTACGGCCGACTCCGTCCCGAGGTAGGCGGGAGGGGAGAGAGCCAGAAAGGTGCTCAGCCAGTTAGAGCCCGGAGCCTGTTGTTGAACCGGAGACTGCTGCGCCCTAAAGTCATCCAGGATGGCGGTGAGCATCTGCCCCAACTCGGATTGTTGAAACTGAGTGGGTATGGAAGGGGCAGGAGTGCCCCTCATCGGCTCAATGTGCACTGAAATCTACACGTAAAACACAAACGTATGGTCAAGATGGTTAATCTTGTGGTCAAAGTTGGACAACTTAGTGTGAATTACATATGAGCACACCACTGCTTCCGCTAAGTCAGATGGTCTGCAAACTGACTAATCGAACGGGGGTAGTACCATTGTTGAATGACTTCTTTAGTTGAGATCGTGACAAACTGATACCATTTGTAAGACCCCCCCCCCTCCCGGATCCCAAAACACGGCACGAAGGGGAGTCTTATGCCCGGAATAGCCGCCTTATGGTAGCATTAGCGCACAGGCTAACCTGTAGCACAAGACGCCTATTCCACCGGCTACAACCAATATCAATACAAACATGCCAACCCAACCATAATATAAGAAATAAGAAGTCAAATCCACACAAAGCATATATGTCCAAATACATTGTGACATCCCAAATGCGAGAAACGGAAAAAAGATTGGGTCACACGGCCTGGGACACGGGCGTGTCCAAGGGCGTGTCCTGCTTGGGTTGAGTGCGTTCGACGATTGCGTTCGACGAAGTTCGGTCGACACGGGCGTGTCGGGGGCATGACCCAGCGCGTGTCCTCCCCTGTTCGACGACTCTCTCTAGGTCGACGAACTGCGCGCGACGATTCTCGGGTAGAGGGTACACGGCCTGTGACACTGGCGTGTCACAGGGCGTGTCCCACGCATACTCGAGTAGCTCTTGTGTAAGTCGAAATGTACTCGAGTAGGTGGAAGAGTTCTCGAGTAAGAGGGGGTGACAAGGGCGTGTCCTGTCTAGGTACTTGAGTAATTGGTTTTCTCTCGAGTAAGTCCTCTCGAGTAGGTCTCTAGTGGGTTACGCGCCCCATGTCACGGGCGTGACTGGGCTGACACGGGCGTGCCATAGGCTAACACAGGCATGACATGGGCGTGTCACCTTGGTGTGGATAAGTTTGGATAAGGCGGTTCGTGCATCGCTTAGGGGACACGGCCTGTGACACGGGCGTGTCAGACCCGAGAGAGTTATTTTCAGGGAATTTTCTGGCCGTTCCTTTTCTTCCTATAGGATCTGATGGCTCAAATTTCTCCTTGATGTTATAAGGCCAAAATGCAGAATTAACTCTTCATTTCATCTTATTCTTCTTCTTCTCATTCCAAGAGAGAGAAAGTGAGAAATGTCACAACCCGCATTTTCTCAATGGTAAAATCGTATCAGAGTAAGAGAAAACACGTGCCGTGATGCCACGTGGTGCAGGGGATAACTGCACACGCTCAGGCAAATTCCAGACGTTAGATTTTAAGGAAAAATTGTTGATTAAATATGAAAGAAAATCAGTTATGTTGAATGGCCGTATCCCTCGGCCCGGTGGACCAGCTAGTCCACAGTTAAAATTGTATTTATACGCAGCAGAAAATACTTTAGTTCAATTAAATTGATGCCCTAAATGAGCATAAGTGTCCCCGGGGTACGACCCTAAGGTGAATATAGTAGGTATAAAAAAATAGTGTTTTACACTGAGGAAAAATAGTGTCTTTGATTTAGAAACATGTTATGCATGGGGTACATATAATAATACTTTTAGGTTTTAAAATATCTAACATGAAACCTAGCATAAATCCTTCCCAGAAGCAAGTAACCAACCACAAATAGGCAAAATCAGCAGTTTAAATTCATATTCAGCATCCCAAGAAGCCACCAGTGGGCGCCAACAACCTGACACGAACCCACTGGCGAGTATGTGTGTCTATACAGAAGAGTAAAGAACTACCTCACAACAGAACGGGGATCAGCAATCTCAGCTACCCTAGAGGCCACCAACAAGCCCCTCTAAGAGAACTAGCCGCTGAACTGGCTACAACCTGGACCTGAGGCATTCAAGAAAAGAACACCTCAGCATGGAAACAATCAAAAGTAAATAGAGCAATAGGTTAATGAGCAAATAAGATGAAGGGGTACCAACCCGGCAACAAACTGCTATAAGTAAAAGAAAAAGTGAATGGCAGTAGGAAAAGAGTACTGTCTAAAACACCGCAGAGCACACCAAGTGCGAGCAATAAACCAGCATGCCCTACCAAGAGAGCCTGCAACAGCATCAAGACATATACATATGCCAAAAGAAAGGAAAACATAAACAAGGAAGGGACTAACAGCCCTAACACGTGGGTAAGTGGCAGTGGTCAAAACATGGGTTTGAATGCATAACCAGAATCAGACCCAAAAAGGGCTAAGGGGTCAAACAGTGGCAGCTTTAGGGTCCCACACACACCAACCCAAACCGGGGCAAAAGGCGGTGGCCACAGCTCTCCACATAAAACCACCCCTCCAGAGGCCACCAAAACTCCACCACCTGCCACAACCCAAGAGTCGGCATGCAGAAAATTAGCCGAACACCCAATGCCCCCCCTCCTAGGGAAAAGTCCCACTAACAGTCCTAAGAAACACACGAACCCAAGGTAAAAACGTCGGGTCCAACCGACACGGCCTTCCACACCTAAACAAAACCAACCCCGAGTCTCCCTGACCCCAAAACAAGGGCAGCACCCAGTGTCGACACGTTGTGTCAACACCACGACAAGCCGGTGTCGACACAAGGTGTCGACACTGCCGCTGCGGGTGTCGACACCAAGTGTCGACACCACCGCAGCGGTCGGTGTCGACACAAGCTCTTACTCCGATACGATTTTACCGTTGAGAAAATGCGGGTTGTGACAAGAAAGGCCAAGGGAAGGAAAGGAGGAAGGAGAACCAGCTGCTGAAGGAGATGTGGAGTGTGGATTGACGATCTGAGAGCAGTTTCGTGAAGGCAAAGCCGAGGCGGTGACTTCCATCCGGCTACTTCATGGCGCTGAAGCGATCTTCAAGGGTAACGATCTCCTTCTTGGACATCAAAGTCCTTTCTTTATGCATGTGAGTAGAATCCTCCACCAAGAGGTGGATTTCTGAAGTGATTCCTTTGTTGAGTCTGCATCTAGAGCCGGAAGTGTGGAGTACGGCATAGGTATGCTGTGTGAAACCCATCTGGATGCGTGGTCTGGATTGGTGATTATCATGGGTAAACCGAAGAAGACTCTGTGGATTTGATGCTGTGAAAGGTTTATGCTTTGATTGCATGGTTGTGTATGGATGAATGAATATTGGTTATGGATGGATGGAGGCTTTGAAGAAGCTCCTGGTTGTAATGAGATATCATTGGTAGCATGCTCGGGAAGCAAGCACCTGGCCTGCTACACCACTAAGGTGGGTGATCTTAGAGCAGAGATCGATGGGCGGCAGTGTCCTGGAAGCGAGTACCCGGCCTGCTGCACTACAAAGTGTGGGTCAATCCAGATTAGGTTGAGCGATCGATGGGTGGCCGTATCCGGGGCACGAGCACGGCCTGTCACACTACATGGTGTGGGTCGATCTGCTAAATGCTGCGAGGTAGTACCTATGAGTGGTATGCACGGGATGTCGCCAATAGTGAGATTGGTGGACTAGGATTGAACCGCTCAACCAACAAGTGAAGAGCCTCGATCGGCGGTGTATGACCGCTATATCCGGTACACACAGAATGTGCCCTGAGTGCACGGAGCGTCTGGTGGAGACCGACGTTTGTTATATGGATTGTGATTGATAGATTGATAGAAATGATGATGCCTATGCCTACAGGGAAGGAACCACTGCCCCGGGTAAGGGGTGGGGTCGTTATAAGTGGTCAGCTAATGCTGACTGTTAATTTGTTTTCTGTTTGGATTGAATGGTGAATTCCAGGTGTTGTTGTTTGAATAGCAATGAGCGAAATGGAGGATTGCTGCGAAAGGCCCTTGAAGGCCGTGCGAAGAAACGTGGTTGGATTTCATGTGTGGCCGGTCTGCGTGCCGATGTACAAAAATGTATTTATGCAAAGAGAAATCTGTAAGGCCTTAAGGCCAGGGTATATGAGTTGTATACATTCCTGGTTTGAATATATAAATGTGGAGTTTATATAGTAGTGGACATTCTCTGAGTGAGTTCATGTTAACGTAAAATGCTGCGTTAGAATGTTTTGAGATAGGATGCGAGTAGATTTTGATTTCCACAAGTAATTGTGCCGCTTGTCTGTGACATATGGCGTGGGGCCCCGTCCGGACCCACCGTTATATGCTATGTGACGAATGGGGGTGTTAAAAAGTTGTATCAGAGCCAGGATTAGATTGTTTGGGAGGAGAAAACATAATTGAACTCACGAATGTCCACTAGGAATATATTTCATGCACGGGAAGTGCGTGAGTGTGTAGTCAATGTATATGGACCGTTATGATATGACTGATTAATGGTGTAGATTGATAGAAATGATTATGCCTATACATACAGGGAAGGAACCACTGCCCCGGGTAAGGGGTGGGGTCGTTATAAGTGGTCAGCTAATGCTGACCGTTACTTTGTTTTCTGTTTGGATTGGATGGTGAATTGCAGGTGTTGCTGCTTGAATAGCAATGAGGGGAATGGAGGATTGCTGCTAAAGGCCCTTGAAGGTCGTGCAAAGAAACGTGTTTGGATTTCATGTGTGGTCGGCCCGCGTGCCGATGTATGAAAATGTATTTGTGCAAAGAGAAATCTGTAAGGCCTTAAGGTCAGGGTGTGTGAGTTGTATACATTCCTGGTTTGAATATACAAATGTGGAGTTTATATAGTAGTGGACATTCTCTGAGTGAGTTCATGTTAACGTAAAATGCTGCGCTAGAATGTTTTGAGATAGGATGCGAGTAGATTTTGATTTCCACAAGTAATTCTGCCGCTTGTCTGTGACATATGGAGTGGGGCCCCGGCCGTACCCACCGTTATATTCCATGTGACAAATGGGGGCGTTACATACATCAAATAAGAGAGAAGCTAAACATACTTCCACAAATATTAGAGTACAGCTAGTAATTGCCCAAACAGGCTATATCAAAATCTCACAACACTCATATCCGTAACCGACGGTATCGACAACACCGTCACATAAGGCCCTGTCGTCCTGGCCTGGCTATCCTGCTGCAAAGTCTGTGGATGCTCTACCTGCGGGGTGACCTCTTAAAAAGGAAGGCGTAGCAACCGTTAGTCGAAAAGACTAAGTGGCTTCACATCCGCTCCCCGGCAACTCCTCGGCATTGGGCGGAGAAAGAAACAAGGGTACAAGTATAATACAAGTAGTAAAGCAGGTACAAGCAGGTGGTAATAATACATGAATAACAATATTATAAACTAGAAGTTCTACTTGAATAATAATATTACAGACTAGCAGTTCTACTTGAGCAATTATAACTATCAAGTACAGGTATCTACAACAAGAAAGTAACTTAACTTATAAGGATGCCTATACAAGCTTATAAGTTAAGGATCGGGTTACATTAAAGTAACTCATCGTATAAGAGTGCCCATACAAACTTATACGATGAGGGTCTTATTTGTGCAATACTATGTAATGGTATGTATGCTTTGCAATGACTCACCCATGATCACACACATACAATTGCTATATCGACACAGACTATAGTTCCCACTATTCAAGCAGGTAGCTATCTCTCAGGCATCAGCCGCCGTGGCCAGGCGGTGATAGTAGAGCGGGCATCCCTACTACTAGGTAGGTATCCACACTACTTCACCTAAGCCCCCGTACGCCTCAACACTAAGAACACAACAGCGGATCCCATGCGTACTATGGCCCAGCGGGGTCTCAGGTAGATGTGCACCAAGAACACAGCCCGAACTGGCCTGGTGTGACCCGGAAGGGGCCTCAGAAGAAGGCACGAGGACACAACCCAACCGTTCACTTGGCACGGAAGGGGCCTCGGGACGTGAACACCGAGGACACAGCCCAACCGCCCAAAGTCTAACCGTCAACTCCCATCGGTGTGACGATCGGCGAGACCGTAGACCTGCCACACTATCCTTAACCCGGGATTACGACACCACATGTCGACTCACACCGCATGCAAATGCCATGACACCGTGGTATGGAAGGGGCCTCAAAAGTAAACATGAGGGCATAGCCCAACCATCCTCCTATACCTCATCTCAACTTAAAACCAACTAGTGACGGTCAACACCGCACTTACATCCATCCACAATACTACCCGTAGGGAGACTATGCTATAAGTATTGGACTACTACATTTCATGCTAACCATCATACATGCTCATGGCCATGGTTTATCCTTCTATTTGTCATTCCAAATGGTTTCAATATATTACAAACATGATGCTCATTAATAATAATCTACCAATTTGAATCCATTCATTTCATTCATCATTTTATAAACATGGTGCGCATTTATAATAATCTATCAATTTTAGCATGTCATATCATGCATTAAAGCTTGCTCCACAATTCAGTTTTATGAAATCTAATTAACAAGATTTATCATTCATAGCACTACGGTGGTCAGCATAAAATAGTTCATCAAAATTCTAGAGTTAATTAGCAACATCGATTCTACCGAATTCAAATTCATATTATATAAACCCCAGAATTTAAGTGCAGAATAAATCTGGACAGCAACTTCGACTGGAGATTTTTGAAGATACAAGAATTCAGTGAAGACGTGTAACCCCTCGATGGAAAGGTATTTATATGGGTTACAACCTTCATATTCAGTCCACAACCCATGTTGGAGTGTATCCTATTTGAAATCAGCCTTGAAGTCCGATACATTCAGAACACAATTTCTGCATGCAGGATTTATCGGACGTCATGTACGTTCAGACTTTCCCGTGGCTACAGACTTCGCATGAAGACGTGCAACTACACGTTGGAAAGGTATTTTCAAGGGCTTCAACTTTAGTGTTTAGTAGAAAGCCCATATCTGGACACATCCTACATGCAAATGGACAAGAAGATCGCTGCGCGCAGAATACAGATTCTGCACGCTTCGTAAAGAGGAATGAACGACATCGGTTCATCTTCCTCTCCAAGTTGATCTTCCAAAATCACTCCAAAATTTCCTCCTCCCTTATTCACCCTCATGAGGCCATGATTCTTCACGAAACCATCCACCCATCATCACATAGAAGAAAGGGGAGGTTGAAGAGATCTAAAACCTAGAACACATGTCCTAGCATGGCCGTCCCTAGAAAACTCCTTCTCTCCATCAAGACTCTCTTGAGTCGATAACTCTCCTAAGAAAATAACTAAATATCTAGCACCAAGGAAGAGGGTAGGAAGCTCACCTCATTTCCGGCGTTTCCACCATTTCCGGCCATGGATCTCGTGACTCTTCTCGGCGACATCTTCTTTTCCACGGCGGCGACCGATCTTCTCCTCTAGAACTAGATCCAACGACTTCCTTCTCTCAACAGGAGTTTATCTCAGAAAAATGGCTGGAATGAGGAGTGAAAACAGCTAGGGTTATCACTTCCCTTTTTATATAAAAGTGACACGGGTAGGGACACGCCCGTGTCCTTACCCGTGTCCTACTTAGGCGAAGCGTTACGACGATTTTTATGTGTCGGTTCAATACTCGACACGACACACGGGTGGGACACTCCCATGTCGGCCCAGTCACGCCCGTGACATGGGGCGTGTAACCCACTCGAGACCTACTCGAGAGGACTTACACGAGATAAAACTGTTGGAGTTACCATTGTGATCTGGAAGTGATCAAACATGTGATCTCACTGCCAACGCGATATGAGCCTGCAGGGTCACACATAAGAGATGTGGAGAAGTTGGATGATTGACTGTGTTGGTAAAGGTTACCAATCACCGACCTGAATGGGGTTGTGGGCAAAGTGTTGCCTTAAAGAAGAGTCGGTGAGGGCCAGGTGTCGCCTCGGAGGATTGGTGCTCGGATTCTCACCGATCGACGAGAATCGTCAAGAAGTGTTCTCTGATTCTCGCCGATCGACGAGAATCGTCGAATCTGTTCGACGTGTATCGTCGGTGATTCTCGACGATCGACGAGAATCATCAACCTGCGATTCGACGTGAATCATTAGGCATTCTTGCCGATTGATTCTCGCCGAATCTGCTGGTGATTCTCGCCGACCGATTCTCGCTAGACGATACTTGCCGATCCTAGCCGATACTCGCCGATTCCTAGTGATTCTCGACGATCGATTCTCACCGATCGGCTGGTGATTCTCGCCGATTCTGGAACCCTTATTCTTGGGTGGTCTGCGGATAGCAACACTCCTAGGTTTATTTATACCTTTGGTATAAATAGAACACTTAGGGTTTTTCGGGATTACATCTTCTGATCAAATCGAACCCGACGGAAGAGTTCCGTTCTTCGTTCCGCCGATCCCGAATCCCGCTGCCGACGGAAGGGTTCCGCCGCCGCCGTGTTCGCTCCGTCGACCTCCTCCTCTCCGGCGATCGTCGCTGGTGTTGCTTTTCCTGGCGCGGACCTAGCAGTCCGTGGAATAGCAAGGTGCGGTTATTGTTCTTCCCGATCTTCCGTGCGACGGAAAGCTCGGCGTTCTCCCGCTCGTGTGGATTTCTGCAGAGACGTGGATATTATTCCACGTAGAACTCACCACTAGCAAGAATACAAAGTTTGGAGCATCTCCGTTGAGTTGTGACTCAACGCCACCGAGGTAATTTTTGCCTACTTGTTTGTTAACTTCTTGATTCAACTGTCATGGCCCGATCATATTTCTTTTGGGTTTTCTTAATGTTTTATTCTTCCGCTGCATGCACAAGTGTTGTGCCATCCATATATAGAAACCCAACAGTGGTATCAAAGCGAGGTTCCGGCCATGATCATTGTATTGGAAGTTTGTTATTCCAGTGCGCGTAAACCTAGGGATTTAGAAGTGTTCTAAATGTCTAGATTTAGTCTTGGTACCCCGCCAAGAACCTCTGGAATTGCGTGGAATTTCTAATTGTTAGAAATTGTGATCTCCTTAGCAGTAACCATCCCTCGATTTTGTTTTGGATTTTGAATCCAACAAAGAGAGATGAGCTTGTCTACTGCTTTAAGTTGAGTTGTCTTTGCCTTTGTCCAATGCATGTAAATCTGAGGATTTGGAAGTGTCCGGATGTTCAGATTTAGCCCTTCCTTCTATCAATTGTTGATGGTGTTAGGATGTGCACATAAGGGATGCATGTGGTTTAGAATTGTTTTTCTTTGGATGTGCACATTGATCAAATGTTGATCATGGTTAAATGTTAACCTATAATTAAAATCCCTTCATCTAATATTAAGTGTTCGGATGCCTTCCGATGGATGACACTCTTCCTGCCTCGATCGATGAAGTGTGGGCTTGCCAAAGCAAGGTGCATTAATCTATCTTGGTAAGGGTGCGAGCGGATAATTGTGATATCCCACTGTCGACATCGGGTCCATCTTAACTAGGTGACCTCAAAGGTTGAGTGCCTAGAGGCATAGGGTTGGCATGCACCATATGATGGATGCGAGTAAGGAGTTATTCACCAACCATACAAGAATTGCATGAGGATGCAATTGACAAGCGTTGCCTACCTAAATAACCGCATCGTGAGAGGAACGCCAAAGCGGACTCATAGTGTTGGTGAAATACGGATCTTGTCCACTAAGAGAGTAGCTCGCATGAACTCTCCGAATTGTTAGTGAGGGCTATCATTTCGAATAAAATAGTGGGAGTACTTTAATTGAAGTCCAAATTAAAATAAATTGTATTTGAAATTTTGGTACTGATTTTATTCTGCATAAATTCTTGTAGAATTCCATGGCAAGTGTTTCACACTCCACGTTGTCTCTGAGAGCCATCCTTGAGAAGGATAAGCTCAGTGGGACTAATTACATGGACTGGTATAGGAACCTGATAATTGCTCTAAGGCAAGAGCGAAAGCTCTATGTCTTGGAAGAAGAAGCCCCCGAGGTGCCGACCGGGAACTCTTCCCGTGCTGAGAAGGATACTTATAAGAAGTATACTGACGATGCTTTAGATGTCGAATGCCTTATGCTTGCCACTATGAACTCTGAGCTTCAGAAGCAACATGAGAACATGGGGTGCAAGGAGATTGACGAGCATATCAAGAAAATGTTTCAAGGGCAGGCTCATCAAGAGAGGTTCGACATCACAAAAGCGTTGTTTCAGTGCAAGATGGGAGTTCGAGACTCAGTAGGGACTCACGTACTCAAGATGATTGGGTATATAGAGAACCTTGAAAGGCTGGGTTTTCCTCTTGGTCAAGAGTTGGCCACGGATCTGATCCTGCAATCGTTGCCGGACAGTTATGAGCAGTTCGTCTTGAACTACAATATGAATGAAATAGACCAGACACTGCCTGAACTCCTAAGCATGTTGAGAACTGCTGAAATCAATATGAAGAAGGCCAAGCCTGCCAGCCCCATTCTGATGGTGCATAAGGGCAAGGGCAAGGCCAAAGACTCTAAGAAGACGAAGGTGGGACCTAAGTCATATCTTGAGCCCAAGTCTTCTGCCCTGATGAAAAAGAAAAGCACGATGAAGGAAGGGAAATGCCACCACTGTGGCAAGGCTGGTCATTGGAGGAGGAACTGTCCTTCGTACATTGAAGGTCTGCAGAAATTGAGGGGAGGTATGACTTCCGCTTCAAATGTCTACGTTATAGAGATAAACCTTTCTGCTCCTTCATCTTGGGTATTAGATACCGGATGTGGTTCTCACATTTGTACGAATGTGCAGGAACTGGGAAGGAGAAGATTGCTGAGTAAAGGGGAGATGGACCTCCGCGTCGGCAATGGAGCAAGAGTTGCTGCTGTAGCCGTAGGGGTTTACCGTCTTTCTTTGCCCAGTGGGCTTGTAATAGAAATAGATAACTGTTATTTTGTTCCGGCCATAACTAGAAACATTATATCTATTTCATGTTTGGACATGATTGGATTTTCTTTTATAATTAAGAACAACTGTTGTTCTATATTTAAGAATGATGTTTTTTATGCTGTACCCCAATTGTTTAATGGTCTTTATGTTTTGAACTTGGACCATCTGATCTGTAATGTAGATAATAATAAAAGACTAAGAACAAATGACTCGAACCCTACTTTTCTCTGGCATTATCGTTTGGGCCATATCAACGAGAAGCGCATATCCAAGCTCCATAGAGATGGACTTTTGGACTCATTTGATTATGAATCATTTGAGCGATGCGAATCTTGTTTGTTAGGCAAGATGACTAAAGCTCCTTTCACTGGTTATACTGAGAGGGATGAGGATCTCTTGGGTGTTGTACATAGTGATGTATGCGTACCCATGAGTTCCATGGCTAGAGGTGGGTATTTCTACTTTGTTACATTTACTGATGATTTTAGTAGATACGGATATGTGTATCTTATCAAGTGCAAATCCGAGACCTTTGAAAAGTTCAAAGAGTTCAAGAATGAAGTAGAAAACCAGTTGGGTAAAAGTTTTAAAGCACTCCGATCTGATCGAGGTGGCGAATACCAGAGTCATGAGTTCCGTGATCATCTGAAAGAGTGTGGTATTGTATCACAGCTCACTCCACCTAGAACACCACAACATAATGGTGTGTCTGAGAGGATAAATCGTACTCTGTTAGACATGGTACGTTCGATGATGAGTCATGCAGACTTGCCTGTTTCCTTTTGGGGTTTTGCTTTAGAGACTGCTGCAATGACATTGAATCACGCTCCAACGAAAACGGTTCTGAAGACACCATATGAGATATGGACTGGGAAGCGTCCTAGTATGTCGTTCATTAAAATTTGGGGCTGTGAGGCATACGTGAGACGTCAAATGCCTGACAAGCTGGAACCCAAATCGGATAAATGTTATCTGGTGGGATATCCTAAGGAAATGAAAGGGTATTACTTTTACCTACCGTCTGAGGGCAAAGTGTTTGTCGCAAGGACTGGTGTCTTCTTGGAGAAAGAGTTCTTACCAAGAAAGACTGAAAAGGTAGAGCTTGAAGAAGTTCAAGAACCACATGTAGTGAATGAACCGGAATTGGATTCTGAGACAGGACTACAAGATGTTGTAGCTAGAGAACCTGCTCAGGGAACACAAGTCCTACGTAGATCTGGTAGACCGAGGTTTGAGCCTGAGAGATATGGATTTCTCGTGTCTCAAATAGGTAATGTGTTGCTTATGGATCATGATGATGAACCAGCAACCTACCAAGAGGCTACGAATGGACAGGACTCCGACAAATGGCTTGAGGCTATGAAATCCGAAATGGACTCCATGTATGCAAACCAAGTTTGGAACTTGGTGGAACCACCTGAAGGGGTACGACCCATAGGGTGCAAGTGGGTATTCAAGAAGAAGACCGACATGGATGGGAATGTACAGACATTCAAAGGGCGACTGGTGGCTAAGGGTTTCAAGCAAATTCATGGTATTGACTATGATGAGACCTTTTCCCCTGTTGCCATGGTAAAGTCCATAAGGATATTGCTTGCTGTTGCTGCGTATTATGACTACGAGATCTGGCAGATGGATGTCAAAACGGCTTTCCTTAATGGAAACCTCCTTGAGGAAGTGTATATGACACAACCCGAGGGTTTTCTATCCCCAGATGAAGCCACTAAAATATGCAAGCTGAATAAGTCCATCTATGGACTGAAACAGGCCTCTCGAAGTTGGAATCTTCATTTTGATGAGAAAATCAAAGAGTTTGGTTTCATCAAGAATGAAGATGAGCCTTGTGTTTACAAGCGAATCAGTGGGAGCATTGTTGTCTTCCTGATATTGTATGTAGATGACATACTGTTGATTGGGAATGACATTCCTACCCTGAAAGTTGTTAAGAACAACCTAGGGAACTGCTTTTCAATGAAGGATTTGGGTGAAGCGACTTATATACTCGGTATTAAGATCTATAGAGATAGATCAAAGAAGTTGCTGGGTTTGACCCAGAGTACGTACATCGAAAAGGTGTTGAAGCGGTTCAACATGCTTGAGTCCAAGAAAGGATTTTTGCCCATGTCTCATTGTGTGAATCTCTCTAAGGACCAGTGTCCAAAGTCTTGTGAAGATAAGGACCGCATGAAGTTGATTCCATATGCTTCGGCAATTGGATCAATCATGTACGCGATGTTATGTACTCGGCCCGATGTCTCCTTTGCTTTGAGCATGACTAGCAGGTATCAGTCAGACCCCGGTGAGTGTCACTGGATTGCAGTCAAGAATATCCTGAAGTACTTGAGAAGGACTAAGGATGTGTTCTTGGTGTATGGTGGAGAGGAAGAGCTCGTTGTAAGTGGTTACATGGATGCTAGCTTCCAAACTGACAGGGACGACTCCAAGTCTCAGTCAGGTTTTGTGTTTTGCCTGAATGGAGGAGCTGTGAGCTGGGAGAGTTCCAAGCAAGAGACAGTTGCTAATTCTACAACAGAGGCCGAGTATATCGCAGCAGCTAATGCGGCGAAGGAGGCTGTATGGATTAGGAAATTCATCGGCGAGCTTGATGTAGTTCCTAGCATTGTTGGTCCCGTAGTTCTCTACTGTGATAACAATGGTGCAATTGCACAATCTAAGGAACCTAGATCCCATCAGCGCTCCAAGCACATACTTCGGCGGTTTCATCTTATTCGTGAGATTGTCGAACGAGGAGGTGTAAACATTTGCAGAGTGCCGACTGAGGAGAACATTACAGATCCACTGACAAAGCCTCTCGCGCAGAGAAAGCATGATGGTCATACTAGATCGATGGGTATACGATACCTAAATGATCAACTCTAGTGAGAATCTTGTGGGTTGCATGTAATCTTGTATTTTGTTGGCTATTTGTTCATATGATGAACTATGTACCTAGTTTTTATTTTACAATTAATGGCAAGATCTTTTATTATGTCTTTTTCTGTATGATAGTTAAATGTTAACATAATAGATACCCTTAGAATGTTCGCTTCCATGGGACATCAAGTACGTGACTTGAATGTGAGAACCCATGATTTATTTGAAGCTTCATTCTTAAAGGTCCCTGGTCGAGTATCATCATAGAAGCTAAGGGTGATGATGGTACATGAAGACTAGCACGTGCGTTGACTGATGACCGGTTCTCACAGGTCATGATATTGTGATATCAAGTCATCACGTGGGTACTTGTTAGTGAACAAGTTGTACTGGACAGACCCAACCTGAGACTACTTTGTGCATTGTCATCCAATCGTGTCACGAGTAGGTCTCAATTGACAATGGTGTTGTGATCCTTTGACCTGAAGTCACAGCATTCATCAAGTGAGGAAGAGCGTGCTTTGATGTCATCTAAAGTCTTCCTTGAGAAAGGTTGATGATAAGGGTGGTTGTTGGGCATGTTACGAATCATTTGGGTGTTTGTGTGTGAGCAAATATGGGATTTATCCTCCTGTATGACAGGAGTTGCATCCATGGGCCCCTTGATGGAACTGGACTGAGAAATGCATGGCCATGCTTGGTTGAGTCAATATGTGATATTGGACTCACCATTCTCTGGAAGTCCGTCCTGGATCAAGAAACTTGGATTGAGCTATTACGAGGGTGACACGGTCCATGCCTCTAGTTCTTTCCGGATGTAAGGGACAAAGGGACAAAGACAACGCTGATACATTGGTCATAAAGGCTTATGAGTTATTAACTCTTATTGCTTGGGGAGAAATGATGCATTGCTAGATGCCGCTCATTGTTTGTGAGGTTTTTGCTTTGATACTTTTGAGATCAAGTGGGAGTCTGTTGGAGTTACCATTGTGATCTGGAAGTGATCAAACATGTGATCTCACTGCCAACGCGATATGAGCCTGCAGGGTCGCACATAAGAGATGCGGAGAAGTTGGATGATTGACTGTGTTGGTAAAGGTTACCAATCACCGACCTGAATGGGGTTGTGGGCAAAGTGTTGCCTTCAAGAAGAGTTGGTGAGGGCCAGGTGTCGCCTTGGAGGATTGGTGCTCGGATTCTCACCGATCGACGAGAATCGTCGAGAAGTGTTCTCTGATTCTCGCCGATCGACGAGAATCGTCGAATCTGTTCGACGTGTATCGTCGGTGATTCTCGACGATCGACGAGAATCGTCAACCTGTGATTCGACGTGAATCGTTAGGCATTCTTGCCGATTGATTCTCGCTGAATCTGCTGGTGATTCTCGCCGACCGATTCTCGCTAGACGATACTCGCCGATCCTAGCCGATACTCGCCGATTCCTAGTGATTCTCGACGATCGATTCTCACCGATCGGCTGGTGATTCTCGCCGATTCTGGAACCCTTATTCTTGGGTGGTCTGCGGATAGCGACACTCCTAGGTTTATTTATACCTTTGGTATAAATAGAACACTTAGGGTTTTTCGGGATTACATCTTCTGATCAAATCGAAACCGACGGAAGAGTTCTGTTCTTCGTTCCGCCGATCCCGAATCCCGCTGCCGACGGAAGGGTTCCGCCGCCGCCGTGTTCGCTCCGTCGACCTCCTCCTCTCCGGCGATCGTCGCTGGTGTTGCTTTTCCTGGCGCGGACCTATCAGTCCGTGGAATAGCAAGGTGCGGTTATCGTTCTTCCCGATCTTCCGTGCGACGGAAAGCTCGGCGTTCTCCCGCTCGTGTGGATTTCTGCAGAGACGTGGATATTATTCCACGTAGAACTCGCCACTAGCAAGAAGACAAAGTTTGGATCATCTCCGTTGAGTTGTGACTCAACGCCACCGAGGTAATTTTTGCCTACTTGTTTGTTAACTTCTTGATTCAACTGTCATGGCCCGATCCTATTTCTTTTGGGTTTTCTTAATGTTTTATTCTTCCGCTGCGTGCACAAGTGTTGTGCCATCCATATAGAGAAACCCAACAAAAACCAACTACTCGTGTACCCGGATAAGACACGCCTGTATCACAGGGATGACATGCCCGTGTCACCCCCTCTTACTCGAGTAATTTTCCACCTACTCGAGTATATTTCGACCTACACGAGAGCTACTCGATGATGAGCGGGACACGCCCTGTGACACGCCCGTGTCACAGGCCGTGTAACCCATACTTGCCACTCGACGATCGCCGAGCGCTGGTCATCGACCAGAGGGAACACACGCCCTCTGACATGCCCGTGACACGGGGCGTGTCTCGCCCAAACACTTCCACGAACCCATTTTCATCGATCCCGACATGACTCGTTGAGCTCAACTCGACACATCAAAACACGGGTAGGGACACACCCGTGTCTCTACCTGTGTCATACAATTCGTCGATCTCCACACAAAGTTCGTCAATCTCGACACGACTCGTCGAGCTCAACTCAACACATAGACACACAGGTAGGGACATGCCCGTGTCTCTACCCGTGTCATACAATTCGTCGATCTCGACATGAAGTTCGTCAATCAGGACACGCTGTGTCGAGTTCAACTCGACACACACACACGGGTAGGGACACACCTGTGTCTCTACCCGTGTCCCTTCAGACGGGTAGTGACATGACCGCGTCACTACCCGTGCCCTTCTTTGGACATACTCGAGTCATCGACTCGAGAGCTGGCCGCTCCCACACGGGTAGTGACAAGCCTGTGTCTCTACACGTGTCCTATGCTTGACTGATTTCTCCTCCTTTTCACATGTGCTGCCCGGTTGTCAGCACTCCCCCTGAACCCAAGTCAACTCTCCTGACTCAAAAACATGTACGAGGGGACTAGTGCGATTCGGGACGTTACATATTCTGCTATGAAAATTCTAGAGTATGTGAAAGGATCTCCAAGAAAGGGCTTGTTGTTTTAGAAGCATAATCATTTGAAGATTGAAGCATATTCTGATGCCAGCTATGCTAATGACAAAGAAGATAGAAAGTCTACATTAGGTTTTTGCACCTTTGTAGGAGGAAATCTTGTTAGTTGGAAAAGCATGAAGCAGTCAGTGGTTTCAAGATCAAGTGCTGAAGCTGAATATAGGAGCATGACATCAACAACTTGCGAATTGAAGTGGTTACGAGCACTTATGCTTGACTTGGGAGAAGTCTATGATCATCCTCTCCCTATATTCTGTGATAACAAAGCCGTTATTTACATATCGAAGAATCCCGTCTTCCATGAGAGAACAAAGTACATTGAAGTCGATTGTCATTTCATTAGAGAAGAGGTGTTGAAGAACAAGATTTGTAATTCGTTTCTCACTTCTGATAAAGAACTAGCAGACATATTCACAAAATCAATTTCCGCTTATCTTTCAGATATTTGTGTCAAGCTGGACATGGTTGATATATATGCTCCAGCTTGAGGGAGAGTGTTAGAGATCGGGTGGTTTTATATCTAGCCACAGCAGTCTGCTACTCTCAGCAGTCTGGCAGTTTGGCTCCACGATCTGGTGGTGAACCTCAGTGACGGTCTGAGGGATGCTCGCAACAACATTCTGGGTGTTAGCCGCAACAGCGGTCTAGCAATTATCCGCAGTAGTGGTCTAGTGATTTGTCATAGTAGTGGTCCGATGGTTAGCCGCAACTGCGGTCTGGTGGCTTACCATAATATCGGTCTGATGGTTAACCACAACTGCAGTCTGTTGGCTTGTCGTAACAGCGGTCTGATGGTTAGCCGTAACTGTGGTCTGGTGGAAACCTGCAGTTGCAGTTTGATGGTCTGCACCGGCGGTCTTCTCTGGCAGTATGGCGGCTTTCCTTAGTTGTCGTTCGGTGATCTTCAACTGTTCTTTGTATAGTGTGCGGCTTGACGTTGTCAAACTGTATAGGCCGTGCAGATTTTATTTAGTCCTACATCGTTTGTTGTATTCATTCATCTCCCCTATTTTCTATAAATAAGGGGGCATACCTATGTAATAATTATCGTTTTGGAGCAATAAAATTTGCCTTTGTTTAGCTCTTTTTCACAGTTCTGACACGAGAAAGAGGACAAACATACAAATGTCGTCTTCGCAGCATTCAGATTTCTTGCAAAATCCCTAGTGCTCGTCATGCAACATCACCGCATCGGACAAACGATCGCGATTAGGGCTTCACCCTGTTGGGTATTGTATCCACAATAAACCTGATTAGAAAAAGGGTCCAGTAAAGCTAAGATGAGTTGTGACAGTATTTGATATGCTGATTTAGTTATGTACTTGCAGGTTTTCATTGTTAAGTACACACAAATGTCAGGTTACTGTGGGTCAGTAAATATGGGACTATATAATGTAATTCCTCATTGTGTAGGCTAAACTGTTGACTCACGTGTAATCTCTCTAATGTGGTGTACTTCTATCCCAAGTACAAGAGAAGGCTCAAGATTGGTCAAGGCTTAGAATTAGAGAGATAGAAATTCTCCTAAGTATAATTCGTCGAGTATGGTTTGGAATACTCATCGAATTCATCGAGTATCAGTGTGATACTCGTTAAATTCGTCATTTATACCTACCTATACACGTTGAATTCATCTCTTATGCTTAGGGTAATTCTGCCAAAGAAGTGAAAAATCTATTAAGTAAAATTCGTCGAGTATCGTCGTGCATAGTCGTCGAATTCGACAAATGTATCTATCGATACTCGCCGAATTCATCAAATATGCTAAGTGATACACGTCGAATTCTTCGAGTCCAGTCAATGCTAATTCTCTAGAATTTTCCAAGTATTATTCATCAAATATCAAAGCATTGAGTGCGTTGAGTTAACTTAACAATATTCGTCGAATGATGCCTATGGCGTTGAGTGAACTCAAGCCGTCGATTGTAACAGCGTTGAGTGCGTTGAGTTGGTTAACCTATACTCGACGAATATGTTGAGTATGCCAGGTGATACTCGACGAATTCGTCGAGTATGACTCTTCGTCATGGCGTTGAGTGACCAGCCGACCTAGGATGATTTGGCTGAGTCCTTTTCGTTGTATATGAATATGTATTCGACTAGTATCATTATGATACTTGACGATACTCGACTAATTTGACTTAGGTCATTTTTCCAATAATTTTCAAAAATCAGTCTCTGGTTCGGTCGACCATGCACAATGTTTCTTAGGTTTTGTTTTTGGAACTTTATTTATACCGTTGGTAAGAAGATCTCTATAAATACCTAGGGATATTTTTCTTCCATACTAATCGAGATTTTGCTCTCAATTTCAAACTTAGAAAATTACCAAAACCGAAAAACTTTCGTCCGCCGTCGACCTGCTGTACACTTCGCAAAATCTCCCGATCGGCCGCCGACTACAATGCACGATTCATCTTCATCGACTTCTACACTTGGATTGCTGCCATCTAAAGATCTTTATTCCTCTAGATCTCGTCGATTGAGGGTTCACGATTCAAGATCATCAAGATTTTATTTCTCTAAGTTCTCCAAGATTCAAGATCTATTTTATTTGAAGAACATTGGGGAGAAGGCTTATAATCATTTGTGTTTTGTAATATTCATTTATTATTGCAGGAGATTATTCCTCTGAGTTTGTAGATCCGTTTGTGAATTGATTTTGTAGATCCGTTTGTGGATTGATTTTGTAGATCCCTTTGTCGATCGAGTGTCTAGATCCGGTTGTGGATCGAGTTATAGGAGAGTTTGTTCTCCGAGTGATAGGAGAGTCATCTCTGAGTTGTAGGAGTTGTGGATCTGAAGTGTAAGATTCGTTGTAATCTAAGAATGGTGAAGTAGCCGAATCTGCCCCTTTGTGGGAGATAGGCGTGGCGGGAAAGTGGATGTACCCAACTCAGGAAATCACTATAAATCTCTATGTTTGTGTTCTTGATTTTCTTAAGAAATTTTATTCTGCAAAAAGGCACAAGCATCACATATTTACCCCCTCTAGGTGAATTAGGTAGACGCTAGATACTTTCAATTAGTATCAGAGGGGCATTTTGTTCGATAAGGCTAACCCCTTGAATAAGATACCTGATCGAGCATTTAGAGATTTCGCATATTCACCATGGACAGAAGTAAAGACATGTCCTCTATGAAGCTACTAGTGTGCACGAAGGAAAACTTTACCACGTGGAAAGATAAAGTAAGGTTCTTCATGGAAGCTGCAGACCATAGAATATTCCAAATTGTGGAAGAATGACTGCATGTTCCTACACAATAATCTGCTCTGAACCCATTTATTCTGATTCCAAAGAAGATGATGGATCTCACGAAAGATGAGATTGCCCTAGTCTCCCTAGACAAGAAGGCAAAGAATATCATCGCCAGTGCAGTAGATGACTCAATGTTACAAAACCTATTCCACTAGAAATCTGCAAAGGAAATGTGGGACTGCCTTGTAGCGTTGATGAAAGGGACGGAAGAAGTTTGTGATGATCGCAGATCATTATTGAATCAAGAGTACGAAGCTTTCAAGCAAGGAAGATCAAGTGATACAAAAGTTGTTGGCATTAGGGAGTTTGGGAAACTGCCAGAGATAGACCGCAGAACCTATTTGGGGAAGCTGCTCTCCTACGAGCTTCAAATGAACACCAGAAAGAAGGAGCAGAACAACAGAACTTCAAGCAGAGACAAGTTGGTTGCTTTGAAGGTCGAAGGTTCTAGAAAATCTAGAGCTATGTCACCCGTAAGGACAAGAGATCCAGATACTCCTGAAGACTCTAAGCCAAGTACGCCATGCTCTGAGCTATCTGACGGAGAGTTCTCCCTCATTTCCAAACAGTTCAAGAAACTGCTGAGAAAGAGGAGACAAATGAAAAATCAGTCATCCTCTTCTGATTTCAGGAGATCATGTCGTGACAGTGATCGAACGAAGAAAAGCTACAACAAGGAGGACATGTATAAATTAAAACTGAACAAACAGTTTTCCTTTGACATTATTTGCTACTGCTGTATTATGCCAGGCCACATAATTGCGGAGTGCTCGTATAAGAAGAAGGAAGGCTCCAAGAGAGAGGAGAAAAAATCCTCAAGGACAAGAGAAAATAAGAAAAGAGCTTCGTCACTAAAAAGTCTAAAACTCTCAGCGACAGTGACTCAAGTGAGTCGAGCTTAGAAAATGAGAAAGCCTACTTCGGGCTCAACTCATTATGATGAGGAAGTGGGTGGCTCAGAGTATCGCTGGAAGGCAAACTCGCACACTATACTCTCGGAATCGGAAATGTCCACTAATGGTTAGGATGGTTTTTCTTCAAAAGAGTGCGAGTCTGAGTTAATGGTTCAGCATGAGAACCTTTTGACAAATGCTGAAAGGTAGTCAAAAAGCAAGCAAAAGAAATTGCTTCTCTCAAGGCAGTGGAGTCAAGCCTGAAGGAGGAAATTGCAGAATTGACACTTCTCAGAAGTGAAATCCACTCCTTGCAAGAGGAACTGAAAAGCTCAGCTGAAATATTAATGCAGAAAGAGAATATCTTAATGAGCTGGAATAAAGCTATTGGTGGAGAGAAAACTTGTTGAGAGTTACTCCAAGCCTAAGATTATTTTCCCTCTCATGGTGAATTCTCAGCTCCAAAGAAGGGTAGTGGTCTTGCCACGTAGCTGGAAAGGGTAAGGCTGCCAAGAAATCTAGTGCCGAAGAAAAGAGGAAGACACCTATGGTTCAACCCTCGTTTAGGAAAGTAATCTTCCCAGTGAAAAAGTCTGACCTGGAGTCATCCTATGGTCATCATGCAAGGCCTACTTATGTAGAGCCTAAGAATAGATACCAGGGATGGGCACATCCCCGTGACTATGGTGCCAGTGCTTTCAAAGCACCATATGAAAATATTCAGATGAGTAGTTATGGTCCATATGTCCATGGACACAATATTACGAAGGCACCTAAAGCTAAATCGGTTGTGCCTAAAGCTAAGGAGATGGGGATCTCCTGTGTATGCTGCAACTAGGAGGCCTCCACCTCAAAGAATGCTTGCCCTGCTAGACCTCGGCTCCAAATGGTAAAGCAGGAGTACAAAAGAAGGTACAATAGGTTTGAATATTGGTGTTGTGGCAAAATTGGTCATTTTGGCGCAGATTGTTGGTATAACCTTGCTAATTATTTAACCCCATGAGTTAGCAATGAGAGACCGACCACTCGCAAGGTTATTGTTCCTAGTGGTGTTAAGCTGACCAGGAACCATGGACCCAAATACGTTTGGGTTTCTAAGGAAAAGTGAATTGCTTTTGCAGGCATGTCCAAAGGCCAACAGAAATCCTATTTGGTATTTGGACAGTGGATGCTCTCGGAATATGACCGGGCAACAAAAATCCTATCTGGTATTTGGACAAAAGGCTATGGTATAATCTCCAATAGAGTAGTCTCTTTCATAGACGTGGCTTATGTTGAAGGATTATGCTATAATCTTATAAGCATACGCCAGATATGTGATAAAGGCTACATCGTTGAGTTCTTCAAGGATAAGTGTTTGATAAAATCATCTGCAAATTTGGAGATGGTCTTAACAGGCACTCGGAGCAGAAATATTTTCTGTTTAAATTTTCATTGCTTAGATAATTCTACCCCAGTGTGTTTTATGGCTAAAAGTAGTACGTCTATCTGTGACCAATGACACAAGAGATTAACACATATAAATTTCAAAATAATAAATTAGCACATATTAATTTCCATGTAACTCATGCCAAATGGGTAAGCAGACAAGGGCTACCTTAAAGGTTATTGTTGAAAAAGATTCTACGAGAAACTTATAATTACTTCATATGGACTTATTCAGTCATATGCCTATTCACAGTTTAGGAGGCAAGGTCTACACGTTGGTAATTGTTGATGACTACTCGTGTTTTACTTGGGTGTTATTTCTAAAACACAAGTCAGACACTTTTGATTCTTCTACTAATTTTGTCCGGCAAATTCAGAATGAATTGAATAGCTCAATGGTCAAAATCAGAAGTAACCATAGAACAGAGTTGGAGTCTTGTACCATGACAAAATATTTTGAAATTTAAGGTATCTTTCATGAGTTTTCCTCCCCACGCACTCCACAACAAAATGGAGTTGCTGAGAGAAAGAATATAACCCTATTTGAAGCAGGTACAACTATGTTGAATGACACTTCACTTCCGGAGTACTTCTGGGCTGAAACAGTCAACAGAACTTGTCACGTGCAAAACAGAGCACTTATCAACAAAAGATATCATAAGACCCCCTATGAGCTATTGAAGGGTAGATAACCGACTGTATCCTATTTTAGAATCTTTGGAAGTAAATGCTTCGTACTTAACAATGTGAAGTATTACCGCACTAAGTTTAATGAAAAATGTTTTGAAGGTATTTTTGTAGGTTATAGTAGCCATAGTAAGGCATATATGATGTTTAATAAGAAACCTTTGGCGGTAGATGAGTTAATAAATGTTATATTTGATGAGACAAGCCTGTTCCAAAGCAGCTCATTTAGTGTTATTGATGCAGATGTAGGTACTAGGTTAAAGGAGCAAAGCTTGGATGAAGATGTCAAGGAAGAAACTACAAGCTCAGTCAAGATCATCGATCCAGGCTTGGTGGATGAAGAATAACAAGATGAACCAACCCTAGAGGATGCACATGATGTTGCAGAACCTGCGTGTAGTAGAGGAAGAAATCTTGTGTTCAGACACCTAAGAGATCACCGTATTGATCAAATCATTGGAGAGCTAGGTGACGAAATTAGAACCAAAAGAGGTACAACTAATGAGATTATGCATCATAGTTTTCTATATCAGGTTGAGTCGAAGAAGTTCGAAGAAGCATACAAGGATGCTTCTTGGATTTTAGCAATACAAGAGGAGCTCAATCAGTTTGAACATTGCAAAGTCTGGGAGTTGGTACCAGTGCCAAGGGACAGAACTTGATCGCCACCAAGTGGATTTTCAGAAACAAGCTGGACGAAAATGGAGTCATTATCAAGAATAAAGCAAGGCTTATAGCTCAAGTATATAGACAAGAAGAAGGGATTGACTTCGACCAGACCCTTGCTCCAGTGGCCAGGCTCGAGGCGATTAGGTTGTTTCTTGCGTATGCTGCCCTCAAAGGCTTCACCGTCTACCAAATGGACATGAAGTCAACATTCCTCATTGGGAATCTGAAAGAGGAAGTATACGTAGTGTAACCCCTAGTTTTGGTAATTCCAATTTCCCTGATTATGTTTATTTTTTAAATAAAGCTCTATACGATTTAAAGCAATCTCCCCGAGCTTGGTATGAGACGTTTTCTAGCTTTCTTCTTGAGAATAAGTTCACTAGAGGAAAGATAGACAGGATATTATTTCTTAGGGAAGTAAAAGACAAGATTCTACTAGTGCAAATCTATGTCAATGATATTATTTTTGGCTCTACGGAAGACAACCTTTGCAAGAAATTTTCCAAACTTATGTAAGGGAAGTTTGAAATGAGCAACATGAGAGAGCTGATGTATTTCTTAGGACTTCAGGTGAAACAATCTGAAGATGGAATTTTCATGTCTCAGACGAAGTTCACCAAGTAGCTTCTTAAGAAATTTAGAATGGAGAATGCAACCTCTATGAGAACTCCAATGGGTTCAACTGTGTCTCTGGACAAGGATGAGAAAAGGGAAACCTTTTGATGAAACCAAGTACAGAAGAATAATTGGATCCTTGCTTTACCTCACTGCCAGTAGACCAGATATAATATTTTCAACATGCATCTGTGCTAGATTCCAGGTGAACTCTAAGGAATCTCATTACATCATTGCAAAGCGAATTTTAAGATACCTTAAAGGTACACCCAATCTTGGCTTATGGTACCCGAGAAATAATGATGCCGAGCTAATTGGTTTTTCAGATTCTGATTTTACAGGAAGCATAGATGATACGAAAAGCACTTCCGTGACTTGTCAATTCCTCGGAAGACGGCTTATCTCATGGAGCAGTAAGAAGCAGAATTGTGTGGAAACTTCTACTGTTGTATTAGAGTATATATCTACTGGTAGTTGTTGCGCACATCTTCTATAGTTAAGGAATCAACTGGAAGACTACAACCTGAAATTCAAGGAAATTACTATGTATTGTGACTTATCTAGCATCATAGCGATCACACACAATCCAGTCTCTCACAGCCGGACAAAGCACATCGAGGTTCGATATCACTTCATCCGGGAGTATGTGGATAACGAGGACATAGCTCACAGCTATGTCCCGATGGACAAACTGATCGCGAATATTTTTACAAAGCCGCTGGACGAGGCCAAGTTCTCATTTTCCAAAATGGAACTAGGCATGCTAAACATGGACTCTTGAAGATGGACTCACTTAGGAACTACTTCAGAAAGGTAGAAAATTTTCTAAGGAGAATTCGACGAATATCGGACTGTAAACTTGCCGATTTGTTGGATATCAGTGGACACTCACCGAATCAGACTCTGTGTCCAGTGAATCTCGTTGAACTCAACTTATTCAAATTTCTATCTTACTATATTAGATCCATAGAGCCATGAATTCATGTACATGCCTTCTAGACAATTTCGACGAAACCCTCAGCCGACTCGCCGAATCAGAAATCGCGACTGTTCGGCTCCCACGCAACTAGATCTTCATCCTCCGCGGTCTAGTGCTCGTTTCTCTTCGACTACTTCCTAACCCTAGCCGATAGCATATCAAGGATTTCCTAACAGTTTCTTCTCGTGGTGTTTTCCCGAAACCACGCTGTCGCCGACTCCGACCAAGTTCAGAAATCCAGTTCATTAAAGATTCAACATTCTCCATGGCTCCCAGAAGCACAAGAGGTTTGCTAGTGGGAGGAGAACTTGTTTGCACAAGCTTTGCTGATGCTTCTGATGAGTTCAAAAATGTTCTACTGATGTTGGAGACTATAAGACTTTCCTTTGTCCTAGAGCACTCGTGCAAGGTCCTGGACAAAGAAGTTCTTGAGTTCTTCTAGAATGCCAAGCTTCGTCATGACGATTTAGTCATTAAGAGCAAAGTTCAGAAGACAAAGGTCAAGGTGAAAGCTTCACTCCTCTCTAGGTACTTGCGGCTTCCAGTCTATGAAGAGGCTGATTACCTCAATGAGGGTGATTTTTCTAGAGCTCTTTTGTTCTGTGGACTGCCCAGAGGTACAAAAGTAGTCAAGAGAAAAGGGATGAATGAAGAAGCCAAGCTTCTTTCAGACATCATTGGGAAAGTTCTACTGTGCAAGACATGCTCTTATGACTACCTCTCTACTAAAATGTTCAATACTTTAGTTGCAATCATCTGCAGGAAGAGGATAAATTGGGGTGCACTGCTGTTTGAAAAGATCAAGGACAGCCTTCACACTCCCAACTTTGGGAGGATTATCAGCCTGTATCTAAATCAATTAGATGGTGTCAGGTTTGATATCACGAAAGGTGGGCCTATCCATCATATAAAGAAGATAGAATCCAACATCTTCTCAAGGTAGTGTAAGAGGATTTTGAGGCAAGGGGGAGCCCCAGAATTTCAAGTGGAGGAGGGATAATAAATTCCTGAGGACAGGATCCCAACTCCACCCCCAGCGAGATTCTTGAATGTTTGAGTGCAGGAATAGAGGGGGATCCAGCTGAAACACAAGTGGCCACTTCCATAGTGCCCTTGAGTGTATATGCAGAGATAGTGGTTCCAGACTCAGTCACTCCAGCTCCAGAGGTAGTGTGTGCAGAAGATGCTGCAAATGAATTGGATGATTAAATTACTGCTGATGATGGACTCACAATTGAGGATTATGATATTGAGGACACTGATTAACACCTCGAGTCTGTTGCTGTTAATGAAGTAGCTGATGTGGTTGTAAATACTACTACTGCTGATATTCAAGTTGATGGTGTTATTGCTGAGTAAGTTTCAGGTGAGCACCAGCTTGTCACTCTCCGAAACATAGTTCCATATGCATCTGCTGAGGGGGGGGGGAGGTGTCTCAGTCTACTATTTCAGTTTCTACTCAGGTTGACAGGATGATCCATAACCTTGAGAAGAGAGTTTCCAAGGAAACATGTATACCTCCAGTTCTTCCTACGGAGGTAGTTGAGGTTTTTGATGAGGAATGAGATGCAGAGGAGCATCCTCCTATCCTGCTTACTACATTTGTTGCCACCTATAGTGCTGATAGCTCAATCCTGAATACAATAGAGGCTTTGTTTGCAAAACAACACGAGAAATTAGAATCCTGCATGAAAACAATTCTAGACAAGGTTAATGAGACTAAGCAAGACATTAACAAAGGCCTTGTTGAAGTGAAAATTCAGATTGAAGCACTTGACACCGAGCTTGACTTAATATTTGTTGAGTGTGGAAAAGCCATAAAGATGAACATGGATGGCCTCAAATACACCAAAGAAACTGTTGATAATGTGGACACAAACACAAAGACAATGATAGATGCCTACAACAGATCTATGGCTCACTTTGACAGAACTCTTCCTACTTACTCTAATGATGTATTGATTAAGTCAGAAACGGGGAGGAGGCTATGAAAGCTAAGCTGATTGTCGTTGAAGCTGCCATCGTAGAAACTTCAAAAAGACTAATGACTACGGCTAAGACAATTGCATGTGGCTACATGGTCAGTTGACAAGCTTTCAAGCACCTGCGATGCCCGTTCCTGTTGAAGTTCATCCTCTTGAGGATTACTCTCAACAATGGATAGCCACACATGAATTCTTTCAAGACATTGTTGTTGTTGCTGTTGAAGAGATTCCCTATGCTCCGGTCTACAAGATGAGAAAGTATGGTGAAGGTCCATCTGCTGTAAGAACAGACCCTGCCAGAGATCTTCCTGCCAGAGACAGAGAAATGGAAGAGGTGTGGAGCCCAATTTCTAGAGGAATCATCTTGGATACATTCTGCTTGGTCAATGTCAGAGGAGAAAAGAATGAACTATACTACGACCATGAGGAATGAAACATGTACAAGTTGGCTTGCAACAGAAGGAGGATACACTTCATAAACCACATCAATGTTGATCCAATGCCTCCAGCTCCTCCAAAGTATTATCCTAAGCTGAGGGCTTATTTTGACAGGCAGAGGCAGAAGAGTTAGAGTAGGGAGGAACAGTAGTTATATTTTGTGTTGAGTTGTGGGTTGCCCCCTGTTAAAAAAACTGTGAACAATTTTTAACACACACACACACACACACATATTTATATATATATATGATTTTCACAATTATCTTGAAATGTATGTTTTTGTTAATATTATATATCTTTTCAAGTTTTCATATTTTATTATATATCATGTGCAATTCACCTTAACCTAAAAAACACTGTACTTGCAGGTTTTTATTGCTAAGTACACACCAATGTCAGATTACAGTGGGTCAGTAAACATAGGACTATACAATGTAATTCCTCATTATGTAGGCTAAAGTGTTTACTCACGTGTAATCTCTCTATTGGGGTGTACTTCTATCCCAAGTACAAGAGAAGGCTCAAGAATGGTCAAGGCTTAGAATTAGAGAGATAGAAATTCTCCTAAGTATAATTCGTCGAGTATGGTTTGGAATACTCGTCGAATTCGTCAAGTATCTGCGTTATACTCGTCGAATTTGTCATGTATACCTACCTATACCCGTCGAATTCATCTCTTATACTTAGGGTAATTTTGCCAAAAAGTGAAAAATCTACTAAGTAAAATTCGCCGAGTATCGTCGTGTATACTCGTCGAATTAGAAGAATGTATCTAACGATACTCACCGAATTCGTTAAATATGCTAAGTTATACACGCCGAATTCGCCGAGTCTAGTCGACGCTACATCTCTAGATCTTTCCAAGTATTATTCATCGAATATTAAAGCATTGAGTGCGTTGAGTTAACTCGACGATATTCATCGAATACTGTCTATGGCATTGAGTGAACTCAAGGCATCGAGTGTAACAGCGTTGAGTGCATTGAGTCAGTTAACCTATACTTGACGAATTCATCGAGTATGCCAGGTGATACTCGAGGAATTTGTCGAGTATGACTCTTTGCCATGGCGTTGAGTCACCAGCTGGCCTGGGATGATTTGGCTAAGTCCTTTTCATTGTATATCAAGATGTATTCGACGAGTATCATTATGATAATCGACGATACCCAACGAATTTTGACTTAGGTCATTTTTCCAATAACTTTCAAAAACTAGTCTCCGGTTCGGTCGGCCATGTACAGTGTTTTTTAGGTTTCGTTTGTGGAAACTTTCGTTATACCACTGGTAAGAAGATCTTTATAAATACCTAGATAGTTTCTTCCATACTAACCGGGATTTTGCTCTCAATTTCTAACCTAGAAAATTACCAAAATTGGAAAACTTCCGTCCGCCGCCGACGTGCTGTACACTTCGCAAAATCTCCCGAACGGTCACCGACTACAGTGCACGATTCATCTTCGTCGACTTCTATTCTTGGATTGTTGCCATAAAATGATCTATATTCCTCTAGATCTCATCAATTAAAGGTTCATGATTTAAGGTCTTCAAGATCTCATTTCTCCAAGTTCTCCAAGATTCAAGATCTATTTTATTCGAAGAACATTGGGGAGAAGACTTGTAATCATTTGTGTTTTGTAATATTCATTTATTGTTGTAGGAGATTATTCCTCTGAGTTTGTAGATCTATTTGTGGATTGAGTCTGTAGGTCCGTTTGTGGATCGAGTGTGTATATCCGGTTGTGGATCGAGTTGTAGGAGAGGTTGTTCTCCTAGTGTAGGTGCATCATCTCCGAGTTGTAGGATTTGCGGCTTCGAGGTGTAAGATTGATTGTAATCTGAGAAAGGTAAAGTAGCCGAATCTGCCCGTTCGTGGGAGATAGGCGAGGCGGGAAAGTGGACGTACCCAACTCGGGGAACCACTATAAATCTCTATGTCTATATGTTTGGTTTTTTAAGAAATTTTTATTCTATAAAAAGACACAAACATCACCTATTCACCCCTCTAGGTGATTTAGGAAGACGCTAGATACTTTCACACCCAATCTGCCTAATCCACTAACGGAGCGGATTTCTAGTGCAACAACATGCCGGGGATGGACTCAATCGATCTGGTGGCTCCTTTTGAACCATGACAATCTGAACCCCTCTTAGTTGAGAGATTCGGTGTCTAAATGCTTGAAAGAAAGCAAAAATGCAACGAATGCCATGTACGCATCCTAAAAACCGAGATGAGAAATGTCGTTACCTTACGAATCCTCTTACTAGCCATGGAGCTCTTGGTTTGCAAGGATGAAAGTGTGCGCCTTCAAGTCTTCTCCATGGATCTGTCCTCAGATCGATGAACATAGCTTCTAAGCCTCGTCAATGGCAGAAGATGTTCTTCTTATTCCTCCTTCACCAAACAATCCCAAAACCCTAACTCTCACCAAAGGATGAGAAGAATAAGGGGAAGGAGTTCTTCAGCCTTCCCTAAAGTTCATGGACAAGGATTCTAAGAAGACTGGACGACCTAATTTCACAATTTACGAAACTGCTTTCTCCTGCTACTGTTGGGCGGTAGCTACCTATCGCACCGTGGTTGCTCACAGATCCGCCTACCTCTGCAGAATGGCCTGCTACCTCCAGCGGTAGCGATATTGCCACGCGAAAACCTCTCAACGTCTTCGTTTCAACGCTTTCATCTCAATGCTTTGTCTCAACGCTTTCATCTCCATGAAAAGAGGCTACCGCCGAGCAGTAACTAACTAATGACATGTGCTACCCCTCGATGCTTTCATCTCAATGCTACGGTCTCGACGAAAGAAGGCTACCACCAGGTGATAAATACCTACCGCCACATAGTAGCTCCCAGAGCCTTAAGTTCTAGAAAACTGGGTTATTACAACTGCCCCTTAAAGAATTTCGTTCTCGAAATTTACCATGCACTCAAACACCAAGCATACCTGATGCAAAAGGTTCTGGAAAGCCTTCTCGCAATGCTTGCTTACATTCCCAAGAGAATTCATTTTTTCTGCAGTTATCCCAACGCACTATTACGAGCATAACCTCTTTATTCCATAGCTACCGAACTTCTGAATCCTCTATGCCAACTGGACGGACTCTCGTCTTCAAGTCCTCTTCCACCGGCATCACCGCCGATTCGACCACAACACTTGTCTCCATCAAAGCTTTCCTTAAAACCAAGACAAGGAAATCATTGTGTAATCCACACAGCTCTGTAAACAATACCAACCAGTAGGCTGCTTCTCCGATGCGTTCCGTAACTTCGAACGACCCTAGAAACCTCTGGCTCAACTTCTTGAGTCGACAAATCCGCAAAATTCCTTTGTATAGTTTAATATTTAGATAGACCTAGTTGCCAACCGCGAACTCAACATTCCTATGTCGCACATTGAAATACTTCGTCTGCCAATCCTGAGCAACCTTCATGCATTCCTGAATTGTTTGCACCAACTCACAAGCATCACCACAACTTCCTTTCTCAAAATTTTGGTGTCTCCTTCCTTTATCCAAAACATCGGTGTTTGACACCGCCTTCCATACAAAGCCTCGTATGGTGCCATCTTGATACTCTCCTGGAAACTATTGTTGTAGGCAAATTCTACCATGAAAAGGCGGACTTCCCACTTCTTCCCAAAACCAAGTGTATACATTATCAACATTGTACAACCCCGTATTCGCGAAGATTGGGCCCCAAAACAAGGTAAGCAAGTTTTTAAGCTTTTTGGGAGTTTTGCACTCCTAGGGGCCAATTTTTTGGTGAACATGTAGAACATACTAGTAGGGGGAGAAAATATTTCTCCCCCCAAGGCGCTTTTGGCAAGCCGCCCAGGCCGCCAGGCCGCAAGCCGCCTCAGCCAGGCCGCAAGCCTCCTAGGTGCCGCCTCAGCCAGGCCGCCAGGCCGCCCAGGCCGCCGTCTCGCCTAGTAGGCCAGCTCGCAGTCCGCCCCAGCTCGCAGTCCGCCCAGCTCGCAGGCCGCCCAGCTCGCAGGCCGCCCAGCTCGCAGGCCGCCCAGCTCGTAGGCCGCCCAGCTCGCAGGCCGCCCAGCTCGCAGGCCGCCCAGCTCGCCCAGTCTTCTTGCCCTCGGGGGGAGTTACCCCTTTACCCCCCGGCGTGGCGGTTTCCTATTGGCCCGAGGCCTTTTGGCCGTAGGGGTATTTTGGTCATTTCTGCCCCAGGACTTTTGGAAAACTATAAATAGACCCCCTTGGGTGCCTTGGAGAAGATCCTTCTTTTTGGCCTCCTCCTCCCTTAGCTTCTTCTTCTTGGTAGAGTGAAGAGAGCTCCTCCAAGGCACCCTAGCTCGAGCATTGGCTAGGGAGGGGAAGTGCTCAGGCAGCCTTCCGGGTGTGAGGTGGGACCTCCGCGCTAGAGCCGAGGGTCTGGTCATAGTCTCCTAAGTCTCCGGTCCGTGACGTTCTCTCGAGTGTAGTAGGTGTGAGGCCACCCCTTTCAGGGACCCCGAACTCCACAGAGACCAAGTTCTTGGTTTCAACACTTTGGTGCGGTGAGCGTGGAGGTGACCAGCACAGAAGATCCCGAGAGAGTGTCATGACGGGAGGCCAAGGAGGTAGTGATGATCTCGGCGAGCCCCCCACCCCAGGACCCTTCGTGGGGAGGCAAGAGTTCATGGCCTCCATCCAGGGCATCATGGAGATGCTACGAAGCATTGCTCCTCAGGGTGGCAGCTCCACCCCGACCCCCCAGGAGTTAGCTCCCCCCCTCGACGAGTCGACTCCCAGGGGTCTAGGCGGGATGACCCCAGCAGGGGGAGAGGGAAGTGCACCAGGAAGAAGGCCAGGGAAGGAGAGGATGAGAGATGGGGTCGAGCGAGACCTCACCGGCCGGGAGCTGTTCTCCAGCCCGGTGAGTTCCAACCTCCCAGGCGAGCAGGCCGCGCGAGTAGAAGTGGCGAGACCACCCCTTAGGGGGTCACCCTTCAGCGAGCTGATCATCTCAGCTCCCGTTCCCGAGGGGTTCAGAGAGCCAGACATGGCTTACTATTCTGGGAAGGATGATCCCGTCCAACACTTGCAATGGTTCGAGGATGCGGTCTCCATCAGGCCGATGACAGATGCCTTCAAGTGTCACCTCTTTGCGATCACGTTAAAGGAGAAGGCAAGGGACTGGTTCCATCAACTCCCTCCTAGGTCAATCTATGGGTTCGAGGACTTGAGCCGGAGCTTCCAGCTTCGCTTCTCCACCTCCAAGAAGCGGAAGAGGAGCCCCGAGTCCATCTTCCTAATAAGGCAGGGTGCCGAGGAGCCGCTGGACCGTTACGTTGACAGGTTCCAAGAGGAGATCCTGGAGGTCCAGGAGATGCCAGGGTATGCTCTCCAGATGGCCTTCACTGTTGGGCTGAAGGAGGGCTTCTTCAAGATGGGCTTGACCCGGAAGGCCCCCCTATCCTTCGAGGAGCTGATGGAGAGGGCGGCTGAGGAGATAGCCATGGAGGCAGCCAACCCGACATTTGTCAAAAAAATGGCAAGGATAACAGAGGCGGAGTCGAAGGAACAAGGAGGCGCAAGGCATCAGGAAGGAAGAAGAAGAGAGGAGCAGAGAGCTCAGGGGTTCCAGGGATAGGAGGGTCTAGAACCAGGTTGGAGGCAGCAGGGAGGACCCATTCAGGGTCCAGGAAGAGGTCACAACCAAGGTGGGGGGGATTTTCATGAAGGCCGAGGGAGGTTCAACTTCCAAAGGCAAGCCCCTAGGCAACTCCTACCCCCGCCACAGCAAGCGATGGAAATTGGTCAAAGGGAGAGGAGGAACCGCACGGGAAGGAGAAGAGTCAGAATAGAGTTACCCTACTGTGAGTTCCACCAGGAGGAAGGCCACGCAACATCTACTTGCCCCGATTTTCTGGAGTTGAGAAGGACAAGAGCTCCAGCACCGCAACCTCATCAGCCTCAACAAGCGCAAGACCCGGTGCGGATTGAAGAAGTCCGACCTGAGGCAGCAGAAGAGAGATGTGAGGACAGGGTTGATGTGGGCACCCGGGGAAGGATCGGATGATTCACGGGGGAAGAGGGAGGTAAGAGAGAAGTGAATCATCTTTTTTGTAATGAACTTGGCTTGCGTTGTATTAGCTATGATTAATGGTAGAAACCACCGAAAAATATTTGTGGTCCATGAAAAGTCCCTTAGCTCCGAGATGGATTCCTCTGCCAGGCTCTCACTAGCTGGCAGGGCAGGTTGATCTCTCGTGGAGGCTGTCCCTTAGCTCCGAGATGGATTCCGCTGCCAGGCTCTCACTAGCTGGCAGGGCAGGTTGATCTCTCGTGGAGGCTAAGTCCCTTAGCTCCGAGATGGATTCCGCTGCCAGGCTCTCACTAGCTGGCAGGGCAGGTTGATCTCTCGTGGAGTCTTAAGTCCCTTAGCTCCGAGATGGATTCCGCTGCCAGGCTCTCACTAGCTGGCAGGGCAGGTTGATCTCTCATGGAGGCTAAGTCCCTTAGCTCCGAGATGGATTCCGCTGCCAGGCTCTCGCTAGCTGGCAGGGCAGGTTGATCTCTCGTGGAGTTTTAAGTCCCTTAGCTCCGAGATGGATTCCGCTGCCAGGCTCTCACTAGCTGGCAGGGCAGGTTGATCTCTCATGGAGGCTGTCCCTTAGCTCCGAGATGGATTCCGCTGCCAGGCTCTCACTAGCTGGCAGGGCAGGTTGATCTCTCGTGGAGGCTAAGTCCCTTAGCTCCGAGATGGATTCCGCTGCCAGGCTCTCACTAGTTGGCAGGGCAGGTTGATCTCTCGTGGAGTCTTAAGTCCCTTAGCTCCGAGATGGATTCCGCTGCCAGGCTCTCACTAGCTGGCAGGGCAGGTTGATCTCTCATGGAGGCTAAGTCCCTTAGCTCCGAGATGGATTCCGCTGCCAGGCTCTCGCTAGCTGGCAGGGCAGGTTGATCTCTCGTGGAGTCTTAAGTCCCTTAGCTCCGAGATGGATTCCGCTGCCAGGCTCTCACTAGCTGGCAGGGTAGGTTGATCTCTCGTGGAGGCTGTCCCTTAGCTCCGAGATGGATTCCGCTGCCAGGCTCTCACTAGCTGGCAGGGCAGGTTGATCTCTCGTGGAGGCTAAGTCCCTTAGCTCCGAGATGGATTCCGCTGCCAGGCTCTCACTAGCTGGCAGGGCAGGTTGATCTCTCGTGGAGTCTTAAGTCCCTTAGCTCCGAGATGGATTCCGCTGCCAGGCTCTTGCTAGCTGGCAGGGCAAGTTGATCTCTCGTGGAGTCTTAAGTCCCTTAGCTCCGAGATGGATTCCGCTGCCAGGCTCTCACTAGCTGGCAGGGCAGGTTGATCTCTCGTGGAGGCTGTCCCTTAGCTCCGAGATGGATTCCGCTGCCAGGCTCTCACTAGCTGGCAGGGCAGGTTGATCTCTCGTGGAGTCTTAAGTCCCTTAGCTCCGAGATGGATTCCGCTGCCAGGCTCTCGCTAGCTGGCAGGGCAGGTTGATCTCTCGTGGAGTCTTAAGTCCCTTAGCTCCGAGATGGATTCCACTGCCAGGCTCTCACTAGCTGGCAGGGCAGGTTGATCTCTCGTGGACGCTGTCCCTTAGCTCCGAGATGGATTCCGCTGCTAGGCTCTCACTAGCTGGCAGGGCAGGTTGATCTCTCGTGGAGGCTAAGTCCCTTAGCTCCGAGATGGATTCCGTTGCTAGGCTCTCACTAGCTGGCAGGGCAGGTTGATCTCTCGTGGAGTCTTAAGTCCCTTAGCTCCAAGATCGATTCCGCCGCCAGGCTCCCATAGCTAGCATGGCAGGTTGACCCCGAGGGGAAGTTACACTCCGCGAATACGTTGGGTTGGATGTTTCTTTCCGAGCTTGTGCCAACCTCGAAAAGAGCGGGGATTGTGTACAACCCCGTATTCGTGAAGATTGGGCCCCAAAACAAGGTAAGCAAGTTTTTAAGCTTTTTGGGAGTTTTGCACTCCTAGGGGCCAATTTTTGGTGAACATGTAGAACATACTAGTAGGGGGAGAAAATATTTCTCCCCCCAAGGCGCTTTTGGCAAGCCGCCCAGGCCGTCAGGCCGCAAGCCGCCTCAGCCAGGCCGCAAGCCTCCTAGGCCGCCTCAGCCAGGCCGCCAGGCCGCCCAGGCCGCCGTCTCGCCTAGTAGGCCAGCTCGCAGTCCGCCCCAGCTCGCAGGCCGCCCAGCTCGCAGGCCGCCAAGCTCGCAGGCCGCCCAGCTCGCAGGCCGCCCAGCTCGTAGGCCGCCCAGCTCGCAGGCCGCCCAGCTCGCAGGCCGCCCAGCTCGCCCAGTCTTCTTGCCCTCGGGGGGAGTTACCCCTTTACCCCCCGGCGTGGCGGTTTCCTATTGGCCCGAGGCCTTTTGGCCGTAGGGGTATTTTGGTCATTTCTGCCCCAGGACTTTTGGAAAACTATAAATAGACCCCCTTGGGTGCCTTGGAGAAGATCCTTCTTTTTGGCCTCCTCCTCCCTTAGCTTCTTCTTCTTGGTAGAGTGGAGAGAGCTCCTCCAAGGCACCCTAGCTCGAGCATTGGCTAGGGAGGGGAAGTGCTCAGGCAGCCTTCCGGGTGTGAGGTGGGACCTCCGCGCTAGAGCCGAGGGTCTGGTCATAGTCTCCTAAGTCTCCGGTCCGTGACGTTCTCTCGAGTGTAGTAGGTGTGAGGTCACCCCTTTCAGGGACCCCGAACTCCACAGAGACCAAGTTCTTGGTTTCAACAAACATATCCTCCATTGTATGATTCATCCTTTCTGTTTGACCATAAGTTTGAGGATGGAACGTCGTACTAAACTTGAGCTTGGTGCCCAGACTCTTCTGCACTAGTCTCTAGTCCTTGGATATAAACCGTCAGTTACGATCACTAAAAATACTCTTTGGAATCTCGTGCAATCGCACAATGTTATGAACATACAATTTCACCAGCTTTTCTACGTTATCCTCTTTCCGATTCAGAATTAAGTGGGGGCAATTTGATCAAGCGATCCACAACCACCCAAATCACATCGTTACCATGCTACGATCGTAGTAAACCATGCACAAAATCTATGGAGATGTCGTCAAATTTCCACTCAGGGTTAGGAAGTCTCTTCAGGAACCCGCCCGAAAACTGACACTCATGTTTCACTAAGGCATAAGTTTGGCACTGGCTCACATACAGAGCTACATATCGCTTCATCCCAGGCCACCAAAAGGATTTCCTCATATCCAAGTACATCTTTGTACTGCCCAGGTGAATGGAGTACTTCGTAAAGTGGGCCTCAACATCAACTCCTCACATAGCTTACTGAACTGCAGTACACATACCCTTCCATTCCTCTTTAAGATCCCATCAACCATCTCCAAGGTACTACTCTCCCATTTTTGAGTTTTTGCCACAAATGGCTGGAACTCTGCATCCACACTGTTCGCTTCCAAGATACGATCAGATAAGTTGCTCTGCAACTCTATCCAGTTCAACCGAGCCATGCTAGTCTCGCTTCTTGCTACACAATCAATGCCAAAGGAATCAAAGTCCCACAACAACCGCTCATCATGAGCATCAGTACAATTCCCTTGTCTAGAATATTTTCTACTCAAGGCATCGACCACCACGTTGGCCTTGCCTGCCATATACTGAATCACCATGTCATAATCCCCAAGAAACTCGACCCACCTGTATTGCCACATGTTCAAATCTTTTTGATCCAGAAGGTACTTTATGCTTTTATGATCAGTGAAGATCTCCACCTTCGCATCATGCACATAGTGCCGCCACAACTTTAATGCAAAAATTACCTTCGCCAGCTCCAAGTCATGGACGGGGTAATTCCTCTCATGAGGTTTCAACTGTCTAAACCCAAAGGCTATCACATTGCCATGCTGTACTAGCACGCAACCTAGACCGCAACCCGAAGCGTCGCTGAAAATTTGAAATCCTTACATCACTTTGGGAAGGCCTAGGATTGGAGCCGACATCAACCTTTCCTTCAAGGTGTCAAATGCTCGGTTGCACTCTTGAGTCCACACAAACTTCTGGTCCTTATGGGTCAAATAAGTGAGGGGTAGAGCTATTCGCGAGAAGTTTTCCACAAACCTTCTATAGTACCCGGCTAGTCCAAGGAAACTCTTGATTTCCTCCACGGTTCTTAGAACTGGCCAATCCATGATGACCTCAACTTTCGCTGGATCCACCGCCACCCCATCACCACTAATCACATGACCCAAAAATGCCATCTTCTCTAACCAGAACTCGCATTTCGAGAACTTAGCATAAAGTTGATTCTCTCTCAAAACCTGTAAGACCACTCTCAAGTGCGTCTCATGCTCCGCATCTGATTTGGAATATACCACAAAATATCGATGAAGACCGCCACAAACCAGTCCAAGTACTCCCGAAACACTTAGTTCATCAAATCCATGAATACTGATGGTGCATTCGTCAACCCAAATGACATCACCGCGAACTCAAAATGGTCATACCTTGTACCAAATGTTGTCTTGGGTATTTCCACATCTCAAATCTGCAACTGGTAATACCCTAACTTCAAGTCGAACTTGGAGTACATCACCGCCCCACCAACATGTCGAATAGGTCATCTATCTGTGGAATCCGATATTTATTCTTGATGGTCTGTTTATTTAGCTCATAGTAGTCTATGCACAACCACATACTATCATCTTTCTTCTTTACGAACAACACCAACACGCTCCATGACGAAGAGCTGGGCCTAATATACCCCTACTCCAACAACTCCTACAGTTGTACCTTGAGCTCGACTCACTCGTTCTATACCATCCTAAAAGGAGAATGTGACATCGTCCTAGCTTCTATCACTAACTCAATCGAGAAATCGATCTCCCGCCGAGGAGGTTCTCCTGGAACCTCCTCAGGAAACACATCCTCAAATTTTGCCACCACCGACACTTCTCTAATTCATAACTTAGAAAGGTGCACTTCCAATAAATCTACAAATGATACTCCTCCCTAGTTAACTTCCCGCACCAATTATATGGCCGAAATCAGGGGGCAGGCCACCCTACAAATGCCCTCAAACTTGACTTCTTCTTTTCCTTCGCTTCTTAGGGTCACCACCTTTGATAGACAGTCAATAGTAGCCCGCTGCTCTGTAAGCCAAAATATTCCTAAGATCACATCACACTCGGATAACTGTAGGACTACTGTTACCAATACGAAGTCAACTCCGTTTAGATTCCAACCAATGTGCCCTTTCGTCCCCGTAGTTATGTAAGACACATTAGGCATATGCACCCTAAGCTCTGCGTCCGCCAAAAAGGGCTCGACCCTAATTCTCCGTATAAAGCTTTCCACAGGATAGGAGTGTTACACTCTCACATCGAACAACACCCTAGAGGGATAACCAGAAACTAGTACGAAGCCTAGTATACATGCAACACACATAAAATGTCGTGAAAGTCTTAAGCTAAAAGTGCGAACTTAAATTTTTTCCATACCTGTCACCACATCGGGTTGTCGAATCGCTTCCTGCTGCCAAAGATTGTAGGCCCTTGGCTGCACGGGTTGGAAACAGGAAGTGCTCGACTCCGCCATTTTCCCTTTCTCCGCGGTAATGGGACCGGAACGCACTAACTGTTCCTATCTTAGCTCTGGTTTAGCACCACCCTTAATATAATATCGAGTAATGTGGCCTTGCTTGCCTCATGTGTAGCACGTTGGTGGTCCCTTGAAACGAGATCCCCCCAATATCGTACTGCTCTTCTCCCTTGACCTGAAGCGACGAGGTTTCTTTCTCCACTTATTACCTTCTGACTTCCCTTGCGATGGAGAAGACTTTCCTTCTTCCTGCTTCACGGTATGACCCTTTCTGTGTTGTGTTCACTCCATATCACTTTCCAACATACTTGCAGCGTCAACCAACTCAATGAAGCCCGTATTCTTGAGAGCTATTAGGGGTTATCTCAGATTCTCTCTCAAACCATGATAGAAGAGATTGTCCCTCTCCTCATCATCAGACATGGTCGTTCCTGCATAATGACCTAAACGAGTAAATTCCTGCACGTACTCTTCCACAGTTTTGTATCGCTATAATAAGTGCAGAAACTACCTCTGAAGAGCCAGCCTTGTCGATGATGAAATATACTTCCTTAAAAAGGCATTCACGAACTCATCCATGGACAGGGTGCGTCCATGAAAATGGCGGTCTCTATGGCTAGCCCACCATAGTTTTGCGTCACCTACTAGCATGAAGGTCGCAAATTGGGACTTCTTATCCTCTGGTATTTTTGCCGCTGTTAGGAGTTCCTGAATCCTTGCCAACCAGTCATGGACATCAGTCATTGTACTGACACCTTTGAACGTTGGAGGATGGATACGTAGGAAATACTTCATCTGCTGGTCTCCTTGCCCGATGACAACTCTCTCACACAATGGCTCTGCCGGCCTAGCTCCTCTGTTTGGTGTGACCGGTGTTTCTACCAGGGTAATGAGAGTAATTACCTGAGCAACATGGGTCACAACCTGCACTGTCATCGCAACTTGGGATGCTACCATTGACTATGCTAACCTGTGACCAAAATAGGCTGGGGATACACCCATGCCAATAGGACCTAAAGTAGTAGAACTGCTCGTCGAAGGCTCCACTCGTGGCCTCGAAGTCCTCGCCTCGTCACTTGCACCCTTCGCAAAAGCAAGGTAAAACATGAATCACGTTCATTTCGCAAAACTCAACTATAAGGACACTCATGTTCCCACAATACTCCTATGACCATATAAACCTTACCTTGGACACTAGTCTATCTTTGATACCAAATTATAACACCTCCCCTATAATGACCATATAATATGGGTCCGGACCGGGCCCCGCAACATAGAAACGTCACAGATTTAGAATTAAAAGTGATTTAAAGAACTACGCATCTCAAAACACCAATAACAAGACAGCAGAAGCACACAACTAGCACAGAAGTTATCCACAACCATAGGCATCCAACATGGCCTTAAGGCCTTACAACAATCAAATGTCAAAAACTGTATTAATAATAAACAGAGCAAAGTGCCTTATCACTCCTAGACCACCTCGACGTGCAAGCTAGATTATAGTTCACAGAACAAAGCATTTAACAATTCATAAACTAATAAAAGAGAGAACACTTCATGAGGCTTAGTCCTTTTTGGCCAGTGAGCTTTCTCCAGCGTGCGATCCTTGCCCCATAAGGTTTTGTTGTAATATTGGTCAGCAAAGGCTGACCTCAACTGTGTAACCAACACATCTCCTCCCGACCGTCCCTGGCAGACTCGGGGGCACTCCATCACCCTGCAGGTCAGCACTTCATATGCAAATATACATAAACATAGATAGTAAAGCAATAGGTTTTGATGTATCATACAACAAACACATTTCTAGGTTGAACATTTTGTAAATGTTTGTTTTAGGATAGAGAGTGTCCTAGAGGGGGGGGGGTGAATAGGTCCAATTTATATCTTGGCTATTTTTAGATTCTGAAATTTACTTTTCTATGTAAATTAAACCCAGTCAGATAAAACAAGAAAACTATTCAACAATTAAAACAATCACAACACAATACACACTGATTTATAGTGGTTCCCCAATTAATGGGTACATCCACTTTCCTCCTTCGCCTATCTAGCAATGAACTAGATTCAGCCAAACTTCTCCTTCTTTTTTTACTCAGATCCTCATATCTTATAACTCAGAGCCCTGCTGGCTCCTACAACTCAGACTTTATAAGTCTTACCACTCAGATCACCAAGATCCTACACCTCAAGTTCTTTCCAAGAACTCTACCTCAGAATGTATCCATACTCCTACTACTTAGGCAAATCCTGCCCTACACCTCAGAACATACAGTTCCTAAAACTCAGAGAAATACCCACTTCTCATACCTCAGGCAATCCCTGCCCTACCTCAGCCTTTATAACACAGGGGTACAACTAAGAGAAATTGATTCTCCTACACTCAGATCTAGAAGTAGAACTTACATGATTAGTAATGAAAAAGAAATGAATTCAGAATTAGTCACCTAGCAAGAGAGAAACGAGTGACTACTTCTTGAACTGATCTTGATAAGTCAGCTTCCCTTGATCCTTATTGTAATGATTTGATCTGACCCATCTTAGCTTTTCAAAGCTTCCTGAAGTTGAAATTAGGGTAGATCTAGGCTGGAGAATGTTGAAGTAGATTCTTGATCAGGCTTTTTTCGACCTTATGAATTCTAGCAGATGACTTTTTAGATCTGGCTTCTCCAATTTTCCACTACTCTTCTCTTTTTTTCTGTAGAGTTGATCCCATTATATAGGCTCTATCAAAGGTAATCGACTGATCCGGTTAATAACTGACATATGACAGTTATGACAGTTCGGACAGTTATCAGAACCTCTGTCTTGATTTCTGCACTTAGGAAACAACTCTACTTGAAGTGTTTAAACTTGACTTTTGGATGTGTCGACACCAGTCCTGGGCGTCGAAACTACTTTTGTAGTGATGTTGACATACTTCTGAATGTGTCAACACAACCTTCTCCTTATCTCAACGCAGCTGATGCAGAATGTGTCGACACTAGTCCTGAGTGTTGACACAACTGACTTCCTGACTGATGGTGTCGACCCAAGTCTTGGGTGTCGACACAGCTTGCTTCCAGTCTTGACTCAGCTGGTATATAGTGTGTCGACACTTCTCCTTAGTATCGATACAGTTGTTCTCTGTCTCGACATAACTTGTGCAATGTGTGTCGAAACAGTTGCTTACTTGTATCATAGTGTCGACCCAAGTCCTGGGTGTCAACACAACTTTCTCCTTGACTCCAGACTTTTTGTTTAAGTGTGTCGACACAACTACTTCTTGTCTCAGCACATCTTTGACAAAAGTTTTGACACTTGCCTAGGTTCTCGACGCTTTTGTACTTAGCTTTATTTTCCTGCACACAAGAACTTAACATTCATCAAATACAACTATGTGTATATTATTGAGCTGAAGGTATTTCTTCAAATCAAGTACATTGTGACCAATGTACCAAACACATTTAATAAAAGGGGCCTATAATATAGCATGTATGCAAACCTAGGTTTCACCCAAGACACCGTATAACGTGAATGAATCTAACAAATCATCACGCATAGCAGTCCACAATCATCCATACGAGTACTTCCAATTTACCCTAATGATATTTAAGCCCCAACACGGAGCTCTTGCCTAGGCCCCACCCGCTCATGGGTCTCAAACCCTGGCTTTCCTACAAGCACTGACTCACAAGTCGGTTCCATCAAACAAACAAACCGATATTAAGATCCCTTGCTTGACCTCGCTCGCTAGTGGGCTTCATCTCCCGGGCTTGCCCAAAGCTTGGTGTTATCGTCTGTTTCACAGAAGGGGACTTGCCTCATCGGGACACTCTCCATACATGACTTGCAATGTCACGGGCTAGCCATCCAACCACAGAGACCAAGTCAAGCCTACACAAATAACCTTATCAATTCCGCCCTAAATCACCATTCGTTCTCACCCAAAAATGAGGGCAAACATCACAAACGGTGTCTTCACCGCATTCAGATTTCTAGCAAAATCTCTATTGCTCATCATGCAACATCACCGCATCAAATAAACGGTCGTGATTACAGCTTCACCCATAATGCCTAATCCACTAACAGGGAAAATTTCTTGTGCAACAACATGTCGGGGACACACTTAATCGACCCAATGTCTTCTCTTGAACCATGGAAACCCGAACCCCTCTCATTTGAGAGATCTGGTGCCTAAATGCTTGAAAGAAAGAAAAAAGGGAATGGATGCCAAGTACGCATCCTAAAAACTGAGAGGAGAAATGTCGTTGCCTTACGACTCCTATTCCTAGCCAAGGAGATCTTGGTTTGCATGGATAAAAGTGTGCGCCTTCAAGTCCTCTCCACGGATCTGACCTCAGATCGACGAATGGAGGATCGAAGCTTCGTCAATGGCGGAAGATGGTCTTCTTCTTCCTCCTCCTCCTCAAACACTCCCAAAACCCTAACTCTCACCCAAGGGTGAGGGGAAGGAGTTCTTCAACCTTACTTAAAGTTCAGAGATGGAGGATTTTGGTACATAGGATCAATTTTTAAGAAGATCAGACGACCAAATTTCACCATTTACGAAACAGCTTTCGCCTGCTACCACCGGGCAGTTGTTACCTACCGCGCTACGGTAGCTCACAAAGCCGCCTACCTTTGTAGAACGCCCCGCTACCACCGTGTGGTAACCTCTCAATACCTTTGTCTCAATGCTTTTGTCTCAACTCTTTATCTCAATGCTTTCGTCTCGATGAAAAGGTGCTACCGCCGAGTGGTAGCTAACTAATGTCATGCGATACCCCTCGACGATTTCCTCTCAACGCTCTGGTCTTGATGAAAGAAGGCTATCGCCGCGCGGTAGCTCCCAAAGCCTCAAGTTCTAGAAAATTGGGGTGTTATATACAATCCCTCTCATATCATTTTGACCACACCAACATCTTCAAAGGATTGCAAGGAGTCTAAATGCTATATTGGATCAAAGGAATTGGTGGAGAATAGAGGGATCAGGCTAGCTCGTCAGAGAGGAGAAAATACATGGCCAACCATCGTCATTGCTTTGCCAAGCTCCATTAACGGTCTGTTTCTCCTCCTCTCCCTCCATGCTAGTCATCTAGATCAAGAAGGAGAGACATCAGGCTCAATTGCGCCCGATTCTATGTGAGCTTGGTGAAAAAACCTGAAGCTTTCTTTCTTGCTTGGGATCACAAGAGAGGCATTTTACGGCCGCCACTTTGGCGCCAAACGATGGCCACCACCTCAACAGAGGTGATGGTGGTAGTATCCCACCGTGGAGCCCAAGGGATGTCATAGAAATGGAGTTTGTAGAGGATCCAGTTCAGGGAAACCTCAGCCTTTGGTTGGAGGTTGAAGACAACCCGATGCTATCCATTTTGATCAATTTTAATTTAATTAAATAATGTGTATTTCCATCACACATAAACATATATTTTCAAACTGAAATTGAGACCACTTAGATGTAGATTCATGAAAAGTACAAAACATGAAAGTTGTATTTATATGTTTTAACTTTAATTAGGAATTTGAATCAGACCATTTGGAGTCCTACAGCTCCCTATATGGCTGTTTTACCGAGCTATGTCCTAGTGAAGGGCCAAACCATCAAATGTGAATATCTTTCATAAGCTAGTTTGCATGGGTATGAAATTTTGTCCATGCTAGTATATACCCTAGAACACCCCCTGTCCAAAAATTAGAATTTTTGGACAAACATGTTCTATAGTTTTGTGAAAATGTTATTTTTTTCATATGATAATTAAATATGTGGTCAAATCAACTGTAATTGACCCAAATTTTGGGTCGAATACATTTTTGAGTATAATAAGTCACTGGTAAAATTTTGACTCCATTTGGACCTCTGTATGTAGGTGGAATCCACATGCCTGACTTTGGGCATGCATGAAATTAAATGGGCCTTAGTCAAAAATGTGTATTGGGTGGATTTTGTACCAACGTCGTGATGCATATTAGTAAATTTATTGTCATGCATCTAATATGATGGAAGGAGTCATCATTAGAAAAGTCAGGATTTTTGACGTCAAAAATCCTAGGAAATTAATTATAAATCTTCTTGTAACAAAACTATATTAATGAAATAAATATGACTTAATGACTTATTAAAAATCCAAGATTTTGTCATATAGTTAAAATTATTGTTTTAGGCATCTATAAAGTTTTGTAAAATTTTTGAAAGTCATATGTATGGGGAATTTCCAAGAATTTAAATTGTCACACATTTGTATTTATGGAATATTTATGGTTAATATTATCTGCAAAATTCTGAAATTTGGGCTAGACTGTTTCTAGGTCATTTAAAATTTATGGCAATTTTTTCAGAATTTTTGAAAGAGTAATTCTAGTACTTACCGTATAATATTATATATTTACCCTTTCAATCATAAATAAAAATTAGTGGTATAATATTTTTGTAAAATTGTGAAATTCTGTAATTTATAATATTTTATCATCTAATACCACTGATAATTTTATTAGAGCATTTAGAGATCTGGATATGGTACTTCCTTTGAAAATGGATACAAGTCAAGAAATTAATGAATTTTTATTGATGGTCAAATTAATTTGTAATATTATGAAATTCTGGTAATTTCTTAATTTAAACATGATGAACCTATGGTATGAATTTTAAATCAACAAGACAAAATATAGTGAAGGTTACATTTTAGAGAACAAAACTAGTTCAATTTCATTTTGGTCTGCAAGTAGTTGAAAATTGGTGTAGTGATTAGGCCAACAAGATCACATAGAAAATTAATGAAATTTGAAACTTAGCTGTAATACGTCATTTATATCAGCCCCTAGAAGTTGCAGAATTTGGGGAAAAGTTTCATACTATAGTTTTGAAATTAATTTAGAATCATGTTACACTTATAAATAAAGGAATAAATGGGGCCATAATCATCTTAGAAAATTATGAAAATTATTCAGGAGGATATTATAATCATGGTGCATTATTCGTGTAAGTTTGGAGACATGTAGTTAAATATATAAGATTTACATCACACATAGTATATCAGAGGCCTTAAGGGTTGAACATCATTCAAGAGAATGCTTTTGATTAAGGGTAAACCATGGAATGCGATTATAAGAGTAAAATCTAGATTACGTTAGTGATAAATGAATAACTATAGAATTCTGGTTGAAGTCTCAGGGTAAGTCACCAAGGGGTGACGAGTGTTAGTGAACATGGACACTACGGGGAAGTCTTAGTCTTGGAGTCCGACGAAAGATCGTCACTCCCCTATAAGTATCATAAGACATTAGGATAGCTTAAGAGTAGCCTTGAGAGAGGGTTTTGAATAGGTGAAACACCAATAACATTAAATATCTTAAGAAAGGGATATTTGGGCTTCAGCCCATCGTATCTCCTAGCACCGCTGCGAGCCCTTCACCGAGTAGACCTCGGGAAGTCCAAGATTAACCACAAATTACTATGTATAACTATAAGTTAGACAAGAGTAGTCTAATAGGATGAAAGAACACCATAACAACCTCACTCGGGTATGGTTTATAGTGGTTCAAGACTCATTAGTCCTGCGACTTGAAGGCTCAGGGTAGTGATAAATTAAGGACGTGGTAGTCCTACAAGTTGAAGGCTCAGTAATGTATAAGAATAAAGGACGGGTTGTTCAGGCAGTTAAAAAGCTCGGATAGGTATTATTATACCAGGTTGTGCTTGTTGTGGTGGGTCATTCGGTACTAGTTCGATCAGCACACCAACGAAAGTACGTTGACTCTAGTGAGGAGTGCAGGTTTTTGGGGCCAATAGGTTGTTTATACTGCGGTTTGGATGACTCTCCCCTAAACACGCACCCGGCCATAAAGATTGGTGGATTTCCAACAAGAGTATGTAGGAGCTCCTATATTATGTTCCTAGCGTTGAGGCATACATAAGATCTAGGCCTTGTAGTGTGCATGTTCGCAAGGAGTGGAGATACCCACTCTACTGCCACCATGAGCCGTGACGGTTTGTACCTGAAAGGCTAGCTACCTTAAAAAAGTGGGTAATGCAAAAAAAGTCTATGAACGGAGTCGAGTGGGTGAGTTGCATCTAAAATAATTACATTACATCGCATAGCATGACATACATTAATTAATATAGTTTAGATTATAATTGTAGACCCTCATCATATAAATTAGTATAGACTCTTTTATGTGATGAGTTACTTTGAAAATCTTAAATTATAAGTTAGTACGAGCATTCATATAAGTTAACTTACATTCTGTGACGGTATTATAGCTCATTTACTTTACCTTTTTATATATTACTGTACTGCTCTTACTTTACTGTTACTTCCTTATTGTAGTTCTTTTTTTACTTATATACTCATTCAATATAGTTTCATGTCACATGTTTACTTGTTGATACTGCCTGTGTTGTCCTCCACTTTCATCCTCCCGTATGGTGCCTAAGAGCCTTGGGGGTGAGGCGAGGACAAAATGTCTTAATCTTTATGATTAACAGTCAGTTGTGACCGTAGGAGATTGAGGAAACACACCAGTCGCATGAATAGATGCACCAGTCACACGAGGAGGCAGGACATGAGGATAAATTGTCTCGAGCTACCATTACTACTTGATGACAGGTTGACGATAGATTTTTGTATCTTCTGCTTGTTGTGAGGTGAGAGAGTGAGCTTTTTGTATTGGGACATGTACCAGGAATAAGCCCTTTTGCTCTCTTTCATTATGTATTCAATGTGGACTTACTCTTTATATATATATATATATATATATATATATATATATATATATATATATATATATATATATATATATATATATATACATATATTAAGCTATATTCAAAAAGTTTGGGTGGTCAGATGCCTCAACCAAGAAATCACCTATGGCTACAAATGTTGTAATTAACTCCGATGAACATGGGAAACCTGTTGATTAGAAATTATATATGGCCATTGTTGGGACCCTGTTATACCTTACAGCAAGTAGACCTGACATCATGTTTGCTACATATCTTTGTGTTAGGTTCCAAGTGAACCCCAAAGAATCTCACCTTACTTTCTTAAAAAGGATTTTAAGATATATAAAGAGTTATCCTAGTCTAGGACTCTGGTATCCAACTGAGTCATAATTTGAGTTAATTGGATACTCAGATGCTGACTTTGCTGGATGTAGAGTAGATAGAAAAAGTACCTCAGGGATATGCCAGTTCCTTGGTATGAGATTAGTGTTTTGGTTTTGCAAGAAGCAATCATCTGTATCTACCTCAACTGTTGAAGCAGAATATATAACAGCTGGCAGTTGTTATTCTCAGATGCTGTGGATTCAGAACCAGCTCCTAGATTATGGGTTCAACTTAAATAATTTAACTCTACTTTATGACAACACAAGTGTAATTTCCATTGCACAAAATCCAGTTCATCACAGTAGAACTAAGCCTGTAGACATTATGCATCATTTCATTAGAGAGTGTGTGGACAACAATAAAATTAAGCTTGTCTATATCTACACTGATTTGCAAAGAGAAGATATCTTCACCAAACCCTTGGATAAGAGAAATCATCTGTTCTTTATAAATCAGCTTGGTATGATCAATGGAGAAGCCTTAATTTAATTTCTGTCTATGGTCGACGAATTTTTCAAAGTTCATCGAATAGAGATCGACGATCTAAGAAAAGTTCTTGAGAAGTTCATCGAACAGAAATCGACGAACTCTCTGTGAGTGAAGCTATCTTCGTCGAACGGAGATCGACGAATTTGCTTCTGAAAATTTTCGTCGAACGGAGCTCGACGAAATGTTTTCACTTCTTCTGACTAAGATAGACGAATTCTTTTGACTATAAAATATTTCGTCGACCCAAGATCGAAGAATTTTTATTTTTCATCAGACGGAGTCTGCCGCTTCATATTCTGAAAACTTTATATCTAGGCTTTCTTCGAGCTCCGTCCCGTGCTTTCAGTTCTCTTACACTTGATCTCTGTTTTTCTTTTGTAGGCGAACTCATGGCGATTCCGGTGAACACTCTTGCTGTTATGAAATTTGACATGGGTTTTGATATTGACTTCGAATCCTTCCAGCGTAATGATCAGATGTTTGTTGAAATTCTGAAATTGTTTGAAGAGCGCAATCTAAAAAACTTCATGACTCGCAGAATAAAGATAGCAATGACTGAAGTTAAGGAATGGGTATTTACATCTACAACATCAGAGGAAGATACTATGATGGGAACAATATCTGGTAACACAATTTCCCTTTCCCCCACTATTTTATTTGAGATTTTTGGCCTACTGAAAGGTAATGAAGAATTAGAGATGGACAGTGAGGAATATGATAACATGTTGATTAAGATGGGTCATTATTGAGATAACCCAAACAAGCTATTAAAGAAGAATTTATCTCCTGAGTATAAGTTCTTGGCTGATGTAGTCGACAAAGTGCTGTTGGGCAAACACACCGCCCACGGTTACATCACCAGACAATAGTTCATGGTGATGGGTGCTCTGGTAGAGAAGAAAGCAGTAAACTGGGGCAAACTGCTATTTGATATAATTAAGAAGAAGAATAATAAGAAAGAGGTCTGTTTTGGAAGGATATTGGGAGTATTTCTTCAAGAAAAGGCTCCTGAACATCTGGTCTCCACAACAGTGTTCATACATGCCTCCAAGAGGCTTTCATCTACCCTGTTTGGCAGATGGGAGAGGAAAATCACAAAGCCCTCCAAGGCTTCATCCACTACAATGACTTCTGAGAGCATCAGGGATGTGCTAGCCACTCCTCCACCTCCAGAAGATGTCCTCCCCTCCACCAACATTCCTTCTCCTCCTCAACCTCAACAACAACAACAACAACAACCATCTTCATCTCCAGTTCATACTCCACCAACTCACCAACAACTTCAACCCACACCAGCATCAACCCCAGTTCCATCTCCTGAGCACATCACTCCACCTCAATCTCCACTTCCACCTCATTTAAATGACACACACCCTGACACATTTATCTCATCCTACACCTTCAATCTATTGTTTCCTCCACCATCTCCACATCAGGAACCCACCTCCTCCCCCACAATAACAGTTCCCCTTTCTAATGCTGGAATTCCCTCTATTCCCATCCCACCACTCACCCAAACTGCCATACCGTCCACTGCTCCTGACTACACACATACAGATATGTCCAGTGCATTCTCTGTATGTTCAAATTGTGGACATCACACTCCATACTCCTCCACTGCTCCAGAAGCCCTATATTTAAATTTTTCTGATATTGCTAAAGATCTTCTTGCATTCATTTCTCCAACCCTTAACAAGCTCATAATTGATGCTCTAGCTCACCTTTCTGCTTCCATCACTACTCTTTCATCCAAAATTGCTGCTTTGTCATCTGTCCCTTCTTCTGGGGGACTGGCTTCAGTACCCCCTGAAACCAGTCAGGGGGAGATGCTCTGTGATGAAGAAGCTCCAGTTCTGATAGCAGCAGAAGTAGCAGCATATTCAGAGATGTCAGACTCTTCAGAAGAAGCAGCCGTTCCTGCTGAAATAATTTAGTTATATACTGATTCTGATATAGATATGGATGACGCAGTTACTACAGAAATATTAACTGATGGTGATTATATTATAAATCCCACAGTTAATTTGAATTCTTTACTAGATTCTTTTAGTTTTGTTTACAGAGATTGTCTCCCAAGTTCTTCCCATCAGCATTCTATGGCTATTGTACCATACACTTCACTAATAAGCCCCACAGTTGCCAAGCAACTCAAGGCAAGTTTTGATGCTCCAGTGATCATAAAAGAACATATTACTAAGAATGTTCATGAGTTAGTCTCCTACCCAGAACCAAAAGCTATCTCTCCAAAGGCTCCCATATACAAGATGGACGACAGTCCCCTCCCTTATTTAGATGAAATCATTATGGCAGATATAGAAGAAGAAAATAAGTTACTGTCTGAAAAATATGTTGAAATAGTTGCACTAGAAATTGAAATTCCAGAACCTCCAGTGCAGCCTCAAGCAAAAAAGCAAATATCAAAAGATCTTCTAAAGGCACTGGATGATCTATATGATAATTCTCAGGGATATTCTGATGAAGATGAGGATGATGATTCTGATGATGATGATAACTCTACTGCCAAGAAGAAAGTATCTAAGAAGAGAAAAGTTGTTTCCATTGCTGCTCCCAAACCAAACCCTACTCATGATACACCATATTATATCTTATTGAAGATCACTCCATATCCTAGGATGCCAGCATGGATGTGGCTTTCAAAGAATGAACAAAAATCTAGAAATAAAAATAGGAGGTACTCTCCTCCTCCCCCTCAAAGGAACTGGAGAGGTCCACCTCCTCCTCCACCTGTTGTTGGTGCTTCAGGAAGTATTTCTCAGAGGTGTACCTTATATGCTCAAACTTATCAAAGACATCAAGGTAGATCCTCAAGATATCAAGAAAGCAGTCGGCACAGGTATTCCAGCAGACAACAATATTGTTAACCCAGAAATCGGCGATCCTTCCCAAGGTAGCCAGCTGGCTAGTCGCGCTCCTTAGATTCTCTCTTTTGATCGCGACAAGCCCCAGCGTAGGCGGACAGTTTTACCTGTTCGTCTAGGTCCCCTTGCAACCGCGTGCCCTGCGGGATGGTGGGCTATTCCAATAGCTCACCCTCGCAGGCCATGCGGTTAGGCCCGCTAACCATGCAATGCTTCTACTTGCAGGAATCTGCCAACAGCACCACAAGGGGCGGCTTCCCAGTCCGCCCAAGGGGCTCCGGCCTCCCTGCCGCTCGAGGGGCGGCGGCCTCCTGCCGCTGTCCGCCGAGGCCGCCCACCCGGGGCGACCTCCGCCTGCCAGGCCGCCCACCCAGGGCGGCCTCTGCCCTTCAGCCGGGCGGACTCCCCCCGGAGTCCGCCCAGGCCGCCCGATAGGGGGCAGCCCGGCCAGCCGGGCGGACTCCCCCCGGAGTCCGCCTAGGCCGCCCGCTAGGGGTGGCCCGGCCAGCCGGGTGGACTCCCCCCGGAGTCCGCCCAGGCCGCCCGCTCGGGGGCAGCCCGGCCAGCCGGGCGGACTCCCCCCAGAGTCTGCCCAGGCCGCCCGCTCGGGAGCGCACCGGCCGCCCACTCGGGGGCGGCCCGGCCAGCCGGGCAGACTCCCCCGGGAGTCCGCCCAGGCTGCCCGCTCGGGGCGGCCCAGCCAGCTGGGCGGTCTCCTCCGGGAGTCCGCCCAGGCCTCCTGCTCGGGGGCATCCCGGCCAGTCGGGCGGACTTCCCCCGGAGTCCTCCCAGGCCGCCCGCTCAGGGGCTCCCCGACCTGCCAGCAGTCCTCCATAGCTCTCGAGCAGCTTGCCAGCAGACTCTGCAAACTCAGTTTCCCAGTCCTCCAGTAGCTGGCAGCCTCTTTTACTTAGTCTCTAACAGCTTCTCTTCTCTGCTTGCTGGCAATTTCTTCTCCCTTAGCTGCCAGCTTCTCTTTGTACCCCTTTAATGCTTTGTTGTGAAGGTGTACTTGTAAGCTTGTAACCTCTCGCTATTAATCAAAGGAAAGCCCGTCGCAAGAGTGGCATTTAGGCCGCGACGGGCGAAGTGTGTTGTTGCCGCTGCTGGCGGCCCCCTCTTCTCTTCTCTGCTCAGTAAGCCTTACTCCCAGCTCAGCAAGCCTTGCTCCTCTGCTCAGCAAGACTTGCTCCCAGCTCATCAAGCCTTGCTCCTCTGCTCATCAAGCCTTGCTCCTCTGCTCAGCAAGCCTTACTTCTCTGCTCAGCAAGCCTTGCTCCTCTGCTCAGCAAGCCTTGCTCCTTTGCTCAGCAAGCCTTGCTTCTCTACTCAGCAAGCCTTGCTTATCTGCTCAGCAAGCCTTGTTTCTCTGCTCAGTAAGAGTTGCTTCTCTACTCAGCAAGCCTTTCTCCTCTGCTCAGCAAGCCTTGCCCTCAGCTCAGCTCGGTTCTTCTCGGCAACCAACCTGCAAGTACAACCGTCGCGGTTACTTTCTGCTCGACCTCTCCTGGTCTCCCTCCTCTTCCTCTCTTGATCAACCCTCTATGTTGATCAAGCCTCTCCTCTACCCCCGCAACCCTCCTTGAACAAGCTGTTTGCTCCCCTCTTGAGCACTCAAAAGCTTCCTTCTCCTCTACTCCCGCAACCTTTCTCCTCCCTCCTCACCAAGCCTGTGAGACCAAACACCCCTTCCGTGTTAGCTGTGCCCCCGGTACTGTTTTTGCGCATCAACAGTTTTGGTGCGGTGAGCGTGGAACGTCAGCTCATGTGCAGCCCTTCAGATCAGAACAGGCAGTGAAAGCAACAGTTAACCATGTCAGACCATCAATCAGCCGAGAACCTTGCTCCAAGTCCCAGTGAAGATCCTCTCTGGGAAGCCTTTGAGCACTCGCGCCGTGAGAATGCTCAATAGTTCCAAGCTATCAACAAAGTTCTTGCTGCAATCACGCAGCGATTGGACGCTCATCCAGCAACAGCTCCAGCTGCTCTAACTGCTCCAATCAACCCAACCCCAACAGCAGAGCATCAGCAAGCTTACTCTCAAGCTTGCCCGTCGTTCTATCCTCCTTACACTCCAACCTTTCCACAAGGGCCTGCAGCTCCTTTGAGTACTCAAGATGAAGAGTTTGCTGCTCGCCATAACTTCTTCTGGGAAGCAGCTCGGGGAAGTCCTGCTATAGTTCTCAATTTTCAGCGAAGTCATCCCTACCCTTCAGCTCCTGCCTCTGCTCCTCCTGCAGCAACTTTTCCTTTTTATCCTCATGCTCCTTTTGCAGCTGCAGCTTATGCTCCTTTCTTTACCTATGCTGTAGGAGAGCAAGAAGAACCTTCACCATTCGCAGAGAATGTTCGCCATGAGCCTACTCCAGCAAACTTCAGAGAGCCTCGACTGCCAATCTACACTGGAGAGACAGATCCAGTAAAGCACCTCCAAGCTTTTGAGTCAGCCGTTGCTCTCAAAACCCTTTCAGATGCAACCAAGTGCAAGCTCCTTGTCACCTCCTTTGATGGGCAAGTGAGGGACTGGTTCTATGGCCTCCGTCCTCACTCCATCACTTCCTTCCTTGATCTTCGAAGGGAGTTTCTTCTCAGATTCTCTACATCAACCAAGAGAAAGGGCGGTCCTGAAGCCCTCTTTGAGATCAAGCAGCGTGGAAATGAGACTTGGTCTCAGTTTGTTGATCGATTCCAAAGAGAGTTTGGACATCGAAGTTACTGATCAAGAAATGTACAGAGTGGATCTTATCCACGGTCTTCGTGAAGGGCCTCTCAAATTTAAAGCCAATGTCCGTGCTCCAAGGACATATCAAGAGTTGATTACTCTAGCCAACTCATATATCCGAGGCGAAAAGAGCAATCCAGGCTTCATATCCAAGCTTTTATCCGAGGAAGATCTCTCTCGCAAGCATCCTCCAAGGTCTCCATACAATCACTTCCCAACTCACTCAAAGAAGGAGAGAAGGATTCATCGCCATCGATACTCCTTCCCGAGCCGTGATCGTGCTCAAGACCCATTGCTGCCGCTAGCTCCGACTTTGCAAACAGCAGCAGTTCAACAGCAGCAGGACAATGACTTGCATGAGTCTGATCTCAACGAGGTCATGCAAGAAGTAATCCAGATCATGAAAGACAGGGAAAACTTCAAGAAGCTCTATCGACCAGCTGATCAAAGATCTAGGGGTTCAGAACCTTACTGCGAATTTCACAAAGAAACAGGTCACCTAACTGAAGACTGCCGAGCTTTCCGGCAACTTGTGCATAGGATGCTCCGGCAGGGAAAGATGTATGACCTGCTTCCTGTTGGGTACATTGGTTAAATGTACCTGATTTGAAGAAGCCTCACCCAACTCAATGATATACATCATAATGTATTTGATGTATGTTGAGTTTACTTGTGCAGGTTAAGTAATCACTGGACTGAAGCAAAAAGTTTCTAAGTCCATGTGTCGACACCCAGAGGGAAAGTGTCGACACTCAAGAAAGCTTGTGTCGACACCCAGACAAGCAGTGTCGACACTTGGAGTCATTGTGTCGACACCTGGGATGTAGAGTCGACACCAGACAGTAAGTGTCGACACTTGGAGTTGTGTCGACACTCAGTGAAGAAAAGTGCAGACAGAAAGTGTCGACACAAGGAGCTGTGTCGACACCCAGTGAACCTGAGTCTACACCAGAAAGTGTCGACACTTGGAGCTGTGTCGACACTCAGCAAAAGTCTGCAGAGACTAAGTACAAGTGTCGACACTCAACACAATGTGTCGACACTAAGCAGAAGAGTCAGCACTTGAAGTAAGTGTCGACACCCAGCACAAAGAGTCGACACTCAACAGAAGAGTCAGCATTTGAAGTATGTGTCGACACCTAGAACAATGTGTCGACACTCAGCTAAAGACTCTACACTTGAAGAAATTGTCGACACAAGGAGCTGTGTCGACACTTAGCAAAGATCAGAAAGATCAACAAAATTATTCTAAGTACAAGTGTCGACACTAAAGGAATGTGTCGACACTCAGCTGAAGTCTCAACAAGAAGAAGGTGTGTCGACACAAGGAGCTGTGTCGACACTCAGCAAGAATCAACATAGAAGACTATGTGTCGACACCAAGAAGTAGTGTCGACACTTAACAGATTCAACACAAGAAGTTGTGTCGACACAAAGGTGATGTGTCGACACTTAGAAGAATTCAGCTAAAGATAGAAGAACAAGTACTTGTGTCGACACTCAATTTCAGTATCGACACATGAAGAAGAATCTGGGTCGAGACATACAAGAAGATGTGTCGACACCTTGTAGACTTGTGTCGACACTTACACAACATGTGTCGACACTTGGTCTATAAGTGTCGACACTTAAAGACAGAAAGTCTCGACACTTTCAGACAGTTAGAGATTTTCAAGAAATGACTGGATGACTTGACAGCTGCCGTTCCAGCCGGTCTACAGCACCTGTCAGAGATGTCAGAAGACAGTTATGAACCGGATCAGCCGGTTACCATGAAGAAGGCCTATAAATAGGCACCTACAGTTTACAGAAACTATTGTTCAAGATAGAAGAGTGATTCAGATTGTTGATCAAGTGGATCACATTGTTGAAGAACAAGTCATCAAAGTGGTACACAGAGTATCAAATCAAGAAGATCTTGCAGTCCAAGTGCAGATCTAAGAAGTTGGAGAGAGAGGGCTCCATCCAAGAAATCAGCCCCTGGAACTAGGCTGAGAAGAATGATTCAGATACATTCTGGATCTTAAGTGGCAGAGTTCAAGGAACAACTGCAGGAGGATTCAGTCTTATTCAGTTCTACTCAAGAAGCCTTGAAGAAAGCTAAGTCAGATTGGATCCAGCTGAGTTCTTCCAAGAACTCATCAAGAAACTCTCAACTCCCCTCTTTTATTTCTGAGTTATTGAGTTAGTATTTGTAATACATTTTTATCTTGTAGGATCCTTTGGATCTGAGTGAATTGTAAGCCTATAATTATAAAGGCTGAGGGTAGGGCTTGAGAGCCTGAGTGTAGGAGATTGAGATCTCTGAGTGTAGGCCTTGTTGGCTGAGTGTAGGCCTTGGTAGGCTGAGTGTAGGCCTTGGTTGGCTGAGTGTAGGCCTTGATTGGCTGAGTGTAGGCTTTGGGATAAAGCTGAGTTGTAAGGCTTTGGGCCTGAGGTGTAGGAACCAATTTGGGTTCTGAGACAGTGGAGGAGTTTGGCCGAATCTAGTACACTACTAGATAGGCGAAGGGGGAAAGTGGATGTACCCATATCTTGGGGAACCAATATAAACCACTGTGTATGCTGTGCTGTGTTGTGCTGTGATTATTGCTGTGTTTGCTGTGATAGAATAAGTTAGAAAGCTGTGTTATAAACTGTTGGCTGCCATTAAAGTCTAAAACGGATTAGGTCACCTATTCACCCCCCCCCCCCTCTAGGTGTTTAGGTACCATATCTTTCAAGTGGTATCAGAGGGAGGTTCCTCAAAACAAGGACTAACAGTCTGAGGAGATCTTATTTTGGCAGATTCAGTGTAAGGCAAAACACAGTTTCAAGAAATTCAAGAAAATCAAGAAACATGGGTTCTTCTGAGAATCACAAGGAATTGGGTTCCATGAAATTACCTATATGCAGAAAAGAGATCTTTGGGATCTGGAAGGAAAGGGTAAGGCTGTTTATGGAGGCCTCAGACCCTAGAATCTACATCACAGTAAAGGAAGGGCCTTATGTGCCCATGAAGATTTCAGTTCTAGATGCAAATCAGAGAACTCCAAAGGATTTCTCTGAGATGACTAAGGATGAGATTGTCCTAGCTACCATGGACAAGAGGGCATATAACATAATAGTGAGTGCCATTGATGATGCAACTTTTCAGAATCTTATACATTGCAAGACAGCCAAGGAGATGTGGGACACTCTTATAGTGTATATGGAAGGATCTGAAGAAGTAAGACAAGATAGAAAATCCTTGCTAAATCAGGAGTATGAGAGTTTTAGACAAGGTAAAGGTGATAGCATAACTGAGTGCTATAAAAAGTTCTACAGAATAGTTAATGAACTCATGTCTTATGGAAGAGAGTTCAGTAACTATGAACTAAATGACAAGTTCTTAAGGTCCCTAACCAAAGATTGGGACACTAAGATCTTTGTCATTAGAGAAATGGCTAAGTTGGGGGAAATTCCTCCTCCTACACTGTTTGGCAAGTTATTATCATATGAGATGCAGTTGACTGTGAGAAAAGAGGAGGAGAAATCAACAAGGACTGAGCACAAGGAGAGAACAGTTGCTTTCAAGACAGATGTCCCCAGAAAGTGCAGGAATAAGTCATTAACTCCACCTCCAGAGGTAGTTGATTCAGAATCAGATGAGTCAGTCAGCACAAAGACTGAGAGCAGTGAAAGTGATGAAGACTTTGCTGCTTTCACTAGACACTTTCAGAAGTTTTTGAAAAAGAAACAGTGGAGGTCAAGGCCTTCTACATCACAAGGAAAGGAAGACTCTTATCAGAAAAAGAGGTCTTCAAAGAATGACAAGAAAAGGACAAAGTCAAGCAAGTCAACTGGATCTAAGATAGTGTGCTATTGCTGCAATAGACAGGGCCATGTTATTGCAGATTGTCCAGAGAAGAGAAAGGAATCTGGTGACAGGAAAAAGGCTCACTTCAAAGGCAAGAAAGAGAAGTCTTTTGTTGCCAAGAAGGAGAAGACTCTATCAGACATTTCTTCTTCAGAAACTGAGTCTGAGGCTGAAGCCTACATAGGGCTATTTGCTGAAGAAGGAGAGGAAGAATTCATGCAGTTAATGGAGTCTATCTATGAACAAGAAGACAGTCAATGCCAAGGGCTAATGGCTTTGACAGAGAGTGCCAAAATCCTGGAGCAGCCAGGACCCAGTAAGGTACAAGGTTCAAGTTCAAGTTCAGTTTCTTATTCAAGTTCAGATTCAGATTCTTCTTCATCAAGTGATGAGAATGTATCTGAGTCTGAGGATGATATTCATCAGCTTATAGATGAATATAAGGTGCTGTTGCAAGCTTACAAGAAAAGCAAGACCCTAGCCAAAAGTCAGGCAAAGGAAATTGCTATTCTTAAAGCTGTAACAACAGATTTTGAGAAGTCTTTTGATCAAAAACTGAATGAGATAGCCAGGTTGAAGCACATAATAGTGATTCAAATGGGTACTATCACTTTTAAGAAGGATCAAATCAAGAGTCTGGAGAGCAATCTTCAGAAAGAGAGAGAGCTTGTTGCTAGGTTTTCTAAACCTAAGTCAGTGCTACCTTTAATTGATGAATTTGTTCATCATAAAGGCAAGGCTGGACTGGGCTTTATTAGACCTGCAAGGACTGAGCAGTCCAAGTCTAAGTCCAAGGGCAAAGCCCCAACATTCAACAAGCCTGCTGTAGACAAGACAGCCAAGGCAGTACCTAAGCAAAGGTACAACAAGTTTGAATGTTGGTGTTGTGGCAAGATTGGCCATTTTGCAGTGGACTGTTGGCACAATGTCAGTGCCAAAGTGAGTACCAAACTACCTGTTGGAAAGCCAGTGGGTAGCTTTGTCAGATTGCAAACTAACAAGTACCAAGGACCCAAGAATTCTTTGGGTTCTAAGGTTCATTAAATCTGTTTTGCAGGTGAGTCCAAGTTGCCATACCCCAACATGGTACTTGGACAGTGGATGTTCCAGACATATGACTGGAACAATGGGACTACTAAAGGACTACATTCCAATCAAAGATGGTCCTAAAGTAACCTTTGGTGGTTCTGAAAAGGGAATCATCAAAGGGTTTGGTAACATTTCTACAAACTTGGTTACCATTACTCAAGTGGCTTATGTTAAAGGGTTGAAACACAACCTAATAAGTATAAGTCAATTAAGTGATGTAGGGTATGACATCTCATTTGTTTAAAATGGTTGTCATATCAAGAGCTCAAGTGATCAAGAGATCATTTTGACAGGTTATAGGAAAAGGAATGTTTATTGCCTAGACATTATGATTGAGAACAATGGTTCTCCAGTTTGTCTTGTAGCTGATGAGACAGTCACTCATTGTGTCAAATAGCACAAGAGGCTAGCCCATCTTAACTACAAGACTATTGGCAAACTCTTTAGCAAAGAGTTAGTGAGGAATGGTCCTCAAGTTAAGTGTGTTAAAGATGGTATTTACTCAGCTTGTCAAAAGGGCAAGCAGACTAAATCCACCTTTAGAAGCATAGAAAACAAAGATGCTGTGAGGTGTTTATACCTCTTACATTTGGATCTCTTTGGTCCAATGCCAGTTCACAGCTTAGGTAGGAAGGTCTATATCCTTGTAGTTGTAGATGACTACTCAAGGTTTTCCTGGGTGTTCTTCTTAAGACAGAAATCTGAAACACCTAGTGTCTTCTACAGCTTTGTCAAGCAAATTCAGAATGAACTAAATAATACTGTGGTCAAAATTAGAAGTGACCATGGTACTGAGTTTCAGTCTGAAAGCATGACAAAACTATGTGAAGACTTTGGGATATTTCAAGAATTCTCTTCACCTAGAACACCTCAGCAAAATGACATTGCTGAGAGGAGGAATAGGACCTTGATAGAGGCTGGTAGAACCCTTCTAAGTGATACATCACTGCCAGAGTATTTCTGGGCTGAAGCAGTTAACACTGCATGCCATGTTATAAATAGGGCTACCATCACTAAAGGGCTAAACAAGACCCCCTATGAAGTTGTGAAAGGCAGGAAACCAAACCTATCCTACTTCAGGATCTTTGGTTGCAAATGCTTCATACTTAACAATGGGAAGTCTTACTTAACTAAGTTTGCTGCCAAGTCCCAAGAGGGAATTTTTGTTGGGTACAGCAATAATAGTAAGGCTTATAGAGTCTACAACTTGACTACACAAGTTGTAGAAGAATCTGTGCATGTAGTTTTTGATGAGACTAAACTTATTAATAATGAGTTGTCTAGCAGTGTATGCAGCCCCACAGGTTTATCAAAGAAAATGGACAAGCTTACTATAGAAGAAGTGCCTGCTGCAAGACAGCAAGGAGAAGAGAGTAGCTGTTGTCCAGGGGGAGAACTACATGTGCCAGTTGCTGAAGAAATACAAGGTGTACAGCATGAAGCAGATGCTGAAGTGGTTCAACCATAGGTTAGGATGCCTCCAGCTCACAGGCATCTTAGAGATCATCTAGTAGAGCTGATTATTGGAGATCCAAGACAAGGAGTACAAACTAGGAGTAGAAACATGAATGCAGCAATCTACTCCAGCTTTCTGTCACAAGTTGAACCTAAAAATTTTGAAGAAGCAATACAAGATCCACAATGGACTGAAGCAATGCAAGAAGAGCTTAACCAGTTCAAGAGGTGCAAGGTTTGGGAACTTGTTCCTAAACCTAAAGACCACAATGTAATAGGAACTAAGTGGATCTACAGGAATAAGATGGATGAACAAGGGGTCATCATTAAGAATAAAGCTAGACTGGTTGCTAAAGGATATAGGCAAGAAGAAGGTATTGATTTTGATCAAACCTTTGCTCCAGTAGCCAGACTGGAAGCCATAAGAATGTTCTTGGCCTATGCAACCTATCAAGGATTCAAGGTGTACCAAATGGATGTCAAGTCAGCATTCCTAAATGGTAATCTTAAAGAAGAAGTTTATGTGGAACAGCCTGCAGGTTTTGTTGATCCAACTCTACCTCATTATGTCTATAGACTTAGGAAAGCTTTATATAGGTTAAAGCAAGCCCCTAGGGCTTGGTATGAAACCCTATCTAGTTTCCTCATTGAGAACAAGTTCTCAAGGGGGAAAATAGATAAGACTCTATTCCTTAGGGAATCTAGAGGCAAAGTTATACTTGTCCAAATATATGTAGATGACATTATATTTGGGTCTACTGAAAGCAGCCTTTGCAAAAAATTTGCAAAACTTATGCAAGGTCAGTTTGAGATGAGTAGTATGGGAGAGCTAAATTTTTCTTGGGTCTCCAAGTTAAACAGACTGAGAGTGGTTTGTCCATTTGTCAGTCAAAGTTCACCCTAGAACTCATAAGGAAGTATGGTATGGATTCATCCAGTACCATGAAGACTCATATGGGGTCAAGTATGTCTCTTAGCAAGGATGATGCAGGGAAACCTGTAGATGAAACCTTGTATAGAGGGATAGTTGGCTCCCTATTATACTTGACTGCTAGTAGACCAGACATCATGTATGCTACATGTGTTTGTGCAAGGTATCAAGCCTGCCCTAAAGAGTCTCATTTGACTACAGTCAAAAGAATATTGAGATATCTAAAGGGCACTCCCTATCTAGGCCTCTGGTATCCTAGGAATGGAGATTTTGATCTAACAGGTTATTCAGATGCAGACTTTGCAGGATGCAAAGAGGATAGAAAGAGCACTACTGGAACCTGTCAATTCCTAGGTGGGAGACTAATTTCATGGAGTAGCAAGAAGCAAACCAGTGTGGCTATCTCCACAGCTGAGTCAGAGTATGTGGCTGCAGGAAGTTGCTGTGCTCAACTTCTGTGGATTCAACATCAGCTAGAGGACTATGGATTTCAGGTAAGTATAACTCCACTTTTTTGTGATTCTACAAGTGTTATTTCAATAGCTAATAACCCTGTATCTCATAGTAGGACAAAACATATTGAGATTAAATATCATTTTCTTAGGGAGCATGTAGAAAGAGAAGATATTTTGTTAAAATATGTTAAAACAGATGAACAAGTAGCTGATATGTTTACTAAGCCACTAGAAGAAGCTAAGTTCAATAGATTCAAAATTGAACTAGGAATGATAAACTTAGAGTAAGTTTACAGATTTGAAAATGACTAAGTAAAAAGGTGTCGACACATAGACAAGTCTATGTCGACACAGAATAGTGGTGTCGACACTTCAGAAAAAAAGTGTCGACACATCTAGAAATGTGGTGTCGACACTTCAGAATGTTAGTGTTGACACATGTCAAGTAGGTGTCGACACATCCCAAGTGGTGTCGACACTTAGTATTTACTCAGAATTTTCTAAGTAAAGTCTCGACAATGTGTCGAGATATGTTGTGTCGACACATAACCAAGTGTCGACACATAAAATCTGTTGACTAAACTTGTGTCGACACATATGTGTCGAGACATTATAAGTCAGTGTCAACACTTATTGCCAGTGTCGACACATTTTAAGTTAGCTGTCCCGCCTGTTCATCTTCAAAATCAGAAAGGTATAAATAGGGTTCTGTCTTTGTTTGTCGACACGCTTTCAAAGTTTCGAGATCAAAACTACTGTGTCGACACCTCTCTTTTCTAAAGACAAATTCTACAAACCCTAATGGCACCTAAGCTTGAGGAGAACGTTAACGAAGGCTATGAGCTTGTGCGTGGCGCGTTCGACGATGTTGATTAAGAACTCAGGGCCGTAGTAACCCTAGTCGCCGATTCAGGGTTAGAGTACTTAGTTTCTGAACCAACTAAGATATGGAAGAAGGAGGTGCTTGAATTTCTGAATGGAGCTGTAGTAGATGAATCTGGATACAAAATCAAATCCAGAGTTCATGGAGAAAAGGTTAAGGTAACCCCAAAAAGTCTGAGGAAGATTCTTCAATTGCCAAGAACTCAAGATGAAGAAGAAGTGACTGCTTCAAAGACCAGGGAAGCTCTTACCTGGTGTGGACTAGATCTAAAGATGAAGATAGGATCTGTTTTCAACAGAAAAGGCATGAATAATCAAGGGAAGTTCATGTCTGAGATAGTGGGAAAAGTTTTGCTCAGCAAACCTGGAGGGCATGACAGAGTGTCTGCTTATATGTTTGGAATCATGACAAGGATCATATTCACTTTGAAAACAGACTGGTCAATAGTGGTTTTTGACAAGATCAAAGAGAGCTTGAAGAAGCCCAATCTGGGCAGAATCATCAGTCTCTACCTAGCTGGTACCATACCAGAGGTAATGAATACTGCTGCAGGCAGCAAGATAAATCACATGAGGAAGATGGATTTATGGATCTTTTCAAGATGGGACAGGGTGTTGTCCAAGGAAATGCCAACACCAGAGAAGACAGTTACTGAGAAAGTCACTCCTCCTAAGAAGAAAAGGAAGATAGCTCCTGTGGCACAAGAGTCCTCCAGCAGTTCTGGGAGTGAGGAACAGGTTGTTTTCACTCCTGATGATCATGAGGAAGTGCCTGCAGTGAAGTCTCCTGCTCCTCCAGCTGATGCTGAGATCCAGGGGGAGCTGCCTCCAGCTAGCCCCATCCACAGGGATCAAAGCCAGGGGGAGCCTCCAGTTGTAGAAGCACCATCTACACTGGACAGTGAGCAAGCCACAATCATCATTCAAGAGGTACTCACTGACCTAAAAACTTTAGAATATCTTATAGAAGATGCTGATTTGTCTGATGTTCCTCAGCAAACACAGCTGCCTAGTCAAGTTCCAGATGTTGTTAGAGAGGACACATCTGTTGTACAAGAAGAGATTCCTGCTCCAGTAGTTGAAGAACAAAGAATGTCTCCAGCTTCTTCACCCCCTGAATACACAATGGAAGACTTGTTCCTAAATTTGGATCAAGCAAATTTTGACAAGGAAATTGATGTTGCTGAAGGAGAGAATGCTGTTGCTGAGGGGGAGCAAATGCAAGTTTTGGAGGAGCCTATAAGGCAAGAAACTGAGAAGGCACAAGATGTGCAAGCTGACAAGCCTCCAAGCCCTAAGGAGAGGGTTGATATTGCCAGCACATCTGCCTCTGAAGATGAGGATATTGCAAGGGCAAGGAAAAAGAAACTCTATGTATTCAAGAGAAGGAGCCAGAGTTACAAGAAGGCTCTGCAAACTGTAGCCCCACAGCCTATAGTTCAACAAACTCCAACTGTTGATTATAGTGCTTTACTGATTGCACTGCAGATTAAAATGGATGAACAAAGAAAAGCCATAGAGGCTTATGTTGATGCAGGGTACAGATCATTACAGTTTGATCTTGCCCAAGATATAAAATCTATAAGGTTTGAGATGAATCTCAACAAGAAGGAAATGACAGACTGCTTCCACAAGGGTGGAAATGCAGTGGTGTATTTGGCAACACACCAAGAGAAGATCAAGACACAGGTGGATGATATAGCATTGAAATAAGGATATGTTCTTGAGAATCAATTAAGAATGAATGACAATTTGACTGAATCCCACAATGCTATTGTCACTGAATTAAAGAATAAGGCTGCTGAACCCTCTACATCTACTGATGCTGCTAAAGCTAAATTTGATAAAGTCTTTCAAGAGGAAATTACTGCTGTAAAGACTGCTATCCAAGCCTCCCAGAAGGTCATATCTGAACAACTTCAAAAGCTAAAACCTTACTTTAAAGATGGGATCAGGTACTTGGACAGTCAGATCAGATTTCAAAAGGATGATGTCAGAGATCACATGGCCAGAGAAGTCATAAAGGGGGAGAGAGTGTTAGTCAAGGCAAGTTCTGAGCATGCAAAATGGATATCAAATTCAATCAGGGCTACACTTGGATACCCTCCTCTGTGTGATGACCAAGATGTTGCTGAATCAGGCATTAACCCTGCCTATTTTGGAGGTGAGCAACCAGAAGTAGCTCAGGTCATTTATCCACCTCCAGATTTTGAAATGATTCAAGCAGATGTGAGCACAATGTATAGCCCACTTGAGGGCAAGGACAATGTCCACATTGACAAGTTTGTTCAACCTATATCTGAAGCTATGCAAGAGGCTCTACAAAAAGAAGAAGAGACAAGGTTGTCCAAAAAGAGGTTTAGGGAACAAGCAGAGCAAAGGCCAGACTTTGAACAGTGGAGCCCTACCTCTAGAAATATCATTTTAACTACCTGGAAAGCTGCCAAAGACCATACTCATGACAGGAACAAGTGGTTCTCTGAAGCTGAATGGAGAAAACATGAAATAAGACAAGAAGCCATTGTTCAATTCAGAAGGAAGGCAAAGATGGGAAAGCTACCTCCTACTGCAGTGGAGCCTAGCAAGTACTTTCCTAAGCCATATCACTATTTTGAGAGGCAGAAGATCAAAGCTGAAGAGCTTAAGAAGAAGGACTTGAAAGGAAAGAAGCATGCTGATGCTGAAACTGTTGAAGCCCATGTCAAAGCTCAAGTTCAAGCTGGCAAGGGAATAGTTATCAAGGAACCTGACCAGAACTAGATTAAGAATTTACTTAAAGATTATTTTGTAATCTGTTGAATGTAAAACATTTTTGTGAACTATTGGAAATGTATAAGACAAATGTTAGAACAATATATGATCAATATAATTCATGTTTGTTCTGTGAATATGTCTATTTCTTAATTATTCTGTGTTGATGTATGTGTATACATGTGTGATTTAATACATGTTATGTTTACCCTGTTATACATTATCCTGCTTTACATCATTTTGTAATTTTTATTATGAATGGTGTATATCATTGACTAAGGGTTATGACTTCTCCAAATAGGGGGAGATTGTTGGGTACATTGGTTAAATGTACCTGATTTGAAGAAGCCTCACCCAACTCAATGATATACATCGTAATGTATTTGATGTATGTTGAGTTTACTTGTGCAGGTTAAGTAATCACTGGACTGAAGCAAAAAGTTTCTAAGTCCATGTGTCGACACCCAGAGGGAAAGTGTCGACACTCAAGAAAGCTTGTGTCGACACCCAGACAAGCAGTGTCGACACTTGGAGTCATTGTGTCGACACCTGGGATGCAGAGTCGACACCAGATAGTAAGTGTCGACACTTGGAGCTGTGTCGACACTCAGTGAAGAAAAGTGCAGACAGAAAGTGTCGACACAAGGAGCTGTGTCGACACCCAGTGAAGCTGAGTCTACACCAGAAAGTGTCGACACTTGGAGCTGTGTCGACACTCAGCAAAAGTCTGCAGAGACTAAGTACAAGTGTCGACACTCAACACAATGTGTCAACACTAAGCAGAAGAGTCAGCACTTGAAGTAAGTGTCGACACCCAGCACAAAGTGTCGACACTCAACAGAAGAGTCAGCATTTGAAGTATGTGTCGACACCTAGAACAATGTGTCGACACTCAGCTAAAGACTCTACACTTGAAGAAAGTATCGACACAAGGAGCTGTGTCGACACTTAGCAAAGATCAGAAAGATCAACAAAATTATTCTAAGTACAAGTGTCGACACTAAAGGAATGTGTCGACACTCAGCTGAAGTCTCAACAAGAAGAAGGTGTGTCGACACAAGGAGCTGTGTCGACACTCAGCAAGAATCAACATAGAAGACTATGTGTCGACACCAAGAAGTAGTGTCGACACTTAACAGATTCAACACAAGAAGTTGTGTCGACACAAAGGTGATGTGTCGACACTTAGAAGAATTTAGCTAAAGATAGAAGAACAAGTACTTGTATCGACACTCAATTTCAGTGTCGACACATGAAGAAGAATCTGGGTCGAGACATACAAGAAGATGTGTCGACACCTTGTAGACTTGTGTCGACACTTACACAACATGTGTCGACACTTAAAGACAGAAAGCCTCGACACTTTCAGACAGTTAGAGATTTTCAAGAAATGACTGGATGACTTGACAGCTGCCGTTCCAGCCGGTCTACAGCACCTGTCAGAGATGTCAGAAGATAGTTATGAACCGGATCAGCTGGTTACCATGAAGAAGGCCTATAAATAGGCACCTACAGTTTACAGAAACTGTTGTTCAAGATAGAAGAGTGATTCAGATTGTTGATCAAGTGGATCACATTGTTGAAGAACAAGTCATCAAAGTGGTACACAGAGTATCAAATCAAGAAGATCTTGCAGTCCAAGTGCAGATCTAAGAAGTTGGAGAGAGAGGGCTCCATCCAAGAAATCAGCCCCTGGAACTAGGCTGAGAAGAATGATTCAGATACATTCTGGATCTTAAGTGGCAGAGTTCAAGGAACAACTGCAGGAGGATTCAGTCTTATTCAGTTCTACTCAAGAAGCCTTGAAGAAAGCTAAGTCAGATTGGATCCAGCTGAGTTCTTCCAAGAACTCATCAAGAAACTCTCAACTCCCCTCTTTTATTTCTGAGTTGTTGAGTTAGTATTTGTAATACATTTTTATCTTGTAGGATCATTTGGATCTGAGTGAATTGTAAGCCTATAATTATAAAGGCTGAGGGTAGGGCTTGAGAGCCTGAGTGTAGGAGATTGAGATCTCTGAGTGTAGGCCTTGTTGGATGAGTGTAGCCCTTGGTAGGCTGAGTGTAGGCCTTGGTTGGCTGAGTGTAGGCCTTGATTGGCTGAGTGTAGGCTTTAGGATAAAGCTGAGTTGTAAGGCTTTGGGCCTGAGGTGTAGGAACCAATTTGCGTTCTGAGACAGTGGAGGAGTTTGGCCGAATCTAGTACACTGCTAGATAGGCGAAGGGGGAAAGTGGATGTACCCATATCTTGGGGAACCACTATAAACCACTGTGTATGCTGTGTTGTGTTGTGCTGTGATTATTGCTGTGTTTGCTGTGATAGAATAAGTTAGAAAGCTGTGTTATAAACTGTTGGCTGCCATTAAAGTCTACAACGGATTAGGTCACCTATTCACCCCCCCCCCCCCTCTAGGTGTTTAGGTACCATATCTTTCACTTCCTAAAGAAGAACGCCCTAATCCAGCAACTTCAAAAGGCAAAGAAGTTGCAGACGTTCTTTGCTCCTCAAGAGGAGTGAACCAAGTCGTAGAGCCTCCTCTCCTCGTTGTTAACCCAGCCGTCGAATGCTTTGATGCCAATGATGAAGGTGTGCTTGGAAGGCTATTCTGAGCAAGCGATGGACTTCACAATCCTCCAAATCTCCTAGCAAGCTTCATGGGTTATCTCAACCCTTGCTCTCTCTCTTCAAACATTTTCATTTCATCAAACACTTCTCAGTGTTCTTCTCTTGCTTTTATACAAAGCTTTTTATCAGGGATCTTATACTAACACAGTTCCCTTCTTATGTTGCTCCTTCCTCTCCTCTCTCTCTCTCTCTGAAGGATCGGTATGCCAATGAGATATCACCGAGTCTGAAACATTCCCTCCGTAGTTTGTTCTTGCACCAACGCTACTACCACACATGGCGGGAGTATACCCATGTGTGTAGTGGGAGCAGTTCAATCGCGAGAATGGGCTTCAGATTTCGGATCCTGGCCGGCATCTGACACAGAGTGTGTGCTAGGGGAGCCCCATGTGTTAGCTCTGCTGTGCTCTCCTTGGGATACATTACAGTCATGATGATCTTTGCTTGACAAGCAATGGCGACCAAGTGTAGCCTTGTCTCTTCGATCATCACCTAACTGTAATCGTTGAACACTCCGGTATCCTCGATCCGTGCCTTCTCGGGTTCTCACAACTCCACTGATCAATCCACAGACAAGCTAGGCCTCTTGGCGCAACCAGTCTCGTTGATCAGTGATGCTTGTGCCTAAGGTAAGAGAGCGTTCCTTCTAGCGATCCTTCTCAGGATCTTTCCCTTGCTTTTCTCTTTTGTGCCCTCCTTGAGGATGCGCGGCCAGCCCGCTTTGAGTAGGACTATACTCGGGATGATTTTTCGAGCAAGTGATGCATAAGGCCTACGGGGAACACCTGTGGCAGCATTCAACCCACTTTAGTCATTCCGAGTGTAGACCTCCTTTTCTCTCTTCCCACCTTTCACAGGTGAACAGTTAATCCAACCTAACAAAAGGATTCTGGCATTCATTTTGATCATGTCCATCCAGCAATGTCGACAGCTAGCGCTCGATTCATTAATCTGGGCTTCATGATAATGTTCATCAGGCATTTTTCTTGCTACCTGATCATATCGACCTTATCTCGTCAACCCTCATGGGTTATCTCAACAATTTTGGTGCGGTTATCTTCATGTCTTGTATGCTTCTAATTCCTCTCCTCGCAGAGGTTAGCAAACCCTTGCAAGCCTTCTCCACAGGTACTTGCGAGCTCCTTTCATATGCATATTGTCTGCTTCTAACTTTTCTCTTTGTAGAGAACAACAGACACCTGCAAACCTCATCCAGGTACTTGCAGTTTAAATCATTATTTTACATCTGCTGCTCACTCTTCATTTTGCAGTGGTTAGCAGACGTCTGCAAGTCATATTCAGGTACTCGCAAGTTACTTTCATGCGCTTTGCGTACTTTTAACTCTTCTTTTGCAGAAACCTCCAAAGATTTGCAAGTTCCTTCCAGGTACTTGCAACTCATTTTTCTTTCTTTCTTGTATACTCTTCTTCCTTCCCTTTTTTGCAGAGGGTAGCAGGTGCTTGCAAGCTTCCATCAGGTACTTGCAAGATATTATGCCTTTCTGTTTCCCTCACTTTTGTTTTGCAGAACTTGACGGAAGACACACCTTCTTTGTTTTGCAAAAGAAAACTCAGGTACACACTCGATGTACCACCCATACATGCTTACCCTAACTTTCCTCTTATAGGAAAATAGACAGGAAGCACCAAGCTTGTAAGGAGAGTCTTCAGGTTCTATCTCTCCTTGCCACCCTCTCTTTCCTTTGGGGTGGATCACGATTTTCGTGGGTCTCCAACTTTTTCGAAGTTCCCTTCGGAACTTAAAAAAGTGCGGGGATTAAGTTAACCCAGAAATCGGCGATCCTTCCCAACGTAGCCAGCTGGCTAGTCGCGCTCCTTAGATTCTCTCTTTTGATCGCGACAAGCCCCAGCGTAGGACGACAGTTTTCCCTGTTCGTCTAGGTCCCCTTGCAACAGCGTGCCCTACGGGATGGCGGGTTGTTCCCATAGCTCACCCTCGCAGGCCATGCAGTTAGGCCCGCTAACCGTGCAATGCTTCTCCTTACAGGAATCCGCCAACAGCACCACAAGGGGCGGCTTCCCAGTCCGCCCAAGGGGCTCCGACCTCCCTGCCGCTCGAGGGGCGGCGGCCTCCTACCGCCGTCCACAAAGGCCGCCCACCCGGGGCGACCTCCGCCTGCCAGGCCGCCCACCCGGGGCGGCCTCTGCCCTTCAGCCGGGCGGACTCCCGCCGAAGTCCGCCCAGGCCGCCCGCTCGGGGGAGGCCCGGCCAGCCGGGCGGACTCCCCCCGGAGTTAGCCCAGGCCGCCCGCTAGGGGGTAGCCCGGCCAGCCGGGCGGACTCCCCCCGTAGTCCGCCCAGGCCGCCCGCTCGGGGGCGGCCCGGCCAGCAGGGCGGACTCCCCCCGGAGTCCGCCTAGGCCGCCCGCTCGGGGGAGGCCCGGCCAGTCGAGCGGACTCCTCCGGCATTCCGCCCAGGCTGCCCGCTCGGGGGCGGCCCGGCCAGCCGGGCGGACTCCCCCCGGAGTCCACCCAGGCCGCCCGCTCGGGGGCGGCCCGGCCAGCTGGGCGGACTCCCCCAAGAGTCCGCCCAGGCCGCCCGCTCGGGGGCGGCACGGCCAGCCGGGCGGACTCCTCCGGGAGTCCGCCCAGGCCGCCCGCTCGGGGGCGGCCCGGCCAGCCAGGCGGACTCACCCCGGAGTCCGCCCAGGCCGCCCGCTTGGGGGCTGCCCGGCCAGCCGGGCGGACTCCCCCCGGAGTCTGCCCAGGCCGCCTGCTCGGGGACTGCCCGGCCTGCCGGGCGGACTCCCCCCGGAGTCCGCCCAGGCCGCCCGCTCTGGGGAAGCCCCGGCCCTGCAGGGCGGACTCCCCCCGGAGTCCGCCCAAGCCGCCCGCTCGGGGGTGGCCTCCGTTCGCAGCTTCCTACAGCTTCATTCGCCAACCTGGCGGACTCTAATTTCCAGTCCGTGGAGTCCGCGCGGTCGTCATGCTGACGTCACTGGGCCCCGCTCTTTGAAGATCTTACCCGAGCCTATAAATAGCCCCTGATTCCTCTCATTTGCGGGGACTGGAGGTGGAGACAAGTCTTGACAGCAGACCCTGCGGACTCCGTTTTCTTGTCCGCGTAGTACTCCACCAGCTTGCCAGCAGACTCTGCGGACTGAGATTTCATGTCCGCGCAGTCCTCCACAGCTCTCCAACAGCTTGCCAGCAGACTCTGCAGACTCAGTTTCCCAGTCCTCCAGCAGCTGGCAGCCTCTTTTACTTAGTCTCTGGCAGCTTCTCTTCTCTGCTTTCTGGCAATTTCTTCTCCCTTAGCCGCCAGCTTCTCTTTGTACCCCTTTAATGCTTTGTTATGAAGGTGTACTTGTAAGCTTGTAACCTCTTGCTATTAATAAAAGGAAAGCCCGTCGCAAGAGTGGCATTTAGGCCGCGATGGGCGAAGTGTGTTGTTGTCGCTGCTAGCGGCCCCCTCTTCTCTTCTCTGCTCAGCAAGCCTTGCTCCCAGCTCAGCAAGCCTTGCTCCTCTGCTTATCAAGCCTTGCTCCTCTGCTCAGCAAGCCTTTCTTCTCTGCTCAGCAAGACTTGCTCCTCTGCTCAGCAAGCCTTGCTCCTCTGCTCAGCAAGCCTTGCTTCTCTGCTCAGCAAGCCTTGCTTCTCTGCTCAGCAAGCCTTGCTTCTCTGCTCAGCAAGCCTTGCTTCTCTGCTCAGCAAGCCTTGCTCCTCTGCTCAGCAAGCCTTTCCCTCAGCTCAGCTCGATTCTTCTCGGCAACCAACCTGCAAGTGTAACCGTCGCGGTTACTGTCTGCTCGACCGCTCCTAGTCTCCCTCCTCTTCCTCTCTTTATCAACCCTCTCTGTTGATCAAGCCTCTCCTCTACCCCCGCAACCCTCCTTGAACAAGCTGTTTGCTCCCCTCTCGAGCACTCAGAAGCTTCCTTCTCCTCTACCCCCGCAACCTTTCTCCTCCCTCCTCTCCAAGCCTGTGAGACCAAACACCCCTTTCGTGTTAGCTGTGCCCCCGGTGCCGTTTTCGCGCATCAACAAATATCAATAATAACATCAGCAACAACAATAGCAAAGTATTCAACAACAAGCTTTTGAAGTTCAAAAAGCAGAAAGTCCAAGAGCTTATTGGATTATCAATGATCAATAAAGCTAAAGCTAAAGGGAGAGATCCTTCTCAGTACTCAACAATGTCATCATACAGAAAGGAAGAATTGAAAAGGTATGAAAAAGCTAACAAGTTTTTCAATGTTAATGCTTACATGAATCTGCATCCAGAGGCTGTTGTTCCCAGAGCCACTTCTCTCAACATTATTGGAGTTGCTGATATGACCATGTCCAAGTGAGAAGCAGCTAATCCAAATAAAGAAATCAAATTCACACAGTTATCTAAGAAAGATAAAGATAACAAGCAAAAGAAGAATAAGAAATGATATATTTTGTTTAGTTTTCATTTGTCTGAACTTTATTTGATTGCAATTGTCACAAAGCTACTGATTATGTACATATCTGCTAAATCATTTAAATTTTCTGCCAGATATATTTACTTTGCTTTGTGATCATTTTCCTTTTGTATCACTAGTGACCTCACCCAAATATGGGGAGATTGTTGGATTCCTAATTATATTTGGGCTAGGTTCACTAATTAGGATGTCTGACCCACCATGTATAGCCAGGCTCATGTCTTTGAGTCTTAGAGTCTAGGCCAAGTCTTTAGGTTCAACCATACATGTACCAGCCAACAGAAGACTCAAAACTTAGAAGAAAATCATGTTCAAAAAGTGAGTTTGACGTTCGTCGAACTCAGCTCAATGATAGTCGTGCTCCACTCGACGAACTCATAGTTAATTCTCTGAGTTGAGCTCGACAATATTCGAGCTCAGGTCAACAAAGTCTGGATTTCAGCTTCAAAACAGAATATTTTCTCTGAACTCAGCTCGACAAAGACAGCTTATCATCTCGACGAACTTGGACCACATAATTAGCAAGTTATTCTCTGAATGCAGTTAGCTGAGCTCTGGTCGATGAACTTTGATCTCAGGTTGACGAACAAGTTTTCTCAGGTCGACGAACAAGATTTCTCACCTCGACAAACTTGGATCTCAGGTTAACGAAATCTGTTCTATGGTCGACGATTTCTGTGAAGTTCTAGACTTAGAGTTTTCCCTCTTTTTCGTCCATATTCCATATCTTATTTAGCAATATTTTCTGAGTAATTAATGCACATATTCTCTGAATATAGCCGTAATTGGAAGCATTAACTATGGCCTTCATCAGGTTAATTACTTGTCTAATTTATTAGGACAGTTGGGGAAACACATTAAAGAAATATTCTCTAGCCGATTTTCACTCTCCAGGTCGTCAGCAATTAATGCAGACAATTCAAAATTCAAAGGAGAATTTTGACAGAGATATATAAAAGAGATTTTCTTCTCAGTCGATAGTAATACAGAGTTACAAGAGGATATAGAACAGTACATAGAGAAGATTCACACAAGATCATCTGTCTTCTTCTCTACACAAAAAACACTTTGTTTTCTCCTTGATTCATTCAGAAGAAGAAGAAGAAGAAGAACAATAATCACAATCAAGAGACTTCTTCCACTTCCATTTAAGGAGCTTTTGAGGACAACATATTCAAATCAGTTAGAAGTTCCTGGATCATCATAAATCAAGGCTGAAGACCTATACCCTGTGCAAGGCTCCAAGTGATATTGAAAGGAGCTCTTGACAATAGCAATCCACTTATCTTATCAGTTGTTTGAGAAAGAGAAGACACCATCAATCTCTCTACCCCTCATGTATACATGGTTTATTAGCTCCTTCAAAAGTTTATTTGGTCTTTGGGCACCAGATCAAAAGCTCAAAGGTGGCAGTCACCTGATCAAAACCTGGTAGTGGATTCCTTCCAGGGTGGTAGAAGAGTGGATGTACCCAGGTTGGGAAACCACTATAAAAGCTCTTGTGTTATCTAGTTGCCCTTTTTCTTGTTGTTCATGATGTGCCTATGATAGATTAGGCTAGCTGTGTTGTGGTAATTTAGCTTAGATTATCTCTTCTCTGTTAATATTGGTGTCACATTTTATTACTCTGATAATTTGTTAAACAGAAAAAAGATTTTTAATTAGTCTATTCACCCCCCCCCCTCTAGAGTAAATCAGGTCTAACCCCCATCTTTCATTGGTGCTTTGTTCTGTCCTGATGATGTGATTAGCCATTCTTGCTCGGCTAGATTTACTGTTGCCTACTTTTACTCTGCTGCTGATCCTTTTGCTGGAGTCGCTTTACAATTTCCTTCACTTTGAGGTTTGTTTAGTATGCCTTTACTGTTTGCACCATTTGTATCTTTCTTCTAAGGTGTTCTTCTTTTAAATGCCTCAGGATCATAGAAGTAGCACGTTTAGCTGACTGTATTGTGCTTCTGGTGCTGCGGGTTGCTGCGGCCGTTAGCTTCCACCTCAGAGCTTTGAGGTAGTTGACTTTGTTTAAACTTGTAAGATTTTACTATGGGTTTGGGTCAGTTGTTTAGGCCCATAGGCTTTGACTTTTTTTGTGGTAGACTACTTGCTGCTTTTACTGCTATTACTTTTTTTTACCATTTTATACTTGCTCTCTGGGAAAGATTTATGTTAGAATGCATTTAGATATTTCAAAATATACAAAACTGCATTCTAGAGTATCAGCATGATATGACTTTAAACTGATAAATCTACTACTTTTAAGCGTTATAAAAGTCCTCTATATATATTAAATGTAGAAGTCACATCATCATTTTAAGATACTAGACCTTCAATCTCATATAGTTTAACAAATGAATCAACTCAATAATTTTCACTGCATAAAACTTATATATTTTCTCACCTATGGACTAGTGATCCACCCGACTGAGGGATACGATCATTAACTCTAATAACCTATATGTATTGTTTTTAACTTAATTTCATACTTCTTTGCATGAAGTAAATGTGAGGACGGGTTGTCTGAGCGTATGCAGTTGTCCCCTACACGGCGTGGCATCACGGCGCTTATTTTCCCTACTCTGACGTATTTTTGAATACAGAGAAAATGCGGGTCATGACAGCTCAGTTGGTGATGAGGAGTGGTATTAAAGGCTTCTTATTAAGGTTACAGGTTCGAGACCTTGTGGCAAAAATGCAGAATGCTGATAAATAGGTCGGAGATGCTTTGGGGTGTACGGCCTGCAGGCCTTGTAGATTCCGGCTATACCATCGTGGTGTCATGGGTCCCCCATGGGCTGCAGGTGGGCCGGGCGGCGCTAGGGGTCTTGCCTAGGTCGTTACAATGACCGTCTTCGATTCTGTTCATTTTGCAGAGATTCTACGTCGGAGTCTATCTCGTCTTGTTCAGGGATTGGTTTATGCACATATCCTTGAAATCTTAGACTATAAGTGTTATCTAAATTTTTGTATAACAGATTATTATCTGGGATACTAACTGTATTGTTTAGTAAATGATCACTAGTCCTTCCAGTATGGATGGGTCAATGTCCATGGGCTGGATCATTTTGACGCCAGTACTGCTTATGGCATCTATAATATGCTCAATATTAAGCTTGTATGTTGTGGTACTATTGTTGGTTAATTTTCCTAATAATCTGATATTTATTAACAGGTTACTGTGTCCGGTGAAATCTTCATATCCTTTTGTTTGGATTCCAAATTCTATTTTATCTATGTCTTTTATGTTAACCATGAAGTCGGGACTACAGTAAAATATTCCTTTATTTCATGTCATGTCCACATCCATGGCGGCGATCATTGCTTTACGGGCGTCTGACTGCCATCTCTTATCTAAGAGAGTAATTAACACGTTTGTTCCTAATCTTTTCCTTGATAGTCCCTTTAATCCTATGACTATTAAGCCAAGATGGACTAATTTTTTGTTTGTCTATGTTATCTTGCTTACCGTATTTGAGCCGACTAACTTATATTTTTGGGAGAGTTTGTAACGAGCAGTTTTTCTTCTCTATTAATCCTTAACAATTGAGTGTTAAAATTAAATCTGCCTACGTGGTATAAAGTTTTTTGGTTGAGGAGGTTGATTTGATGGTTATTATATAATACTAAATCTTGTTCAACATCTAATACTTCTTCTAGAATTGTTTCTTTTTTCAGTTTTTGTTTTAGTAATTGTCCTAAAAAGGAGGGTGTGCCGACTTGACTATTTTCTGATGTTACTGTACGAGTGTTTGTTGCTATTGCTTGAGAACTTATCTCTTTATGATGCCAAATTTGTATGGCTCGCGCTGTTTTGTATATTTTACATTTCCTATTTTTAAGTCCTTTAAGTGTCCTATTAGACCCTCGATTTGAGAGTCTTCTTTATAATCGTTGGGTTTTTGGATCATACTTTCTATTTTATTATGTAGCTGGATTAATAAGTGGATTATAGTATTATTTTGTCTGATCAGAATTTTATCACTCTCACCTTATGCATCGTGGTTACTAAATCCTATGAAGCTTTTTAAATATATATTTGTATACCTATTGGCTTCTTTATATTCTGTTGATTCCATTATGCTCATTTTATTTCATGAAGTATACTTTCGATTTTATTGTATTGTGATTGTAAAGCATTATGATGTGTTTCTATAGTATGCAAAATTGTGTTCGGTATTAAGGGAATTTCTTTTTCATGTATTAGTATTTTTAGTTTTTCGTACACATGAGTAAGTTGGTTTGCTATATACTGCTTATTGGTGGTTATTTCTTTTAACAATTTATTTTTATGATTTAAAGATTCGATGTTAATTTGGTATAGATTCATATATTTAGTGGTCGTAAATTCTAATGTTTTACTGAGGCTTATGAGTAAATCTATTAGAGTATTTAATTGGCTATTTCCTCCATGTAATGAGTGTGTGTGCGAAGAGTGACAGTAGCACTCGTGCTTAAAATCGTTATTTACTAAGACTGTGTGGTTATTTTTATGAAATATTTCTAGATCTAAGTAGTCGAATTTTTGACAATTGTTCATCCTCCCTCTGATACTAATTTTAGAGACGGTGATCGTACTTAAATGGTGATCGTACCCGTAAATTTACGACTTGCTTTTATAATTACCTCTATTATTCTACTACAGCTAATAACCGACTGGTTACTAGGTAGGATCTTTGGATCTTAATTTTTTTTCGTTTTAACAATATTGAGACTACTATCTTGACTTCCTTTATTTTTAACATGCTTTTATAAAATAAGTTATTGATTTTGTAAAAATGATTTCGCTATTTTGGTGAAATGATTTTTTAATAAATCCTCTCCTCTCCGAGTCTACTTCGAATATGCTTCGTTTCACTTCCTTAAAGATGGTCTGAAGGAGGGCCATCCCGAGCGAAAGATATCTCATGGGTCCTTACTACGTCCGTTTCGGTATCAATTAGATTAAATTTAGAAATTATAACAAATCTGTTTATATCAATATTTGCCTGCGGCTGCGATACTTTTTACCTACGGCATTTTGCCTGACAGTACTTCTTCTCCCCAGCCCCCGAGTTCATACTGATATAAATTTTGTTATACTTTCCTTATTCAAACTGCTTTACATCGTTGGGGTTGGCCTCAGCCACCCATGGGCCGAGCTTGTTATAACTTAGTAATCCACGGGTATGTAGTCGAGTACAAATACCTGTGGACCATCTTCAAATCTCGTGAAATATCTTCATGTTCGTTTCCTCTGGAGAGGAGGGGAGAGGACTACTCACTAAACATTCATAAAAGAAATCAAGAAAACTTAATAATTTTTATTCAAAATACGAAATATACTTACAGTACAACTGCACAAGAATTCTTGAAAACACAAACTCTTACAAGCACTCACTATGAAATCTATATATAGCCGTGTGTCCTAGAACTTATCTCTCGCTTCTTTATATAGAGGGGAGAGCCTTCAGCCTGGATGCAGATGGGTACACATATATTATACTTAAAGACTCATTATGGTCTTTTTTTATTTATTTCTAAAGATAATAAAAGGCCTGTTATGGTCTTTTAATATTATTTGTCAAAGCATCTTTAAAAAGGTGCCAACACATATATTGTCTTAGTTTATTCACACCTTATCCACAGTTTTTTCGTGGCGGAAGCCACGGTAGTGACTAAAGGGATAAGAGCAAATAACGAAAAACCACCCATAAAAACTAGGGGCGGAGTCTGGCCTTCAATTACTTGTCGATACACACTGCTTGTTTATATATACTGTGTGGGTTTAATTATGCTATAACTTTGGCGGATTCATCTGCTAGTGAGTCTTCATCATTATAGAGGCAGCTGTATCTTTGGACAAAGTATATAATTCTATTCCGTTCACAATTTTTTGTTAACTTGTGATCAGGATCTTTGAAGCTAAGTCTTCATGGATAGAATAATTTTACATCATTTTCGTGTATCCATACACGAAAAACTCGTGTTTCTACTGCTAGAACTCTATTGTACGGGAGGTCTACATCGTATGCCTTTTTATAACTTCTGAAAGCCCGGATTTGTTTAGGCAGGCTATAGAGTTCTATGCTGATGATATTTTAGTTATTGATATAGTTAGCTTGAATAATCGGCTTTTCCTTGAACTTAAAGATGTAGATTTCTCTTTTATTATTTTCTAAACAATTAGTTTCAAATCTTGGGGGAATGGCCCTTATATGGGTCTCTACGCCTCCTCCATAATGTGTTGTTTCAAATAACTAGAATATAACTTCAGCTATTCTTGTTTCTTTGATATATCTAACATGCCCCCTTCTTGTGAAGAGGAGGCGGGTGATTAATCCTAATTCCATTAGGTTTGGAATGGTTAATTCTACTCCCGATATGGTTATATCGGTCCATTTTGCTATATTTATCTGTAATCGTAGGTATGAGAAATGTAACTTGTTACCCCGTGTTTCTGAGTAGGTTATGCATTCTATTTTGGCCCCCTTGAGAGTCTCCTCTTTTGAAGTAGCCACATCTTTAAGTATTTTCTGGTAATTGTAGTGGCATTCTACCTGTCTATGTAATACTTTGTCTAAAACAATACTTTTTACAGGTGCTAGTGCTGATGCATATTGTTGCCAATTATCTTCAGCTTCTATTAATTCTTTTGTATACTGATTGGCTACTGCTTGTAGCTCTTTAATTTGATCTCTAAGATCTACTAGTTTATTCTCTGTTATGGCTAGAGAAGTTCTCAACATGTGGTAGACTGGGCTCTGATTTGGCCTTAGTTGCATGCTACTTCATGAGGTCTTTTCTAATATATTATTGCAAGTATTATGGTTATTCTGGCTGTTTAAGAACGCAAAGTGTCCGTAGACAGACTCCACGATGTCTTTATAATTTTTGGACTTTTTGTTGTTCCACAAATTGTCCACCAGGCACTGTTGGAGTAGTGTAATTTGGTGGCTAGTTCTGAAACAAACATTGATATGTGTTGGGAAAGTCTGAAGTTGGAACGGTCCAAATGTTATTTGGTTGTTTTTCTCCATCTGCACAGAATAATGTATAGTTAGCAAATATTAAGAGCTACTCGGGCTACTGATGGAGTTGTCTCCAGCAGTGAGATTTGTTATTTCTCTTGCGATCATGTTGTGAAGAGTATTAATAAATCTCTTAATGTCTGCTACTTCTCTGGATAAATTTCTATATGTTGGGTGTAAAATTTGTCTGCTTTGTTCTAGGTATTCTAGAATTCTTAAATAGCGCCTACTCTCTGTGTGTAATATGCGAAGTTTTTTGGTATCATCCATTAATTACTTTGTAGGATGCGTGACAGTTGGTCTGCTAGTTTATTGTCAGTACCTTTGATATATTCGAACAATACTTTATAATTTTTATTTAATATGTGTTACGTAAAATTGGTCCATCGTTTATAACTAATTTTCTTTTTATTTCTATTAAGGTAAAATTTTACTATTGTATTGCAATCCATTCTTACTAATATCTCTTGCTTGTTTATGATGAACAGGAGGAATGCGTCTAGTCCATAGTAGACGGCTAGGATTTCCTGGTCAATGCTACTGGTCGGGCCTTTTTCTTTAAAATTTCCACTACTATATCGACATATCTGCTCTTCATTATTTCTTGAATATTTATGGGGTTTGCATTTTAGAATGGCTCCCCATCCGGTTTCTCAGCCATCTGTTTCTATTATTAGTTATTCATTGTCTAATGGTAATCTTAAGCTGGCAGAGACTTAACTACTTCTTTTATTTTTTTCTATTTATTTCTTATCTTCATTATTAAATGACTTTTGTGTGCGGTTCATTTTACTATATAATGGGCCTGCTAATTTTCCCAGATCTTTGATGAATGGTCTTGCATAATTTACAAACCCAAGGAATTGTTGTAAACTTTTAATAGTTGTGATGGGTGGAAAGTCCACAACATTTTACTTATATGTTCTTGGAGTTTTATTCTTCCCTGTCCAAGAATTACTCCAAGGAATTCAATATTTTTTCGGAAGAATTGGGCTTTTTGGGTGCTAATAACTAATCCTTGTTTCATAAATTCGGATAGCACTAGTTTTAAATGGCTTATATGTTCTTCATGTGTTTTTGAGTGTACTAAAATATCATCTATATAAACACTTATAAAAGTTCTATATTTATTGAATATATCATCCATTTTTCATTGGAAAATGCTGGGTGCATTTTTTAGTCCGAACGGCATTTCTAACCATTCAAAATGTCCTAGTGGGTATGTGAATGTTGTCCATGGAATACTACTTTGATGCATCTGTACTTGCCAAAATCCTGATTTTAAATCGAATTTGCTAAAGAAATAATGGTTCTGGATGTTATTGAGTAACTCATTCTTATACAGAATATTGTAGGCAACATCTATGGTGTTATCATTTAATCGACGATAATCTATGACCATGCGTGATTTCCCATGAATTTGGTCACTATGTTTATTGATTATGAATGTCGGGCTACGATGTGGACTATTATTATGCTGGATGACCTTTAGGCGAAGTAATTCATCAATATGCTTTTTGAATTCAGCTATATTTTCATTGGTAGCATCTATCTTTTGGGATACGATGCGGAAATTTGGGTCTTTTAGTTCTAGTGTGCAAAGTAGTTTGTTTCTATCCCAATGGCGTTGTGGGTGACTTCCAAATATTTCATATTTTTCCAATGTACTAATACGATTATCTATATCCATATTTCCAGTTTCTAATAGCGTGTATATTGAATTTAGAGGAATTGTAGAAAGAATTGGGGAAGGGTACGCTTCGAAATTGTCTATATGAAAGTCGAGATTATCGACGTAGGTTTCTAGTTTGTCTGCGCCTTGGGGTAATGGAGGATTACATGTGCCTTGGCATTCGCCTTTGGGCTCTTTGGGCTTACAATGGCAGGTAGGGGAGGTGGCGATGGTAATATTGGTTTCAACTCCACCATGCTTCTGAAGCAACTCTGATTGGAAACATAGGGTCGGTTGGTGAAGGTGGTGGAGACCGGTACCAGTAATCAGCAGACCGTGGCACCAATTGACTAAGATATTAAGTCCTATGACATAATTGACATTGCTAAGTTGTAAATCGGGTAGAGTGATACGGATCGGAAGAGCTTGGTCATGAGTCCAAGTATTGTTGTCAAGCTTATAGCTAATTTTATAAGTGGTGTTTAATTGTTGATCATAATGGAAGAGGTTGTCATCTATTTGTTGGGTGTTAAAGCATTCTATGGTATAGATGGGTTGGATATGAACTGGGGGTACTAGTTTGGTGTCAAGCAAAGTGTTGCTACAGCCGGTATTGACTAGCCCTAAGACGTCCAAGATCCAATCTCGAATTTTGAATCGCAGTTGGATTTTTAAACAATAGATATGAGGACCAGGTCTTAACTCGGAGGGAAGTGGTTTAGCAGGTGTATGTTTACTACTAAGGAGTTGGTATGGCTGGTCATATTGTTGGTGAATCAGGTCTTTGGAATTGGAACAATGTAAGCGGAATTTATTCAGAACTTTGCGGGTTAAATATCGCTCTCCAAGGGTCTAGATTCTTGTATGAGAGATCTGAGCACGTAATTTTCTAAGAAATTTTGGGGCTGCAAGATAGGGCTTAATAATACGTTCAATGGCTTGGGTGAGATAGATTTGATTACGTGGATGGTCGTGAGCCAGAAAGGCTTCAATCATATGGAGATCAAATTTTAGTTTACGGAACTTGGACATTGATATAAATTTGTTCAAAAAGTGAAAATAAGTTTGTAATTTCTTTTTGGATGGTTGATACATGTATATGGAGATTGCTTAATTATTTTTCGATGTCCAATATTCTTAGTTCAATAATTTCCGTTCTAACAGGTTTTTGTAAGGAGAGTTGGGCGATATGTATTGTCGGGTATTTTTCTTCAAGGCAAAATTTACAAGTTTCAACTAAACATAAGGTCCATTGGTACCGTAATGCTAGAGTGGGGTATCTAAAGCAATAAACACATGGTTTATCATTACTACCATGATTATGCATCCAACTATGCTCACAGGCCATCATCTCTGTTTTAAGTATTGATCGAGGAGATCTAGTTTGGATAAATTATTTACGTATGAATCACGACACTTCCTATCAAATTCAACTAGTTCTCGTGGCAATTCTACTGTATCGCTATCAGAGCTAGGAAGATATCTATCATCTTGGTCATTATACTAATGATGTTGTAAACATTTCCGTGTCACTAATTGTTTCGTCAACGTGTATTAAATCCTCATTTGTATAGGCTATCAAGGCAGCTTGTTTGTTTTGGATATTATGTCTTTTATTACATTCTCTAGCTAAATGCTCAGTAGAGCCACAAGTAAAACATGCTAAAGTTTTACTATAATTTCTTCGTCGATCATATTTTCTAACATGCATGTCTTCCGAGCATTACTTTTGCGTAAGAAATATTTTTTTTATGTTTGTATTTATAATTAATTTGTGGTGGTCTGTAGTTAGTTTTTTCATCCATGTCATATCTTTGGGGTCTATATATGTTTTGTCAAAAACTATACTCGCCTTTAAGTTGTCTATTGATTTGGAGATCAGTACATTTTTCTACAAGACAATCAAGAATAAATTTTATTTTTGTACTAATATTATCTACTTAGGGAAAATTTACTTGTCGTTCTTTATATTTCTTATATATAACGGTTCCTAAGGGATCTGGTAATTTGAGGAATAGTTTTTCTGCTATAGTTTGGTCATAAAAACATCCTGCAATACTACTATAATACATATAATCTTGGAGGAAGGGTTTGAGTAATGCCATTTCCGGATTTGGAGTTGTTCTAATCTCCTGATAGCCTCTATCTGTGCTGTTGGGGTAATATTTGGTTGATATCCTAATAATAAGTATGTGATCTTATTTGTGAAGTTGTATGGATTTGTGCCTAAGGAAATATCTCGTCTAAAGCCTTGGGGATATTCTTTCTTATAGGATTCCCAGATTGCTCTTGCGGTTTCTCCCAAAAATGTTTCAAGATAATTATACATCTCTTTAGGCAATTTGATGATTTCTAATTCATCATATTTTCTAACTACCATTTGACTCCATATTTCTATTACTTTTATAATTTTTGGGGGACTTGTGCCGTAATATTTAATAATCTGCCATCATCTATTAATAATTTTTTCTATGGTTTCTATTGGCATTCTCTTTCCTTTAGGTTTATTTACATCTCTTTCGCCTTGATAGTCATTGTATGTGGGTCTAGGTGGTTGCCCTATTCTATTGTCAATCTCTGTGTTAAATGTATATGTATTACTTGCTGGGGATGTAGATTCTTTTGCTTGGGATGTAGATTCTCCATTGACTAGTTCTATCTGCTACTTGTATTCTGTTGTGGTGTATAACTCTGGTTCTTCTTGGAGCAGTAGGTCTCTATGGATTACTAAATGTCCTTATTCATTGAGTTTAAGTCTATCATATTCGTACATTAGGTCTTCAGTTTCCATTCTATTTTCTAACCTAATGTGGTCATCGTAAGTACCTTTGTAGTTATATCTAACTATATGAACTTCTTTGATTCTGTTCATTCTGCTGAGATTCTACGTCAGAGTCTATCGCATCGTTCTCAGGGATTGGTTTATGCACATATCCTTGAAATCTTAAACTATAAGTGTTATCTAAATTCTTGTTCAGGGATATTCTTTCTTATTGTAGATTACTGAGTTATAGAAAGCTCGGCACATGAGTGGCTGAGGCCAACCCCAACGATGTAAAGCAGTTTGAATAAGGAAAGTATAACAAAATTTATATCAGTATGAACCCGGGGGTCAGGGAGAAGAAGTACCGTCAGGCGAGTGGCCATAGGGAAAAAGTATCGCAGCAGCAGGCAAATACTGATATAAACAGCTTTGTTATAATTTCTAAATTTAAACTAATTGAGACCGAAAGGGACATAGTAAGGACCCATGGGTTATCTTGCGCTCGGGATGGCCCTCCTACAGACCATCTTTAAGGAAGTGAAATGAAGCATGTTCGAAGTAGACTCAGAGAGGAGAGGATTTATTAAAAAATTATTTCACCGAAATAGCGCAATAGTGTTTACAAAATCAATAACTTAATTTATAAAAGCATGTTAGAAATAAAGGAAGTTAAGATAGCAGTCTCAATAATATTAGAAAGAAAAGAAATTAAGATCCAAAGTTCCTACCTAGTAACAAGTCGGGTTATTAGTAGTAGTAGTAGAATAAGAGAGGTAATTATAAAAGCAAATCGTAAATTTACGGGTACAATCACCGTTTAAGTAAGATCACCATCTCTAAAATTGGTATGAAAGGGAGGATGAACAATTGTCAAAAATTCGACTACTTATATCTAGAAATATTTCATAAAAATAACCACACAGTCCTCGTAAATAACGATTTTAAGCACGAGTACTGCTGTCACTCTTCGCACACACACTCATTAGACGGAGGAAATAGCCAATTAAATACTCTAATAGATTTACTCATAAGCCCCAGTAAAACATTAGAATTTACGACCACCAAATATATGAATCTGTACCAAATTAACATTGAATCTTTAAATCATAAAAATAAATTGTTAAAAGAAATAACCACCAATCAGCAGTATATAGAAAACCAACTTACTCATGTGTACAAAAAACTAAAAATACTAATACATGAAAAAGAAATTCCCTTAATCCCGAACACAATTCTGCAGACAATAGAAACGCAGCATAAAGCTTTACAATCACAATACAATAAAATCGAAAGTATACTTCATGAAATAAAACGAGCATAATGGAATCAACAGAATATAAAGAAGGCATTAGTTGTACAAATATATATTTAAAAAACTCCATAGGATTTAGTAACCACGATGCACAAGGTGAGAGTGATAAAATTCTGATCAGACAAAATAATACTATAATCCACTTATTAATCCATCTACATAATAAAATAGAAAGTATGATCCAAAAACCCAATGGTTATAAAGAAGACTCTCAAATCGAGTGTCTAATAGGACACTTAAAAGACTTAAAAATAGGAAACGAAAAAATACAAAACAGCGCGAGCCATACAAATTTGGCATCATAAATAGATGAGTTCTCAAGCAATAGCAACAACCACTCGTACAGTAACATCAGAAAATAGTCAAGTCGGCACACCTCCTTTTTAGGACAATTACTAAAACAAAAAATGAAAAAAGAAATAGTTCTAGAAGAAGTATTAGATGTTGAACAAGATTTAGTGTTATATAATAACCATCAAATCAACCTCCTCAACCCAAAAACGTTATACCACGTAGGCAGATTTAATTTTAACACTCAATTGTTAAGGATTAATAGAGAAGAAGAACTGCTCGTTACAAACTCTCCCAATAATATAAAGTTATTCAGCTCAAATATGGTAAGCCAGATAAAACAGACAAACAAAAAATTAGTCCATCTTGGCTTAATAGTCATAGGATTAAAGGTACAAGCAAGGAAAAGATTAGGAACAGAGGTGTTAATTGCTCTCTTAGATAAGAGATGGCAGTCGGACGACCATAAAGCAATTATCTCCACTGTGGAAGTGGACATGACAGGAAATAAAGGAATATTTTACTGTAGTCCCGACTTCATGGTTAGCATAAAAGACATAGATAAAATAGAATTAGGAATCCAAACAAAAGGATACGAAGATTTCACCGGACACAGTAACTTGTTAATAAATATAGGATTATTAGGAAAATTAACCAACAGCAGTACCACAAAATACAAGCTTAATATTGAGCATATTATAGATGCCATAAGCAGTACTGGTGTCAAAATGATCCAGCCCATGGACATTGACCCAGCCATACTGGAAGGACTAGCTTGGAATATCAGCATTAATTTAATAAACAGTGCAGTTAGTATCCCAGATAATAGTCTGTTATACAAAAATTAAGACAACACTTATAGTCTAAGATTTCAAGGATATGTGCATAAACTAATCCCTGAACAAGACAAGATAGAATCTGACGTAGAATCTCTGTGAAATGAACAGAATCGAAGACGGTCATATAGTTAGATATAATTACAAGGGTACTTACGACGACCAGATTAGGTTAGAAAATAAAATAGAAACTGAAGGCCTAATGTACGAATATGATAGCCTTGAACTCAATGAATCAGGATATTTAGTAATGCATAGAGACCTACTACACCAAGAAGAACTAGAGTTATATGCCACAACAGAATACGAGCAGTAAATAGAACTGGTCAATGGAGAATATACATCCCAAGCAAGAGAATCTACATCCCGAGCAAGTAATAAATATACATTTAACATGGAGATTGACAACAGAATAGGGCAACCACCTAGACCCACATACAATGAATATCAAGGTGAAAGAGATACAAATAAACCTAAAGGAAAGAGAATGTCATTAGAAACCGTAGATAAAAAAGTATTAATAGATGATGGCAGATTATTAAATATTAAGGCGCATGACCCCCAAAAATTACCAACAGTATTGGAAATATGGAGTCAAATGGTAGTTAGAAAAAATGATGAATTAGAAATTATCAAATCGCCTGAAGAGATGTATAATTATCTTGAAAAAATTTTGGGGGAAACTACAAGAGCAATCTGGGAATCCTATAAGAAAGAATATCCACAAGACTTTAGCCGAGATATTTCCTTAGGCACAAATCCATACAACTTCATAAATAAGATCACATACTTGTTACTAGGATATGAACCAAATATTACCCCAACAGCACAGATAAAGGCTATCAGGAGATTAGAACAACTCCAAATCAGGAAATGGCATTACATCAAACCATTCCTCCAAGATTATATGTATTATAGTAGTATTGCAGGATATTTTTATGACCAAAATATAAGAGAAAAACTATTCCTCAAATTACCAGATCCCTTAGGAACTGTTATGTATAAGAAATATAAAGAACGACAAGTAAATTTTCCCCAAGTAGACAATATTAGTACAAAAATGAAATTTATTCTTGATTGTCTTGTAGAAAAATGCACTGATCTCCAAATAAATAGGCAACCCAAAGGCTAGTATAGTTTCTGCCGAAACATATATACACTCCAAAGATATGACAAGTACGAAAAAACAAACTACATGTACAACCTCGTAGTCGGGCGAGTGGGACCCTCCCCAAATATCAGCGTAGGGGCGTGTTATGGGCGACGAGTTGGTGCGACCCCATTCGAAAACGTGCGGGTCCTCGTGCGTTCGTGCGGAGGTTTTATGCGCTTAGGTTTAGAATATATATATATATATTATAATATATATAATATATTACATTTATATTATATATGTGTTATAAGATAAGGGAAAAAAGGGCAGAGGGGATTAGAGGAGGAGAGGCGGGGTACAGCAAGAAGAAGGAGAAAAAAGGATAAAAGCAAGGGGGGTCGGTACATGACAAGGGGGAGAAAAAAGAAAAATCGAAGCAGCGGAAAGGGGATTCACTCCTCCCGATTCCTGCAACTTGACGGCGGAAATATGGAAAACCCGAGGTTTTTCTCTCGGGACATCCGTTCTTCCTCCCAACAGCCGCAGTAAAAGTCATGGATGATGGCTTTTTCCGACCCCACTTGCTCGTGGCAAGCACAGCTCCGGCAAAGCTTCTCCAAATCTCCCTCTCTATCTTCTTATTTCTCCCAGATTTGCTTTCTCTCTCTAAACCTCATAGCCGACCACCACCATATTCCAGATCTGACCGAGCCATATCCTTCCTTGGCTCCGACAAGCTCCTACCAGCAGGATCCGGTGTGTTTCCGGACAACTCCACGTCCGACCGCCCCTCTCCATCTCTCCCGGCCGCTTGGAGCAACCCGGCCCCCCTCTCTTTCTCCCGGCGTGGAGCAGCACACCCCGGCCCCCTCCCTTTCTCTCGGCCTGGAGCAGGACTCGGCTTGGAGTGAGGTTCGGCCTGGAGCTAAGCCCTAGCTTTTCACCACCGACAGCAAGCTCGGCCTGGAGCAAGGCTCGGCCTAGAGTGTAGATCGACCACCGATGCGGCCGCATGCAGTAGGATCGACCCGGAGCTCCTCTCCTGGCCCCGCCGCCAAGCACGCGATAAGGGTAACGATGTTCCTACTTGGGCAGGTGAAGCCCTCAGTTTACATTTTTGCATGGAAGCCCCTCTCCACCAACGGGTGGGGGAAGGGAGCTTTCCGACGGGTTGACATGTACGTCCCCATAGTTAATTGCATTAGTACCCGGAAGTATGAGTATGGGTTTAGGCATGCTGTGTGAAGCCCATCCGGACGTGTGAGCCGGATTGGTGATGTTTTGGGGTTCCCGGAGAAGACTCCGAGGAACTTGTTAATTAGCTGCTTGCAGGGAATGCGCACCATAGCCCCAAAAAAGGGGGTGTGCGTAATATGTTTGGCCTGCTTATGTTAGCCGACCGATGCATAGTTGGCCGCAGCTCGTCGAGACGTTGGCGTACAGGTGTTGCAGTACCAGGCGGGGAGTAGCGGGCTTAAGCCCAAGCTTGTGTCGGCCCTCGAAGGCCTTTTTTGTTCATATTACCGGCCTGCGTGCTGAGTATGGAATTCATATTCCTGTAATATTTTTTAATATCTGTGATGCTCTGTGAACATGTAGTTTACTCCTCATATCTGTGGCTAGCGGTGTGTTCGTGAACCGCTACCACCGAGGGGGCCCCGAGGTATAGATGTCAGGAAGCCCCTGATGGCTTGTTGTCATCCTTTCAGAATAGTAGAGTTTTGTTATTAGTGTCCCAATTGGGGCTACGTAGAATAGGGCTGCTGGGCAGTTTTGCGCCAATAGTAAGGCGGGTGAGGAGCATTTTGCATAGACCCGAGGTGGCACCTTTAGTTAGGGAGTGGATATTGAGATCCTCCTCATATGTTCCGATCGGCCAAGAGAGCCCTCCGAAGTTGCCTTAGCTCAGCCCTTGGCTTGGGAGGGGAAGAGTTTGTTAGTCTTCTGGTTATGCGGCGGGTCCTCCACGCTGAGACCTTGGGTCCGTTCCTTGTGTTCCTAGTCTTGTGCCTAGATCGTTCGCTTGAGGGTAGTAGGTGTGTAGTCACCCCTTCCCCAAGGGTCGAACTCCACAGGAGACCGATTTTCGGTTTCAACATTTTGGTGCGGTGAGCGTGGAGAGTGACCAGCACAGAAGAACTCCGGTGAACGTCATGGTTGTAGAAGAGGAACCAAGTGGTGACTAAGGTCATACATTGATACTTTGTATGTAAGGTCCTCATACTCAGAGTTGTCCCCTCCCATAGCTGTTGTTTGAATCTCATAGCATTTGGAGTAGTATTTGCACCTATTTGAAGCGCTTCCACCTATGAAAACCCGTGTATCCCCACTTATTACATCAACGAGAAGCCTGGAGGTTATTGTCTTCAAGATCAAGTTAGAGAGCACCTGAGAGGTATTAGGGAGCCAGGGTGACCTGAAAGGGTTCCCTCCCTAACGGTAATATGTTATCTCTTCTTTGTAATTCAGTAGCGGTCAAGTTTTCTCTTTATTACCAATTCGCCTCGAGCTTCCGAGGGCTTCAAGGGTTAGCCTCGCGATCGACTCCGTAAGTCAAACGTCCAACGCGTTCCTTTTAAATAGCCTATTTTGGACGATGGGACGGTGCCGCGGGACTTTAAGCGCTATTGTAAGACCGAGCCTCTGCACTGACGGCTAAGATCAGCTCCCCCCTTGCACGTCGGCCTATGTCCTCCCGATCGCACATCTCCTCCGACTAGGGGAATTATCAGGAACGAGCCAAGACGCTAACCTCCCAGATTTGATAAAGGGCCGATCTCTCTAAGCAATCACAAGTGACATGGCGGAAAGTGATCATTGTCATTAGATCGGGATACGAGTCGCCGACCTGTTCCTTCTAAATAGCCCAATTCGGATGATGGGACGATGCCTCGGGACTCTAAGCATTATTGTAAGACCGAGCCTCTGCACTAACGGCCGAGATCAGCTCCCCCCTTGCATGTCGGCCTATGTCCCCCCGATTGTATCTCTCTTCCGATTTTAGGAATTATTTGGAACAGGCTCGGACGCCAGCTTCCCGATTTGATGACTTCTAGATCGTCTCTCTTATGAAAAGAATGTGTCCTCCATTTGTAAAAGCATCGGTGCAATTAACTCTCCAACACCTCTTAAGTAAACAGGATGTCTCCACCTCGAGCAAAGTCAAGTACTCGAGTAGTAGTGGACCCCGAGCAGATCCCGCTGTCAGGCTCTCATCTAGCTGGCAGGGCTGGAAGTCACTCGGTGTCATCCTTAGGCCTCGAGCAGATCCCGCTGTCAGGCTCTCACCTAGCTGGCAGTGCTGGAAGTCACTCGGTGTCATCCTTGGGCCTCGAGCAGATCCCGTTGTCAGGCTCTCACCTAGCTGCAGGGCTGGAAGTCACTTGACGGCGGTAGTAGTAGACCCCGAGCAGATCCCGCTGTCAGGCTCTCACCTAGCTGGCAGGGCTGGAAGTTGTTGGGTACATTGGAATATATATACCTGATTTGAAGAAGCCTCACCCAACTCAATGATATACATCAAGGTGTATTTGATGTGTTTTGAGTTTATTTGTGCAGGTTAAGTAATTGCAAGGAAAGCAAAAGATTTCTAAGACCATGTGTCTACACCTAGAAGAAAAGTGTCGACACTTAAGGAGACTTGTGTCGACACCCAGAGAAGCTGTGTCGACACTTGGAGTAATTGTGTCGACACTAGGGATGCAGAGTCGACACCAGAAGATAAGTGTCGACACATACAGGCAGTGTCGACACACAATGAAGAAATGTCTAAAGAATCAGTGTCGACACTTAGAAGCAGTGTCGACACCCAGAGGAACTTTGTCGACATCAAAAGTGTCGACACTAGGAGGCTGTGTCGACACTCAGCAAAACATCAACAAAGTTCAAGTACAAGTGTCGACACTAGGAGGCTATGTCAACACTCAGCAAAACTTCAACAAAGTTTAAGTACAAGTGTCGACACAAAGGAGATGTGTCGACACTCAGCAAAAGTCTCAACACATGAAGAATGTGTCGACACAAAGGAGATGTGTCGACACTCAGCAAAAGTCTCAACACATGAAGAATGTGTCGACACTAGGAGCTGTGTCGACACTCAGCAAAGCTTCAAGACATGAAGCATGTGTCGACACAAAGGGGATGTGTCGACACTCAATAAAGTTCAACACAAGAAGGCTTGTGTCAACACAAAGGAGTTGTGTCGACACTCAACAGAAATCAGATAAAGTATTAAAGAAGTACTTGTGTCGACACCTTCAATCAGTGTCGACACATTCAACAGAAGGCTTATGTCGACACACAGAATCAGTGTCGACACATTCAGAAGAAGCTGTGTCGAGATACAGATACAACAACACAAGGAGTTTTGTCGACACCATGAAGGCTAGTGTCGACACTTAGTCTACTTGTGTCGACACTTAGTCTAACAGTGTCGACACTTAAAGACTGACTGTCTCGACACTTTCAGACAGTTACAGAAAATTCAAGAAGTGACTGGATGACTTGATAGCTGCCATTCCAGCCGGTCTACTGCAACTGTCAGAGCTATCAGAAAGTTTTTAGAAAACGGAACAGCCGGTTACCTAGGAGAAAGTCTATATAAAGACCCTTCTCCTTCGACAGAATGAATGAATTGAAGATTGAGTATTGGATTCATTGAAGATCTAACAACACTAAAAGAAGAAGACCTTCAAGTGAAGATCTAAGAAGTTGGAGAGAGAGAGCTCCTTCTAAGAAGACAGCTGTTGAACCAGGCTGTGAAGAAAGTTTCAGATTGAGATCTGATTCGTAAGTCAGCAGTGATTGAAGATCATCTATATAGAGTTTCAACCCTACTGTGTTCTAATTCAAGAAGCTTTGAAGAAATCCAAGGGAGGTTGATCTCAGTAAAGTTCTTCCAAGAACTCATCAAGAAATCAGTCAACTCTTCTCTCTCATTCTGAGTTGTGGGTATATACTTTGTAATTTTAATTTCTTGTAGGATCCTAAGGGATCTGAGTTATAAGCCTGAAATTATAAAGGCTGAGTGGTAGGGCCTGTGTACCTGAGTGTAGGAGATTCATTTCTCTGAGTGTAGGCCTTATTGAGGGCTGAGTGTAGGTCTTTGTGAATACTGAGTGGTAGGGCTGTGTGCCTGAGTTGTAGGAGTGGGATCACTCTGAGTTGTAGGAACATGTTTGGGGTTCTGAGATGTAAGATCTGAGGATCTGAGGAGTAGTGGAGAAGTTTGGTCGAATCTAGTACACTACTAGATAGGCAACGGGGAAAAGTGGATGTACCCAGACCTTGGGGAACCACTATAACATATGTGTGTACTCTGTGTGTGACTGATTCTGTGTTTGTTGTTTAAAGTTCTGTGAATTCTGTGATTAATTCTGCCTAAAAGTTTAAAAAGATTAAGGTCACCTATTACCCCCCCCCCCCCCCTCCCCCTAGGTGATTAGGTACAATTTCTTTCAAGTGGTATCAGAGGGAGGTTACTCAAAAAGGATATAACAGTCTAAGTAAAGATCCTGTTGGCAGATTCAGTATAATCAAGAATCAAGAAAATTTGTTCAACTGAGAATCATAAAGAGCTAGGATCCATGAAGTTACCAATCTGCAGAAAGGAAACTTTTGGCATTTGGAAAGAAAGGGTTAGACTTTTTATGGAAGCCTCTGACCCTAGAATCTATATCACAGTCAAAGAAGGGTCATATGTGCCAATGAAAGTATCTGTCCTGGATGCAAATCAGAGAACTCCTAAGGACTATTCAGAGATGACTAAAGATGAGATTATTCTGGCCACTATGGACAAGAGAGCCCAGAATATTATAGTAAGTGCAATAGATGATGCAACATTTCAGAATTTGATTCACTGTAAAACTTCTAAAGAAATGTGGGATACACTGATAGTATATATGGAGAGATCAGAAGAGGTAAGACAAGACAGGAAGTCTTTATTGAATCAAGAGTATGAAAGCTTCAGACAAGGCAGGTCTGATAGCATAACTGAGTGCTACAAGAAATTCTATAGGATTGTCAATGAGTTGATGTCTTATGGAAGAGAATTCAGCAACTATGAATTGAATGATAAGTTCTTGAGATCCCTGACTAAGGACTGGTATACCAAGATTTGTGTCATAAGGGAAATGGCCAAATTAGCAGACATTCCTCCTCCAACATTATTTGGAAAACTGTTATCATATGAGATGCAGTTAATGGTAAGAAAGGAGGAAGTGAAGACTACCAGAGTTGAGCATAAAGAAAGAACTGTGGCTTTCAAGATAGAAGCCACTAGGAAATATAAAAGTAAGTCTTCATCTCCACCTCCAAAAGTTGTTGAGACTGAGACAGATGAGTCAGAAAGCAAGAATTCTGAAAGCAGTGAGAGTGATGAAGATTTTGCAGCTTTCACTAGACATTTTTAGAAGTTTCTTAAGAAAAAACAGTGGAGGTCTAAGCCATCCACTTCACAGAAGTCATCAAAGAATGAAAGAAGAAAGTCCAGGCAAAGTAAAACTACATCCTCAAAGATAGTTTGCTATTGTTGTAACAGACAGGGACATGCTGTTGCTGACTGTCCAGAGAAGAGCAAAGAGTCAACTGATAAGAAGAAGACTCAAATCAAGGGCAAAAAGGAAAGGTCCTTTGTTGCTAAGAAGGACAAAAGTCTGTCTGATATGTCATCTTCAGAATCAGATTCAGAAGCTGAAGCTTATATTGGACTGTTTGCTGAAGAAGAGGAAGATGAGTTCATACAATTAATGAACTCAATATATGAGCATGAGGACAATCAGTGCCAGGGACTGATGGCCTTATCAGAAGGAGACAAAATCCAGGATCAGCTTGGACCAAGTCAGGTACAAAATTGTTCTATTAGTTCAATTTCTAGTACTGAGTCAGATTCAGATACATCAGCATCAAGTGATGTTAGTGGATCTGAATCTGAAGGAGATATTCATTAGTTGATTGATGAATATAGAGTAGTGTTGCAAGCTTTGAATAAAAGTAAATCTTTGGCCAAGAGTCAGGCTAAGGAGATTGCCAGTCTTAAAGTTGCTGCAATAGATTTTGACAAGTTGCTTGATCAAAAATTAAATGAAATAGTAAGACTGAAGCAATTACTGTTATTCAGATGGGACTATAACATTTAAAAATGATCAAATCAGAAATCTGGAGATTAGTCTTCAGAAAGAGAGAGATATAGTAGCAAGTTTTTCTAAACCAAAGTCTGTTCTACCTTTGATAGATGAGTTTGCACCTCATAAGGGTAAAACTGGATTGGGGTTTACAAAACCTGCTTGGACAGTCAAGTCCAAATCTAAGGGCAAAGCCCCAGTACTCAACAAGAAGTCTGTTGTAGACAAAACAGTCAGGGTTGTACCTAAACAAAGGTACAACAGATTTGAGTGCTGGTGTTGTGGTAAGGTAGGCCACTTTGCCATAGATTGTTGGCACAATTTCAGTGCCAAGATGGGTAGCAAACTGCTTGCTAGAAAAGCTACAGGTAGTTTTGTCAAGAGTCAGACTAACTTGCACCAAGGACCCAAGAAGTTTTTGGGTTCTAAGGTTAAGTAATATGTTTTGCATGTGAGTCCAAGTGGCCATGCCCCAATATGGTACTTGGACAGTGGATGTTCCAGGCACATGACTGGAACTAGGGGATTGCTGAAGGACTATACACCAATCAAGGATGGTCCTAAAGTCACCTTTAGTGGTTCTGAAAAAGGAATCATCAAAGGCTTTGGTAACATTTCTAGCAATCTTATTACAATTACTCAAGTGGCTTATGTTAAAGTTTTGAAACACAACCTCATTAGTATAAGTCAGCTGAGTGATTTAGGATATGACATCTCATTTGTCAAAGATGGTTGTCATATCAGGAGGTCAAATGATCAAAAGATCATTCTGACAGGTTATAGGAAGAGAAATGTCTATTGTCTAGACATTATGTGTGAGAACAATGTTTCTCCTGTGTGTCTTGTAGCTGATGAGAAAGTTTCTCATTGTGTCAAATGGCACAAGAGGCTAGCCCATCTTAACTATAAGACAATTGGTCAACTCTGTAGTAAAGAGTTAGTGAGGAATGGTCCTCAGGTTAAGTGTATAAAGGATGGGATATGCTCAGCTTGTCAAAAGGGCAAGCAGACCAAATCCACCTTTAATAGCATTGAGAACAAAGATGCTGTGAGGTGCCTATACCTCTTGCATATGGATCTTTTTGGTCCTATTCCAGTTCACAGCCTAGGTAAGAAGGTCTATACTTTTGTCGTTGTAGATGATTATTCAAGATTTTCCTGGGTATTCTTCTTAAGGCAAAAATCTGAAACTCCTAGCATCTTTTATAGTTTTGTCAAACAAATTCAGAATGAGTTAGACAGTACAGTTGTCAAAATAAGAAGTGACCATGGTACTGAATTCCAGTCTGATAGTATGTCAAAGCTATATGAAGAGTTTGGGAAATTTCAGGAATTTTCCTCACCAAGAACACCTCAGCAAAATGGTATTGCTGAGAGGAAAAATTGAACCTTGATAGAGCCTGGTAGAACCCTATTGAGTGACACATCTCTCCCAGAATATTTCTGGGCTGAGGCAGTCAATACTGCATGTCATGTAATCAATAGGGCTACTATCACCAAGTGCCACAATAAGACCCCCTATGAGATTGTGAAAGGCAGAAAACCAAATCTATCCTATTTTAGGATCTTTGGTTGTAAATGTTATATACTTAACAATGGTAAGTCTTACTTAACCAAGTTTGCTGCCAAATCCCAAGGGGGGATCTTTGTTGGGTACAGCAACAACAGTAAGGCTTATAGGGTCTACAACTTGACTACTCAAGTTGTAGAAGAGTCAGTACATGTAGTGTTTGATGAAGCTAGACTCATTAACAATGAATTGTCTAGAAGTATTTGCAGCTCCACAGGTGTGACTGAGAAGATGGACAAGCTTACTATTGAAGAAGGTTCTACTGCAAGTCAGCAAGTGGATGATAGTGGTTGTTATCCAGGGGGAGTACTAGATACACCTGATGCAGAAGAAGACCAAGGGGTGCAGCAAGTTGAAGAGAATGAAGGTGTACAACCTGAAGACAGGCTGCCTCCAGCAAATAGACATCTAAAAGATCATCCAACCAATCAAATTATTGGTGATCTCAGACAAGGGGTACAAACAAGGAGCAGGAATCTAAGTTCAGTTCTCTACTCCAACTTTCTATCCCAAGTAGAGCCAAAGAAATTTGAAGAAGCAATCCTAGATGTTGGATATTGTATCCACAACGTACCTGATTTGAAGAAGCCCCTGAATAAGCTAAGGTAAATAGACAATGTATTTGATGAAATCTTTTAAGTTGTGCTTGCAGTTATTCCACGCTAAGTACACACCAATGTCAGGGTGCAGTAGGTCAATATACACGGGTCTGCGCGACGTAATCCCTCGTTGAGCAGATCAGTGTGTTGGCCTACGTGTACTCTCTCTATTGGAGTGTACCTATTTTCAAGTACAGGGCTGTGATAATTCAAGAGCAGACAAGGAGCAAGGATGGGTCAAAGAGCAGCTCATGGGTGGAAAGACGAAAAATCGTCTAAGTAATAATCGACGAGAATCACCAAGTGATTCTCGCCGATTCGGGGTCAAAGAGCAGCTCATGGGAGGAAAGACGAAAAATCGTCTAAGTAATAATCGACGAGAATCACCAAGTGATTCTCGCCGAATCATCGAGAATCACTGGCTGATTATCGCCGACTCTATTCGGCTAAATCAGAGCGTGCAAATCTGTCGCTAAGTCAAAATCGTCGAGAATCACTGGCTGATTCTCGCCGAATCACCTTCGATTCTCGCCGATTTTGCCTTAGGCGAATTTCTGGAACCCGCTGGACCGGACTCAGCCGCTGTCGCTGTTTTGAACCGGGCTTGGGGTTTCTTGTTGGTGGGGCCCACAATGGTCATCTTGAAGACCTAATGTATAAATACATCTGTATTTTTGAACAGTAAGAAGAAGACACAAAAACGAATACACGATTTGAAAAAGGAAAAATCCGAGCGTCGACGTGACCTAGATCGTAAAACTTGCTCCGCCGTCGTCGCCGCTTGTGCCAGTTGATCTCCGTCTTTTGATCGTGGTTTCTTCCAGATCTCCCGGCGATAGAAGCTCAGCCAAGCACAGCGTCTCACGCGTCTAACCAGAGATCCTTTGTCTCTTGATTCGTAGATCGGGAAAACCTTCCCCTTCGGAATCTATCGAGACGATCGATCCTAGTGTGACCGTTGGAAGATCTTGCTAGCTTTGCTACAAAGATTGAATCTCCAAAGAACAGCCGCAGCACGCCGTTGTCGCCGCCGATCCCGAGAAACAAGCCGCCGCCCTTCTTGCCACCGCCGGTTTCGGGGAGATTCTCTTCAAGTGAGATCTAGGGTTGTGGACTCTTCGTTGACTTCAAGAACACGTCATCGAACGAAGAGGGACACCTTAGTCTCCATAAGTTGTTTGTATTTCTTATACAATCTATTTTCAATTTCTTTGTAATGGACCGATTGGTCCCTAGTTGTAAGGGTTGGGTGCAACCCGGGTGTGGGAGTGGTGACTCCTACGTGTGGAAGGGTTCCTTCCGTTAGTGCAAGGATTGGATTTCAATCCTGTTGGTGAATTGACCGAGTCGTCCCTGGTTGGGAGATAGGTCGAAGGGGGAAAGTGGATGTACCCAAATCGGGGAACCACTATAATTTGCTTGTGTCCTTTCTATGCTGTGTTGTTTTGTTTTCTTGTGCAGGTACGACTTTAATTCCGCAAAAACGCTGCAAGACACCTATTCCCCCCCCCCCCATAGGTGAAGGTAGTTGACACTAAGTGGACTTTCAAGTGGTATCAGAGGGAGGTTACTCATCAAAAAGGTTCACACCCTGAGTAAGTTCCTGCCACTAGTGTCAAGAAGAAGGCAGACTTCTACTATGGACGGACTCAAGTACACAGGAAAGATCCCAGTGTGCACCAGGCTAAACTTTCTTATCTGGAAGGAAAGGATTAGGTTCTACATGGAAGCGGTCGATCCCCGACTCTTCATGATCGTGGAGGAGGGACCTTATGTCCCGACTAAGGCCTCCACCATTGATCCTACCAAGAAAGTGCCAAAGAAAATTTCTGAAATGGACAAGGATGAGATGGTGCTGGTGGGACTTGACAAGAAGGCGCAGAACATTCTGGTCAGCGCAGTCGATGACTCAATGATGCAGAACTTCTGCACCTGCAGGACAGCAAAGGAGATCTGACACTGCCTGATTATCCTAATGCAGGGCACTGATGAAGTAAGGGATGATCGGAGATCCCTCCTGAACCATAAATATGAGGCCTTCAGACAAGGGCCTAAGGAAGAGATCGGAGTCACCTTCAAGAACTTCCTCAAGATTGTCAATGCCCTCAAAGGATATGGAAGAGTGTTCACTGATGGTGAACTTAATGATAAATTCCTTAGGTCCCTTACTAAGGAATGGGACACAAAGATCTGCGCCATCCGAGAGTTTGGCAGACTTGCTGAAACAGACCCGCAAATTCTTTTTGGGAAGCTGATGTCCTATGAGATTCAACTGAACACCAGGAAAGCATAAGAAGAAGCAGAGAAGGCTGCAGCCAAGGAAAAGACTATGGCCCTAAAAGCCATTCACTCCAGGAAGGGCAAGGGTGCGGTTTCATACCGTGCCGGGAAAAAGGATGAGGAGGAGGACTCCGAGCCATGCTCCTCCAGCTCAGAGTTATCTAAGGAAGATTTCTCCCTCATCACCCGAGAATTCAAGAAGTTCCTCAAGATGAGGAATCAAAGAAAGTGAGACGGCTCCTCCTCCAGGCATCAGAAGAAAAATTATTCTTCTGACAGGTATGCTTCTAAACCAAACAAACATCGCTCCTCTGACATTATTTGTTTTGGATGCAATAAGCCAGGACACGTCGTGGCCGACTGCCACCAAGGCAAGAGAGAAAAGGGGAAGGGAGAGGAGCACAAGACCTCTAGAGATAATAAGAAAGAGAGGAGCTACATCGCCAAAAAGCAAAAGATACTGAGTGAGTCTGATTCCTCAGACTCCAGTGATGATGAGGAAGCCTACTTCGGGATGCTGGGTCGCTCCGACTCAGAAGGAGAATGCCCCCCATTTACTGGGAAGGTAAAAGCTCACACCCCTCTCTCTGACTCTGAATCTGATCCTGAGTCTCAAGATGATGACCCTGAGGATAGCCCTTCGGCCCATGAATCGGAGCTCCTCGAGAAGTATGAGCTTCTGCTCAACACTTTCGAGGAGTGCCGTAAGAGATTGAAGGCTGAGAAAAAGGAAGTGAAATTCCTTAAGGGTGAGAGTGTCTCCCTAAGGGAAGAGATCACCAGTTTGATCTCTCTCCGATAGGAGCACCTAGACCTGACTTCAAAGCATTCAGAGTCTCTTAAGCTCCTTGATCTTAAGCGGGAGGAAGTTGACAAGTTGGAAGAACAACTTGCTGCAGAAAGGAAGATCGTCAAGAGCTTCTCTATGCCAAAAACAGTTCTTTCAGTAGTTGATACCTTCTCTGCTCAGGCCAAAGGAGGTGGCTTGGGGCATGTAGGGGTATCTGGTTCCTCATCCAGGAGAAACAGGAACCAGAGAAAGAATAAGGCCGCCAAGAAGGCCTTTGCTGCTGAAAAGGGAAAGGCCCCACTCAGTCCTGTTGCGTTCAGAAAGCCTAGCTTTCCCTGCAACCAACATGACTTTGAGTCAACCTTTGGTCATCATTTCCGGCCCTCGGTTGCAAAGCCAAAGAGCTGATATGATGGTTGGACTTTTCCCCGCAACTTCGGTGAGAGTGTCTTCAAGGCACCTTATGAGGAAATCCACATGGTAAATTATGGTCAATTCGCTAGCGGCCATAATAGAAAGCAGGCACCAAAAGCCAAGCCTATTATACTGAAGGAACAGAAGGTGAAGAAGTCATGTGACTGCAATCACTATGATGCCTCCACCTCCAAATCCAAGGCCCCGGCTGTACCCACCATTCCCAGGGTAAAGCAGGAGCCTAGGAAGAGGTACAACAGATTTGACTGTTGGTGTTGTGGCAAAGTCGGTCACTTTGTCGTGGATTGTTGGTTTAATCCGAGGTATAACGAGACTCCTTATGTTAGCAATGCGAGGTCGACCACTCGTATGGTTAACCACCCGAGTGGGAGTATGTTAACCAAGAATCTAGGGCCCAAGTTCGATTGGATTCCTAAGGGAAATTAATTTTGTTTTGCAGGAATGTCCAAAGGCCACCAAAACTCCAATATGGTACTTGGACAATGGATGCTCCCGGCATATGACTGGGACAAGAAGCCTGCTGCGTGATTACACTCCAGTCGAGAATGGACCCAAAGTCATCTTTGGGGGGTCAGATCGAGGAGTCACCAGAGGTTACGGTATGATTTCCAACGGTATAATCTCTATCACCAACGTGGCTTATGTTGAAGGGTTAAACCATAACCTGATCAGTGTAAGTCAGTTATGTGATAAAGGTTATGGCGTTAAGTTCTGTAAGGATAAATGCCTGATAATATCATATGCCTCTTCTGTGACGGTATTATCAGGCATTAGGAGCAGAAATATCTTCTGCATAGATTTTCTTAGCTTAGATTCATCTACCCCCGTATGCATAGTAGCAAAAGGCAGTGCATCTCTTTGTGAACAATGGCACAAGCGATTGGCACATATTAATTACAAGACAATTAATATGCTATTTTCCAAAGATTTAGTGAGGAATGCTCCCACTATTAAGTGTATCAAAGATAGTCCATGTCCTGCATGCCAGATGGGCAAACAGACTCGGGCTACCTTTAAGGGCATCTCAGACAAAGACTCCTCCAGATGTCTTTATCTTCTGCACATGGACTTGTTTGGTCCAATGCAAGTTCATAGCTTAGGAGGGAAGTCTTATATGCTTGTGATTGTAGATGGTCACTCTCGGTTTACCTGGGTGTTCTTTTTAAAACGTAAGTCTGATACGTTTGACATCTTCACCAGCTTTGTCAAGCAGATCCAGAACGAACTTAACTGCTCAGTGGTCAAAATCAGAAGTGACCATGGAACAGAGTTCGAGTTTGGTGCTATGACAAAGTTCTGTGAAGAACTTGGTATCTTTCATGAGTTTTCCTCCCCGCGCACTCCTCAACAAAACGGAGTCGCGGAGAGGAGAAATAGAACACTCATTGAAGCCTGCACGACAATGTTGAATGACGCTTCACTCCCAGAATACTTCTGGGCTGAGGCGGTCAATACGGCTTGTCATGTTCAAAACCGGGCATTGATCAACAAAAGTCATCGTAAGACGCCCTACGAACTACTGAAAGGCAGGAAACCAACCATGTCCTATTTGAGGATCTTTGGTTGCAGATGTTATGTACTGAATAATGGGAAGTACCCGCGTACTAAATTTGGTGAAAAATGCTTCGAAGGCATATTCATGGGCTATAGTACCCACAGTCGGGCATATAGGGTCTTCAATAAGAAAACCCTAGTGGTATAAGAATCAATTAATGTTGTATTTGATGAAGGAAGCTTGCTTAACAGCAATTCTTCCAGCGGTATTCTTGAAGATGCAGGTGCACGACTTGAACAGCTGAGTCTCGATGAGACCGCTAAAGATGAAACTCCTAAGTACGTCAAAGTTTCCACCTCAACGTCAACTGGGAATATTGAAGATCAAAATGGAGCAAATTTCTTAGAAGAAGGAGAAGCCCAAGAAGTAGTCGAAGCTCCAGACGCCAGACTTCTAGAGCTCCGGCACGTGAGGGATCATCCTAGATATCAGATCATCGGAGATCCTCGTGACGGTGTCAGAACTCGAAGAGGTACTATTAACGAGATTTTGCATCTTAGCTTCCTGTCACAGGTTGAGCCAAAGAAGTTCGACGAGGCGAACAAAGATGCGGCATGGATTTTGGCCATGCAAGATGAACTGCATCAATTCGAATGATGCAACGTTTGGACGCTGGTTCCCAGACCATAAAAGCAAAATGTGATTGGCACCAAGTGGATCTTCAGAAACAAACTGGATGAACATGGTGTCATCATAAAGAACAAGGCCAGGCTGGTGGCTCAAGGTTACAGACAGGAGGAGGGGATTGACTTCGACCAGACCTTTGCACCAGTGGCAAGGCTCGAGGCAATCAGATTGTTCCTGGCGTATGCTTCGCACCAAGGATTCACAGTCTATCAAATGGATGTGAAATCAGCATTCTTGAACGGAGACCTGAAAGAGGAAGTATATGTCGCTCAACCCCCATGTTTTGTCAATCATACTTATCCTAATCATGTATATTTTCTTAATAAAGCTCTATATGGTTTAAAACAAGCTCCACGAGCTTGGTATGAGAATTTATCTAGTTTTCTTCTTGAGAACAAGTTCTCTAGAGGTAAAATAGATAAGACATTGTTTCTTAGGGAAGTCAAAGGCAAGATTTTGTTGGTGCAAATCTATGTCGATGACATTCGGCTCAACGGACAACAATCTTTGCAAAAAGTTTTCTAAACTTATGCAAGGAAAGTTTGAAATGAGCAGTATGGGAGAGCTAAAGTATTTCTTGGGACTTCAAGTGAAACAGTCTGAGGATGGAATCTTCATCTCTCAGACGAAGTTCACAGATGAACTCCTCAAGAAATTCGATATGGAGAATGCAACCTCTATGAGGACTCCAATGGGATCCACTATGTCTCTGGATAAGGATGAGAAAGGTAAACCTTTCGATGAAACCAAATACAGAAGCATCATTGGATCCCTGCTCTACCTTACTGCCAGTAGACCGGATATCATGTTCTCCACATGTGTCTGTGCTAGATATCAGGTGAACACTAAGGAATCTCACTATGTCGCTGCAAAGCGAATTCTAAGATACCTTAAAGGTACTCCCAATCTTGGCTTGTGGTAGCCGAGAAACAATGATGTCGAGCTAATACGTTTTTCAGATGTTGATTTTGCAGGGAGTAGGGATGACAGGAAAAGCACTTTTGGGACGTGTCAATTCCTCGGAAGAAGGCTTATCTCATGGAACAGCAAGAAGCAGAATTGTGTAGCAACCTCCACAGCAGAGTCTGAGTACATCTCGGCAGGAAGTTGTTGCGCACAACTCCTATGGATCAGAAACCAGTTAGCCGACTATGACCTTCAGTTCAAGGAAGTACCAATCTACTGCGACTCCTCCAGTGCAATTGCAATTGCCAACAATCCGGTATCGCACAGCAGAACGAAGCATATTGAAGTGCGCCACCACTTCATTCGGGAGCACGTGGAGAACAAGGACATCTCTCTCTGTTATGTCCCCACGGATAAGTAAATTGCAGATATTTTCACAAAGCCCTTAGACGAAGCCAAGTTCAGTCTTTTCAAAACTGAATTGGGGATGCTAAACTATTAGGAATGAAGACTACAGAAGCTTCAGGCTCGTGCATCTAGGGGGAGCCTCTGCCAGGAACTCAAGTGTGAGCATAGGTGCAAGAACTGAGGGGGAGCAAGGGGTCAAATGTAATAGACCTAGATTTGTAGAAGCCGAAAAGGGGGAGATTACCCTCTCGGCTAAGGCTAAGGTGGCTCCAAGTTTGCTCTCAAGAAATTGGTATTGGTAATGAATATCTCTCTCAACTCAATTTTATGTTTATGATTTTCATTCCCATACACTCTATTCACCTTAGCTTGTAGGGTTTAGGCTTCTTCAAATAGGGGGAGATTGTTGGGTATTGTATCCACAACGTACCTGATTTGAAGAAGCCCCTGAACAAGCTAAGGTAAATAGACAATGTATTTGATGAAATCTTTTAAGTTGTGCTTGCAGTTATTCCACGCTAAGTACACACCAATGTCAGGGTGCAGTAGGTCAATATACACGGGTATGCGCGACGTAATCCCTCGTTGAGCAGATCAGTGTGTTGGCCTACGTGTACTCTCTCTATTGGAGTGTACTTATTTTTAAGTACAGGTATGTGATAATGGAAGAGCAGACAAGGAGCAAGGATGGGTCAAAGAGCAGCTCACGGGTGGAAAGATGAAAAATCGTCTAAGTATTAATCGACGAGAATCACCAAGTGATTCTCGCCGATTCGGGGTCAAAGAGCAGCTCATGGGTGGAAAGACGAAAAATCATCTAAGTAATAATCGACGAGAATCACCAAGTGATTCTCGCCGATTCGGCGAGAATCACTAGTGATTCTCGCCGAATCATCGAGAATCACTGGCTGATTCTCGTCGACTCTATCCGGCTAAATCAGAGCGTGCAAATCTGTCGCTAAGTCAAAATCGTCGAGAATCACTGGCTGATTCTCGCCGAATCACCTTATATTCTCGCCGATTTTGCCTTAGGCGAATTTCTGGAACCCGCTGGACCGGACTCAGCCGCTGGCGCTGTTTTGAACCTGGGCTTGGGGTTTCTTGTTGGTGGGGCCCACAACGGTCATCTTGAAGACCTAATGTATAAATACATCTGTATTTTTGAACAGTAAGAAGAAGACACAAAAACGAATACACGATTTGAAAAAGGAAAAATCCGAGCGTCGACGTGACCTAGATCGTGAAACTTGCTCCGCCGTCGTCGCCGCTCGTGCCAGTTGATCGCCATCTTTTGATCGTGGTTTCTTCCAGATCTCCTGGCGACAGAAGCTCAGCCAAGCACAGCGTCTCACACGTCTAACCAGAGATCCTTTATCTCTTGATTCGTAGATCGAGAAAACCTTCCCCTTCGGAATCGATCGAGACGATCGATCCTAGTGTGACCGTTGGAAGATCTTGCTAGCTTTGCTACGAAGATTGAATCTCCAAAGAACAGCCGCAGCATGCCGTTGTCGCCGCCGATCCCGAGAACCAAGCCGTCGCCCTTCTTTTCGCCGCCGGTTTCGGGGAGATTCTCTCCAAGTGAGATCTAGGGTTGTGGACTCTTCGTTGACTTCAAGAACACGTCATCGAACGAAGAGGGACACCTTAGTCTCCATAAGTTGTTTGTATTTCTTATACAATCTATTTTTAATTTCTTTGTAACGGACCGATTGGTCCCTAGTTGTAAGGGTTGGGTGCAACCCGAGTGTGGGAGTGGTGACTCCTACGTGTGGAAGGGTTCCTTCCGTTAGTGCAAGGATTGGATTCCAATCCAGTCGGTGAAGTGACCGAGTCGTCCCTGGTTGGGAGATAGGTCGAAGGGGGAAAGTGGATGTACCCAAATCGGGGAACCACTATAATTTGCTTGTGTCCTTTCTGTGCTGTGTTGTTTTGTTTTCTTGTGCAGGTACGACTTTAATTCCGCAAAAACACTGCAAGACACCTATTCCCCCCCCCCCCCCCCCCCCCGCCCATAGGTGAAGGTAGTTGACACTAAGTGGAATTTCACTAGACCCTCATTGGATTGAGGCTATGCAAGAGGTGCTGAACCAGTTCAAAAGATGCAATGTCTGGGAGCTAGTTCCTAAACCCAAGGACCACAACATTATAGGAACTAAGTGGATCTTTAGGAACAAGATGGATGAACATGGAGTTATTGTGAAGAACAAAGCTAGACTGGTTGCTAAGGGATATAGGCAGGAAGAAGGTATTGACTTTGATCAAACCTTTGCACCAGTAGCCAGACTGGAGGCCATAAGGATGTTTCTTACCAATGCAACCTATCAAGGGTTTAAAGTATACCAAATGGATGTTAAGTCAGCTTTTCTGAATGGAAATCTGAAGGAAGAAGTCTATGTAGAACAACCATTAGGTTTTGTTGATTCTATCAAACCTAATTATGTTTATAGACTTAGGAAGGCTCTGTATGGGTTAAAACAAGCCCCTAGGGCTTGGTATGAGACCATGTCTAGTTTCCTCATTAAGAATAAATTCACAAGGGGGAAAATAGACAAGACTCTATTCCTTAGGGAATCCAGAGGCAAGATCATCTTAGTCCAAATATATGTAGATGACATCATATTTGGGTCTACAGAAAGTAGTCTTTGCAGGAAGTTTGCAAAACTAATGCAAGGGCAATTTGAAATAAGCAGTATGGGGGAACTTAAGTTCTTCTTGGGTCTCCAAGTTAGACAGACTGAGGATGGTTTATCCATATGCCAGTCTAAGTTCACCCTAGAGTTGATAAGGAAGGATGGTATGGAATCATCCAGTACCATGAAAACTCCTATGGGGTCAAGCATGTCTCTAAGCAAAGATGATGCAGGGAAACCTGTAGATGAGACTTTGTATAGAGGGATAGTTGGCTCCCTATTATATTTGACTGCTAGTAGACCAGAAATCATGTATGGTACATGTGTCTGTACTAGGTACCAAGCTTGCTCTAAAGAATCTCATTTGACAGCAGTCAAAAGAATTTTGAGATATCTTAAGGGCACTCCTTATATAGGCCTTTGGTACCGTAGGAATGGAGATTTTGAACTGACAGGTTATTCAGATGCAGATTTTGCAGGCTGCAAGGAAGATAGAAAAAGTACAACAGGTACCTGTCAATTCCTAGGTGGACGGCTGATATCATGGAGTAGCAAGAAACAAACAAGTGTGGCTATCTCCACAGCAGAATCAGAGTATGTTGCTGCAGGAAGTTGCTGTGCTCAACTTCTATGGATTCAACATCAGCTAGAAGACTATGGTATTCAAGTAAGTAGAACACCTTTATTTTGTGATTCTACTAGTGCTATTTTTATTGCAAACAATCATGTCTCTCATAGTAGGACTAAGTACATAGAAATAAAATACCATTTTCTAAGAGAACATGTGGAAAAAGGAGATATTTCACTAGATTATATTAATACAGATAATCAGCTAGCTGACATGTATACTAAGCCCTTAGATGAAACCAAATTCAATAAATTTAAAATTGAATTAGGGATGATAAACTTAGAATAGTTTACAAAAAAATTGGCTAAGTAAAATGGTGTCGACACACAGAGTTGTTTGTGTCGACACATAGAAGTGGTATCGACATTTCAGAGAAATGGTGTCGACATATCTAGGAAGTCTGTGTCAACACTTCAGTGAATTAGTGTCGACACATGCAGTGTAGGTGTCGACACATCCAAGGTGGTGTCAAAACTTAAGCTTTACACAGAATTAGTCTAGTAAAGTCTCGACTAAGTGTCGAGCTAAGTGGTGTCGACACATATACAAGTGTCGACATATATATTCTGTTGACTATACTTGTGTCGACACATAGTTGTCGAGACATTATAAGTAAGTGTCGACACTTTTTAACAGTGTCGACACAATTTAAGTATTTTGACACGCCCTTTCATATTCGATTCTAGAAAAGTATAAATAGGTTTTCGCCATTGTTTGTCGACACGCTCACCAAAGTTTCGAGACCAAACTTGTGTGTCGACATCTCTCTTCTCTAATTCAAATTTCTTCAAACCCTAATGGCGCCCAAGCTAGAAGAGAATGTTAATGAAGGATATGAACTCGTGCAACACGCATTTGATGACGCGGAACCCGAGATCAAAGGCGTGGTAACCCTAATTGCTGAAACTGGACTGGAATACCTTGTTTCAGAACCCATCAAGATCTGGAAGAAGGAGGTCCTAGAATTTCTGAGTGCAGCTTCAGTTGATGATACTGGACTCAAGATTAAATCCAGAGTTCATGGAACCAAGGTTAAGGTCTCCCCTAAAAGTCTAAGAAAGGTACTTCAACTACCAAGAACTAAGGAAGAAGAAGATGTTTCTGCTTCTAAGACTAGAGAAGCATTGACATGGTGTGGTTTGGACTCAAACCTGAAGATAGGATCTGTGTTCAATAGAAAGGGAATGAATATGCAAGGCAAGTTTCTATCTGAGATTGTGGGCAAGGTCATACTGAGCAAGCCTGGTGGGCATGACAGAATTTCAGCTCACATGTTCAGTCTAATGACAAGGATAATCTTCCAACTTGATACTGATTGGTCTGCAGTTATGTTTGAAAAGATAAAAGAGAGTATGAAGAAGCCCAATCTGGGAAGAATACTAAGTTTATACCTTACTGGAAGTATTCCAGAGGTAATGAACCAAGCTTCTGGTTCAAAAATAAACCACATGAGGAGAATGGATTTGAGAATCTTCTCTAGGTGGGATAGAGTACTGACCGAAGAACTGCCATCTCCAGTAAAGGACACACCACAGAAGAAGAAGAAAAAGACAGCCATTGTGGCTCAAGAATCCTCTAGCAGCTCTGAAGAGCAAGTAGTGTTTACACCTGATGATGAAGAAACTGGAAATGCTGGTCAGTCTCCAGCAAGACAAAAAGAAGCACAGAGGCAGGGGGAGCTACCACCAACAAGCCCAATTCACCTGGATTCAATCCAGGGGGAGCCTCTACTTGTGGAAGAGTCAACTCCACTAGATAGTGAAAGGGCTACTCAAACCATCCTGGAGGTAATCACTGAAATTAGTCAATTAGATTTCTCTTTTGAGGATGAAGTTTTGAATGATTTGTTACCTGGTATTCATCAGCAAACACAGATACAACCTCAACCTCAAGATGTTGTCATGGAGGACACATCTGTGGCTGATAAAGTGGTTGATGAGATAAGAGATTCTCCAGCTCACTCTCAACAGGAATTCACATTAGAAGAGCTATTCCCTGATCTTCTACAGACTAACCTTGAGAAAGAAATAGCTGCTATTGAGGGGGAGAAGGAACATATTGAGGGGGAGCATGTGGAGACTGTAGAGGAAACTGCAAGGAAGGAGACTGAGAAGCCAAAGAATGTTGAAGAACCACAAAGGACTGAGAAGGATTCACATCCTAGTCCTAAAGACAAAGTGGATATAGCTAGTACTTCTGCATCATAAGATGAAGAGGCTGTTAGGGCCAAGAAGAGGAAGCTCCAAGTCTTCAAAAGAAGGAGCCAGAACTATAAGAAATCCCTACAGACAGTTGCTCCACAGCCTGCCCCATCTACTGACTATAGTTCATTGATGGTGGCTTTACAAATCAAGCTAGATGAGCAAAGGCAAGCTATAGAAAAATATGTGGATGAAGGGAATAAATCCCTACAATTTGATCTTGCACAAGACATCAAATCTATCAGATTTGAAGTAAATCTTAACAAGAAGGAAATGACTGACTGCTTCCATAAAGGAGGAAATGCAGTCGTCTATCTGGCCACACATCAAGAGAAAATAAAGACAAAACTTGATGAGCTGGAAGTGAAGCAAGGCTATGTTCTGGAAAACCAGATAAGTATGAATGATAATTTGACAGCTTCAAATAATGCTATTATAACTGAAATGAAGAATATAGCTACTGGTCAGACTGCAGTAAGTGCTACTGCCAAGGCTGAATTTGACAAACATTTGCAAGCGAGCCTAACTACTGTTAAAACTGCTATTGAAGACTCTCAGAAGGCTATAACTAAAAAGCTCCAAAGGTTGAAACCTTTTTATAAGGATGGAGCAAACTATCTGAATGCACAGATAAGGTTCCAGAAAGATGATCTGATGGATCACATTGAGATAGAAGTCATAAAGGGGGAGAGGGTATTAGTCAAGGGAGGCTCTGATCATGCCAAATGGATTTCAAATTCCATCAGAGCCACCCTTGGATATCCACCCTTATGTGATGATGACAATGTTGTAGAGTCTGGAATCAATCCTGCATATCTTGGAGGAGAGCAAGCTTAAGTAGCTCAGGTGATATATCCTCCACCAGACTTTGACATGATACATCAAGAGATACAGTCAATGTATAGCCCTCCTGAGGGAAATCAGAATGTCATCATAGAGAAAGTTGTTCAGCCTGTGCCAGAGGAAATACTGAAAGAGCAAGAGGCCTTATTAAAAGAACAAGAGGCTCAATTATCTAAGAAAAGATTCAGAGAGTAAGCTGAACTTAGGCCTGATTTTGAACAATGGAGCCCCACGTCCAGGAATATCATTTTGACTGCATGGAAAGCTGCTAAGGACAATGTCCCGGATAGAGGCAAATGGTACTCTGAACAAGAGTGGAGGAAACATGAGAATGGGCAAGAGGCTATTGTTCAATATAGAAGAAAGGCTAAGATGGGAAAGCTACCTCCTACTGCACAGGAGCCTAGCAAGTACTTCCCAATGCCTTATCATTATTTTGAAAGGCAGAAGATCAAGGCTGAAGAGCAGAAAAAGATAGATCTTAAAGGGAAGAAGCCTGTTGATGACAAAGATGCTCAAGTTCAAGTAAAGATTCAATCTGGAAAGGGCATAGTTATCAAGGAGCCTGAGCTGCCTTAGGATAGAAATTTTTCTTAAGTTTACTATGCGTAATCAGTTGCATTCAACTTTCTGTAAACTTTGAATAATGAAAATGTTGAAGTTGTTAGAACAATGTGATATTGTTAAATCTATTACATTACTGTTCTGAGATATTTGTGTATACATATTTTGTTTATACATGTTTATGTACTTACCCTGTCATTTAATATTGTTTTACATCATACTGTGAATTTGTTATGTATGGTGTATATCATTGACTAAGGGTTATGACTTCTCCAAATAGGGGGAGATTGTTGGGTACATTGGAATATATGTACCTGATTTAAAGAAGCCTCACCCAACTCAATGATATACATCAAGGTGTATTTGATGTGTTTTGAGTTTATTTGTGCAGGTTAAGTAATTGCAAGGAAAGAAAAAAGCTTCCAAGTCCATGTGTCGACACCTAGAAGAAAAGTGTCGACACTTAAGGAGACTTATGTCGACACCCAGAGAAGCTGTGTCGACACTTGGAGTAATTGTGTCGACAACAGGGATGCAGAGTCGACACCAGAAGATAAGTGTCGACACATACAGGCAGTGTCGACACACAATGAAGAAATGTCTAAAGAATCAGTGTCGACACTTAGAAGCAGTGTCGACACCCAGAGGAACTTTGTCGACATCAAAAGTGTCGACACTAGGAGGCTGTGTCGACACTCAGCAAAACATCAACAAAGTTCAAGTACAACTGTCGACACTAGGAGGCTGTGTCGACACTCAGCAAAACTTCAACAAAGTTTAAGTACAAGTGTCGACACAAAGGAGATGTGTCGACACTCAGCAAAAGTCTTAACACATGAAGAATGTGTCGACACAAAGGAGATGTGTCGCCACTCAGCAAAAGTATCAACACATGAAGAATGTGTCGACACTAGGAGCTGTGTCGACACTCAGCAAAGTTTCAAGACATGAAGCATTTGTCGACACAAAGGGGATGTGTCGACACTCAACAAAGTTCAACACAAGAAGTCTTGTGTCGACACTCAGCAGAAATCAGATAAAGTATTAAAGAAGTACCTATGTCGACACCTTCAATCAGTGTCGACACATTCAACAGAAAGCTTGTGTCGACTCACAGAATCAGTGTCGACACATTCAGAAGAAGTTATGTCGAGATACAAATACAACAACATAAGGAGTTGTGTCGACACTATGAAGGCTAGTGTCGACACTTAGTCTACTTGTGTCGACACTTAGTCTATCAGTGTCGACACTTAAAGACTGACTGTCTCGACACTTTCAGACAGTTACAGAAAATTCAAGAAGCGACTGGATGACTTGACAGCTGTCATTCCAGCCGGTCTACTGCAACTGTCAGAGCTGTCAGAAAGTTGTTAGAAACCGGAACAGTCGGTTACCTTGGAGAAAGTCTATATAAAGACCCTTCTCCTTCGACAGAATGAATGAATTGAAGATTGAGTATTGGATTCATTGAAGATCTAACAACACTAAAAGAAGAAGACCTTCAAGTGAAGATCTAAGAAGTTGGAGAGAGAGAGATCCTTCTAAGAAGACAGCTGTTGAACCAAGCTGTGAAGAAAGTTTCAGATTGAGATCTGATTCTTAAGTCAACAGTGATTGAAGATCATCTGCATAGAGTTTCAACCCTACTGTGTTCTAATTCAAGAAGCTTTGAAGAAATCCAAGGGAGGTTGATCTCAGCAAAGTTCTTCCAAGAACTCATCAAGAAACCAGTCAACTCTTCTCTCTCATTCTGAGTTGTGGGTATATTCTTTGTAATTTTAATTTCTTGTAGGATCCTAAGGGATCTGAGTTGTAAGCCTGAAATTATAAAGGCTGAGTGGTAGGGCATGTGTGCCTGAGTATAGGAGATTCATTTTTTTGAGTGTATGCCTTATTGAGGGCTGAGTGTAGGCCTTGTTAAAGGCTGAGTGTAGGTCTTTGTGAAGACTGACTGGTAGGGTTGTGTGCCTGAGTTGTAGGAGTGGGATCACTCTGAGTTGTAGGAACCTGTTTGGGGTTCTGAGCTGTAAGATCTGAGGATCTGAGTAGTAGTGGAGAAGTTTGGATGAATCTAGTACACTACTAGATAGGCGAAGGGGGAAAGTGGATGTACCCAGACCTTGGGGAACCACTATAAAAACTGTGTGTACTCTGTGTGTGACTGATTCTGTGTTTGTTGTTTAAAGTTCTGTGAATTCTATGATTAATTCTGCCTAAAAGTTTAAAAAGATTAAGGTCAGCTATTCACCCCCCCCCCCACTCTAGGTGATTAGGTACAATTTCTTTCAGAAGTCACTCGGTGTCATCCTTAAGCCTCGAGCAGATCCCGCTGTCAAGCTCTCACCTACCTGGCAGGGCTGGAAGTCACTCGATGGCGGTAGTAGCGGATCCCGAGCAGATCCCGCTGTTAGGCTCTCACCTAGCTGGCAGGGCTGGAAGTCAGTCAGTGTCATCCTTGGGCCTCGAGCAGATCCCACTACCAGGCTCTCACCTAGTTGGAAGGGTTGGAAGTCACTCGATGGCGGTAGTAGTGGACCCCGGGTAGACTTGCTGTCAGGCTCTCTTTAGCTAGCAGGGTCGTAGGCACACCTAGGGGGAAAGGATTGGTTCTTGGAGAGTTTTGCAGGACCCCGAGTGATGCTCGGCCCCGGGTAGACCCGCTGCCTAGCTCCTACTAGCTGGCAGGTCCGTAGGCTCGCTTGGGGGGTAAGGGACCCCGAGTGCTACTCTGCCCCGGGTAGGCTCGCTATCAGGCTCTCATTAGCTGGCAGGGTTGTAGGCACACCTGGGGGGAAATGGTTGATTTATGGAGACTTTTTGCAAGACCCCGAGTGATGCTCGGCCCCGGGTAGACCCGTTGCCTGGCTCTTACTAGCTGGTAGGTCCGTAGGCTCGCCTGGGGGGTAAGGGACCCCGAGTGCTGCTCGGCCCCGGGTAGAATCGTTGTCAGGCTCTCATTAGCTAGCAGGGTTGTAGGCACACCTGGGGGGAAAGGATTAGCTCAGCGTGTACAAGAGGATACAAAATATATGGCTTTGTTGTTTCACAATATCTTGAGAAATTGTATACTGATTGTAAGAAATGGTATAAGGGCAATTCAACAGCAGTGAGCCACAAGGTATCGAGTGGCTCAGAAAGATCAAAAAGGGCATGGGGAGATTGATGTTCCAAGTGCAAATTTCAGTTTCTCTCAAAAGAAATTTTTGGGTCGGCCCCGACTCGCCGGATACGTAGGGTTGGATGATTCTTTCCGAGCTTGTACCAACCTCCAAAAGAGCGGGGATTGTGTACAACCCCGTAGCCGGGCGAGTGGGACCCTCCCCAAATATCATCCTAGGGGCGTGTTATGGGCGACGAGTTGGTGCGACCCCATTCGAAAACGTGCGGGTCCTCGTGCGTGCGTGCGGAGGTTTTATGCGCTTAGGTTTAGAATTTATATATATATATATATATTATATTATATTATAATATATATAATATATTACATTTATATTATATATGTTTTATAAGATAAGGAAAAAAAGGGCAGAGGGGATTAGAAGAGGAGAGGCGGGGTACAGTAAGAAGAAGGAGAAAAAAGGATAAAAGCAAGGGAGGTCGGTACAGGACAAGGGGGAGAAAAAAGAAAAATCGAAGCAGGGGAAAGGGGATTCACTCCTCCCGATTCCTTCTACTTGACTGCAGAAATATGGAAAACCCCAGGTTTTTCTCTCGGGACATCCGTTCTTCCTCCCAACAACTGCAGTAAAAGTCATGGCTGATGGCTTTTTCCGACGCCACTTGCTCGTGGCAAGCACAGCTCCGGCAAAGCTTCTCCAAATCTCCCTCTCTATCTTCTTATTTCTCCCAGATTTGCTTTGTCTCTCTAAACCTCATAGCCGACCACCACCATATTCCAGATCTGACTGAGTCATATCCTTGGCTCCGACAAGCTTCTACCAGCAGGATCCGGTGTGTTTCCGGACAACTCCATATCCGACCGCCCCTCTCCATATCTCCCGGCCGCCTGGAGCAACTCGGCACCCCTCTCTTTCTCCCAGCCTGGAGCAGCACACCCCGGCCCCTCCCTTTCTCTCGGCCTGGAGCAGGGCTCGGCTTGGAGTGGGGTTCGGCCTGGAGCTAAGCCCTAGCTTTTCACCACCGGCAGCAAGCTCGGCCTGGAGCAAGGCTCAGCCTGGAGCAAGGCTCTGCCTGGAGCAAGGCTCGGCCTGGAGTAAGGCTCGGCCTGGAGCAAGGCTCGGCCTGGAGCAAGGCCCGGCCTGGAGCAAGGCTCGGCCTAGAGTGGAGATCGACCACCGACGCGGCCGCATGCAGTAGTATCGACCCGAAGCTCCTCTCCCAGCCCCGCCGCCAAGCACGCGACAAGGGTAATGATGTTCCTACTTGGGCAGGTGAAGCCCTCAGTTTACATTTTTGCATGGAAGCCCCTCTCCACCAACGGGTGGGGGGAAGGGAGCTTTCCGACGGGTTGACGTGTACGTCCCCGCAGTTAATTCCATTAGTACCCGGAAGCATGAGTACGAGTTTAGGCATGCTGTGTGAAGCCCATCCGGACGTGTGAGCCGGATTGGTGATGTTCTGGGGTTCCCGGAGAAGACTCCGAGGAAGTTGTTTATTAGCCGCTTGCAGGGAATGCGCACCATAGCCCCAAAAAAGGGGTGTGCGCAATATGTTTGGCCCGCTTATGTTAGCCGACCGATGCCTAGTTGGCCGCCGCTCGTCGAGATGTTGGCGTACAGGTGTTGCAGTACCAGGCGGGGAGTAGCGAGCTTAAGCCCAAGCTTGTGTCGGCCCTCGAAGGCCTTTTTTGTTCATTTTGTCGGCCTGCGTGCTGAGTATGGAATTCATATTCCTGTAATATTTTTTAATATCTATGATGCTCTGTGAATATGTAGTTTACTCCTCCTGTCTGAGGCGAGCGATGTGTTCGTGAACCGCTCCCCCCGAGGGGGCCTCGAGGTATAGATGTCGGGAAGCCCCTGATGGCTTGTTGTTATCCTTTCAGAATAGCAGTGTTTCGTTGTTAGTGGCCCAATTGGGGCTGTGTAGAATAGGGCTGCTGGGCGGTTTTGTGCCAATAGTAAGGCGGGTGAGGAGCATTTTACATAGACCCGAGGTGGCACCTCTAGTTAGGGAGTGGATCTTGAGATCCTCCTCATATGTTCCGGTCGGCCAAGAGAGCCCTCCGAAGGTGCCTTAGCTCAGCCCTTGGCTTGGGAGGGGAAGAGTTTGTTAGTCTTCCGGATATGCGGCGGGTCCTCCATGCTGACACCTTGGGTCCGTCCCTTGTGTTCCTAGTCTTGTGCCTAGATCGTTCGCTTGATGGTAGTAGGTGCGCGGTCACCCCTTCCCCAAGGGTCGAACTCCACAGGAGACCGATTTTGGGTTTCAACACTACAGACCACTGCAAAATAATTATAAATACAAACCTAAAAGAAAATATTTCCTACGCAAAAGTAATGTTCGGAAGCCGTACTTAAACAAAGACAGGCATGTTAGAAAATATGATCGACGAAGAAATTATAGAAAACTTTAACATGTTATACTTGTGGCTCTACTGAGCATTCAGGTAGAGAATGTAATAAAAGGCATCATATCCATAACAAACAAGCTGCCTTGATAGCCTGTACCAATGAGGATTTAATACACGTTGACGAAACAATTAGTGACACGGAAAGTGTTTACAACATCATTAGTATTAGAGATCTGAGCATGTAAATCGTATGATGCAATTGACAAAGTGGTTAAGTCCTATGATGCAATTGACATTACTTAGTTGTAAATCGCGTAGGGTGATACATACCGGAAGAGCTTGGTCATGAGTCCATGTATTGTTGTTAAGCTTATAGCTAATGTTATAAGTGGTGTTTAATTGTTGATCATAATGGAAGAGTTTGTCGTCCATTTGTTGGGCGTTAAAGCATTCTATGGTAGGGATGTGTTGGATATGAATTGGGGGTTCTAGTTTGATGTCAAGCAAAGTATTGCTACAGCCGGTATCGACCAGCCCTAAGACGTCCAAGATTCAATCTCGAATTTTGAATCGCAGTTGGATTTTTAAACTATAGATACGAGGACCATGTCTTAACACGGAGGGAAGTGGTTTAGCGGGTGTATGTTTACTGCTAAGGAGTTGGTATGGCTGGTCATATTGTTGGTGAATCGGGTCTTTGGAATTGGAACAATGTAAGAGGAATTTATTCTGAACTTTACGGGCTAAATACCCTCTCTAAGGGTCTGGATTCTTGTATGAGAGATCTGAGCATGTAATTTTCTAAGAAATTTTGTGGCTGCATGATAGGGATTAATACTACACTCAATGGCTTGGGTGAGATAGATTTGATTACGTGGATGGTCGTGAGCCAAAAAGGCTTCAATCATATGGAGATCAAATTTTAGTTTACGGATCTTGGACATTGCTATATATTTGTTCAAAAAGTGAAAATAAGTTTGTAATTTCTTTTTGGATGGTTGATACATGTATATGGAGATTGCTTATTGGTTTTCGATGTCCAATATTCTTAGTTCATTAATTTTCGTTCTAACAGGTTTTTATAAGGAGAGTTGGGCGATATGTATTGTAGGGTATTTTTCTTCAAGGCAAAATTTACAAGTTTCTACTAAACATAAGGTGCATTTGTACTATAATGCTAGAGTGGGGTATCTAAAGCAATAAACACATGGTTTATCATTACTATCATGATTATGCTTCCAACTATGCTCACAGGACATCATATCTGTTTTAAATATTGATCGAGGAGATCTAGTTTGGATAAATTATTTGCGTAGGAATCACGACACTTCATATCGAATTCAACTAGTTCTCGTGGCAATTCTTTTGTATCGCTCTCAGAGCTAGGAAGATATCTATCATCTTGGTCATTAATACTAATGATGCAGTAAACACTTTTCGTGTCACTAATTATTTCGTCAACGTGTATTAAATCCTCATTTGTATAGGCTATCAAGGCAGCTTGCTTGTTATCGATATTATGTCTTTTATTACATTCTCTAGCTAAATGCTCAGTAGAGCCACAAGTAAAACATGCTAAAGTTTACTATATTTCTTCGTCGATCATATTTTCTAACATGTCTGTCTTTGTTTAAGTACGGCTTCCGAGCATTACTTTTGCGTAGGAAATATTTTCTTTTAGGTTTGGATTTATAATTAATTTGCGGCGGTCTGTAGTTATTTTTTTCATTCTTGTCATATCTTTGGGGTGTATATATGTTTTGGCCAAAACTATACTCGCATTTGAGTTGTCTATTAATTTGGAGATTAGTGCATTTTTCTACAAGACAATCAAGAATAAATTTTATTTTTGTACTAATGTTCTCTACTTGGGGAAAATTTACTTGTCGTTCTTTATATTTCTTATATATAACGGTTCCTAATGGATCTGGTAATTTGAGGAATAGTTTTTCTCCTATAGTTTGGTCATTAAAACATCCTGCAATACTACTATAATACATATAGTCTTAGAGGAATGGTTTGATGTAATGTCATTTCCTGATTTGGAGTTGTTCTAATCTCCTGATAGCCTCTATCTGTGTTGTTGGGGTAATATTTTGTTGATATCCTAATAACAAGTATGTGATCTTATTTGTGAATTTTTATGGATAGGAAATATCACGGCTAAAGTCTTGGGGATATTCTTTCTTATAGGATTCCCAGATTGCTCTTGCGGTTCTCCCAAAATATTTTCAAGATAATTATACATCTCTTCAGGCGATTTGATGATTTCTAATTCATCATATTTTCTAACTACCATTTGACTCCATATTTCCAATACTGTTGGTAATTTTTGGGGGTCATGCGTCGTAATATTTAATAATCTGCCATCATCTATTAATAATTTTTTATCTATGGTTTCTAATGACATTCTCTTTCCTTTAGGTTTATTTGTATCTCTTTCGCCTTGATAGTCATTGTATGTGGGTCTAAGTGGTTGCCCTATTCTATTCTCAATCTATGTATTAAATGTATATGTATTACTTGCTTGGGATGTAGATTCTCTTGCTTGGGATGTAGATTCTCCATTGACCAGTTATATATGTTGCTCATATTCTGTTGTAGCATATAACTCTGGTTCTTCTTGGAGCAGTAGGTCTCTATACATTACTAAATGTCCTGATTCATTGAATTCAAGGCTATCATATTCGTACATTAGGCCTTCAGCTTCCATTCTATTTTCTAACCTAATCTGGTCGTCGTAAGTACCCTTGTAGTTATATCAAACTATGTGAACGTCTTCGATTCTGTTCATTTCGCAGAGATTCTACGTCGGAGTCTATCTCGTCTTGTTTAGGGATTAGTTTATGCACATTTCCTTAAAATATTAGAGTATAAGTTTTTTCTAAATTTTTGTATAACAGACTATTATCAGGGATACTAACTGTACTGCTTATTAAATTATCGCTGATATTCCAAGCTAGTCCTTCCAGTATGGCTGGGTCAATGTCCATGCGCTGGATCATTTTGACATCAGTACTGCTTATGGCATCTATAATATGCTCAATATTAAGCTTGTATTTTGTGGTACTGTTGTTGGTTAATTTTCCTAATAATCCGATATTTATTAACAGGTTACTGTGTCCGGTGAAATCTTCGTATCCTTTTGTTTGGATTCCTAATTCTATTTTATCTATGTCTTTTATGCTAACCATGAAGTCGGGACTACAGTAAAATATTCCTTTGTTTCCTGTCACGTCCACTTCCATGGCGGCGATCATTGCTTTACGGGTGTCCGACTGCCATCTCTTATCTAAGAGAGTAATTAACACCGTTGTTCCTAATCTTTTCCTTACTAGTCCCTTTAATCCTATGACTATTAAGCCAAGATGAACTAATTTTTTGTCCGTCTGTTTTATCTAGCTTATCGTATTTGAGCTGACTAACTTTATATTATTGGGAGAGTTTGTAACGAGCAATTCTTCTTCTCTATTAGTCCTTAATAATTGAGTGTTAAAATTATATCTGCCTACATGGTATAACGTTTTTGGGTTGAGGAGGTTGATTTTATGGTTATTATATAACACTAAATCGTGTTCAACATCTAACACTTCTTCTAGAACTGTTTCTTTTTTCGGTTTTTGTTTTAGTAATTGTCCTAAAAAGAGGGTGTGCCGACTTGACTATTTTCTGATGTTATTGTACGAGTGGTTGCTGCTATTGCTTGAGAACTCATCTCTTTATGACGCCAAATTTGTATGGCTCGCGCAGTTTTGTATATTTTTCGTTTCCTATTTTTAAGTCCTTTAAGTGTCCTATTAGACCCTCGATTTGAGGATCTTCTTTATAACCGTTGGTTTTTTGGATCATACTTTCTATTTATTATGTAGCTGGATTAATAAGTGGATTATACTTTCGATTTTATTTCATGAAATATACTTCCGATTTTATTATATTGTGATTGTAAAGCTTTATGATGCATATCTATTATCTGCAGAATTGTGTTCGGGATTAAGGGAATTTCTTTTTCATGTATTAGTATTTTTAGTTTTTCGTACACATGAGTAAGTCGTAAATTTACGGGACGTCTTTGATTCTGTTCATTTCACACAGATTCTACATCGAAGTCTATCTCGTCTTGTTCAGGGATTGGTTTATGCACATATCCTTGAAATCTTAGATTATAAGTGTTGTCTAAATTTTTGTATAACAGACTATTATTTGGGATACTAACTGTACTGTTTATTAAATTATCGCTGATATTCCAGGATAGTCCTTCCAGTATGGCTGGGTCAAAGTCCATGGGCTGGATCATTTTGGCAGTAGTATTGCTTATGGCATCTATAATACGCTTAATATTAAGCTTGTATTTTGTGGTACTGTTGTTGGTTAATTTTCCTAATAATCTGATATTTATTAACAGGTTACCGTGTCCGGTGAAATCTTTGTATCCTTTTGTTTGGATTCCTAATTCTATTTTATCTATGTCTTTTATCATAACCATGAAGTCGGGACTACAGTAAAATATTCCTTTGTTTTCTGTCATGTCCACTTCCATGGCGGAGATCATTGCTTTACGGGCATCTGACTGTCATCTCTTATCTAAGAGAGTAGTTAACACCTTTGTTCCTAATCTTTTCCTTGCTAGTCCCTTTAATCTGATGACTATTAATCCAAGATGGACTAACTTTTTGTCTGTATGTTTTATCTGGCTTACCGTATTTGAGCTGACTAACTTTATATTATTGGGAGAGTTTGTAACGAGTAGTTATTCTTCTCTATTAATCCTTAATAATTGAGTGTTAAAATTAAATCTGCCTACGTGGTATAATGTTTTTGGGTTGAGTAGATTGATTTGATGGTTATTATATAACTCTTAATCTTGTTCAACATCTAATACTTCTTCTAGAACTGTTTATTTTTTCGGTTTTTGTTTTAGTAATTGTCCTAAAAAGGAGGGTGTGCCGACTTGACTATTTTCTGATGTTACTGTACGAGTGGTTGTTCCTATTGCTTGAGAACTCATCTCTTTATGATGCCAAATTTGTATGGTTCGCGCTGTTTTGTATATTTTTCGTTTCCTATTTTTAAGTCCTTTAAGTGTCCTATTAGACCCTCGATTTGAGAGTCTTCTTTATAACAGTTGGGTTTTTCGATCATACTTTCTATTTTATTATCTAGCTGGATTAATAAGTGAATTATAATATTATTTTGTCTGATTAGAATTTTATCACTCTCACCCTATGCATCGTGGTTACTAAATCCTATGTTGTTTTTAAATATATATTTGTATACCTAATGCCTTCTTTATATTCTGTTGATTCCATTATGCTCGTTTTATTTCATGAAGTATACTTTCGATTTTATTGTATTGTGCTTGTAAAGCTTTATGATGTGTCTCTATTGACTACCGAATTGTGTTCGGGATTAAGGGAATTTCTTTTTCATGTATTATTATTTTTAGTTTTTTGTACACATGAGTAAGTTGGTTTTCTATATACTGCTGGTTGGTGGTTATTTCTTTTAACAATTTATTTTTATGATTTAAAGATTTGATGTTAATTTGGTACAGATTCATATATTTGGTGGTCATAAGTTCTAATATTTTACTGAGGCTTTTGAGTAAATCTATTAGAGTATTTAATTGGCTATTTCCTCCATATAATGAGTGTGTGTGCGAAGAGTGACAGTAGCACTCGTGCTTAAAATCATTATTTACTAGGACTATGTGGTTATTTTTATGAAATATTTCTAGATCTAAGTAGACGAATTTTTGGCAATTGTTAATCCTCCCTCTGATACCAATTTTAGAGACGGTGATCGTACATAAACAACGTTCATATCCGTAAATTTACGACCTTCTTTTATAATTACCTCTCTTATTCTACTACAGCTAATAACCTGACTGGTTACTAGGTAGGAGCTTTAGATCTTAATTTCTTTTCTTTCTAACATTATTGAGACTACTATCTTAACCTCCTTTATTTTTAACATGCTTTTATAAATTAAGTTATTGATTTTATAAAAATGATTTTGCTATTTTGGTGAAATACTTTTTTAATAAATCCTCTCCTCTCCGAGTCTACTTCGAACATTGTACAACCTCGGGCTCGCAAGAAGCCCTCCAGGAGAAAATAAGTCGAGGAAGGCGAATGGGACCAGGGGGCCCACTCGCAAGAGGCGAGATGATTGTCTTTTCAGTGAGCAAGGTGCCCCATTTGGAGGCGAGAAGACCTCCATCGGCAAGAGGGCCTCCAGAGGCGAGAGGGCCTCCAGCGGCGAGAAGAGCTCATAGCGAAGGGCGCCGGCGAGACGGGCAGTGGGGTCCATCTCGCCGACAGGTGCTTCTCCACTTGCCAGGGCGAGAAGAGACCATTTTCATATTTCCATGTCAACATGGGTTTTTACTCTTCTACCCCGGGTATTTTTACCCTCTTACCCTTAGTGGCCTGCGTATAGCTCCTCAGAACAGCGGAGTTTGGCTGTTGGCAGACCCAGCTAGGGGTACCGTGGTAATTTCAGACCGGTGTCATTTTTTTATTGGCAGTTCAGTTTTCGAAATCTATAAATAAGCCCATAGGGGTTCTTTAGAGGGAGATTTTTGGGACTCCCGGAGAATTACTGGCATTGTCTTCTGTGCCTTCTGAGGAACTCCAAGCACAGCTTTTGGCTTTGGAGGGGAAGCTCTTAGTGACCTTCTGGGTAAGCGGTGGGACCTCCCTGCTGCGGCTTCGGGCCAGTTTTCTAGTCCTTCACGACCAGTCGGAGGTCGGAGCTTGGGCCAAGTAGGTGTCGGCTACGCCCCTATTTTGCGAACATTTGTCGGAGTCAAATTTTGGCTTCAACAGTTCTGGTGCGGTGAGCGTGGAAGGTAGTCGGTGCAAGAAAAGTTTGAGGTTTGGTCTTATGGTAGGAGGTGAAGGTGAAGGATCTGGTTCCAGAGGTTCCCCCTCCCAGGTAGAAGAGGTGACAAGGAAGATGTTGGAGGACTTCAGGCGAGAGGTCATGCAGACCATAAGCTTGGCCTTCTCGGCAAGGAGCGAGTGGGCGACGCCTCAGGTCCCGATCGAGGTGGTCCCGCTGTTAGGCGAGAACGCCCCTGGTCAGCGCCCGGGGAAGGAGGTCCCGGCGGACGCTGGCGAGAGGGATGTGGCGGCGCGAGAACTCTTCCCAGGCCAGCGTCCCGGGAAGGAGATCCCGGCAGAAGACGGCGAGAAGGAGGCAGCTGTGCGAGAGCTCTTCCTGGGCACGGTCTCGCGGATCAGGCCAGCCAGCCGAGGCCGCGAGACGTTCCCTCTCGGCAAGCAGCCGGCGAGAACCCATTCAGTGAACTCGTCATCTCGGCTCCGGTGCCGGAGGGGTTCCGGGAGCCCGACATGTCCTACTACTTGGGGAAGGATGATCCAGTACAGCATGTGCAGTGGTTTGAAGATGTGGTTTCGATAAGGCAGATGGCGGATGCGTTTAAGTGTCGGCTGTTTGCCATCACCTTGAAGGAGAAGGCGCGAGACAGGTTCCACCAGTTACCGGCAAGGTCAATCTATTGTTTCGAGGATCTGCGGAGGGGTTTCTTGTTGAGGTTTTCAACATCGAAGAAGCGTAAGAAGGAGGCGGAGTGCTTGTTCTCGGTAAGGCAGAGGCAGGATGAGACATTGGGACACTACGTGGATCGGTTTCAGGAGGAGATCCTCCTGGTCCAGGAGGTCCCTGTATATACGCTGATGCTTGCATTCACCCTGGGACTGAGGCCAGGCTTCTTTAGTATGGAGTTAAAAAGGGTCCCCCCCCCTCTCTTTTGAGGAGCTCATGGAGAGGGCGGTGAAGGAGACAGATTTTGAGAGGGCCAATCCAGCGTTTGCAAGAAAGTTAGCCAGGTTGGCAGAAGACGATGTAAAGGAACCAGGAGTAGGAAAGCAGAGGGAGCAGAGAGAAGAGAGAAGAAGAGAGGGACCCCGAGGTCAGGGGCAGCAAGGACAGCATCATCGGGGTGCCCGAGATCCGCACAACCGAATTAGTTGGAGGCCTCAGGAGGGCCGCCCCCAGGAGTTAGGAGGAGGCTTCCAGGGAAGGGATAACTTCCGTGAGCCAAGGAGGTTTGATCAACCCGAATGGGGATAGGGGGTGAGGGATCGTTTTCAGCATCAGCAAGAGGCAATGGGGATCGGTCGAGGAAGAGGAGCTCGAGGAGGAGGAAGAAGAGGAAGAGGAGAAGGAAGAAGGGGTGGGGTGGCGTTGCCTTTCTGTGACTTCCATCAGGAGGAAGGCCATGAAACGGCCACCTGCCCAGAGTTCTTGGAGATAAGAGTGGCCAGAGGATTGAGGAGGCAGGATCCGCCAGTAAGGATCGTGGAAGTGCAGCAAGGGGAGACAGAGGATAGGTGCGAGGACTGGGTGGATGTAGGAACCCGGGGAGGAATTGGGGCAATCCACGGAGTGATTGGGATCGAGGCCACCCGAAAGGGGAGCCTCCAGACCATGTTCCGAAAGGGGGTAGCCTCGACCTCCCAAACCCCGCCCCGCAAGAAAAAATTACCCTCTCTTCAGAGGACATGCCGGAGTATGAAGACCCGTTTTGCGATGCCTTGGTAATCCAGACGGCGGTGGAAAACTTTACGGTCTCCAAGATCCTGGTAGATAATGGGAGCTATGTAAACGTGATCTTCAAGAGGGCCTTCGAGGAGAAGCAGGTGGAAGCCAAAAGGATCTTGGCCTCGGATGGACCGTTGTCCGGGTTCTCCGGAGAGAGGAAAGAAGAGGAAGGGGGAGTGGGGCTACACGTGAGGTTGGGGGGCGTGTCACGGAACTGTAGGTTCGTGATTGTAGATGCCCCGAGCAGCTACAGCATCATCTTTGGACGTCCCCTCATCAGTGCCTTTCGTTGCGTCCCCTCCTCTTTTCATCAATGTCTCAAGTTCAACAACGGAGGGGTGCAGGTCAGGGTCAGGGGGGATCCTAAGGTGGCAAGACAGTGCTACGTCACAGCGGTCAACACCATATATTGGATGGCAGAAGCAGAGAAGTTGGATAAAGAGATGGCAGTGCGTGAAGAAGCTGTCTGGGAAGAGGAGGTGAGCCCAGAGGAAACGAGAGAAGGAACCGAAGAGGAAGTCGGGGGAGAGGAGACTAAGAAGCAACAAGGAGGAGGTGTGCAGGAGGCCCAGGGGGGTGTAGAGGTCGAGCAGCAGCAGGAGAGCCTGGAGGGGGCAATGGAGATTGAGGAGGAGCAGAGGGGAGGAGATGTGCAGGAGGTCCGGAGAAGCGGGGAGTTGGAGCCACAGGAAGGAAGGCAGGAGGAAGTGGAAGGAGAAAGGGCTGAGGAGGAAGCCCGGAGAGGCGTGGAAATTGAGCTGCAGCAGGGTAAGGCAATGGAAGTTGAGGGAGCAGGAGGGGAGGAAGAGCCGGGGCTGGAGGAAGAAGCAAGGTACGGCTGGGAGCAGTCGCGGCTGGAGGTGGCCGAGGAAGTGGTGGAGATGGAGGTCTACACCAGCCAAGGGCAGGTACAAAGGGTGCGGATCAGTGGTGGCTTGGGCCCTGAGGACCAGGAGCGGGTGCGGGCCTGCATTCAAAGCAACATCGACGTCTTCGCTTGGAGCGCGGCAGACATGTCGGGCATCTATGCGGACGTGGCCTGCCACCGCCTGAATCTGGACCCCCGGACACGCCCCATATGCCAGAAGATGAGGACCATCGCAACAAAGCTGGAGGAGCCAGTACGCGAGGAGGTCAAGAAGCTCCTGAAGGCGGGCTTCATCTCAAAGATCCAGTATCCAGGCTGGATCTCCAATGTGGTAATGGTGAAGAAGGGAGGTGGAAAATGGAGAATGTGTATTGACTTTTCTTTATTAAATAAATCATGCCCTAAGGATTGCTTCCACCTGCCTCGAATCGACGCGCTGGTTGATTCAGCCGTCGGCTTTTCTATTATGAGTTTTCTGGATGCTTTTTCAGGTTACCATCAGATTCGGATGCACCCTCCTGACGTCAAGGACATCTCCTTCATCACAAGGGAAGGGTGCTTTAGCTATAACATGATGCCCTTTGGGTTAAAAAACTCAGGGGCTACCTACCAACGGATGATGGATCGAGTTTTCCAGGTCCAGAGGGGTCGGAACCTAGAGGTCTACGTTGATGATCTCATGGTGAAGATCAAGGGAGTGAACTCGCATCTCCAGGATCTGAAGGAGATGTTCGCCACCTTGAGGAAGTTCAAAATTAGGTTGAACCCCTTAAAATGTGTTTTCGGGGCAAGTCGTGGAAAGTTCCTTGGGCACCTTCTGACCCCGGCGGGGGTAGAACCTAATCCAGATAAAGTAAAAGCCATTCTAGAGCTAGAATCACCGCAAAACGCTAAGGAGGTGCAACGCTTGACAGGAAAGCTGGCCGGCCTTAGCAGATTCCTCTCCAGGTCAGGGGAGAAGTGCTCACCTTTCTTTAAAGTGCTACGAGGGAATCAGAGGTTTGAGTGGACCGCGGAGTGTGAAGAAGCTTTCCAAAAGCTGAAGGAGCAACTCTCCCTGGCTCCTCTGCTTCAAAGCCCAAAGGAGGTGGAGGATATGACCTTGTACATAGGAGTAGGAGCAGAGGTGGTAAGCTCCGTCCTAGTTAGAGAAGAAGGGAAAAAGCAGCTGCCCATTTATTATGTTAGCAGGATCCTAAAGAAGGCAGAGCTTCGTTACCCTATCCTAGAAAAGCTGGCATACGCCTTGATTGTTTCGGCCAGGAAGCTCCGGCCATATTTCCAAGCATATTCGATCAGAGTGGTGACGGACCATCCTCTCTGTAAGATTTTCGAAGGAGTGGAGCACTCGGGTAGGCTGGCCAAGTGGTCTATCGAGTTGAGTGAGTTCAACATTTCATTCGTACCAAGGCTCTCCATTAAGGAACAGGTAGTGGCCGACTTCTTGGCAGACTGCGTCGCAGAAGTCGGGGCCGGGGAGTCGCGGCCACAAGAAGCATGGAAGATGACGGTTGACGGGGCCTCGGGAAAACACTCCCTCGGAGCGGGGGTGGTACTGACAAGTCCTCAAGGGGTGACCATAGAACAAGCGGTCGCTTTGCATTTCCCCACAACCAACAACCAAGCATAATATGAGGCAGTGATAGCCGGCCTTCGCTTGGCAAAGGAGCTCGAGATTAAGGACGTTGAGGCTTCCACGGATTCATTGGTGGTGGCATCTCAGATTCGAGGAGAGTTCGAAGCTCGGGAGCCCACCCTTGTGAAGTATTTGTCCAAGGTGAGGGCAATCATCGGGGTGTTCCGGATGTTCTCCATTCAACACGTCCCCAGAGAAGAGAGTGCAGCTGCCGATCGATTGGCTAAGTTCGGACCTCGGGGAGGGGGTACCCTAACTGATTTATTCCATCCAGCGATCGAAGAGGGGGAGCTAATGGAGGTGGATCGGCGACCCTCGTGGGTGGATCCCTTCATTACCTTCTTCTTGACAAGAACCCTCCCTGAAGGGATCAAGGAGGCAAGAAACTTCCGGCATAAGGCAGCTCATTATCTCATGCATGAAGGAGGATTGCACCGGAGGATGCTTTCGGGTCTCCTAGCTCGATGCGTGACGGAGGAGGAGACCAGACATGTTTTGGAGGAGGTGCACTCCGGGGAATGTGGTAGTCATTTCGAAGGGAGGACGTTGGAAGCAAGGGTGGTCAGATAGGGGTACTTCTGGCCCACCCTGAGGAAGGACGCGGCAGAGTTTGCAAGGAAGTGCAGAAAATGCCAGCTCTACGCCCCCCTCCAGCTCTTGCCGGCTCAAAGGCTCCGAAGTATCACAGCACTATGGCCTTTCGCCATTTGGGGGATGGATTTAGTTGGGCATTTCCCTCCATTTAGTGGACAAAGAAGATTCCTCCTGGTTATGATAGATTACTTCTCCAAGTGGCTGGAGGTTAAGGCGCTAGCAAAGGTGACATCCCAAGTCATCAGGAACTTTGTCTGGGGGGAGATCATCTGCAGGCACGGGTTGCCTCAGGCCATTGTCACGGATAACGGTCCCCAGTTTTCTAGTGAAGAGTTCATCAGCTTTTGCACTAAACTGGGCATCGACCTCATGTTTGCCTCCGTCCATCACCCCAGGAGCAACGGTCAGGTATAGGCAGCAAACAAGATTATCGTAAACCTACTAAAAAAGAAGGTGGAGAATTTGAGAGGCATTTGGGTAGAACAGCTCCCCTCGGTCCTGTGGGCCTTGAGAACGACACCGAACACGGCCACCGGCGAGACTCCCTTCAAGATTTCCCATGGATGTGAGGTAGTCCTACCTGTGGAGTTCGAGGTCCGATCCCCACGAGTTGCGGCTGCAGGTGATGGGGACGGGGCATGGAGGACGGAAAATGAAGAAGACCTACGCCTCTCGCTAGACATGGCAGAGGAAATGCGAGACGTAGCAGCCATCAGACAAGAAGAGATCAAGCATCGAATGGCAAAGCACTTCGACAAGCATATCAGGATAAAGAAATTCGCGGAGGGAGATCTGGTGTTAAAAAAGGTTGATGCGGCAGGGAGGTCCGCCCCGGTGGGAAAGCTCAATCCAAATTGGGAGGGACCTTATATTGTAGAGAGAGTGTTAAAAGCAGGAGGCTACTACCTCCAGGATGTGGAGGGTAGGACCTTGAGCCACTCCTGGAGTGGGGATGACTTAAAACGCTTCTACCCATGAAAAGGGAGAGCGGTGGATATGTACTCAAAGCATGGTCAATATAATATACTTCTCGAATTAATTCTTATTTATTGTTTATTGTGAAGTCCTAATGACAGGAAGAGGGAACTTTATCGATACCCCGAGCTCGGCTCGGCCCCAGGTAGACCCGCTGCGCAAGCTCTCATCTAGCTGGCAGGTCCGAAGGCTCGCCTGTGGGGGACAGTTTTGGATTGAGGTATCTTCATCGGCACCCCGAGCTCGGCTCGGCCCCAGGTAGACCCGCTGCACAGGCTCTCATCTAGCTGGCAGGTCCGAAGGCTCGCCTATGGGGGATAGGTTTGGATTGAGGTATCTTCATTGGCACCCCGAGCTCGGCTCGGCCCCAGGTAGACCCACTACGCAGGCTCTCATCTAGCTGGCGGGTCCGAAGGCTCGCCTGTGGGGGATAGGTTTGGATTGAGGTATCTTCATCGGCACCCCGAGCTCGGCTCGGCGCTAGGTAGACCCGTTGCGCAGGCTCTCATCTAGCTGGCAGGTCCGAAGGCTCGCCTGTAGGGGATAGGTTTGGATTGAGGTATCTTCATCGGCACCCCGAGCTCTGCTCGGCCCCAGGTAGACCCGCTGTGCAGGCTCTCATCTAGCTGGCAGGTCCGAAGGCTCGCCTGTGGGGGCTAGGTTTGGATTGAGGTATCTTCATCAGCATCCCGAGCTTGGCTCGGCCCCAGGTAGACCCGCTGCGCAGGCTCTCATCTAGCTGGCAGGTCCAAAGGCTCGCCTGTGGGGGATAGGTTTGGATTGAGGTATCTTCATCGGCACCCCGAGCTCGGCTCGGCCCCAGGTAGACCCGCTGCGCAGGCTCTCATCTAGCTGGCAGGTCCGAAGGCTCGCCTGTGGGGGATAGGTTTGGATTGAGGTATCTTCATCAGCACCCCGAGCTCGGCTCGGCCCCAGGTAGACCCGCTACGCAGGCTCTCATCTAGCTGGCAGGTCCGAAGGCTCGCCTGTGGGGGATAGGTTTGGATTGAGGTATCTTCATCAGCACCCCGAGCTCGGCTCGGCCCCAGGTAGACCCGCTGCGCAGGCTCTCATCTAGCTGGCAGGTCCGAAGGCTCGCCTGTGGGGGCTAGGTTTGGATTGAGGTATCTTCATCGGCACCCCGAGCTCGGCTCGACCCCAGGTAGACCCGCTGCGCAGGCTCTCATCTAGCTGGCAGGTCCGAAGGCTCGCCTGTGGGGGATAGGTTTGGATTGAGGTTTCTTCATCGGCACCCAGAGCTCGGGTCGGCCCCAGGTAGACCCGCTGCACAGGCTCTCATCTAGCTGGAAGGTCTGAAGGCTCGCCTGTGGGGAATAGGTTTGGATTGAGGTATCTTCATCGGCACCCCGAGCTCGGCTCGGCCCCAGGTAGACCCGCTGCGCAGGCTCTCATCTAGCTGGCAGGTCCGAAGGCTCGCCTGTGGGGGATAGGTTTGGATTGAGGTATCTTCATCGGCACCCCGAGCTCGGCTAGGCCCCAGGTATACCCGCTGCGCAGGCTCTCATCTAGCTGGCAGGTCCGAAGGCTCGCCTGTGGGGGATAGGTTTGGATTGAGGTATATTCATCGGCACCCCGAGCTCAGCTCGGCCCCAGGTATACCCGCTGTGCAGGCTCTCATCTAACTGGCAGGTCCGAAGGCTCGCATGTGGGGGATAGGTTTGGATTGAGGTATCTTCATCGGCACCCCGAGCTCGGCTCGGCCCCAGGTAGACCCGCTGCGCAGGCTCTCATCTAGCTGGCAGGTCCGAAGGATCGCCTGTGGGGGATAGGTTTGGATTGAGGTATCTTCATCAGCATCAAGCTGACAGGGCAGTAAATTCACTTTGGCAGAATAGTGCGGAAAGTCTCCTTAAGCGACATTACACCTTAGTATCTCAGCTTAGTCCTAGGGAACAAAAAATAAACTAAGGCAAAAGGGTGTGGAATAAGGCTAGTGGCAGCACTCGCAGCGGACGGTTTTGAGGATTGTCTCGACATTCGCGAGAGGACACTCGCGAGATAAGGTATTGCGTCGTCTCGCGGCCGTAAGCGCATCGAGGAGTAGTCTCGCATAGAACAGAAAAAAGGCAGAATACAGAAAGGGCTATGCGGCGAGACGAAGGGGTAGCACCGTCCCGCAGGCCGGAACAAGCCAAGGATTAACTTCACAAAAAAAAGAATAAAAATAGAGACAGGACAAAAATGAGCACTCGCTCGTTACTTGGCAGGTACCACAAAAAATATATAGGGTTTAAAGTTTTACAACAATGAAAGGTGGAGAGAGTGATTCTAAATCTTGGAAGCGGCACGTCAGTCCTCCTCGCCAGATGAAGAATCATCGCTCTCCTCGCTATAAAGTTCAGGGACCAAGTCGCGAGCAGTCACAGTTTCGGAATCGTCTTTTACAACCCCCAAATCCTTCATCATTTGCAGCACCAGCTCTGCCGCCCGAACGCCAGCGTCTCGGCACTGCTCCTCGACTTCCTCATGAGAGTAATGTGGCGGAGGCGTCCGGAAGGGCTCGCGGCGAGACGACGACGCGACGTCATCCTGAAGACGCGCATTCTCAGTTGTCAATACCCGGACCTCCTCCTCCAAAGCCGCCACGCGCGAGCGCAATTGTCCCGCTGTCTCGGCATCCTGCGAAACGACCCAGCAGTTATCCAAGAATGATTGAAAAAGGAAAAGACCAAAGGAAAAAGTTTTAAGGCTTACCACGCCTCATTGGGCCTTCGCGAGGAGGGACTCGGCATCAGATAGCCTTTTCGCTAGCCCGGTGGACTTCTCCCGCTCCGCCTCCAGGTTCTCCTCGCTTTCTTTCCATTTTGATTTGATATAAATAAGCCGGCGAGAGGAGCGGTGCGAGAACTCCAAGGCCCGCATTTGATGGTGGGAAGTCTTTAGCACGAGATCCTTGGTAGACTCGCTTTCAGTTAAGACAGCATCAAGGCCGCCATAGAGGTCGTACCCCACGGCGAAGGCATGGCTGGTAGGGACCTCTTGCTCCAAAAATATTTTGCGTCTAGGTGAACTCTTGATACGTGTTAAAACTCCAAAAATATGGAGATGGAGATGGACACGCGGTTGGCGTCCCGCCCCCACAACAGAACTGGGTCACCGACGGCATCATGAACTACGGGACCCAGGTTATAATTCATATGGGAGGAGGGGGCGGGACGGCTAGAGGAATCGTCTTCGCGAGAGGAAGTGGCAACCGCCTGATCAGGAACAGCAGCTTGCGGGTTGGACGCCGTAGCAGGCAGGTTGGAGGCAGCGACCAGTTGATCAGGGAATACCGTCCCGCGAGTAGGCGAGACGGCCTGGTGGTTAGGCGAAAGGGACGGTGGAGATTCCCCTACAGAAGTAGGGCTCCCTTGGGGAGCTTTCTTTTCCTTAGAGATGACTACGGCCTTTTTCATCTTTTTCTTGGGAGGGTTGGAGCGGGAGGGGGCCGTGTCGCCTGTGGGCCTCTTCGGCGGGATGGGCGCCAAGGACTCTCTCGCCGCCTCTGCCGCTGCGTTGGCGATATCAAGACCCTTCGCTGGGTGGATGTTGCTCTTGTAAGGAGGGAGGGCTGGAACGATTCGCTCACCTAAAAGCAAGCAAGGGTTATTAAGCGGCGAGACGGCAAATAGCGAGACGCAAGAATGAAAGAACGACAATACCTTCACCAGGGAGCACTGGGGGAAGCGAGTCGAGACCTCGCCGCAAGAAATTGACCTCGAAGTTCTTGCCGACTAGGTATTCGCACAATAGCTTCTCTGGGCCACTGACTTGTGGGGTGGCGTAGAAGCTCTCTGGCGAAGACACCGGCGCGAGAGGGATGCCGCCGAAATCAGCACGATCTCCCCGGATGAAGACAAATCGAGTGAGCCAGTGGTGGTTTTTATTGGGCGTCTTGCACACTTTAAGCCCCTGCCCAGTAAAGTACGAGACGCCATCGGCGTTGGCGTGGTAGATAAAGAGCTTGCGGAAGGCCGTCAAGCTGAATTCGATGCGCTCCCGGAGCATATAGCATGTGAAAGCGATCAACACCGAGATGGCGTTAGGGTTGAACTGCACCGGGACGACACCAAAATATTTGAAGACCTGTTTTACCTCAGGCCAAAGGGGCAGCCGCAACCCCGCCTCAAAATGCGAGATGGGGAAGGCGAGTTCCCCCGGGTAGTAGGTATTGATGCACTCGCCGACTTTGTGGGGACGCGACTCGACACCATCCCCCAGGTACTCGCGGGCAAACCTATGATAATCTTCTTGAGGGAGCCGGCCAAGCGGGAAGTTATGATCGGTGAACCTCTTCCCACAGCGAATGTGCCCCTCACCTTCCTCAACCTTCTTCTTACCCATCTTCTGTGGCGAGACGATCTTCGGTGAGACGAAGGAAAAGAAGAAATTGGCGAGAGAAGCGAGAGAGAAGAGCGAGAGGGATCGGCGAGACGAAAGAATCAGAGAGGCAAGAGCTTGGGTAGCGGCAGGAGTGAAAAGTGTGGTATCTATCTTATCCCAGGCCAGGCATATTTATAACCGATACAGAGCAATGATTGATGGGCGGGAAAAATATAAGGGGAGACGAAGAGTCGGCGTTCGTTTCTCTCTCCTAAATCTCGATCGGCATGACCAATCACAATCAAAAAAGAATATATGTATAATATAATCAAAAAATAAATTAGAAAGGGAATAAAAAACCAGCAGTAAAGATATGTATTCAGAGATCGTCCCGCATACAGCGGGCACCGAGTTTCCTAATATTTTTGGCGAGACGGCGCTACAAGACCGTTATTATTACAACATTCAAACACAGAAGAAAAGAGAAGCGGCGAGATGGACTTCCTTCAGTACGGGCGCCATTCCTAGCGGCCACCGCGAGCTCCCGCATAGGGAGGTCTACTCCGCGAGTGGAAGGCGTGAATGGATTCGAGACCACGGCGCGTGAGATGGAGCTGCATATCAGTCTCATTAATGATGGCTTCAGGGTTGGTGTCATCGACATCTAGCTCGGCATTAGCTTCGGAGGATAGGCGAGCGCATTCGTTCTCCAGCGATTCGATGTGCCTCTCCGCGGCCTGCTTATCCTGCGCCAAGGAGTGGATGATGCGCGCGTGCTTCCAAAAAAGCTCAGCTGTCTTGCGCTTCATTTCCGCTGGATTCGAAGGGTCACCCAGATAGTCTTCAATCCTATCTACAGGAGGAGGCGAGACGGAGAGTCTCTTTTGTTGCTCCTCAACAGGCGTGTTGGCCCGAGCATCTGCGTAAGGGGTGCAGAGGCAGGGTGGAAGAGGCACTCGCAGAAGGGTGTGAGAATAGCGAAGAGGATTCAAAAGGGCGAGGGAAGGTCTCTTACCAGGGAGGCGAGAGGTCTCAGCGGCCGGGGAGGGGTCGTCCCTCCTCTCGCTGGGACTTTTGAATAATTGAAATTTTATTATCCAAAAAAGGTATCTATTACAAAGGTATGCCCTCCTTTATATAGAATGGAGGAGAGATGAGAGAATACAAATAAGAGATGTGGGACTATAATTTACAGGACTAAGCGGACTATACAAAACAAACCGCACAAGCCGCGCGGTTAGACCGTAGGGCTAACCGCACGGCTACCACCAGAGAGGAAGAGAGACTGCCAGGGTAGACCGCCAGACCGCCCGGTCTCCAAGCCGGCTGAGACAAACCGCCAGACCGCGCGGTCTTCAACCCGCCAAGACAAACCGCCAGACCGCCTGGTCACCAACTTCAACACTCCCCCTCAAGCTGGAGCATATATATCGATCATGCCCAGCTTGTCGCAGATGTGGAAAAAGGAAGCGGAGACCGGCTTGGTGAAGACATCTGCCAACTCGTTGTCGGAAGTGACAAATGGAGTGCAAATCTGTTTCTTTAATATTTCTTCCCGAATAAAATGACAGTCGACTTCTATGTGTTTTGTTCTCTCATGAAAGACCGGATTTTTGGAAATGTGTATCGCGGCCTTATTGTCACAGAACATAGGAAGAGGATAGTTGTAAACCTCTCCTAAGTCAAGCATGAGAGCCCGCAACCACTTCAACTCACATGTAGTCGATGCCATGCTGCGATATTCCGCCTCTGCACTAGACCTGGAAACGACAGACTGTTTCTTGCTCTTCTAACTCACAAGATTGCCTCCAACAAATGTGCAGAAACCTGAAGTCGGTTTGTGGTCCCCTTTGTCATCCGCATAGCTTGAATCAGAGTACGCTTCAACCCTAAGGTGACCATATTTCTTAAATAGGAGTCCTTTCCCTGGAGCAGCTTTAATATACTCTAATATCCTCAGAGCAGATTGTAGATGACACTCCCTCGGAGCTTGCATGAACTGGCTCACCTTGCCAACAGCGTAAGAGATGTCGGGTCTGGTTACCGTGAGATATATGAGCTTGCCCACCAGATGCCGGTATCTCGTAAGATCGGAGAGAAGAGGTGAGTCATCTGTCCAAGTTTTGTCTTCTCCAACAGCCATAGGACAACGTGCAGGTTTAGCACCAGTCAGTCCTACCTCCTTTAAAAGATCAAGAGCATACTTCCGTTGTGAAAGGACCATGGAGTTGGGCTTTCTAGAGATTTCAATCCCCAGAAAGTATTTCGGGGAGCCCATATCCTTTGTGACCAGATGTTGACGAAGGTGTTTCTTGGTCATCAATACCCCATCCTGGTCATCGCCAGTAAGAAGAATGTCATCAACATAAACCGCAAGAACAACAAGACCAGAGGCGGTTTTCCGAACAAACAAGGAGTGATCTGCTGAGCTTCTTGTAAAACCAATAGCCGCAACAATGCTACTGAACTTGTCAAAACAGGCACGAGGACTCTGCTTGAGGCCATAGATAGCCTTCTTTAGCCGGCATACCCGTGTCTCCCCCTGAGCAACATACCCAGGAGGTTGCTCCATGTAAACATCCTCCTGCAGATCACCATAGAGGAAGGCATTCTTAACATCTAGCTGCGAGATGGGTCAATCCCTGTTGACAGCCACAGAGAGAAGAACCCGAATAGTGCTGAGACGGGCCACGGGAGAGAAAGTGTCAAAGTAATCAATCCCATAAGTTTGGGTAAAACCCTTGGCAACCAGGCGAGCCTTATAACGATCCACACTGCCATCCGGGAGAAACTTCACCACGAAGACCCAGCGACAGCCAACAACATCTGTGCCGAAAGGAGGAGGAACAAGGGTCCAGGTACCCCGTTCAGTGAGAGTAGCAATCTCCTCGTCCATGGCAACTTTCCAATGAGGAATAGTAAGGGCCTCCTGGTAGGAACGGGGGGTGCCAGTGGCCGAGATAGCCAGTGCAAAAGCTCTGCGAGCAGGGGTAAGACGATCATAGGAAACAACTGCAGCAAGCGGGTGTTGGGTACAGGCCCGAACCCCTTTGCGAAGAGCAATTGGGAGATCCAGGTCAGCAGGTGCCTCAGTATCCGGAGTATCCGTGGTGGAGAGAGCTGGCCCGGGAGTAGAGAGAGATGGCAGCGGAGTGGAGGGAGAAAGCGGAGTAGAGGGTGGAGATGATGAGGATGGGGAAGACGGTGGAGTGGGTGGAGAGGGCGGAACATCAGTGGGAGCAGAGGGAATGGATGGGTTGGTATGAGAAGTAGGATCAGGAGGAGTAGAAGAGGAAGCGGGAGAGAAGTAAGAGGCATTGGCAAAGAAGGTGACATCCGCAGAGACAAATTGCTTGCGGGTAACTGGGTCAAAGCAGCAATATCCTTTCTGAGTGGGAGAGTAGCCCAGAAAGACACATTTGGTGGCACGTGGTGAGAGTTTATCACGGGTGGCAGCGGGAGAGTGCACAAAAGCGGTGCACCCAAAGATGTGTAGAGGAAGAGGAAAGGGATCCTTGTCTGGATAAAGAATGGAGAAGGGGGTAGCACCGTGGAGAACTGTGGAGGGAAGGCGATTGATGAGATAGCAGGAGAGGAGGACAGCATATCCCCAATAGGAGCGAGGAACATGCATTTGAGTCATCATAGTGCGAGCGACATCAAGGAGGTGACGGTTTTTGCGTTCCGCCACCCCATTTTGTTGGGAGGTGTAGACACAACTTGTTTGACGAATAACACCATGGTGAATACAAAAGGAGGAGAAGTCGTGGCTGAGATACTCCTTAGCATTGTCAGAACGAAGGAGTTTAATAGATGTATCAAACTGAGTCTTAACCATAGAATAAAAGGAGGTCCAAACAGAGAACAGCTCGGAGCGATCTTTGAGAAGATATACCCACGTACATCGAGAGAAATCATCAATGAAGGTGACAAAATAGGAACTACCCCGACCTATGGTGAGGTTAGGAGCGGGACCCCATATGTCAGAGTGAACGAGGTTGAACGGACGGGAAGAGACCCGACTTTGCGTTGGTGGGAAGGATGAGCGGTGATGTTTGCCAAGTTGACATGCATCACAGTTTAGAGGAGGATGATGAGGAGGGAGGTGCGGCAGGAGCTGGCGGAGAATTCGGGGAGGAGCATGTCCAAGGCGAAGATGCCATTGGAGAAGATCTATAGAGGAGGAGGAGAAGGCGGATAGAGCAGAAACGTTGTTGAGGAAGTAGAGGCCACCACTCTCAGTCCCGGTAGCAATCGTCCGTTGGGAGTCCGGATCCTGAAAAACACAAGAGCTAGGGGTGAATATGACAGAACACCGCAGTTGCTTGCATAAAGAAGTAACCGATAATAAATTGCACGGAAACTTAGGCACATAGAGGGTATCAGCCAGGAAGAGAGAGGGAGTGACTTGAACCATGCCCTTCCCATGGACCGGGGAGGGAGATCCATCAGCAACAATGACCGGGGGCAACCGAGCATGTGTGTCAAGAAGAGAGAAACATTGAGGATTGCCTGTCATATGATTGGTTGCACCAGAGTCGATGAGCCATCTTCCGCGAGTAACAACATGAGCACTACCAGAAGAGGTGACCACGGAGGCGGACAGGCTGGAGGAGGGGAAAGCTATGGAAGCAAGAAAGGAGCAAGCCGCGACGATAAGAACAAGCCGTGAGAAGAGAAAAAAGCACCAAGCCGGGCGAACAGAAAACAGGTCGGGCGGCTAGGAAGGCCGCTACCAAGAAGCAGAGCAAAGCAGAGGGAAAGAAGTCGCACGGCTTGAAAAAGTCGGGCGAACAGAGGAGAACAGGTCGCACGGCAAAATATGAGGTCGGCGCTACTAGAAAGCAGGAGCGGGTAGAAGGCAACAACAAGTAGAGCGCGAACAGGAGCGGCTAGCAAGAGGTCAAGGGCACAGCGGGGAAGAGGTCGCGCGGACTGAAAAGGCCGAGCGAACAGTAGAGAGGAGAAGAGCAGGTGACCGCGACCAAGATGCGGGTGAGAAAGGAACAACCCGCACGGTCAGGCAGATCACAGCAGCAAACCGCGCGTATAGGGACAAGCGGATATGGGGAAAGCAGAAGCGGACAGGGAGAAGAAGTCCGCAGCGGGTAGACACAAGCCGCAAAGACAAGGAAGTCGGAGAGGCAAGAAAGAGCAAGGAGCGCGGCGACAAGGAAACAGGTCGCTGCGACGAATAGCAGTAGGAGAAGAGAACCAAGAAGCAAGCCGCGCGAACAGGGCAGCGGACAGAAACAAGCCGCTCGAACAGGGCGGCGGACAGAAGAGAAGGCAAGCCACGAGAGAGGTCGCGAATAGCGGAAAACAAGCCGCTAGAAGCAGAGAGCGCGCAGAATCAGGAGGAAATGACTGTGTGCTCTGATACCATGTTAAAAGTAGCGAATAGAAAAGAACAAACGGATAGACTTTTGAATAATTGAAATTTTATTATCCAAAAAAGGTATCTATTACAAAGGTATGCCCTTCTTTATATAGAATGGAGGAGAGATGAGAGAATACAAATAAGAGATGTGGGACTATAATTTACAGGACTAAGCGGACTATACAAAACAAACCGCACAAGCCACGCGGTTAGACAGCAGGGCTAACCGCACGGCTACCACCAGAGAGGAAGAGAGACTGTCAGGGTAGACCGCCAGACCGCCCGGTCTCCAAGCCGGCTGAGACAAACCGCCAGACCGCGCGGTCTTCAACCCGCCAAGACAAACCGCCAGACCGCCCGGTCACCAACTTCAACAAAGAGGTAAAAGAGGCCACGTTGGCCTTATGCTGCTCTCGCACCAGTGCGAGACGTTCACAAAAGCTCTGACTATGCGTCATGACGAAGGTTTCAATCTGGGGAGGAAGGATGTGCAGATTAGGACGCCCGGTGTGCGGAGCAGGAATCCTATATTTATAGGCCCTGGTGGGGGCCTCATAAATGATTCCTCATAAATACGTTTTTTAATGCGCCTTAAATAACGAGCCTCGGTTGGACATTCTTTTCGAGCTTAGAATAATCTTGAAAAGAGCGGGGATTGTGTACAACCTCGGGCTCGCATGAAGCCCTCCAGGAGCAAATAAGTCGAGGAAGGCGAATGGGACCAGGGGGCCCACTCGCAAGAGGCGAGATGATTGTCTCTTCAGTGAGCAAGGTGCCCCATTTGGAGGCGAGAAGACATCCATCGGCGAGAGGGCCTCCAGAGGCAAGAGGGCCTCCAGCGGTGAGAAGACCTCATAGCGAAGGGCGCCAGCGAGACGGGCAGTGGGGTCTATCTCGCCGACAGGTGCTTCTCCACTTGTCAGGGCGAGAAGAGACCATTTTCATATTTCCATGTCAACAGGGGTTTTTACACGTCTACCCCGGGTATTTTTACCCTCTTACCCTTAGTGGCCTGCGTATAGCTCTTCAGAACAGCGGAGTTTGGCTGTTGGCAGACCCAGCTAGGGGTACCGTGGTAATTTCAGACCGGTGTCGTTTTGTTATTGGCAGTTCAGTTTCTGAAATCTATAAATAAGCCCATAGGGGTTCTTCAGATGGAGATTTTTGGGACTCCCGGAGAATTACTGGCATTGTCTTCTGTGCCTTCTGAGGAACTCCAAGCCCAGCTTTTGTCTTTGGAGGGGAAGCTCTCAGTGACCTTTCGGGTAAGCGGTGGGACCTCCCTACTGTGGCTTCGGGCCAGTTTTCTAGTCCTTCACGACCAGTCGGAGGTCGGAGCTTGGGCCAAGTAGGTGTCGGCTACGCCCCTATTTTGCGAACATTTGTCGGAGACAAATTTTGGCTTCAGCAAACATGCTTCGTTTTAATTCCTTAAAGATGGTCTGTAGGAGGGCCATCTCGAGCGCAAGATATCCCATGGGTCCTTACTACTTCCCTTTCGGTCTCAATTAGTTTAAATTTAGAAATTATAACAAAGCTATTTATATTATTATTTGTTTGCGACTGTGATACGTTTTCCCTACGGCCTCTCGCCTGACGGTACTTCTTCTCCCCAGCCCCCGGGGTTAATACTGATACAAATTTTGTCATACTTTCCTTATTCAAACTGCTTTACATCGTTGGGGTTGGCCTTAGCCACCCATGGGCCGAGCTTGCTATAACTCAGTAATCCATTGGTATGTAGTCAAGTACATACACCTGTGGATCATCTTCAGATCTCATGAAATATCTTCATGTTCGTTTCCTCCGGAGAGGAGGGAAGGGGACTACTCACTAAACATTCACAAAAGAAATCAAGAAAACTTACTAATTTTTATTCAAAATACGAAATATACTTACAGTACAACTGCACAAGAATTCTTGAAAACACAAACTCTTACAAGCACTCACTATGAACTCTGTATATAGTCGTGTGTCCTGGAACTTTTGCCTTTTATTACATTCTCTAGCTAAATGCTCAGTAGAGCCACAAGTAAAACATGCTAAAGTTTTACTATAATTTCTTCGTCGATCATATTTTCTAACATTCCTGTCTTTGTTTAAGTACGGCTTCCGAGCATTACTTTTTGCGTAGGAAATATTTTTTTTAGGTTTGTATTTATAATTATTTTGCGGTGGTCTGTAGTTAGTTTTTTCGTCCTTATCATATCTTTGGGGTGTATATATGTTTCAGCAAAAACTATACTCGCCTTTGAGTTGTCTATTGATTTGGAGATCAGTGCATTTTTATACATGACAATTAAGAATAAATTTTATTTTTGTACTAATATTATCTACTTGGGGAAAATTCACTTGTCGTTCTTTATATTTCTTATATATAACGGTTCCTAAGAGATCTGGTAATTTGAGGAATAGTTTTTCTCTTATAGTTTGGTCATAAAAACATCTTGCAATACTACTATAATACATATAATCTTGGAGGAATGGTTTGATGTAATGTTATTTCCTGGTTTGGAGTTGTTCTAATCTCCTGATAACTTCTATCTGTGCTATTGGGGTAATATTTGGTTGATATCCTAATAACAAGTATGTGATCTTATTTGTAAAGTTGTATGGATTTGCGCCTAAGGAAATATCTCAGCTAAATATCTCAGCTAAAGTCGTAAATTTTAATGTTTTACTGAGACTTATGAGTAAATCTATTAGAGTATTTAATTGGATATTTCCTCCATGTAATGAGTGTGTGTGCGAAGATTGACAGTAACACTCGTGCTTAAAATCGTTATTTACTAGGACTGTGTGGTTATTTTTCTGAAATATTTCTAGATCTAAGTAGTCAAATTTTTGACAATTGTTCATCCTCCCTCTGATTCCAATTTTAGAGACGGTGATTGTACTTAAACGGTGATCATACCTGCAAATTTACGACTTGCTTTTATAATTACCTCTCTTATTCTACTACAGCTAATAACCCGACTGGTTATTAGGTAAGAGCTTTGGATCTTAATTTCTTTTCTTTCAATTAATTAATTAATGTTTTCAATATTAAATTTAATTTTAAATTTTTAAATGGTGTGATCACAAAAAAAGTTATATTTATAAAGAATCGGGAGCGGGGCGGAACCCGCCGACGCAGCCCGAGTACTGTCGTCGGGGTCGGGAGAAGCCCTCCGATGGCGCGTGAAGCACGCCGGGGGCACGGGGGGCCCGCCGTGGGACCCGTGCACTATGACTCGTGTATGTCTATATATATATATATATATATATATATATATATATATATATATATATATATATATATATATATATATATATATATATATATATATATAGGGATAGAGAGAGGAGGATGAGAGAGAAAAGCAGTTTGCATGGCCCTAAACCAATCAACATCCAATCATAATTAAAATTAAATTGTGCATGTGTTTAAAGTATGATTATCCTAAACCTAGTGGTGCACATGCAAATGACAAGGAGGGGACAGGGATGAGGGCTAAGAATGAAAACTAAATACAAAATAGAAAGCAAGAAAAAAAGTTCCTATCATCCAAGTTGTTTGTTCACTCCCATGTGCACTCATGTGGTGGGTTGCCTCCTTTGGGCCCCACCTCTTATATATCTCACCCCCTTCACCATCACCCTGGCTGTCTCTCTCTATCCTCTTCCTTATTTAGGATGAAAGTTCAATTTCCACCCTCTCAATCACCCAAAATTTTTTCCTGCGCATAGCATTCCTACAGAAAGGAGCGCAGACAGAAAAATAGCTGTCCGATGGGCCTTTAAAAAGAGTGCATTGCTTGCTTTTTCTTTTAATTTTTTATTTCGGCCGCCAGCTAACGTTGGATTTCAAGCTGAACGGCTTTTGGATCTCACCCGCTCCTTCCTCTAGGAATACTACCCGTACCTAACAATTTTTTCTCAATCACAGACATTAGCTTACAATAAGATTCAATGATCAGATGAAACAATACATATCCTTCATAAACGCAGGGCCGGGTTAAATCGTCATTCTTTAAGGATCACCTAATAAAAATCATCCGTTTGAACATAAAAGTGAATTATGTTCTTAGGTGGGCATTAACGAATGACAATTTAACCCCCCATGTTCATGACCATCACCACCGTGCCAAAAGGACCTTAGTAGATTAAATTTATTATTTTTTTTAACCATGTGTATATTTTTGCCCTTTAGATCTTAATTTAATACTGAATTAAATTTTATCTTTTAAAAAACTCTTCCTTTAATTAAAAGAAGGGAGTCCCATAATATCATATATCTTTATTTTCACTTTGTTGCCTTACTCTCCAATATTGTAGATTGATTCTTATTCATGATTTCAACTCTGTTTGACACGGTGGCGGCGGTAATGAACACGGGGCTAAATTGTCATTTGTTAACGCCCACCTAAAGAACTTCATTCACTTTTATGTTCAAATGGATGATGTTCGCTAGGTGAACCTTAAAGAAATAAGGTTTCAATCCATGTGTTTACGACCGCCACCACAATGCCAAACAGAGCATTCATCTCCCAACACATTAAATCTCCATTAACTTCAAAATTAACTTTCTCTGTCGTGATAATTCAATGGTTTAAATATTCTTTACAATAATTATCATTAATCTTCTCTTAATTAAGGCTCTGTTTGGAACAACTTATGATAATGAATAACCTGCTTATTGAAAATTAATGCTTTGAACGAGATTTTATAAAAACAATAATGAATAAACGGTACACTGTTTGTGTTGATGCGCGAAAACGCCGCGGGGCACCAGCCAGCTAACACGGAGGGGGTGTTCGGTCTCACAAGCTAGGAGAGGTGGAGAGGAGGGAAGGAAGGAAGCCTCTGAGTGCTCGAGAGTGGAGCAAACGGCTTGTCAAAGAGGGTTGCGGGGATAGAGGAGAGAAGCTTGATCAACAGAGCGGGTTGATCAAGAGAGGAGAAGGAGGTTGACCAGGAGCTGTCGAGCAGACGGCTAATGTGACGGTTGTGCTTGCAGGTTGGTTGCCGAGAAGAGCTGAGCTGAGAAGAAGTCTGCTGAGCAGAGGAGCAAGGCTTGCTGAGCAGAGGAGCAAGGCTTGCTGAGCAGAGAGAAGAAGAAGGGGGGCCGCTAGCAGCGGCAACAACACACTTCGCCCGCCGCGGCCTAAATGCCACTCCTGCGACGGGCTTTCCTTTTATTAAAAGCTAGAGATTACAAGCTTACAAGTACACCTTTACAACAAAATCACTTAAAGGGTACAAGGAGAAGCTGGCGGCTAAGAGAGAAGAAAGTGCCAGAAAGCAGAGGAGAAGCTGCCAGAGACTAAGTAAAAGAGTCTGCTGGCAAGCTGGAGGACTGGGAAACTGAGTCTGCAGAGTCTGCTGGCAAGCTGCTGAAGAGCTGCTGGAGAGCTGCGCGGACAGGAAACTGAGTCCGCAGAGCTTGCTGGAGAAGGCGATGACGGACTGCGCGGACTGGAAAACGGAGTCCGCAGGGCTTGCTGGCAGGACTTGCAGGATCTTCCCAGATGATCAGCTGATGCAGAATGAGAGGCACCATGGGCTATTTATAGGCCCAGGGGAGTTCTTCTAGAAGCGGGGCCCAGTGACATCAGCATGACGACCTGCGCGGACTCCGCGGACAGAGATTTTGCGTCCGCCACTGTTGCCTGAGGAAGCAAGCGGAAGGACCCACCTGCAGAGAACTGGAGGTCGCCCCCTAGCGGGCGACCTGGGCGGACTCCGGGAGGAGTCCGCCCGGCAGGCCGGGGCCGCCCCCTAGCGGGCGGCCTGGGCGGACTCCGGGTGGAGTCCGCCCGGCGGGAGCCGGGGCCGCCCCCTAGCGGGCGGCCTGGGCGGACTCCGGGTGGAGTCCGCCCGGCGGGAGCCGGGGCCGCCCCCTAGCGGGCGGCCTGGGCGGACTCCGGGTGGAGTCCGCCCGGCGGGAGCCGGGGCCGCCCCCTAGCGGGCGGCCTGGGCGGACTCCGGGTGGAGTCCGCCCGGCTGGAGCCGGGGCCGCCCCCTAGCGGGCGGCCTGGGCGGACTCCGGGTGGAGTCCGCCCGGCTGGAGCCGGGGCCGCCCCCTAGCGGGCGGCCTGGGCGGACTCCGGGTGGAGTCCGCCCGGCGGGAGCCGGGGCCGCCCCCTAGCGGGCGGCCTGGGCGGACTCCGGGTGGAGTCCGCCCGGCGGGAGCCGGGGCCGCCCCCTAGCGGGCGGCCTGGGCGGACTCCGGGTGGAGTCCGCCCGGCGGGAGCCGGGGCCGCCCCCTAGCGGGCGGCCTGGGCGGACTCCGGGTGGAGTCCGCCCGGCTGGAGCCGGGGCCGCCCCCTAGCGGGCGGCCTGGGCGGACTCCAGGGGGAGTCCGCCCGGCAGGAGCCGGGGCCGCCCCATAGCGGGCGGCCTGGGCGGACTCCAGGGGGAGTCCGCCCGGCAGGAGCCGGGGCCGCCCCCTAGCGGGCGGCCTGGGCGGACTCCAGGGGGAGTCCGCCCGGCAGGAGCCGGGGCCGCCCCCTAGCGGGCGGCCTGGGCGGACTCCAGGGGGAGTCCGCCCGGCAGGAGCCGGGGCCGCCCCCTAGCGGGCGGCCTGGGCGGACTCCGGGTGGAGTCCGCCCGGCTGGCGGGCAGAGGCCGCCCGGGTGGGCGGCCTCGGCGGACGGCGGCAGGAGGCCGCCGCCCCTCGGGCAGCAGGGAGGTCGCCCCAGGCGGGCGTCCTCGGCGGACGGCGGTAGGAGACCACCGCCCCTTGGGCGAAATAGGAGGCCGCTCCTGGTACTGCTGTTGGCGGACTCCTGCAAGGAAAAGACTGTACGATTAGCGGACCTAACCGCATGTCCCGCGAGGGTGAGCCATGGGAATAGCTCGCCGTCCCGCAGGGCACGCGGTTGCTAGGAGACCTAGGCGGATAAGGAAGACTGTCCGCCTACGCTGGGACCCATCGCGATCGAAAGGGATAACCTAAGGGTCACGATGAGCCAGCTGGCCATCTTGGGAAGGATCGCCGATTTCTGGGTTAACATAATCCCCGCACTTTTTTAAGTTCCGAAAAGAACTTCGAAAAAGTTGGAGACCCACGAAAATCGTGATCCACCCCAACGGAAGAAGAGGAGTAAGGAGAGACAGAACCTGAAGACTCTCCTTAGAAGCTTGATGTTTCCTGTCAATTTTCCTGCAAAAGGAAAGTTAGGGTAAGCATGTAGGGGTGGCACATCGAGTGTGTACCTGAATTTGTTTTTTGCAAAACGAAGAAGGCGTGTCTTCTGTAAGTGTTCTGCAAAACAAAAGTGAGGAAAACGGAAAGGCGTAACAACTTGCAAGTACCTGGAAGGGACCTGCAAGTCTTTACTGGTTTCTGCAAAAGAAGAGTTAGGAGCATGCACAATATATGAGAGTAACTTGCAAGTACCTGTGAAGAAACTTGCAAGGGTTTGAGAATCTCTGCAAGAAGAGAGTTAAGAGCAGGTATCGTATATAAAAACAAGCTGCAAGTACCTGGATGAGGCTTGCAGGTGTTTGCTAATCTCTGCAAGAAGAGAAGTTAGGAACCAATAAGATATGAAAATAACTTGCAAGTACCTGTGAAGAGAAGGCTTGCAAGTGTTAACTGTAGACTGTTAACTGTTGATAAGTTAACTGTTGACAAGATAAGGCCGATATGACCAATTAGCAAGAAGAGTGCCTGATGAATATTATTATGAAGCCCAGATCAATAAACTGAGTGTTGACTGCTGACAGATATGATTGGATAATAATAGCATGGCTGATAGCGCTTGAGCAAACAATGTAGAGAAGATAAGAGCAATAGAGCTTATATGAGTAGAGTGCGAGTCATCATCCTGATAGAGCTTTGAATAAGCAATTCATATAGGATGAGCACGAGCAAAGTGATTGCTGGAAATCCTTTTGGTAGGTCGGATTAACCTGTTCACCTGTGAAAGAAGGCAAGAGAGAAAAAGGAGGGCTGCACCCGGAATGACTAAAGTGGGTTGAATGCTGCCACAGGTGTTCCCCGTGGGCCTTATGCATCACTTGCCCGAAAAAATCATCCCAAGTATAGTCCTACTCAAAGCGGGCTGGTCGCGCATCCTCAAGGAGGGGGGGAAAGGTAACAAGAGGTCCATGTTCGGAATGACTGCAGAGGGTTGAATGCTGCCACAGGTGTTCCCCGTGGGCCTTATGCATCACTTGCCCGAAAAAATCATCCCGAGTATGGTCCTGCTCGAAGCGGGAAAGGAAAAAGAGGTCCATGTTCGGAATGACTAAAGAAGGTTGAATGCTGCCACAGGTGTTCCCCGTGGGCCTTATGCATCACTGGCCTGAAAAAATCATTCCGAGTATGGTCCTGCTCAAAGCGGGCTGGCCGCGCATCCTCAAGGAGGGCACAAAGCAAGGGAAGGTCCTGAGAAGGACCGCTGGAAGCAAGGAAGATCCTGAGAAGGATCGCTAGAGACTCTGCTCTCTTGCCCTGGGCACAAGCATCACTGATCAAGGAGACAGGTTGCGCCAAGAGGCCTATATTGTCTGTGTGTTGATCAGTGGAGTTGTGAGAACCCGAGAGGCATGGATCGAGGATACCGGAGAGAGTTATTCGGCCACCACAGTTGAAGGATGATCCAAGAGACAAGGCTACGCTTGATCGCCATTGCTTGTCCAGCGAAGATCATCCTAACCGTAGTGTTTCCTATAAGACGCACAGCAGAGCTAACACATGGGGCTCCCCTAGCACACACTCTGTGTCAGATGCTGGCTAGGATCCTAAGCCTGAAGCCCATAATCGTAGATGAACTGCTCCCACTACACACATGGGTATACTCCCGCCATATGTGGTCGAAGCGGTAGTGCGAGAACAAACTACGGAGGGAACGTTTCAGACTCGACGAAATCTCATTGGCGTATTGATCCAGAGAGAGAGAGAGAGAGGCAACAAAAAGGGAACTGTGTCAGTACAGGATCTCTGAATAAAAGCTTTGCAGAAAAGCAAGAAAAGAACACTGAGAAGTGTTGTAATGAAAAATGTTTGAAAGAGGGAGTAAGGGTTGAGATAACCCCTGTAGGTTGTAAGGAGCTCTGGAGGACTGTGAAGCCCATCGCTTTGGAGGACTGTGAAGTCCTTGCTAGTTTAGAATAGCCTTCCCAGTATACCCTCGTCGTCGGCGTCGAAGCATTCGACTTCTTGGTTGACAATGAGGAGAGGAGGCTCTTCGACGTGATTCACTGCCCTTGAGGAGCAAGGAACATCTGAAATTTCTTTGCCTTTTGACGTTGATGGGTCAGGGCGATCTTCTTTAGGGAGCAAGTCATGCATCTTGCCCTGCCGGAGCATCCTTTGCACAAGCTGACGGAATGCTCGGCAGTTTTCTGTTCGATGGCCTGGCTCTTTGTGGAATTCACAATAAGGCTCTGAGTCTCTAGACCTCTGATCTGCTGGCCGGTAGGGCTTCTTGTAGCTTGCCCTGTCTTTCATGATCTGGATCACTTCTTGCATGACGTCGTCGAGATCAGACTCGTGCAAGTCATCGTCCTGCTGCTGTTGAACAGTTGCTGTTTGAGAAGGAGCTAGCGGTAGCAATGGATCTTGAGCATCACGGCTCGGGAAGGAGTATCGCTGGCGATGAAGCCTTCTCTCCTTCCTTGAGTGAGCTGGGAAATGATTGTAAGGAGACCTTGGAGGCTGCTTGCGAAACGGATCTTTCTCTGATACGAGCTTGGAGACGAAGCCTGGATTGCTCTTCTCGCCTCGGATGTATGAGTTGGCTAGAGCGATCAGCTCTTGGTATGTCCTTGGAGCACGGACATTAGCTTCAAACTTGAGAGGCCCTTCGCGAAGACCATGGATAAGAGCCACTCGGTACATTTCTTGATCAACGATTTCGATGTCCAGAATCTCTCTCTGGAATCGATCAACAAATTGAGACCAGTTTCATCACTGCGCTGTCTGATCTCAAAGAGGGCTTCAGGACCGCCCTTTCTCTTGGAGGAGGTAGAGAATCTGAGAAGGAATTCTCTACGAAGATCAAGGAAGGAAGAGATGGAGTGAGGACGGAGGCCATAGAACCAATCCCTCACTTGCCCATCAAAGGTTGTCACAAGGAGCTTGCACTTGGTTGCATCTGACAGAGTCTTGAGAGCAACGGCTGATTCAAAGGCTTGAAGATGCTTGACCGGATCAGTCTCTCCTGTATAGATTGGCAGTCGAGGCTCTCTGAAGTTTGCTGGAGTAGGTTCAAGGCGAACACTCTCAATGAAGGGCGACGGCTCTTCCTGCTCTCCCACAGCATAGGGATCAAAGGGAGCATAGGCTGCAGCTGCAAAAGAAGCAGGGGGGTAGAAAGGAAAGGTTGCTGCAGGGGGAGCAGAGGCAGGAGCTGGGGGGCAAGGATGACTTCCTTGAAAGTTAAGAAATCTGGCAGGACTTCCCCGGGCTGCTTGCCGGAAGAAGTTATGGCGAGCAGCAAACTCTTCATCTTGAGTTCGCAAAGGAGCAGCAGGACCTTGCGGGAAGGTCGGGGTGTAAGGCGGATAGAACGGAGGACAAGCTTGAGAATAAGCTTGCTTATGCTCTGATGTCGGCGTTGGGTTGATTGGAGCAGCTGGAGCAGCTGGAGCAGCTGCTGGACGAGAGTCTAACCGCTGCGTGATCGCAGCAAGGACTTGGCTGATGGCTTGGAACTGTTGAGCATTCTCACGGCGCGACTGCTCAAAAGCTTCCCAGAGAGGATCTTCACTGGGACTTGGAGCAAAGTTCTCGGCTGACTGATCTGACATGGCTAACTGTCGCTATTCACCGTCTGACCGGATCTGAAGGCCGCGTGTTAACTGTTGATGCGCGAAAACGCCGCGGGGCACCAGCCAGCTAACACGGAGGGGGTGTTCGGTCTCACAAGCTAGGAGAGGTGGAGAGGAGGGAAGGAAGGAAGCCTCTGAGTGCTCGAGAGTGGAGCAAACGGCTTGTCAAAGAGGGTTGCGGGGATAGAGGAGAGAAGCTTGATCAACAGAGCGGGTTGATCAAGAGAGGAGAAGGAGGTTGACCAGGAGCTGTCGAGCAGACGGCTAATGTGACGGTTGTGCTTGCAGGTTGGTTGCCGAGAAGAGCTGAGCTGAGAAGAAGTCTGCTGAGCAGAGGAGCAAGGCTTGCTGAGCAGAGGAGCAAGGCTTGCTGAGCAGAGAGAAGAAGAAGGGGGGCCGCTAGCAGCGGCAACAACACACTTCGCCCGCCGCGGCCTAAATGCCACTCCTGCGACGGGCTTTCCTTTTATTAAAAGCTAGAGATTACAAGCTTACAAGTACACCTTTACAACAAAATCACTTAAAGGGTACAAGGAGAAGCTGGCGGCTAAGAGAGAAGAAAGTGCCAGAAAGCAGAGGAGAAGCTGCCAGAGACTAAGTAAAAGAGTCTGCTGGCAAGCTGGAGGACTGGGAAACTGAGTCTGCAGAGTCTGCTGGCAAGCTGCTGAAGAGCTGCTGGAGAGCTGCGCGGACAGGAAACTGAGTCCGCAGAGCTTGCTGGAGAAGGCGATGACGGACTGCGCGGACTGGAAAACGGAGTCCGCAGGGCTTGCTGGCAGGACTTGCAGGATCTTCCCAGATGATCAGCTGATGCAGAATGAGAGGCACCATGGGCTATTTATAGGCCCAGGGGAGTTCTTCTAGAAGCGGGGCCCAGTGACATCAGCATGACGACCTGCGCGGACTCCGCGGACAGAGATTTTGCGTCCGCCACTGTTGCCTGAGGAAGCAAGCGGAAGGACCCACCTGCAGAGAACTGGAGGTCGCCCCCTAGCGGGCGACCTGGGCGGACTCCGGGAGGAGTCCGCCCGGCAGGCCGGGGCCGCCCCCTAGCGGGCGGCCTGGGCGGACTCCGGGTGGAGTCCGCCCGGCGGGAGCCGGGGCCGCCCCCTAGCGGGCGGCCTGGGCGGACTCCGGGTGGAGTCCGCCCGGCGGGAGCCGGGGCCGCCCCCTAGCGGGCGGCCTGGGCGGACTCCGGGTGGAGTCCGCCCGGCGGGAGCCGGGGCCGCCCCCTAGCGGGCGGCCTGGGCGGACTCCGGGTGGAGTCCGCCCGGCTGGAGCCGGGGCCGCCCCCTAGCGGGCGGCCTGGGCGGACTCCGGGTGGAGTCCGCCCGGCTGGAGCCGGGGCCGCCCCCTAGCGGGCGGCCTGGGCGGACTCCGGGTGGAGTCCGCCCGGCTGGAGCCGGGGCCGCCCCCTAGCGGGCGGCCTGGGCGGACTCCGGGTGGAGTCCGCCCGGCGGGAGCCGGGGCCGCCCCCTAGCGGGCGGCCTGGGCGGACTCCGGGTGGAGTCCGCCCGGCTGGAGCCGGGGCCGCCCCTTAGCGGGCGGCCTGGGCGGACTCCGGGTGGAGTCCGCCCGGCTGGAGCCGGGGCCGCCCCCTAGCGGGCGGCCTGGGCGGACTCCAGGGGGAGTCCGCCCGGCAGGAGCCGGGGCCGCCCCCTAGCGGGCGGCCTGGGCGGACTCCAGGGGGAGTCCGCCCGGCAGGAGCCGGGGCCGCCCCCTAGCGGGCGGCCTGGGCGGACTCCAGGGGGAGTCCGCCCGGCAGGAGCCGGGGCCGCCCCCTAGCGGGCGGCCTGGGCGGACTCCGGGTGGAGTCCGCCCGGCTGGCGGGCAGAGGCCGCCCGGGGTGGGCGGCCTCGGCGGACGGCGGCAGGAGGCCGCCGCCCCTCGGGCAGCAGGGAGGTCGCCCCAGGCGGGCGTCCTCGGCGGACGGCGGTAGGAGACCACCGCCCCTTGGGCGAAATAGGAGGCCGCTCCTGGTACTGCTGTTGGCGGACTCCTGCAAGGAAAAGACTGTACGATTAGCGGACCTAACCGCATGTCCCGCGAGGGTGAGCCATGGGAATAGCTCGCCGTCCCGCAGGGCACGCGGTTGCTAGGAGACCTAGGCGGATAAGGAAGACTGTCCGCCTACGCTGGGACCCATCGCGATCGAAAGGGATAACCTAAGGGTCACGATGAGCCAGCTGGCCATCTTGGGAAGGATCGCCGATTTCTGGGTTAACAGTTTGGATAGTTTGTTCATAAGTGCTTATATAAAGTTTCATTCATTTGTAAAAGTTTGTTTATTTGGACACGTTTTTTCCGTACGGGCGCGATTTTCACTCAGACACATTTTTTTGCATGGGTGCAAATTTTTCACACTGACGCGATTTTTTCTTCCGGCGGCGATTTTTTCTTCCGACAGCGATTTTTTCATCTGAGCGCAAATATTTCGCTCGGACTCAGTTTTTTTTCGGACGCGGTATTTTCACCTGGGCGAGGTTTTTTCGCACCAATGTGATTTTTTCGCCCGGGTGCGAATTTCTCGCCCTTGCGTATTTTCGGGCGCGGTTATTTCACCAGGAAGCGTTTTTTTAGCATGAGCGGGAATTTTTCGCCCGGGCGCGAATTTTCGCCCGGGCGCGAATTTTCGCCCGGGAGCGAATTTTCGCCCGGGCGCGAATTTTCGCCCGGGCGCGAATTTTCGCCCGGGCGCGAATTTTCACCCGGGCGCGAATTTTCGCCCGGGCGCGAATTTCCGTCCGGGCGCGAATTTTCCGCCCATGCCCATCGCCCGAGCGCCAATTTTTCAATCGGACCCGATACTTTTACCTAGACGCAATATTTTTGCTCGCACACGATATTTGGGTGCGAATGTTTCGGCCGGGTGCGAAAATTTCGTACGGGCGCGAATTTTCCGTTCGGGCGCGAATGTCTACCGAGAGCGAATTTTTCGCCTGGGAGCAATTTTTTTGCCTAGGCGCGATTTTTTGGCCGGACGCGATATTTTTGCATCGACATGATATTTTTACTCGCACGCGATATTTTTGCACGGAAGTGATAAAAAGCATTCTGCCAAAAAAATCGTGTTCGTCCGAAAAAAATTCTTGCGGGCGAAATATTCGTGCTTGGGTTAAAAAAAATCGTTGTCAGGCGAAAAAATTAGTATCGAGCGAAAAAATCACGTTAGGGGGAAATAACAGCTCCCGTGCGAAAAAGTCGTGCACGGACGGAAAAATTGCTCCCGGGCGAAAAAATCACGTTCGTGCAGAAAAATTCTCACCCCGACAAAAAATTCGTGCTCGGGTGAAATATTCGCGCCCGGGCGAAAAATAGAGCCCGAGCGAAAATATGCGTGCTCGGGCAAAATATCCGCGCTCGGGCGAAAAAATCGCGCCTGGGCGAAAAAATCGCCCCCTTGCGAAAAAACAGCCCCCGGGCGAAAAAATCGCGCCCGGGCGAAAAAATCGCGCCGGCGCGAAAATATTGCGTCCGAGCGAAAAAACACATCCGGGTGGAAAAAACCCGCCCGGGCGAAAAATTCATGTTGGGTCAGAAAATTCGCAAACGGACGGAAGATTCGCGTCCGGGTGGAAAATTTGCGCACTAGCGAAAAAATCGTGCACAAGCGAAAAATGAGCCCTCGGGCGAAAAATACAAGCTCTGGTGAAAAAATCGCACACTTGCGAAAAAATCACGTCCGAGCAAAAAAATCAAATTTGAGTTTTTTTAAGAGTTAAGCGCTTATGAGAAGCCATAAGCTAGACTCAGATAGCTTATAAAAAATCAGCTTATCGTCCATTATAAAATAAGTGATTTTCTATAAGCTGCACAAACAAACAGCTCAAAAACTACTTTTGCATTTAAAGTGGAGATTATTCATCAGCATAATCTGTCCCAAACAGAGCTTAAGTATGTCAATCGAATTAAGTATATAATCTACAAGAGGTGTGGATACTTAATTGGTTCTCACACCTAAGAAAAGTAAAATTTGATGCTCACATTTAATTGGAAAGGTGGATTTTTTGCCGCGTGGTTTTTGCACACTAATGGTGCTGCGGATCCGGTCTTGCGCAAGGGAAAAAATTTTAGGTGCGTTTCTCCTATCTAAGATCAAGGTGGGGGCGCGCATCAAACCATTGACACTTGTAAAAACAACGGTATTGATCGAAATACTGCCAGTATTTTTTCAATACTGCAGTATTCTGCGAAAACAACTCAACCGTAGAATATCGGATCATACAGCCGTATTTAATCCTCCACCTAAAACTAAGTGGGAGAAACACACCTATTTTTTTTTTGCACAAGGTTAGTGGAGGGGGATGGTTGCAGTGTTTGTTGCCAACTCGTATGACGAGAAGAATGCTATGGTGTTTGGCTCTAAGGGACGGAATACGGTTGTGCTTGCTTAGAAAAATCTCCCGTCTTCATATTTTGGGGGATTACAAAGCTATAACAGAATGCTTAAATAGCAAAATCTTCAATCAATGGAAGCTTCGGGAACATGGTTAGAGTATTATTCAAATGACACGGGAAGGGGAATAGAGTGGCAGACCCTATGACCAAGTATATGCATTGAAGCAGAATATTAGTTGTGACTTCTCTAGAGAGGGATCGGGATCCTCTATATTTTACATGAAATGAATATTATTCATTTCATGGTGGAGATCATTTCTCCTACATCCAATGAATGGTATTAATGAATGGACATGAAAAAGGCAAGGATAGTAATGTCAAGTGTAAAAAGCTATTTAATCGTTGCTATCCCACGATTTATTGATCCGGATAGTTCCAAATGTTTCTCTTTTCTTTCTAATCTATAAAGGCTCCATTTGGCACGGTGGTGGAGGTCATGACCATGGGCAGGGGCGGACCCAACTTGGGGCGAGTGTGGGCGGCCACCCACACTTACCTTTTTTTAAAAAAAAAATTATTTGTATTTGCCACGGTTTAAACTGTGGCGAATACTCTATTTTATTAAAACTAACATTATTATGCACGGTTTAAACCGTAGTTAATAGTTAATACTCAATTTTTTAAAAATTGCTCATATTAGCCACGTCTTAAACTATAAATCGTGGCTAATACCCTATTTTAAAAAAAATTAACTTTAGAGCGGCGGTTTAGCTAATACCTTACTCTTAAAAATTATAATATTAGTCACGATTTAAACCGTGATTAATACTATGTTGTTCAAAAAATAGTATTAGACATGGTTTAATAGTATGAATTAAACAATTTTTAAGTCCACCCATAATGAAAAAAGTTTATGCGTCCTCCACTGATCATGAGGTTAAATTGTCATTCGTTAACACTCACCTAAGGAACTTCAACCACTTTTTTGTTCAAACGGATGACGTTTGTTAGGTGATACTTAACTAATGACGGCTTAACCGATACGCTTGCGACCGCCACCACCATACCAAACGGAGCCAAAATTGATTTCAATGAGTGTAGCCTTGGCTCCCACATTTCTCCTTCTAAAAAAAATCTAAAAAGAAGTTATGCCACTATAAAATATTCTCTCTATAGGTGTAAAACCACCGGTAGAAATATATTACAGAAAAATTATTAGTGGCGCCGGTGAGCAAATGAGCAACTTCCACGTCATTTATTGCACTTAAAAACTTCTTTTTTTCCTTTTAATATCTTTTATAACAGTAAAACACCTTGTCTTCCCCTTCCTCTCTCACTCTTAAAAGGAAACAATGGAATTTGGTTCTTGACGCCTGTGTCAGAGCTGCAGATTTTATCCTTCCTGTCAGAAGAAACTCTTTCTCTCTCCTTCTCTCTCTCTCTCACAAAACTCCCTTTCTCTCTCTAGATCTCTAGATCTCTCTCTCCTGCCCTCCTGCCATGAACAAGGAGAGGAAGAGAGCATTTGGAAAACCTAACCCTAGAAATCCCATGCAGGCCTTCTTCTTCGTCCGCTCCCTCTCCCACAGAAGCCTCAAAACCGCGCCTTTCCGCGAGCGCTGCACGGCGATAAGGAGAGCCGCCTACACTCCATCCATCCAGCCCCGCAGGCCTGCGCTCGCATCATCAGCGCCGCATCGAGGCAATCCGCAGAGCCTCCAATGATCGCGAGAATTCAGGGCGCCGTCCTCTCAATAGCAGGAGTCAATCATCAGCCATGCGCGATCCTCCGCGCGCATCAGCGAGGCCGCTACGCCTCGGCGGCTGCATCACAGCCGGCAGATGGCGCCCGTCCCTCATCATCTCCGTGTCGAGCCGAGCTGCCCTGAGTTCCAGTGTCTGTGATCAGCACGACGATCTCCGCAGGCTGATCCCGGGCGGCGAGGCCATCGGCGATCTCTGCAAACTTCTCGAGGAGACAATTGATTACGTGTCGTGTCTGAAAACGCAGGTGCAACTCATGCAGGAGATTGCAGATTTCTGTGAATGATTGAATCATGGCATGTGCACAGCGCACGAGATGTTTATATAAAGATGGTACGATAATTATTTATGGTTTATGATGAAACTCAAATCCTCAAGAAGATTTACATTTATATATGCAATAAATTGATGCACACGTGCAAGCCTGTTGATAAATTTGGAATTTGAGGATATGTAAATCAAATTTGAGGACATGTAAATTAGTTTTATATTTTTATGTGCTCTAGTGTTGTTTAATTTTATGTCGAATTGTTAGATGATTAAGCCTATACATCTAACTAGAATCATTCTGCCATTTTTTTAGCAACAACTTTGTATAGATATACTACTATTATCCCAACTATTTGTCGGGGGGGGGGGGGGGGGGGGGGGTGTTCCAGGAGCTCACTACTTTCATGCATAATTTAATTAAAGACTGTATTTTTATCCCAACTATTTGGAGAAATTATTGCCAATGAAATTTTGTACCATTTTATGGTTCTTTTGCATATAAGCTGACCAATAGATATCTCATAATTCTATTATGAATTATTATTTCTAAAGTACATAAGAACTTGGAAAACATGCATGACCAATTAATATCTTTAGGGACTTGACAACTCTTTAGGGACTTGACAACTCTTTAGGGACTTGGCAAGTCTTTAGGACCCACTTTGTAAATGTTTTTTTTATTTGTTCGTGTCGAGTATTGTATGTGGTGTTAAACATAAACAATGTTAAGTTATATATGTTGAATCACTTTTATTCAAGTTACTATGAGTCGTCTGCCTCTTTTGCATCTAATCTTCTGATTTATGCACTTTTAACCCTAGGTGCATATGTCAAACCATCTAAATTTATTTTCTATTATTTTACTTTTTGTATGCATCAAACCACAGTTCAATAATTATAATCACACTTACTTATTTGAACTTTTCAATTTTACCACTTATCTATTATAGTAAACTCAATTTATTCAAAAACTTAGATATCAATAGATGTTCCTTTTTAATAACCAGCATATAGATCTATACAAAATTGTCAGGATCGTTGCAATTTTTGTAAGATTTACCAAGCCTAAATAATATCTTCTTATCATAGTATAGGAAAATAAAACTAGATGCACAATAATTTCTTCTAATATCGTACACCAAATGAAGTAGCAAAATATATATTTGTTTGAAAATAGAAAGAGAACTTTAGTGGTACAAGATTAAAGGCGAAAATCATGCCAAACAATGATTTTTTAAACCTCTGTGCACTCCAATACACTGAATGCAACATTGTAGCAACCATTAACACAAAGACCAATACTGCAATGATCTTTGAGTTGTCATAAACAATCAACCTTGACGCACAATAGTCAACCACTGTGAACCTTTAAGAAATATATGACTTCTCCTAAGAATAAGAATAAGATGAGCGTCATGGACTCCACCTATTCTTAGACCATGTTGTTTTTAACTAGTGCATGTGTATACTATATATCCAAATAATTAGTTTATATTAACCTTAGAGAATATTTCAATAACTAAGAAAAGTAATTAATTTGTCAAATACTTTAGGAAATAACTTCCTAATATAACAAGAAATTTACATTTCATTGTAGATGAAAAGACAAATCTTTATTTTTTTTTATTCATTCAAATTGAGTATTGTGTGAGAACCTAACCATTAGGTTATCTTGACTAAAGTTTGTCTATTTTAACTTACTTTATCTCTTCTCTTACATAATTGTTTGATAGTTATAACTTTTTCTTTTCTAAATGAGGAATTTTTTCAAGCTTTGATACATATGTCTAAACCAATTATAATTAGTTTCTTAAATATACTTAGTAATCTATCCATATTTCTAGTTTTTTGGCATCCATGCATCTTAGCGTTCTTATTTTCCCACACTTGGTTCATAGATGTAAATTGTTTTTACTTCATAGAACATTATCTTAATTGTAGGGGCTATTTCAACTATATATCATCATGCATGTGCACACTTTTCTAAATAATCTATCCTATGGTACTTAAACTTGTTAAATAAAAAGATTGCTCATGTTAAGAGTCATCCACACTTTTTTTTATTTTCTAGTAATCTAACACATATTCTTTTTATTTTTTTTGCTCCACACAGTGGTCTCATCTTGAGTGGTTTCTAGGAGATTTTGTGTCATAGACTCCCCGATTCAAATTATATTGCCCCATTAATCTACTCCACCCAGTTTATTACTGGCGGATAGTTTTATTATTGTGCTTAGGTTTGATATTATTGCTCAAATATTGATGATAAAGTAATAAAACCTTTTTTAATATTTGGATTGAATGGAGCTCAAGTTGAAACAATCAATCTGCTTCATTGGCCTAAATTTTGTCTTTTGAGTTATTTGATTTGCTCTCAAACCATGCTCAGCTCAGATCAAGTAAAATATATCAAAAATTAACTTAATTAAATATCGATGAAAAAGAACATGTATTGCCTCAAATCATAACCATGATCCTCTTCTCCTTGGCCCCCTCAATAACTTTTTTATGGTTCTCCAATTCCACTCTTATCGTAGACTAGTTATCTTCCTCGACTTACTTATTTCATGTCAATGCCTCCTTGACACTAATCTTGTTTGTTTTTCCTTGAGGATTTGGTTGATAGACTTTTTCTTTCCTAAATATTGGCTAATTGGTTGTAATAAACTTGGGTTGCATATTCTAACTTGGAAGATTTTTTTTCCTTTTCCTTGTTCTACTTATCTTGACAACTTTCTAAAATGTTTGTGACCCTCTAACTATATATGAGATTGGCCATCAACTTCACTGTTTGAATAGTTCTTCTTGAGTAATCTCATCTTCTTTGTTTATGAATAACTATCTATTTCTCCAAATGATGTAGATTCTTTGCCCAGTAGGTTATGGAGAAAGATGTCCTATGAATTTACATTTTAATATTTACATTCTCTCATTGTGTCTAGGTGTTTGAAATATTTTATCTATGTTCCCTATTGCTAAAAGTATTCAACTAATTTCCTCTCGATGAATTTATGATTGTTAGTGCTAACCTACCTCCTAAGCAATATCTTATAATTATCTAATTAATTTAGTAAATGATAAACTAGTTTTTATGATTAAGTTAATCACTTTCTTAACTAATTTATATCCTAAATTTCTATGCTGCATCTTATTTAAAGATTTATTTTTTTATGTTAAATACAAAAGTTTTATTTTAGTTTATTGAGACATTAATGAGTATGATAATTTATATGATTAATGCATTTTCATGACAAAGCGATGAGATAGATTATGCTTGTATTTCCATCTATGATGTGTGAATTCTCATAGTTAATAATGTGATATGTACACTTTTAAGACTCTAATAATGTCATATAAATTTAGGATTTAACAATATATTATGTGGTGATCTAACTAATCTAGCTTTGGAGTAACTTTGATTTCTCATGCGTGACAGCATGACTTTGTAAATCTTAGATGTTTATGCATTGTGGTTTGTGAGTTTGGAAAAATGATAGCTCTACATCATAGGATTCCAAATTATAATATGATATAGCACTCTAAAGTTCAGCAGGGAACTATTGAAGCTCTCCACCTATATGTATTGTTTGAGCGTAAATAGACACAATGTTTGGTATGCCTCCATTCTTGCTCCTACAACTCTTTTCTTCAATCATTTTATTAAGATTCAGTGAACTTATTATGTGATTCCTGATGTTCGTTACCAGTGAGTCTAGAATTCTTAGTGAGATAGTCTTGAGAAATGGTTGAGCATCTTGTATCCTAATCTGATGTCAACACTTGACTAACCTAACTAGTTTCAACCGAGTTTTCGATAGGCTGTGTTCACACTCTATTCAACAACATTTTCTGGATCATCTTATGTACAAGTTAAGGAGGGCTTACCCAAATCTTTCCCCTCCTCTTCTAAGAGGGCAAAGCGGAGCGAGAAGAAACATCTTGACTTAGGCTTAGGGCTAAGCTTGGTCGCTTGGGGCTTATGGTGCTTCCTCTGTGACTTCCTTTCACATTCATCCTTAACTGCACAAGCTGGGCTGGGGCTACCCTCAATAGATGTGTGTCCTTTGTTCTAATTTGGTGCTCGCACCGATCTGTTAGCAGCACACCATCTCACCATTCATTGGACCAGATCTATGATGAAAGAGAGAGACTGGAACAACATAAGGAGAAACAACCCCTAACCTACCATCATGAAAGTCACACCTACAAGAGATGGAATTCTTGGAGAGGTTAAGAGTCACAATAGTGATGAAGGCGACGAACGCTAGTGAAGTCGAGTCATGATAGTGATGAAGGGTCATCGTATCAAAGTCAGCACTCAACCTCACTTTCATTCATTTATGCCATATATGTCATAGTATTATATGACATAATGGGACCCGATTTGAATGATCATGTATTGAGATTCCATACAATCTTGCATGGGTCTCTCGAGAGTCACTCCGGAAGTTAAAGCACACCGAAAAATGGCTTCCAACAGATCTCGATGTTGGAAAGATCTAATTTTGGGCGGAACTTTATCAATAGGAATTCTCTTACCAGAATACAGTCACAGGATTTGTGAAAATAGAACGACTTCGCTTCGCTCGCCTGCTTTTTTTAGGATGAGTACTTAGCGTATTAATTATAATATATTGCATTTATACTACTAAACTTAATCTAGTGACTTGATTTGTTGTTCAAGAATTAGTTCTTATTTCTTACACATCTACTTTCATGCGGCAATGTGCCTTATTGATTTGTATATCATTCTATTTTGGTTGAATATGTTTTTTTAGATATTATACATTGACTGGTATAGTCATACAAATATAGTGTTAAGTTTGAATCATTATTTGTTTGGCTAGATTGGTTATGGATAATTAAGAGAAGATGTTGATATCTTAAAATTACATTTTTATAAGGATGAGATTAAAAATCATAATTCTTTAAATATTTCAATATAATCGAGGGTAATGGAAAATTCAATTTCATTTGTACACTTTTTGAATGCCACTTTTTTGGGTTATTTTTCCATAAGTATTATGTATTTATGTGGTAGTGGCAATGACTCTATCACCTTTTAGCTCCTTTGCAGTGATTTTAGATGATTTATTTGTTAGACATTAAAAAATGTTTCAATTATATCGCATATGCTACTATAGTGCTTGGATAAGATGACAAGAGAAGGTAATATTTATAGTGCCTGAGAAGAGTGAAATTACATTATACATATGCCTTGTGTAGTTCATGCATTTTCTCATGTGGATAGGGAAAGCATTAAGGCATTACAGTTTTTTAGGGGTTTCATAAGGTATCCCCTTTCCTCTAGATATTTTCAAAGTAGATGATTAATCATCTCGAGCATACACATGTTTTCCCTCTCAATATGAGTATTTTCTTTCCATTTTGTGACCCACCTGGGGTGGAATAACCAGAGCGAATACACATGTGCCATGTATGGGCATCACCAAGGTGTCCCCAACATAATGTTGCAAGTCAGGATTAGGAGCAACATATGGGGCATCATTAACCAAATGTAACAATATCGTAATATATAGGTGTCACTGACATATAAATCAGAATAGGGGAAACAAATTAAATGCTACACAACTAGGAGAGAAGACACTACATTAATACATTAATAGGAAAAGAGTAAATAAGAACCATCCCAAAACAAAAACATGTTGTAGGGATAATAATGAGGACAACAAAACAAAACAACTATCAGGGATTAAAACACAAAAACAAATCCCAAAACTAGAATGTCAATTTCTAAAACCAAGAAGTAAATCAACGTAGAAATAAGGATTCAGATAAGACTATAATCAAAGCAACAACATGAGGGACAAAATCCAATTCCAAGGAAAACATGAAACTTAAAGCTAATCAATATAGAAAAGAACAAAAAAGTAGCCTAAAACAAAACAAAAATGTGGGGGGGGGGGGTGTTGAATTTTGTCCTCAAACCACATATACCTATTTGTATGGGGCCAAAACCAAAAAACCACTCACAAATTCACCCAAAAGATCATTCATGTGCTTAGACTAAGAGAACCAAAACTAGCTTTTGTTGATCATCAACAAATATAATAATTATAGTAAATAAAATAGAGTGTAAAATCATAATAAAAAATTTTAAGCAACAAACAAGTCACACTGAGAAATAAGAGTTACCTGACTCATAACCAAAAATTCTTCATATAGTAACCGACTAATTATAATTCAAATGAGCTCTGCAACATATTGTTAACTGAGAGCAATTGGAGATATCTAAGTCTAAGTGGACTGTCTATCAAAGTTGGCAAAACAGTCTGTTAAAATTCAACAAAACGCATACGCCCCCTTGGATACCCTGTTGAAAACTCAACAAACCGAAGGAGAATACGCCCACTTATAATGTTGAAAGTTATCCCGGATCGTGGAGTTAGCAGGGGTTATCTCAACAAAGCAGTAACAACCAGCAACACATGCAGCACAAGCTTCTTTATTGATCAAGAGCAAACTTCTTTACACAGCGAGACATACATGGCGAGACATGCTTCACCAAAACCCAACACCGGGAGAGCAGAGACAGTTACAAAGACAAGAACAAAAAACAAGCCGCGCGGACTCAATCAACAAGCCGCCGACCTACTGATGTGGAGTCCGCTCAGTCCGCCAGGTCGCCAGACCGCACCCAAGCCGCGCGGACTCACCCTTTCCAATGCTAGCTCTTCACCGCCGATCTGCAGGCCGCCTGACCGCGAGGTCGCCTAGCCGCCAGACCGCACAAGCTGCGCCACCGAATGGAACAGTCCGCCTGAAGCAGGCGACTTCCTGAACCCCGAACCAAGTCGCCAAAGAGAAGACCGCCTGGTCGCAATCCGCGACCTGCTGTTTACCGCCTGTTGCTTAACCGCAGAGTCCGCACTGTCCCTGACCGCAATCAGAGCCAAGTCCTGGCTTTCCAGCGCTATCCGCACAACCTGCACAGCACAACCGGGTCAACCCTCTATCCGCGCGGACACAAAGTCCAGACCGCAGCAACTTACGCGAGCTCAATTACTGTTCACTTACTTCGGTCTAGGTTCCTCTTCTCCTGATGTGACATGGGTCCTATTTATAGGCACGACGATGAGTATGGTCACCGCCCTAGCCGATAGGATCACCGCCACAACCCGCAGCTAGAACAAGTGTGTCCGCCAGCCCGCGGACACACATTCCAGTTCGCCGCTCCTGTGCAGATAGCCAGTCCGCCCCAGCTTCTCCAAGGCCGGACTCCAATATCCAGTCCGCCTTGCCGCCAGAGACCAAGCCAGGACCACCACAGCCGGACTCCACAACAGCCGTGTCCTCCATTCTGCGGACAAGGCATCAGCCCGCAAAACCCGAGCCCGCAGCCTCGCCATCAAGGCACCTGCCGGACTCAGCGGACACCCGGCTACCGTCCGCATATCCCAAGTCCATTGCCTCATTGCTAAGGCACCTCCGGACTTAGCGGACAAGCCAATCCAGTCCGTTAATAGCAGACTCCAGTCCGCAACTCTTGAGTCCATAACCTCGTCACAAGGCTAAACCGGACTCAGCGGACTCCGGCTCCAGTCCGCACGCTCCTGCACAAGCAATTCTCCAGTCCGCATTTCCCCAAGCTAGCAAACAAGGCAACAACACTTCTACTACGCTTGACGGACTGAGAAACCAGCCCGCGCTCCACTGCGCGATCTCCCCGGACTGAGCCATCCTGGACTTGGTTCAATTCCCACCAAGTCCAGTCCGCTGGCCACAAGGGCCAGTCCGCACTTACTGGCGGACACTGGATCTAGCCCGCCATACCGGGCGACCTCCAGTTTCTGTCCGCGCTGACCGGCGGTCTCCGCGGCTTCTACTTGCCGCTCCACTAGAGCAAGACCAAGGCAACTGCCAAACCGGTCTGCCGAGCTCCAGTTCTTCAGTCCACTTTATGCCGGACTCCGCGGATAGCATTTCTATCCGCCCGGTTACTTCCTGGGAGTCAACCGCCTGCTGAGCATACACTGGCCTGTCAGACCGCCGCTGCTGTCCGCGTAGTCCGCGCGAACAGACCGCCCAGGCCGCCACAGAGCAAACCGCCTGCAACATCCCTGCCGACCTAGCAGTCCGCCAACCCTGTCCGCGTAGTCCGCGCGGATAGGTTTCCCAAGCCTTCCATTCACCCACTTTCACTTCACAGAATTCAACACTCCCCCTTGAAGTGAGAAGTGGTGAATAACTCCAGCAGCTCCTGTAACCTTGCACCTGGTCCTTCCGATAGCATCTACGAAGAGATGTCCAAGACATAGTCCTCGCCCCGCATATCATGGACCATGAGGGAGCCCTCCAGCATCTCCAAAAAGAGCCATGCTTCCCTCTCCCTTCTTTAGCTTCAACCTCCACTCATGCATCACAGGAGTATCACCAACTTCCTTGGACACAGAAGCCCAAGCCTTGTTATCTCTGAGAGAAGTCACCTCTTCAGACTTGGTGTCAACCACCTCCTTGATTCTAGTGGGGTCATCACAGCCAGAAGTCCCTTGCTCGACCTGAGGGCTAACAAGGAAACACGGGACCAAGTCCGCCGTGTTCCCTTCATAATATCGAGCTGGTGGCTTACTGATCCTCTTCGATCTCCGAAGAACCTGATCATGGCTAACCACCTCCGCTGCTATTGAACCAGCTCCGTTCCCGGGCAAACCCGGAACAATGCTCCCTTTGCTCCCTGAACAAGACGCCTCCTTACTGGAACCAAGAGCACCTGGAGCAACGCTCCCCCTGCTACCTGAACCAGAAGACTCCCCTCTTGAACAAGAACTGCCTGGAACATCGCTCCCCTTGCTTCCTGAGCCGGAAGCCTCCGCCTTCGAGCCAAAAGATCCTGGAGCATCGCTCCCCCTTCTTCCCGACTCTGACACCTTTGCCCCGGAGCTAGAACAACCTGGAGCACCTGGTGACTCAGGCAACTCCATTTCCTTAGCAGCAGCCTCCTTCAGCCCACCATCTGACCTGCTTATCTCTAGCTCCATATAAGAGCTACCCCAATACGGCGTCAACTCATCGAAAACAATGTCTCTTGACACTATGAGTTTCTTCGTCGCAGGATCCATACAGCTCCATCTTCTTCTCTGCTCATCATACCCAACAAAGACTAGCTTTGTCTTGAGAGCACCCGGAGAGTGTATATAGCAGGTAGATCCAAACACCCGAAGGTGCTTCACTCCGAACATCAGCTCATAAGGAGTCTTCATTATGATCGGACTAAGAGGCATCCGGTTGATGACATGAGCAGCACAGGCTATTCCCTCCGCCCAAAGAGCCTTCGGAACGCCTTTACTCCGAAGCCAACACTTGCAGGTCTCCGTTAACCAACGGATCATCCGAGCTGCAATACTACCCTGTTGTGAAGTATGTCCACAAGAAAGCTCCATCCGGATCCCTTGCTTCCTGCAAAAGCGTGAGAACTCGGTTGAGCCAAACTCACCACCGATACTTGTCCTCAACACCTTGATCCTCCGGCCAAGCTGGCCTTCGACAAGCTTCTTGAACTCCACAAACAAGCGTACCATGCTGGACTTCTTCTTCATGAAGTATACCCAAGTATACCCAGAATAGTCATCAACCAATATCAGCATGAACCTGCTGCCTCCAAGACTGGCCGTGACGGTCGGTCCCACCAGAGCACAATGGACAACCGCCAATGGTGCATTACATCTGGATTGTGCTTTGTCGACCATGAAGCGATAGGCTCCACTTTCCTGACATCCCGCACACCCCCGACCATCGCCATAGGATGACAATCTAGGAAAGCCTCTTACGAGTCTTCTTTCCGCCATTGCTTTCAGCTTGTCCATCCCTATATGCCCCAGTCTTTCATGCCAGATAGCAGCACTATCACTGGCATTCCTCCGATCAACTCCAGAACTAGTTGAAATCCCAACTACGTTCTTCTCCTTCCTCCCTACCTGAGCAACGTTCGCCGAGAGCAAGACAACCTTGCACTCCTTCCGAAGATGACCATGCTGCTTGCATTTATAGCACCTTGGTCCTTCCTTCCTCTTCCTATTACTCCTAGGAGAAACACTCCTTTCTTCCTGATATGAAGTAGAGGGACCATCATCAGCAGCAACCTTCACCTTCTTCCTGAACAACCCATCAAGGGAAGTCCAGACCTCCGCAGCTGACCAACATCCACTGATGTGGTCCAAGAGCTCCGATGAGATCACCTGCTTGAGAATATACTCCGCTTTCGCATTTGCCTCCTTCCAAGCTCTCATCGCCTCAGCATTGCCAGCAGTATCCTCTTGTCTTCCTGCTCCGCATACAACCTCCCAAAGGTCCTCGCCAAGAAGAAAGCTCTTCATACAGGACTTCCACCGTTCACAGTTCGTCTCTGTAAGAAGATCAATTCCAAGACAGCTTGCATCCTCCACTGTCATGGTTCTACCACTGGTTTCCTCTACATAAGAGCAACTACTTCCATTGAGCACTGCTTGACCACTCCAACAACCTGGCTCTGATACCATGTTAAAATTCAACAAACCGCAGACGCCCCCTTGGATACCCTGTTGAAAACTCAACAAACCGAAGGAGAATACGCCCACTTATAATGTTGAAAGTTTTCCCGGATCGTGGAGTTAGCAGGGGTTATCTCAACAAAGCAGTAACAACCAGCAACACATGCAGCACAAGCTTCTTTATTGATCAAGAGCAAACTTCTTTACACAGCGAGATATACATGGCGAGACATGCTTCACCAAAACCCAACACCGGGAGAGCAGAGACAGTTACAAAGACAAGAACAAAAAATAAGCCGCGCGGACTCAATCAACAAGCCGCCGACCTACTGCTGTGGAGTCCGCTCAGTCCGCCAGGTCGCCAGACCGCACCCAAGCCGCGCGGACTCACCCTTTCCAATGCTAGCTCTTCACCGCCGATCTGCAGGCCGCCTGACCGCGAGGTCGCCTAGCCGCCAGACCGCACAAGCTGCGACACCGAATGGAACAGTCCGCCTGAAGCAGGCGACTTCCTGAACCCCGAACCAAGTCGCCAAAGAGAAGACCGCCTGGTCGCAATCCGCGACCTCCTGTTTACCTCCTGTTGCTTAACCGCAGAGTCCGCACTGTCCCTGACCGCAATCAGAGCCAAGTCCTGGCTTTCCAGCGCTATCCGCACAACCTGCACAGCACAACCGGGTCAACCCTCTATCCGCGCGGACACAAAATCCAGACCGCAGCAACTTACGCGAGCTCAATTACTGTTCACTTACTTCGGTCTAGGTTCCTCTTCTCCTGATGTGACATGGGTCCTATTTATAGGCACGACGATGAGTATGGTCACCGCCCTAGCCGATAGGATCACCGCCACAACCCGCAGCTAGAACAAGTGTGTCCGCCAGCCCGCGGACACACATTCCTGTTCGTCGCTCCTGTGCAGATAGCCAGTCCGCCGCAGCTTCTCCAAGGCCGGACTCCAATATCCAGTATGCCTTGCCGCCAGAGACCAAGCCAGGACCACCACAGCCGGACTCCACAACAGCCGTGTCCGCCATTCTGTGGATAAGGCATCAGCCCGCAAAACCCGAGCCCGCAGCCTCGCCATCAAGGCACCTGCCGGACTCAGCGGACACCCGGCTACCGTCCGCATATCCCAAGTCCATTGCCTCATTGCCAAGGCACCTCCGGACTTAGCGGACACGCCAATCCAGTCCGCTAACAGCAGACTCCAGTCCGCAACTCCTGAGTCCATAACCTCGTCACAAGGCTAAACCGGACTCAGCGGACTCCGGCTCCAGTCCGCACGCTCCTGCACAAGCAATTCTCCAGTCTGCATTTCCCCAAGCTAGCAAACAAGGCAACAGCACTTCTACTACGCTTGACGGACTGAGAAACCAGCCCGCGCTCCATTGCGTGATCTCCCCGGACTGAGCCATCCTTGTTGATGCGCGGAAACGTCGCGGGGCACCAGCCAGCTAACACGGAGGGGGTGTTCGGTCTCACAAGCTAGGAGAGGAGGAGAGGAGGGAAGGAAGGAAGCCTCTGAGTGCTCGAGAGTCGAGCAAACGGCTTGTCAAAGAGTGTTGCGGGGATAGAGGAGAGAAGCTTGATCAACAGAGCGGGTTGATCAAGAGAGGAGAAGGAGGTTGACCAGGAGCTGTCGAGCAGATGGCTAATATGACGGTTGTGCTTGCAGGTTGGTTGCCGAGAAGGGCTGAGCTGAACAGAGAAGAAGCTTGCTGAGCAGAGGAGCAAGGCTTGCTGAGCAGAGGAGTAAGGCTTGCTGAGCAGAGAGAAGAAGAAGAGGGCTGCTAGCAGCGGCAACAACACACTTCGCCCGCCGCGACCTAAATGCCACTCCTACGACGGGCTTTCCTTTTATTAATAGCTAGAGGTTACAAGCTTACAAGTACACCTTTGCAACAAATCAAATAAGGGGTACAAGGAGAAGTTGACGGATAAGAGAGAAGAAAATGCCAGAAAGCAGAGAAGAGAAGCTGCCAGAGACTAAGTAAAATAGTCTGCCAGCTGCTGGAGGACTGAGAAACTGAGTCTACAGAGTATGCAGGCAAGCTGCTGAAGAGCTGTAGAGGACTGCGCGGACTGGAAAACTGAGTCCGCAGGGCTTGCTGGAGAGATGATGACGGACTGGAAAACGGAGTCCGCAGGGGCAGCTGGCAAGACTTGTCTCCACCACCAGGATCCCTGAATGAGAGGCTTCAGGGGGTATTTATAGGCCCAGGGAAGTTCTTGAAGAAGCGGGGCCCAGTGACATCAGCATGACGACCTGCGCGGACTTCGCGGACGGAGATTTTGCGTCCGCCACTGTTGACTGAGGAAGCAAGCGGAAGGAGGATCCTGGAGAGAACTGGAGGCCACCCCTGGCTGGCGACCTGGGCGGACTCCGGGAGGAGTCCGCCCGGCAGGCCGGAGGCCGCCCCCTAGCGGGCGGCCTGGGCGGACTCCAGGGGGAGTCCGCCCGGCAGGGCCTGGCCGCCCCCTTGCGGGCGGCCTGGGCGGACTCCGGGGGGAGTCCGCCCGGCTGGGCGCCGGGGCCGCCCCCTAGCGGGCGGCCTGGGCGGACTCCAGGGGGAGTCCGCCCGGCTGGGCGCCAGGGTCGCCCCCTAGCGGGCGGACTCCAGGGGGAGTCCGCCCGGCGGGCCTGGCCTCCCCCTTGCGGGCGGCCTGGGCGGACTCCAGGGGGAGTCCGCCCGGCTGGGCGCCGGGGCCGCCCCCTAGCGGGCGACCTGGGCGGACTCCAGGGGGAGTCCGCCCGGCGGGCCTGGCCGCCCCCTTGCGGGCGGCCTGGGCGGACTCCAGGGGGAGTCCGCCCGGCTGGTCGCCGGGGCCGCCCCCTAGCGGGCGGCCTAGGCGGACTCCAGGGGGAGTCCGCCCGGCGGGCCTGGCCGCCCCCTTGCGGGCGGCCTGGGCGGACTCCAGGGGGAGTCCGCCCGGCTGGCGGGCAGAGGCCACCCCGGGTGGGTTGCCTCGGCGGACGGCGGCAGGAGGCCGCCGCCCCTCGGGCAGCAGGGAGGTCGCCCCTGGTGGGCGACCCCGACGGATGGCGGCAGGAGACTGCCGCTCCTTGGGCTGATTAGGAGGTCGCTCCTGGTGGTGCTGTTGGCGAACTCCTGCAAGGAAAAGCACTGCACGATTAGCGGACCTAACCGCATATCCCGCGAGGGTGAGCCATGGGAACAGCCCGCCGTCCCGCAGGGCACGCGGTTGCTAGGAAACCTAGGCGGACAGGGAAAACTGTCCGCATACGCGGGGACTTGTCGCGATCGAAAGGGAGAACCTAAGGGTCGCGACTAGCCAGCTGGCCACCTTGGGAAGGATCGCCGATTTCTGGGTTAACATAATCCCCGCACTTTTTTTAAGTTCCGAAGGGAACTTCGAAAAAGTTGGAGACCCACGAAAATCGTGATCCACCCCAAAGGAAAGAGAGGGGGAAGCAAGGAGAGATAGAACCTGAAGCCTCTCCTTACAAGCTTGGTGTTTCCTGTTTTATTTTCCTGCAAGAGGAAAATTAAGGGTAAGCACGTATGAGTGGTACATCGAGTGTGTACCTGAGTTTGATTTTGCAAAACGAAGAAGGCGCTTCTCCTGTAAAGTTCTGCAAAACAATAGTGAGGGAAAACAGAAAGGCATAATAACTTGCAAGTACCTGATAGAGGCTTGCAAGCACCTATCATTCTCTGCAAAAAGAGAAGGGAAAAGAGTATACAAGGACAGAAAAAATGAGTTACAAGTACCTGAAAGGAACTTGCAAATCTTTGGTGGTCTCTGCGAGAGAAGAGTTAAGAGTATGCATAGTACATGAAAGTAACTTGCAAGTACCTGAATGGAGCTTGCAAGTGTTGGTGACTTCTGCAAGAAGAGAGTTAGAGGCAGATATTGTATATAGAGATAAGCTGCAAGTACCTGAATGACTTGCAGATGTCTGCTAACCACTGCAAAGTGAAGAGTGAGCAGCAGAGATAAAATAATGATTTAAACTGCAAGTACCTGGATGAGGTTTGCAGGTGTCTGTTGTTCTCTACAAAGATAAAAGTTAGAAGCAGACAATTTGCATATGAATGGAGCTTGCAAGCACCTGTGGAGAAGGCTTGCAAGGGTTTGCTAACCTCTGTGAGGAGAGAGAGATTAGAAGCAAATAAGACGCGAGGATAACCACACCAGAACCATACCAAAAATGTTGATATGACTCGATTAATGTTTGACGCCATTAGACTTTGGCAAGAATAATGAGTAGCTCTGTGAATCTCCATATGATAGAGCTTGAGCAGGCAAAGTATATGAGGTGAGCATAAGCAAAGTGATTGCTGAAAACCTTTTTGAGATAACCCATGAAGGTTGATGAGATAGGGTCGATATGACCAAGTAGCAAGAGAAATGCCCGATGAACATTATCACGAAGTCCAGATTAATGAATCGAGCACTAGCTGTTGATATGGCTGGAAATTCTTTTGGCAGGTTGGATTAACCTGTTCACCTGTGAAAGGAGGGAAGAGAAAAAAGGAGGTCTGTACCTGGAATGACTAAAGAGGGTTGAATGCTGCCACAGGTGTTCCCCGTGGGCCTTATGCATCACTTGCCCAAAAAATCATCCCGAGTACAGTCCTACTCAAAGCGGGTTGGCCGCGCATCCTCAAGGAGGGGGAAAAAGGAAAAAGAGGTCCATATTCGGAATGACTAAGGAGGGTTGAATGCTGCCACAGGTGTTCCCCGTGGGCCTTATGCATCACTTGCCCGAAAAATCATTCCGAGCATGATCCTGCTCAAAGCGGGCTGGCCGCGCATCCTCAAGGAGGGCACAAAAGAGGAAAGCAAGGGAAAGGTCCTGAGAAGGACCGCTAGAAGGACCGCTCTCTCGCCTTGGGTACAAGCATCACTGATCAACGAGACGGGTTGCGCCAAGAGGCCTATCTTGTCTGTGTATTGATCAGTGGAGTTGCGAACCCAAGAAGGCACGGATCGAGGATACCGGAGAGTGCTTCGGCCACCACAGTTGAAGGATGAGCAAAGAGACAAGGCTACGCTTGATTGTCATTGCTTGTCCAGCGAAGATCATCCTAACCGTAATGTATCCTATAGGACGCACAACAGAGCTAACACATGGGGCTCCCCTAGCACACACTCTGTGTCAGATGTTGGCTAGGATCCTAAGTCTGAAGCCCATAATCGTAGAATGAACTGCTCCCACTACACACATGGGTATACTCCTGCCATGTGTGGTCGAAGCGGTAGTGCGAGAACAAACTACGGAGGGAACGTTTCAGACTCGGCGAAATCTCATTGGCGTAACGATCCTAAGAGAGGGAGAAGAGAGGAAGGAGCAACACAAGAAGGGAACCGTGTCAGTACGGGATCCCTGAATAAAAGCTTTGCTGGAAAGCAAGTAAAGAACACTGAGAAGTGTTGTAATGAAAATGTTTGAAAAGGAGAGAGAGTAAGGGTTGAGATAACCCCTGTAGGTTGCAAAGAGCTTTGGAGGACTGTGAAGTCCATCGCTAGCATTGGATCCTCCCCAGCACACCCTCGTCGCAGGCATCGAAGCATTCGACTTCTCTGTTAACAACGAGGAGAGGAAATTCTTCGACTTGGCTCACCCCTCTTGAGGAGTGAGGAGCGTCTGAAAGTTCTTTGCCCTTTGAAGTTGCTGGATCAGGGCGATCTTCTTTAGGAAGCAAGTCATGCATCTTGCCTTCCCGGAGCATCCTTTGCACAAGCTGGCGGAATGCTCGGCAGTCTTCTGTTCGATGGCCTGACTCTTTGTGGAATTCACAATAAGGCTCTGAGTTTCTAGACCTCTGATCGGTCGGTCGATAGGGCTTCTTGTAGTTTGCCCTATCTTTCATGATCTGGACTACTTCTTGCACGACGTCGTCGAGATCAGACTCATGCAAGTCATCGTCTTGCTCTTGTTGAACAGCTGCTGTTTGAGAATGAGCTAGCGGCAGCAATGAGTCTTGAGCATTGTCTCGGCTTGTGAAGGAGTATCGCTGGCGATGATGCCTTCTCTCCTTCCTTGAGTAAGTTGTGGCGTGATTGCGAGGAGACCTTGGAGGATGCTTGTGGGAGGGATCCTCCTCGGATAGAAGTTTGGAGACGAAGCCTGGATTGCTCTTTTCGCCTCGGATGTATGAGTTGGCCAGAGCAATTAACTCTTGATATGTCCTTGGAGCACGGACGTTGGCTTCAAATTTGAGAGGCCCTTCGCGAAGACCGTGGATAAGAGCCACTCGGTACATCTCTTGATCAGTAACCTCGATGTCCAAAATCTCTCTTTGGAATCGATCAACAAACTGAGACCAAGTCTCATTTCCGCGCTGCTTGATCTTAAAGAGGGCTTCAGGACCGCCCTTTCTCTTAGTTGACGTAGAGAATCTGAGAAGAAACTCCCTTCGAAGATCAAGGAAGGAAGCGATGGAGTGAGGATGGAGGCCATAAAACCAGTCCCTCACTTGCCCATCAAAAGAGGTAACAAGAAGCTTGCATTTGGTTGCATCTGAAAGAGTCTTGAGAGCAACAGCTGACTCAAAAGCTTGGAGGTGCTTTACTGGATCTGTCTCTCCAGTGTAGGTTGGTAGTCGAGGCTCTCTGAAGTTTGCTGGAGTTGGCTCATGGCGGACACTCTCCGCGAATGGTGAAGGTTCTTCTTGCTCTCCTACAGCATAGGGATAAAAAGGAGCATAAGCTGCAGCTGCAAAAGGAGCATGAGGATAACAAGGAAAAGTTGCTGCAGGAGGAGCAGGGGCAGGAGCTGAAGGGTAGGGATGACTTCCCTGAAAGTTGAGAACTCTAGCTGGACTTCCCCGGGCTGCTTCCCGGAAGAAGTTATGGCGAGCAGCGAACTCTTCATCTTGAGTTCGCAAAGGAGCTGCAGGCCCTTGCGGAAAGGTTGGAGTGTACGGGGGATAGTACGGCGGACAAGCTTGAGAGTAAGCTTGCTGACGCTCTGCTGTTGGTGGTGGGTTGATTGGAGCAGCTGGAGCAGCTGCTAGATGAGCGTCCAATCGCTGCGTTATAGCAGCAAGAACTTTGTTGATAGCTTGGAACTGTTGAGCATTCTCACGGCGCGACTGCTCAAAAGCTTCCCAGAGAGGATCTTCACTGGGACTTGGAGCAAAGTTCTCGGCTGATTGATCTGACATGGCTAACTGTCGCTGTTCACCGTCTGACCGGATCTGAAGGTCGCGTGTTAACTGTTGATGCGCGGAAACATCGCGGGGCACCAGCCAGCTAACACGGAGGGGGTGTTCGGTCTCACAAGCTAGGAGAGGAGGAGAGGAGGGAAGGAAGGAAGCCTCTGAGTGCTCGAGAGTGGAGCAAACGGCTTGTCAAAGAGGGTTGCGTGGATAGAGGAGAAAAGCTTGATCAACAGAGCGGGTTGATCAAGAGAGGAGAAGGAGGTTGACCAGGAGCTGTCGAGCAGACGGCTAATATGACGGTTGTGCTTGCAGGTTGGTTGCCGAGAAGGGCTGAGCTGAACAGAGAAGAAGCTTGCTGAGCAGAGGAGCAAGGCTTGCTGAGCAGAGGAGCAAGGCTTGCTGAGCAGAGGAGCAAGGCTTGCTGAGCAGAGGAGCAAGGCTTGCTGAGCAGAGAGAAGAAGAAGAGGGCCGCTAGCAGCGGCAAAAACACACTTCGCCCGCCGCGGCCTAAATGCCACTCCTGCGACGGGCTTTCCTTTTATTAATAGCTAGAGGTTACAAGCTTACAAGTACACCTTTGCAACAAATCAAATAAGGGGTACAAGGAGAAGCTGGCGGCTAAGAGAGAAGAAAATGCCAGAAAGCAGAGAAGAGAAGCTGCCAGAGACTAAGTAAAATAGTCTGCCAGCTGCTGGAGGACTGAGAAATTGAGTCTGCAGAGTCTGCAGGCAAGCTGCTGAAGAGCTGTGGAGGACTGCGCGGACTGGAAAACTGAGTCCGCAGGGCTTGCTGGAGAGGTGATGACGGACTGGAAAACGGGGTCCGCAGGGGCAGCTGGCAAGACTTGTCTCCACCACCAGGATCCCTGAATGAGAGGCTTCAGGGGGTATTTATAGGCCCAGGGAAGTTCTTGAAGAAGCGGGGCCCAGTGACATCAGCATGACGACCTGCGCGGACTCCGCGGACGGAGATTTTGCGTCCGCCACTGTTGACTGAGGAAGCAAGCGGAAGGAGGCTCCTGGAGAGAACTGGAGGCCACCCCTGGCGGGCGACCTGGGCGGACTCCGGGAGGAGTCCGCCCGGCAGGCCGGAGGCCGCCCCCTAGCGGGCGGCCTGGGCGGACTCCAGGGGGAGTCCGCCCGGCAGGGCCTGGCCGCCCCCTTGCGGGCGGCCTGGGCGGACTCCGGGGGGAGTCCGCCCGGCTGGGCGCCGGGGCCGCTCCCTAGCGGGCGGCCTGGGCGGACTCCAGGGGGAGTCCTCCCGGCGGGCCTGGCCGCCCCCTTGCGGGCGGCCTGGGCGGACTCCAGGGGGAGTCCGCCCGGCTGGGCGCCGGGGCCGCCCCCTAGCGGGCGGCCTGGGCGGACTCCAGGGGGAGTCCGCCCGGCGGGCCTGGCCGCCCCCTTGCGGGCGGCCTGGGCGGACTCCAGGGGGAGTCCGCCCGGCGGGCCTGGCCGCCCCCTTGCGGGCGGCCTGGGCGGACTCCAGGGGGAGTCCGCCCGGCTAGGCGCCGGGGCCGCCCCCTAGCGGGCGGCCTGGGCGGACTCCAGGGGGAGTCCGCCCGGCGGGCCTGGCCGCCCCCTTGCGGGCGGCCTGGGCGGACTCCAGGGGGAGTCCGCCCGGCTGGTCGTCGGGGCCGCCCCCTAGCGGGCGGCCTGGGCGGACTCCAGGGGGAGTCCGCCCGGCGGGCCTGGCCTCCCCCTTACGGGCGGCCTGGGCGGACTCCAGGGGGAGTCCGCCCGGCGGGCCTGGCCGCCCCCTTACGGGCGGCCTTGGCGGACTCCAGGGGGAGTCCGCCCGGCTGGCGGGCAGAGGCCGCCCCGGGTGGGCGGCCTCGGCGGACGGCGGCAGGAGGCCGCCGCCCCTCGGGCAGCAGGGAGGTCGCCCCTGGTGGGCGACCCCGACGGATGGCGGCAGGAGACTGCCGCTCCTTGGGCTGATTAGGAGGTCGCTCCCGGTGGTGCTGTTGGCGAACTCCTGTAAGTAAAAGCACTGCACGATTAGCGGACCTAACCGCATGTCCCGCGAGGGTGAGCCATGGGAACAGCCCGCCATCCCACAGGGCACGCGGTTGCTAGGAAACCTAGGCGGACAGGGAAAACTGTCCGCATATGCGGGGACTTGTCGCGATCAAAAGGGAGAACCTAAGGGTCGCGACTAGCCAGCTGGCCACCTTGGGAAGGATCGCCGATTTCTGGGTTAACAATCCTGGACTTGGTTCAATTCCCACCAAGTCCAGTCCGCTGGCCACAAGGGCCAGTCCGCACTTACTGGCGGACACTGGATCTAGCCTGCCATACCGGGCGACCTCCAGTTTCTGTCCGCGCTGACCGGCGGTCTCCGCGGCTTCTACTTGCCGCTCCACTAGAGCAAGACCAAGGCAACTGCCAAACCGGTCTGCCGAGCTCCAGTTCTTCAGTCCGCTTTATGCCGGACTCCGCGGATAGCATTTCTATCCGCCCGGTTACTTCCTGGGAGTCAACCGCCTGCTGAGCATACACTGGCCTGTCAGACCGCCGCTGCTGTCCGCGTAGTCCGCGCGAACAGACCGGCCAGGCCGCCACAGAGCAAACCGCCTGCAACATCCCTGCCGACCTAGCAGTCCGCCAACCCTGTCCGCGTAGTCCGCGCGGATAGGTTTCCCAAGCCTTCCATTCACCCACTTTCACTTCACAGAATTCAACACAGTCGACCACATAATTAACTTTCCTATAAATATGAGATAGAATATGATTATATTCCAAAATATGATTTTAAATATTATTACCAATAAGTGCTCCAACAAAAGAACTTGTTTTGACAAGAAGACAAAAGGAGTTTTGATGTAGCACACGATGAGGACGCAGTCAAACCTATAGGTGACAACAAGAAAATAATCCACACAGCAATACGAAGGTTCGCCAAGCCTCTAGAGATCATACAAGGGCTATGAGCCAATGTCTGATCAAGCAAAAATGACCTACCCGATCTGATCGAATGCTCAAAATAACGACGAAATAAATCAGAGAGAACCACGACTCAATCAAAGCAACCCTTAGGGATTGCGCACAATTGTCCAACACACGTATGAGCAAGGCATTTCCTCAAATACCTAGCTTGCACAAATACCAAGTTCCACTTGGGATTAGCAAACGTTCGCACAAACAACACACTAACGACGACCGTTGCGGAAACAATATTTTGAGGCGGAGATTTAGTCGGAGTAGGGGCTAATCCCAACAAGAATCTAGCGGCCGACAAACCGTTCCTTTTCAGCCAATTGATTGGAGATCACAATGCATTCACCACTTTCTGATTCGTTCATAGATTTCCAATCACACACTAATCCATTCACAACCTCAAGAAATAAAGAAAATGAGATGAATCACACCATCAGTGGGGTAAAGGAATTGTTACCCAACCAAGAGAGTTCTCGGTATCGCACGGCGGTGGGAGCCCGAAAGGGGGTGACGTGAATGGACTGACTGTACGCCGGACGGGAAGCGATGGACAAAGCCGGCTTCACGCCAGAAGGAGTCTCCGGTGTCATGCCGGAGGTCGTAGGCCGCCGGTGTCGCACCGGACGGGGAGTCGCGGAAGGTGTCGCGTCTTCTGGGAATTGGGAGGAAGAACACTTATTTCTTTTTTTTCATTAGGGCAAAAGCTCAAAAATAGGAGTATATATACTCCACATGAGAAACACTCCCAACCACACATTTCCTAGATCTCATCCTAGCCACTCAAATGTTTTTAACTCAAAATTAAATGCAGGAAATTAAAGGGAGATAAAACGTCTGTGACCGCCTAACATTTTGGTCGATCGGACAAGCACGAATAAATTAAAATACGCAAAATATGTTTGATTAAATTAATGTACGAGTTAATTAAATGTTTTGTGGATCATGTCGCGATAGGACCTCCTCGTGTTGGGCCAAAGATTGTGGTGGTACGCCACGTCGTCAAGTGGAACCGAGTCGGCTTCATCAATCCTCCCCCGCTCAAAACCACTCGTCACCGGTGTGCGGTCCAAGCGGTAACGGTGTAGCAACTCATCATCAAGGTGTTCCATCTCCCCGGCGGTCACCCAAGTGGCATCACAAACGGGGAGGTCTTTCCAACGAACCATGTAGCGTTGCACGCCGCCATCAGTGGAAGCAATGAATTCATCATCCAAAATCTGATCTGATACAAAAAGAATCATCAGGAACCTGGAGAAAGCATTAGTAACTAGAATAGTATCACCGGGAGCCGCACTTGTAGGTGAGGGGGATAGCTCCAAGATAGAAATATATGGGGATGTGGTTTCACTCCCAAACCCAAGAGAATGGCCGTGATGAGAAGAAGAAGAGGGGCGAAGTAATTCTTGCGATGTTTCATGAAAAAGTTAAGATCGGAAAAATTAAACATTGGGTTTAAGCTCCAATCGGTAGGTAAGTCAAGCGCGTACGTATTATCATCCAACTTCTTCGAAATCTTGAAAGGGTCAGCACTCCGGTTGGCCAATTTCTTTATGGTGCCTGAGGGTACCCGTTCGGGAATTAGCTTCACTAAGACTAAATCTCCGACATCACAACTTTGAACCTGCTTATGCACATTCACGTGAGATTGGTAAGCGTCGTATGTAGTTTCTAATCGGTGGCAGATCTCGTGGTGCAACACATGTAAATAATGAGCAAAGTCAGTGGCAAATTGACTTGATTTATACGCGGGAGGTAACGGAATCAAGTCAATAGGCACACATGTGTTGTAACCATGCACAATTTCATTCGGGGAAAGCCCCGTGGAGCGATTTTTGGAGTTCTTATAAGCAAGATGGGCTTGAGGAAGGATGAGATCCCAAGTCCCTTTGTGATCGCCCACTAAACAACGTAATAAGTTACCCAAACTTCTATTGACTACCTCGGTTTGACCATCCATTTGGGGGTGGTAAGTCGCAGAAAAGAGGAGTTTGGTGCCTACTAACATCCATAAAGTTTTCCAAAAATATGAAGTGAATTTAACATCTCTATCCGAGACGATGGTCTTGGGTAGTCCTCTATGACTAACTTCTTTAAAATAAATTTTGGCAATGTGAGAAGCATCTTTAGTGCGATTACATGCAACAAAATACGCGATTTTGGGGAAACGATCGACAACTACTAGAATGGAATCGTGTTTGCGTTGTGTTAAGGGAAGGCCCAAAATAAAGTCCATACTTACTTCGTCCCATGACACCGGCAGAATGGGAAGTGGAGTATACAACCTGGTGTTGTTTTTGTTACCATTAGCGAGTTGGCACGCCCGACAACTATTCACGACTTGGTTAACCATGGGTTTGACACCGGGCCAAAAGAACTTGTCTTCGACCAAAGAGATGATTTTGTCACGGCCAAAAATACCACCTAAGCCACCGTTATGCATCTCCCAAATAATAAAAAGTTGGAGGGAAGAATCTTAAATAAGTACCCATCACGGATAATGTATTCGGAAATAGTGTGTGGGGATGACGTTTGTAGTGAGTGAAAGATCTCCTTAAAATCCTTGCATTCGGCATACTCACGATGGATATGTTCAAAGCCTAGGACTTTAACGTCAAGTGTATGTAGAAGTAAGCTAACGCGGCTAAGCGCATCGTCAACACGGTTATGTTTTTCTTTGCAAGTTTTGATCACAAACGTGTACTCTTGAAGGAAAGAGACCTATTTGGCTTGGCGTGAGCTTAGCTTATGTTGCAAATTAATATAGCGTAAGGCGTCATGATCCGAGAGGATAATGAATTCTTGGGGCAAAAGGTAGTGACGCCAATAGCGTAGGCTTTGGACAAGTGCATAAAATTCATGTTTGTAGTTGAAGTAATTTAATTTGGGCCCGCTTAATTTTTCACTAAAGAAGTTAATCGGATGACCTTCTTGACTTAAAATGCCACTTATACCCGCTCCCGAGGCGTCACAAGAGACCTCAAAAACTTTATTAAAATCTGATAACCGGAGAACCGGTGCCTCAATCATCAACCTTTTAATTTGTTCAAATGCCAAAAAAGTGGATTTAGACCACTTAAAGTCGCCAAGTTTCATACATTCGGTAAGGGGGGCCATAACGGTACTAAAATTATGAATGAAGCATCTATAAAATGTGTCCAAACCATGAAAACTTCTAACATCCCAAATAGATTGGGGTTCCGACCAATCTAAGATCGCTTAAATCTTGGCGAGATCAACCATAATGCTGTCTGCACTAACAATATAGCCTAAGAAAGAGATGGAGTCCAAAAAATGACACTTCTTGAAATTGATAAAAAGTTTTTCCTTCCGGAGAACTTCAAAGATTTGTTTTAAATGGTCAATGTGATCACGTACGGACACGCTATAGAGTAATAAATCATCAAAGTAGATCACCAAAAATTTGCCCATAAAATTATTAAAGAGTTGTGTCATCGTACGGGAGAACGTTCTAGGGGCATTAGAGAGTCCGAAGGGCATCACTAACCATTCATACAAGCATTCTTTAGATTTGAACGCTGTTTTCCACTCATCCCCTTTCCGAATCCTAATTTGGTGGTAGCCGCTTAGAAGATCAAGTTTGGAAAATATGGTGGCACCACTAAGCATATTCAAGCGACTTGATAAGGAGTGGGGTGTGGCTCGGTAGTTAGCTTCATGCGGAGAATAACGGCTTCGGAAATCACGTTCATGCAACTCCCACTATCGATGATGAGTTTGCATGATTTCTCACCGCTTTTAAAATACAAGGAAAAGATGCTTGAGCGCTTACAATCATGGCTACTATGTGGGGTAGTTAAGATGCAACGCATGACAGAGAAGTTGTGGGAGGAAAAATCCTCTTCCATGTCACTAGGAATGTCGGACTCTTCAACGTCACTATGTTCCTCATAGACGAGATCGTCGTCATCGGTCGTAAGTTCGATCAAGGTGACTAACTTGCGGCGAGTGTGTTTTGCTAGTTTTGCCTATGGGGATGCGCTCGTCTGATGTGTCGTTAGCTTTTCTAGCGGTGATGATAGCGGATTTGGGATTGTCTTTGGAGATATTTTTCCCCTTTGAGTTATTATAGTGCGTAGAGTTTGATTTTGAATGGAAAAATCCTTTGGAGGAAGTCGCCCGCGGAGTGGTGGTCATTGAAATATGTTTTTCAATGTCAAGGGCGACATTCATGGCAGAGTCCAGATCATGGTGATCATATTGCCGAATTTGGTTTTGGATCTCCGGGCAAAGGCCCTTACGGAAGCGTGAGACTGTAAGCTCGGACATATCTTGAATATCACAACGGATAATTAATTCATTTAATTTGCTCATGTATTCACTCACCGACTTAGTGCCTTGGCGTAAAGAGGTGAATTCGTCTAATATATTTGTTCGGTGGTAGGCGGGGACAAAATGATTAGTGAAGATGAAACACATTTATAGCCATGTGTGGGGAATCCCACCAACACGACGCTCTTCATTGAGCCAAAATATGATGGCATTTCCCCTCCTCCACCATTTGAAGACGATGCTGATGATGCTGATGTTGATTCGGTTGATAAGGCAATACAACTCAAGGACTTGAGGCGGCACGATGACGCTAACGGAAGGCTACGCTACAACTTCCGCCCGCGGCGTGCTACAGCCACTGCAAAGCATTAGTCTTATTTATTTCATTTTCTTGAACTCTATTTTATATTAGAAATATAAAATTTTCCTATGTTTACGTGATAATTTTATATTCATTGCATGTTTTGTTATTTTTTATTTTGAACAATTTTAATGTTGGTGTGCATTTAGTCATTCGGATGGATGAGATTACATCTCCATCATGAATGGTTAAGGCTTGTTTGTAACTCCTATATAAGGAGTCTTTCTTATGAGATAATTAGACAAGATTTTAACCTAAATTCCCCTTGAGAATTTCGGCCAAGAGGAGACCTCTCCAAGCCACCGCCCCCCCCCCCCCCCCCCCTGCTTGTGGTGTGAAGCCGCCGCCCCCCTTGCTCCCTCCATCCGTTCGGTGCGACTCCGGTGCGGCTTCCTTCGGTGCGACTCCTTGGAAGAAGGTTGCAAACCCTTCGGTGTGATGCCGGTGGATCCGTGGAGAGAGTGATTCTCCCACAGTTATCTTGTGTGAAAAGCTTTCCAGTTGGGTAATCTCTTCCCTCTCCCTTGTGTGATTCTCTTCTTTAGTTGTGGTGGTTTCGCACTCGTTTTCTCCGGAAATTTAATTTAATCGCTGAAGGTTTTGGATCGAAATCACCGTTGCTAGGCTTTTTAATTCCGGATCGGGTGGATCTTATTTACCTGAGCGGATCTTGGCCTATAGCCTTGGTCTTGCTCTCAAAAAGGGTGGCAACCTTTGTGTTTTTCTTGGGGAATATTCCGACTCAAATTTCCGATCGTTGTTTTCGAGTCGACCATTCTTCCTTTGTTTTGTTTGTGTTGCGTTCTTGCGACGAGAAACTATTGTGGGAAATAGGTGATGTGTAGGTGCGGTAGATCTACGACGTGTAGTGCGTAGATAGAGCATTAGCTTCGTGGAGGTCTGCGATTCCGGACCCCCCCCCCCCCCTACATCAATTTGATATCAGAGGCGGTCGTATCAATTTCCTAATTGAAACGTCCTCGCTTGAGTCTTGTCGGCACACACAATACAAACCACAAAGAAAAAAAAGAACAAAAAAACATTTTTTTTACTGGTCTGCCAGTAGCGCTCTAAAATCTGTATTTTTCAGCGAAATTTCAAAAAACAAAATTTTAACGATCTACGTGTTAGTCACGTTGGGAATCTATAAAAATATCTTATTTTCAGTATATCTACAGCCCTAGCAAAAATCATCTTTCCAAGATTTTTCTAAACCTGAATGTGCACTAGGCTCGGATCGGAATATTCGACTTCGTCTACGTCTAGGATGGTTGCGAATGAGCGTGGGGATCCCAACACCGAGGCCATAGCAGGGCTGCGTAACGAAATAATGGAGCTTAGGGACATGTTAACACAGATCCTACAAAATCAAGCTAGGCCACCCCCGCCACCCGTTAATGTTGACCGGCCCAACCGGCACCAACATAATTCTGATTCAGATTCTGATGGGGACTCCCCACGGGTGCCCCCTAGAGGACACCGCCCCGAGCGAGACATTGATATTACTAGGGCCATTAAGATAAATGCCCCCACTTATGATGACATGGGATATCCCCAAATCTTCCATAACTGGACTGTGGACATGGAGTGTTACTTCGAGTGGCACAACCTGACGGATCCCCAAAAGGTCCAAGTTGCCCGGATGAAGTTAACAGGTCGTGCAAAGACGTTTTGGCTGAATGAGGAGCGAAGATTAGGAGCCGGACACGGAGCCCCCCTTATAGGTTGGTCAGTAATGAAAAACCTGTTGACCGATCAGTACGTTCCCGCGTACCATTGGACACAGATGTTCGATGAGCTTGCCACTCTGCGGCAGGGCTCAAACTCGATAGCTAAATATATGGGTGAACTTAAGGACCGTATGGTGCGATGTGACCTTAGGGAGATCCCCGAAGTCACTTTATCTAGATTTCGAAAAGGGCTTCACCCCGATATCCAAAGGAAGCTCTTGCGATATGGGCATACGGACTTGAACACGACTTTCAATGCCGCCTTGGACATTGAAAAACACCTAGCCTCTAAGGCTCACTCCCGTTACGCTCATGCGAAGAACAAGTCCACCACTGGGGCATCTTCTTCCACATACCCTGATAAGGGAAAGTTCAAATCCACCGAGTCGAAGTCAGTCGTGATCACCGCTAGGAACACCAAGAACCCTGCGAGTGAGAGTGTCCCAATAGGGAAGGTTAGCAAGGCTTACACCACTTGTTACTCTTGCAGCATTCAAGGCCACTATGCCTACGAATGCCCAACAAAGAAGAAAGCCCTAGGCTTATTAGAGCCAACTACCGACCCTGATGATTATGTATACGAGGCCGCAGAGGAGAGTGACCTCGAAGGAGTCCCTAGTGACTTAGAGGACGATCACCCCCCTTATGGTGATGCATTGTATCTTGAGCACTCCTCGTCCATTAGATGATTGGAAGAGGACGAGCATATTTTCTCTGATTTTTAAGAGTGGCGATAAGCTTTGCAAGCTGATTGTTGATAGTGGTAGCTGCATGAATGTCGTATCTGAGAACACCGTTGTACGTATGTCCTTGATCACGGAACCACACCCGGCCCCATATCAGGTCGCTTGGATCAACAAGATCTCTGTACCCGTTACCAAGTGATGCATGGTCCCACTCTCATTCAAATCCTACATTGATGAGGTGTGGTGTGATGTCCTGCCGATGGACGCTTGTCATGTGTTGTTAGGCCGCCCTTGGCTATACGACCGTGATGTTACACATTTTGGTAGAGCCAACACTTATGAATTCAAATTCAATGGCAAAACCATCACTTTGAGGCCGACCATCCCAAAGGAGCCCGTAGTCTTGGCTAAGGACACCACTATTCCGGTAGAACGGAAAACGTTGAATCTAGTTGGTAGGAAAGAGTTTGAGAGAGATCCGTTCTTTGATGGAATTATGTATGCCCTAGTCCTCCTAAGTGCGAAGCCCGATTTTTGCATTTTGTATGAGTTACCTAGTGAGTTACGGGTACTGTTGGAGGAGTATAGGGATGTGTACCCGGATGAGTTGCCGCCCACGTTACCCCCGCTTAGGAATATCCAGCATGCGATAGATCTCATCCCGGGGTCTTCCTTGCCAAATCAGCCCCATTATCGACTCCACCCCGCAGCTCACCTGGAGTTGCAGTCCCAGATAGAGGGCTTGCTAGAGAAAGATTTTATTAGGACTAGTATGAGTACATGTGCTGTACCAGCCCTACTTGCCCCCAAAAAGGATGGTACATGGAGGATGTGCGTTGATAGCCGGGCTATCAACAAAATCACCATCAAGTATAGGTTCCCCATTCCCCGCCTAGATGATTTGTTGGATGTCTTGTCTGGAGCCACCGTATTCTCCAAATTAGATCTTCGGAGTGGCTATCACCAGATTAGGATACGAGAGTGCGACGAGTGGAAGACGATATTTAAGTAGAAGGATGGTCTGTACGAATGGCTTGTGATGCCCTTTGGGTTATCCAATGCCCCTAGTACCTTCTCCCGGATGATGACACATGTCTTTCAGCCATTCATGCGGAAGTTCGTTGTCGTCTACTTTGACGATATTCTGATTTATAGCACCTCTACTACCGAGCACATCTCCCACATGAGAGTGATCATTTCCACCCTGCGGAAGGAGACTTTATTTCTCAATCTTAAGAAATGCACTTTCTCTATCTCGGAGGTAGAGTTCTTAGGCTATATAGTCGGCTCTAAGGGAATTCGAGTTGATACTGGCAAGGTTCAGGTCATTAAGGACTGGCCCGTGCCAACCACCCTACGTGAGGTGCGTAGTTTCCATGGGTTAGCTACGTTTTATCGTCGTTTCATACGAGACTTCAGTAGTATTATGGCGCCTATCACAGACTGTATGAAGAAGGGAGAGTTTACGTGGACGAAATCCACCACCAATGCTTTTGAACGAATAAAGGAGCTTATGACTGAGGCACCTGTCTTACGTCTACCTGACTTTGCTAAAGTCTTTGAGCTCACATGTTATGCGTCTGGGGTAGGGATTGGAGGTGTATTGAGCCAGGAGGGCCATCCCGTTAGTTATTTTAGCGAGAAGTTGTCCGGTCCTAAGCTGAACTATTCAAATTACGATAGGGAATTTTATGTTGTAGTCAGATGTCTACACCATTGGAGGCACTATCTCATCTCCAAGGAGTTTTTGATCCTCTCCGATCATGAGGCTTTACGTTTCATCAACGGCCAGCATAAGATCAGCCCACGACACGCTAAGTGGGTAGATTTCTTACAAGGTTACACGTTTAATCTCAAGCACCTTAAGGGAGCTGATAACCGAGTCGCGGACGCCCTTAGTCGTCTTACTATTTTACTCACCTCTATGGAAGTACATGTTGTAGGATTTGAGCAGGTTAAGGATGAGTACGCCACGTGTCCTAGCTTCCAGGACTTCTATTTATCTGCCCAGGATCGCTCCCCCACGACGATATCTGCATATGTCATCAAGGACGGTTACCTGTTTAGGAATGGGAAGCTATGTATTCCGTAGTCATCATTACGACTACATATCATATGGGAGTTGCATAGCGGAGGGTTGAGTGGCCACTTCAGTAGAGATAAGACCATTACGTTAGTCGAGGACAATTTCTCTGGGCCAAAACTTAAGGTTATGGTGGGACAGGTAGTGAGTAGCTGCCGCACGTGTCAGATGTCTAAGGGTAGTAAAACCAACGTAGGATTATATACACCCTTGCCTATTCCCTCCATGCCTTGGGTAGACGTTAGTATGGATTTTGTACTAGGCCTCCCCATTATCCTACGTCTTCACGACTCCGTTTTTGTCGTTGTGGATAGGTTTTCAAAGATGGCTTATTTCATCTCGTGTAGTAGGACAAACGATGCGTCTCACATCTATAAACTATATTTTAAAGAAGTCGTTAGTAACCGTGGAGTGCCACAGACCATAGTATCGGATAGGGACGTAAAATTCACTAGTTATTTTTGGAAAACTCTTTGGATATTAATGGGAACAAAATTATTGTTTTCCTCTGCCTATCATCCCCAAACTGATGGGCAGACGGAAGTGGTTAATCAGAGCTTAGGAAATGAAAGTACACCTAGTGTCAACTACCTTCACCTATGGGGGGGGGGAATAGGTGACGTGCAGCGTTTTTGTGGAATTAAAATTGTACCTGCACAAGAAAACAAAACAACACAGCACAGAAAGGACACAAGCAATTTATAGTGGTTCCCCGATTTGGGTACATCCACTTTCCCCCTTCGACCTATCTCCCAACCAGGGATGACTCGGTCACTTCACCTACAGGATTGAAATCCAATCCTTGCACTAACGGAAGGAACCCTTCCACACGTAGGAGTCACCACTCCCACAACACGGGTTGCACCCAACCCTTACAACTAGGAACCAACGTTTCTTTACAATAAAATTGAAAATAGAATCTACAAGAAATACAAACAACTTATGGAGACTAAGGTGTCCCTCTTCGTTCGATGACATGTTCTTGAAGTCAACGAAGAGTGCACAACCCTAGATCTCACTTGGAGAGAATCTCCCCGAAACCGGCGGCGGCAAGAAGGGCGGCGGCTTGGTTCTCGGGATCGGTGGCGACAACGGTGTGCGGCTGCTGTACTTTGGAGATTCAATCTTCGTTGCAAAGCTAGCAAGGTCTTCCAACTGTCACACTAGGATCGATCGTCTCGATCGATTCGGAAGGGGAAGGTTTTCCCGATCAACGAATCAAGAGACAAGGGATCTCTGGTTAGACGCGTGAGACGTTGTGCTTGGTTGAGCTTCTATCGCCGGGAGATCTGTAAGCAACCACGATCAAAGCCGGCGATCTACTTGCATGAGCGGCGACGGCGGCGGAGCAGGTTTTGCGATCTAGGTCAAGGTCGGCGGCTCGGCTTCGTTTTTCTGTGTCTATTTACTGTTCAAAAATACACGGGTATTTATACAGTAGAATATTCCTTTATGACCGTTGTGGGTACTACCAACAAGAAACCTAAGCCCGGTTCAAAACAGCGCCAGCGGCTGAGTCCGGTCCAGCGGGTTCCAGAATTCACCCAAGTCATAATCGGCGAGAATCGAAGGTGATTCTCGACGAGTCGGCGAGAATTACTAGTGATTCTCGTCGAATCACTTGATGATTCTCGACGATTATGACTTAGCGCCAGATTTGTACGCTTTGATGTAGCCGGATATAGACGACGAGAATCAGCCAGTGATTCTCGACGATTCGGCGAGAATCACTAGTGATTCTCGCCGAATCGGCGAGAATCACTTGGTGATTCTCGCCGAATCGGCGAGAATCACTTGGTGATTCTCGTCGATTGTTACTTAGACGATTTTTCATCTTTCCAACCATGAGCTGCTCTTGGACCCATCCTTGCTCCTTGTCTGCTCTTGCATTGTCATGGCCCTGTACTTGAAGATAAGTACACTCCAATAGAGAGAGTACACGTAGGCCAACACATTGATCTGCTCAACGAGGGATTACGTCGCGCAGACCCGTGTATATTGACCTACTGCACCCTGACATTGGTGTGTACTTAGCGTGGAATAACTGCAAGCACAACTTGAAAGGTTTCATCAAATACATTGTCTATTTACCTTAGCTTGTTCAGGGGTTTCTTCAAATCAGGTACGTTGTGGATACAATACCCAACAATCTCCCCCTATTTGAAGAAGCCTAAACCATACAAGCTAAGGTGAATAGAGCGTATGGGAATGAAAAGCATGAACTTAAAATGGAGTTAAGAGAGATATTCATTACCAATTTCTTGAGAGTAAACTTGGAGCCACCTTAGCCTTAGCCGAGAGGGTAATATCTCCCCCTTTTCGTCTTCTGCAAATCTGGGTCTGTTGCATTTGACCCCTTGCTCCCCCTCAGTTCTTGCACCTGTGCTCACACTTGAGTTCCTGATAGAGGCTCCCCCTAGATGCATGAGCCTGGATCTTCGGTAGTCTTCATTCCTCATAGTTTAGCATCCCCAATTCAGTTTTGAAAAGACTGAACTTGGCTTCGTCTAAGGGCTTTGTGAAAATATCTGCAATCTGCTTGTCCGTGGGGACATAATAGAGAGAGATGTCCTTGTTCTCCACGTGATCCCGAATGAAGTGGTAGCGCACTTCAATATACTTCGTTCTGCTGTGTGATACCGGATTGTTGGCAATTGCAATTACACTGGAGGAGTCGCAGTACATTGGTACTTCCTTGAACTGAAGGTCGTAGTCGGCTAACTGGTTTCTGATCCATAGAAGTTGTGCGCAACAGCTGCCTGCCGAGATGTACTTAGACTCTGCTGTGGAGGTTGCTACACAATTCTGCTTCTTGTTGTTCCATGAAATAAGCCTACTTCCGAGGAATTGACACGTCCCGGAAGTGCTTTTCCTGTCATCCCTACTCCCTGCAAAATCAGCATCTGAAAAACCTATTAGCTCGACATCATTGTTTCTCGGGTACCACAAGCCAAGATTCGGAGTACCTTTAAGGTATCTTAGAATTCACTTTGCAGCGACATAGTGAGATTCCTTAGTGTTCACCTGATATCTGGCACAGACACATGTGGAGAACATGATATCCGGTCTACTGGCAGTAAGGTAGAGCAGTGATCCAATGATGCTTCTGTATTTAGTTTTATCGAAAGGTTTGTCTTTCTCATCCTTATCCAGAGACATAGTGGATCCCATTGGAGTCCTCATAGAGGTTGCATTCTCCATACCGAATTTCCTGAGGAGTTCATTTGTGAACTTCGTCTAAGAGATGAAGATTCCATCCTCATACTGTTTCACTTGAAGTCCCAAGAAATACTTTAGCTCTCCCATACTGCTCATTTCAAACTTTCCTTGCATAAGTTTAGAAAACTTTTTGCAAAGATTGTTGTCCGTTGAGCCGAATATAATGTCATCGACATAGATTTACACCAGCAAAATCTTGCCTTTGACTTCCCTGAGAAACAATATCTTATCTATTTTACCTCTAGAGAACTTGTTCTCAAGAAGAAAACTAGATAAAGTCTCATACCAAGCTCGTAGAGCTTGTTTTAAACCATATAGAGCTTTATTAAGAAAATATACATGATTGGAATAAGTAGGATTGACAAAACCTGGGGGTTGAGCGACGTATACTTCCTCTTTCAGGTCTCCGTTCAAGAATGCTGATTTCACATCCATTTGATAGAATGTGAATCCTTTGTGCGAAGCATACGCCAGGAACAATCTGATTGCCTCAAGCCTTGCTACTGGTGCAAAGGTCTGGTCGAAGTCAATCCCCTCCTCCTGTCTGTAACCTTGAGCCACCAGCCTGGCCTTGTTCTTTATGATGACACCATGTTCATCGAGTTTGTTTCTGAAGATCCACTTGGTGCCAATCACATTTTGCTTTTGTGGTCTGGGAACCAGCATCCAAACATTGCATCGTTCGAATTGATGCAGTTCATCTTGCATGGCCAAAATCCATGCCGCATCGTTGTTCGCCTCGTCGAACTTCTTTGGCTCAACCTGTGACAGGAAGCTAAGATGCAAAATCTCATTAATAGTACCTCTTCGAGTTCTGACACCGTCACGAGGATCTCCGATGATCAGATCTCAAGGATGATCCCTCACGTGCCGGAGCGCTAGAAGTCTGGCATCTGGAGCTTCGACTACTTCTTGGGCTTCTCCTTCTTCAAAGAAATTTTCTTCATTTTGATCTTCAACATTCCCAGTTGACGTTGAGGTAGAAACTTTGACGTACTTAGGAGTTTCATCTTTAGCGGTCTCATCGAGACTCAGCTGTTCAAGTTGTGCACCTGCATCTTCAAGAATACCGCTGGAAGAATTGTTGTTAAGCAAGCTTCCTTCATCAAATACAACATTAATTGATTCCTCTACCACTAGGGTTTTCTTATTGAAGACTCTATATGCCCGACTGTGGGTACTATAGCCCATGAATATGCCTTCGAAGCATTTTTAACCAAATTTAGTACGCGGGTACTTCCCATTATTCAGTACGTAACATCTGCAACCAAAGATCATTAAGTAGGACATGGTTGGTTTCCTGCCTCTCAGTAGCTCATAAGGCATCTTACGATGATGCTTGTTGATCAATGCTTGGTTTTGTACATGACAAGCTGTACTGACCGCCTCTGCCCAGAAGTATTCTGGGAGAGAAGCGTCTTTCAACATTATCGTGCAAGCTTCAATGAGAGTTCTATATCTCCTCTCCGCAACTCCATTTTGCTGAGGAGTGCGCGGGGAGGAAAACTCATGAAAGATACCTTGTTCTTCACAAAACTCTGTCATAGCACCAGATTCGAATTCTGTTCCATGGTCACTTCTGATTTTGACCACTGAGCAGTTAAATTCATTCTGAACCTGCTTGACAAAACTAGTGAAGATGTCAAACGTATCTGACTTTCGTTTTAAGAAGAACACCCATGTAAACCGAGAGTTATCATCAACTATCACTAACGTATAGGACTTTCCTCCCAAGCTAGCATTGGACCAAACAAGTCCATATGCAGAAGATAAAGACATCGGGAAGATTCTTTGTCTGCAATGCTCTTAAAGGTAGCCCGAGTCTGTTTGCACATCTGGCATGCAGGACAGGGGCTATCTTTGATGCACTTGATAACTGGAGCATCCCTTACTAAGTTTTTAGAAAACAGCATACTAATTGTTTTGAAATTAATATGTGTCAATCTCTTGTGCCATTGTTCACAAAGAGATGCACTGCCTGTTGCCACTAGGCATACGGGGGTAGATGAATCTAAACTAAGAAAATTTAAGCAGAAGATATTTCTGCTCCTAATGCCTGTTAATACCGTCTCAGAAGAGGCACATGATATTATCAGACATTTATCCTTGCAGAACTTAACGTCATAACCTTTATCACATAACTGACTTATACTGATCAGGTTATGGTTTAACCCTTCAACATAAGCCACGTTGGTGATAGAGATTATACCGTTGGAAATCATACCGTAACCTCTGGTAACTCCTCGATCTGACCCCCCAAAGATGACTTTGGGTCCATTCTCAACTGGAGTGTAATCACACAGCAAGCTTCTTGTCTCAATCATATGTCGGGAGCATCCACTGTCCAAGTACCATATTGGCGTTTTGGTGGCCTTTGGACATTCCTGCAAAACAAAATTAATTTCCCTTAGGAACCCAATCGAACTTGGGTCCTAGATTCTTGGTTAGCATACTCCCCCTCGGGTGGTTAACCCTACGAGTGGTCGGCCTCGCATTGCTAACATAGGGAGTCTCGTTATATCTCGGATTAAACCAACAATCCACGGCAAAGTGACCGACTTTGCCACAACACCAACAGTCAAATCTGTTGTACCTCTTCCTAGGCTCCTGCTTTACCCTGGGAAAGGTGGGTACAGCCGGGGCCTTGGATCTGGAGGTGGAGGCATCATAGTGATTGCAGTCACATGACTTCTTCACCTTCTGTTCCTTCAGTATAACAGGCTTGGATTTTGGTGCCAGCTTTCCATTATGGCCGCTAGAGAATTGACCATAATTTCTCATGTGGATTTCCTCATAAGGTGCCTTGAAGACACTCTCACCGAAGTTACGGGGAAAAGTCCAACCATCATATCGGCACTTTGACTTTGCAACCAAGGGCCGGAAATGATGACCAAAGGTTGACTCAAAGTCATGTTGGTTGCAAGGAAATCTAGGCTTTCTGAACATAACAGGACTGAGGGGAGCCTTTCCCTTTTCAGCAGCAGAGGCCTTCTTGGCGGCCTTATTCTTTCTCTGGTTCCTGTTTCTCCTGGATGAGGAACCAGATACCCCTACATGTCCCAAGCCAGCTCCTTTGGCCTGAGCAGAGAAGGTATCAACAACTGGAAGAACTGGTTTTGGCATAGAGAAGCTCTTGACGATCTTCCTTTCTGCCGCAAGTTGTTCTTCCAACTTGTTGACTTCCTCCTGCTTAAGATCAAGGAGCTTAAGAGACTCTGAATGCTTTGAAGTCAGGTCTAGGTGCTCCTGTCGGAGAGAGATCAAACTGGTGATCTCTTCCCTTAGGGAGACACTCTCACCCTTAAGGAATTTCACTTCCTTTTTCTCAGCCTTCAATCTCTTACGGCACTCCTCGAAAGTGTTGAGCAGAAGCTCATACTTCTCGAGGAGCTCCGCTTCACGGGCCGAAAGGCTATCTTCAGGGTCATCATCCTGAGACTCAGGATCAGATTCAGAGTCGGAGAGAGGGGTGTGAGCTTTTACCTTCCCAGTAAATGTGGGGCATTCTCCTTCTGAGTCGTAGCGACCCACCAGCCCGAAGTAGGCTTCCTCATCATCACTGGAGTCTGAGGAATTAGATTCACTCAGTGTCTTTGGCTTTTTGGCGATGTAGCTCCTTTCTTTCTTCTTATCTCTAGAGGACTTATGCTCCTCTCCCTTCCCCTTTTCTCTCTTGCCTTGGTGGCAGTCGGCCACGACGTGTCCTGGCTTATTGCATCCAAAACAAATAATGTCAGAGGAGCGATGTTTGTTCGGTTTAGATGCATACCTGTCAGAAGAATAATTTTTCTTCTGATGCCTGGAGGAGGAGCCGTCTCTCTTTCTTTGATTCCTCATCTTGAGGAACTTCTTGAATTCTCGGGTGATGAGGGAGAAATCTTCCTCAGACAACTCTGAGCTGGAGGAGCATGGCTCGGAGTCCTCCTCCTCATCCTTTTTCATGGCACAGTATGAAACCGCACCCTTGCCCATCCTGGAGTGAATGGCTTTGAGGGCCACAGTCTTTTCCTTGGCTGCAGCCTTCTATGCTTCTTCTTCTGCTTTCCTGGTGTTCAGTTGAAGCTCATAGGACATCAGCTTCCCAAACAGAATTTGCGGGTCTGTTTCAGCTAGTCTGCCAAACTCTCGGATGGCGCAGATCTTTGTGTCTCATTCCTTAGTAAGGGACCTAAGGAATTTATCATTAAGTTCACCATCAGTGAACACTCTTCCATATCCTTTGAGGGCATTGACAATCTTGAGAAAGTTCTCTAAGGTGACTCCGATCTCTTCCTTAGGCCCTTGCCTGAAGACCTCATATTTCTGGTTCAGGAGGGATCTCCGATCATCTCTCACTTCATTCGTGCCCTCCATTAGGATAATCAGGCAGCGCCAGATCTCCTTTGCTGTCCTGCAGTTGCAGAAGTTCTGCATCATTGAGTCATCGACCGCGCTGACCAGAATGTTCTGCGCCTTCTTGTCAAGTCCCACCAGCATCATCTCGTCCTTGTCCATTTCAGAAATTTTCTTTGGCACTTTCTTGGTAGGATCAATGGTGGAGACCTTAGTGGGGACATAAGGTCCCTCCTCCACGATCATGAAGAGTTGGGGATCGACCGCCTCCATGTAGAACCTGATCCTTTCCTTCCAGATAGGAAAGTTGAGCCTGGTGCACACTGGGATCTTGCCTGTGTACTTGAGTCCTTCCATAGTAGATGTTTGCCTTCTTCTTGACACTAGTGGCAGGATACTACTCAAGGTGTGAACCGTTTTGATGAGTAACCTCCCTTTGATACCACTTGAAAGTCCACCTAGTGTCAACTACCTTCACCTATAGGGGGGAATAGGTGACGTGCAGCGTTTTTGTGGAATTAAAATTGTACCTGCACAAGAAAACAAAACAGCACAGCACAGAAAGGTCACAAGCAATTTATAGTGGTTCCCCGATTTGGGTACATCCACTTTCCCCCTTCGACCCATCTCCTAACCAGGGACGACTCGGTCACTTCACCTACAGGATTGAAATCCAATCCTTGCACTAACGGAAGGAACCCTTCCACACGTAGGAGTCACCACTCCCACAACACGGGTTGCACCCAACCCTTACAACTAGGAACCAACATTCCTTTACAACAAAATTGAAAATAGAATGTACAAGAAATACAAACAACTTATGGAGACTAAGGTGTCCCTCTTCGTTCGATGATGTGTTCTTGAAGTCAACGAAGAGTGCACAACCCTAGATCTCACTTGGAGAGAATCTCCCCGAAACCGGCGGCGGCAAGAAAGGCAGCGGCTTGGTTCTCGGGATCGGTGGCGACAACGGTGTGCGGCTGCTGTACTTTGGAGATTCAATCTTCGTTGCAAAGCTAGAAAGGTCTTCCAACTGTCACACTAGGATCGATCATCTCGATCGATTCGGAAGGGGAAGGTTTTCCCGATCAACGAATCAAGAGACAAGAGATCTCTAGTTAGACGCGTGAGATGCTATTCTTTGCTAAGCTTCTGTCGCCGGGAGATCTGTAAGCAACCACGATCAAAGCCGGCGATCTACTTGCACGAGCGGCAACGACGGCGGAGCAGGTTTCGCGATCTAGGTCAAGGTCGGCGGCTCGGCTTTGTTTTTCTGTGTCTGTTTACTGTTCAAAAATACACGGGTATTTATACAGTAGAATATTCCCTTATGACCGTTGTGGGTCCTACCAACAAGAAACCCTAAGCCCGGTTCAAAACAGCGCCAGCGGCTGAGTCCGGTCCAGCGGGTTCCAGAATTCACCCAAGTCATAATCGGCGAGAATCGAAGGTGATTCTCGACGAGTCGACGAGAATTACTAGTGATTCTCGCCGAATCACTTGATGATTCTCGACGATTATGACTTAGCGCCAGATTTGTACGCTTTGATGTAGCCGGATATAGACGGCGAGAATCAGCCAGTGATTCTCGACGATTCGGCGAGAATCACTAGTGATTCTCGCCGAATCGGCGAGAATCACTTGGTGATTCTCGTCGATTGTTACTTAGACGATTTTTCGTCTTTCCACCCATGAGCTGCTCTTGGACCCATCCTTGCTCCTTGTCTGCTCTTGCATTGTCACGGCCCTGTACTTGAAGATAAGTACACTCCAATAGAGAGAGTACACGTAGGCCAACACATTGATCTGCTCAATGAGGGATTACGTCGCGCAGACCCGTATATATTGACCTACTGCACCCTGACATTGGTGTGTACTTAGCGTGGAATAACTGCAAGCACAACTTGAAAGTTTTCATCAAATACATTGTCTATTTACCTTAGCTTATTCAGGGGCTTCTTCAAATCAGGTACGTTGTGGATACAATACCCAACAGGAAATTTGTTACGTTGCCTTGTGAGTGAACACAAGCGCACTTGGGATCTTCTCCTTCCCCATGCCCAATTAGCCTACAATAATTCCAAGAATAGGTCTACGGGTCTGTCTCCGAATGAGATTGTCCACGGGTATAAGGCTCTTGTGTCGCTTGACTTGGTGTCGTTGCCCCCCACGTACAAGGCAAGTCAGTTTGCACAATCCTTCGTCCAGCACATCCATGATTTACACACACGTATACGGGCCACCTTGACTACGCAATACGACTCTTATCAAGCGCACGCTAATTTACATAGGAGAGTATCAAACTTCAAAATTGGCAATCTAGTTTTAGTCTGTTTGGTTCCCGAACTCTTGCCAACTAGCACCGTTAAAAAGTTAGCACCAAAGTGCGCCGGCCCTTTTCGGATTGTTAAGCAGTTAGGTGACAACGCTTTCGTTTTGGACTTGCCTGTTGATTGGGGTATCTCCCCCATTTTTAACATTTCGGATTTAACGATGTTTGTGTCACCACCACAAGAGTTGATTTCTTTGTCGTCTTCTTCTCCCACTCTAAATTCTCATGGGTTGGGGAGTGGTAGTACGGATGAACTCTCTCTTTCGGTCCCCACAGGTATATCATCGGATGATAAGTTGCCTTCCTTCCTGCCTACTGTTAATATGTTCCCCAGGTTTCCACGGACGTTCTCCACTCCGGAGATGATACTTGCTGCTGAGCCTGTTACCACTACTGATGGCGACACCCACCGCTTTCTCATCCGTTGGCGTGATCGGCCCCCTTCGGATGACTCTTGGGTACTCGAGATGGAGCTGCAAAATTTGGATGCCGCTCTCCTTCACCGCTATCGCTTGGGCCACGCAACGGAGATGCGTGCATTTGAGCGGGGGAGGATTGATGGCATGGCCCCTCCTCCACCATTTGAAGACGATGCTGATGATGCTGATGATTATCCGGTTGATAAGGCAATACAACTCAAGGACTTGAGGCGGCACGATGACGCTAACGGAAGGCTACGCTACAACTTCCTCTCGCGGCGTTCTACAGCCACTGCAAAGCATTAGCCTTATTTATTTCATTTTCTTGAACTCTATTTTATATTTGTAATATAAAATTATCCTATGTTTACGTGATAATTTTATATTCATTGCATGTTTTGTTATTTTTAATTTTGAACAATTTTAATGTTGGTGTGCATTTAGTCATTCGGATGGATGACATTACATCTCCATCATGAATGGTTAAGGCTTGTTTGTAACTCCTATATAAGGAGGCTTTCTTATGAGATAATTAGACAAGATTTTAACCTAAATTCCCCTTGAGAATTTCGGCCAAGAGGAGACCTCTCCAAGCCGCCGCCCCCCTTGCTCCCTCCATCCGTTCGGTGCGACTCCGGTGCGGCTTCCTTCGGTGCGACTCCTTGGAAGAAGGTTGCAAACCCTTCGGTGTAACGCCGGTGGATCCGTGGAGAGAGTGATTCTCCCACAGTTATCTTGTGTGAAAAGCTTTCCGGTTGGGTAATCTCTTCCCACTCCCTTGTGTGATTCTCTTCTTTAGTTGTGGTGGTTTCGCACTCGTTTTCTCCGGAAATTTAATTTAATCGCTGCAAGTTTTGGATCGAAATCGCCGTTGCAACGCTTTTTAATTCCGGATCAGATGGATCCTATTTGCCTGAGTGGATCTTGGCCTATAGCCTTGCTCTTGCTCTCAAAAAGGGTGGCAACCTTTGTGTTTTTCTTGGGGAATATTCCGACTCAAATTTCCGATCGTTGTTTTCAAGTCGACCATTCTTCCTTTGTTTTTTTTGTGTTGCGTTCTTGCGACGAGAAACTATTGTGGGTGATATGTGCTGTGTAGGTGCGGTAGATCTACGACGTGTAGTGCGTAGATAGAGCGTTAGGTTCGTGGAGGTCTCCGATTCCGGACCCCCCCCCCCCCCCCCCCCCCCCCCCCCACATCAAAATACTTGGGCAAGCCCTTCTAATTTCATACGAGTGATGACTACCTTTTGGTGATCATCAAAGTTATGACACTCAAAATAGCATTCGATTTTCATGAGCCAATTTTTAAATTCTGTGGGACCGTAACCGTCAAACGTTGGGGGATCAATTTTTATTTTGCGGGTGAGATCATTGTGCCAAGCATCATTGTGATCGTCGTCGCCAAGGTCATTGTGTTGACGTTGTTGGCGTGGTGGATGATTACGTGGAGGGTTATTTGTTTGGTGCTGCGGTGGAAAACCGTTTTGGATCGTTTGGGTTAAGTTGGTAAAGGCTGCAGTGAGTTGAGAAATTTGATATGTGATATCACATTGAACGGCGCTAGTAGCGGTTGCGTAACCTCACGATTATCCGAATTGTCGCCCATATTATTGGATGCGGATGAGAGCAGGGGATACTCGTTCCCTGAGCGTGTGTGCAGAGGGAATGGACCGACTGTAGAGGAATCGTTATCCAACCGAGAGAGTTCTCGGTATCGCACGGCGGGAGCCCGTAAGGGGGTGACGGGAATGGACCGACAGTACGCCGGAGGGGAAGCGATGGACGCAGCCGGCTTCACGCCGGAAGGAGTCGCCGGTGTCGTGTCGGAGGTCGGAGGCCGCTGGTGTCGCGCCAGACGGGGAATTGTGGAAGGTGTCGCGCCTTCTGGGAATCGGGAGGAAGAACACTTAATTCTTTTTTTTTTTCATTACGGAAAAAAGCTCAAAAGAAGTATATATACTCCACATGAGGAGCACTCCCAACCACACATTTCCTAGATCTCATTCTTGCCACTCAAATGTTTTTAACTCAAAATTAAATGTTGGAAATTAAAGGGAGATAAAACGTCCGTGACCGCCTAACATTTTGGTCGATCAGACACGCACGAATAAATTAAAATACGCAAAATATGATAAATTAAATTAATGTATGAGATAATTAAATGTTCCGCGGCTCATGTCGCGATAGGCCCTCCTCGTGTTGGGCTGAAGATTGTAGTGGTGCGCCGCGTCGTCGAGTGGAACCGGGTCGGCGCCATCAAGTTTTGAGTTCGTAACAATCTTCACCTCATGCCAGATTTTCTTCTTACATAGGAAAATCCATTACCCCTGGCGTTCTACCACTTCACTAATGTATTGCTTTGTATTTTCAATGGAAGTACTCTTCTTTCCTTTCTAAAGTTAAAAGATATATCTATTTTTCAATCGAAGAGCATATTAAATATATTATTTGAAAAATCGTTGCATACAAGATAGAGTGTCATGCGTGCAAGAGAGAAAGAGAGAGCGAAAATATTAATATTTGGTTATAACCCCGTCCATCAAATTTTGTTGGGTTCTAAGTGACACAAAAGTAAGTCAAATCTTCTCAAATCAATTTGATTTCAAGTTGTCTTTTTTCTGAACCGATATTGCCATAGGCTTGGCTCATATTGAGAATTTGAGATTCCTCGATAATACTCATGATTATTCGACGTTTGTAAATAGAAAAAAGGATAGCTAGCTATCTTGGTTGATAGCACTTTCATGTTATTTGTTTGAACCATGATTGCTACTCTTTCGGTGTTTTTTTTGTTAGCATTATATTTCACGCTTGAGTGGATCTTCTTGAGCTCGCTCCAAATTTCTACAACCCAAAGTTTCAAGTCCATCATTAGCCCTACCCCTTGGTTAAATGATTAAAATACATAATAATGTTAACTCCTCATTATGCTCCCATTGATGAGTTACTTGTTCCTTCTTCGAGATTGATCCTACAAAGTGTCTTTTAGCAAGAAAAACTTGGTTTTAATCTTTTCAAATCGAGCAAATTATTTTTCTCAAGGATTTTAAGCATATTTCAAAAAGTATAGCCAATCCTTCACTAACTTCTTCAAATAAGGCCATTGGCAAGGACAAAAGGCTATTTCAGTTGAGGTCTCACTTGATCCTCTCGTTGTGAGCCACAATATATACTTCGGGGACCAATTGCCTCATCTACTACCTTCCCTACAGTATTTATCATGATGAAACTCCCACTCCTTGAGGCATATACATTTAGTCCATCTCAAACTACCCTAGCCCGTGTAGGCTATTATTCCACCATCTATCAAAAACTAGTATAGTAACCCTAAAATTGCATACTGTGTTCTTAGGGTTTGTTCGATTACTAATTTAAAGCTCACTCCCTTTTAAATAATATCTCTTTTATTATTGATGGGGATGGAGCCTCATTTATATAAGAATGGGTGTGCACTTAGCCATCTCTCCCATGATCCCTCCAATTGTAGAGATCATGGGTTTGAGTAGTCAACCATTCCCCCCATGATCTTCATCATAATAGAAGAGATCATGATGACCTCCCATTCAACAACTACCGCCGGCCGCCGGCCGCCGGTCACCCGCCGCCGCCAGCCGCCGCCCGCCGCCCGCCGCTCCCCGCCGCCACCACCGTGGCGGCCCATCGCCGTGGACAACCTCCCCACCGTCTGATCAAGGTGAGCCTCTCTTCGCCGCCCGATCAAGAGGGTAACCACTCACTAGCCCACTACTTTAGTGGTGGGGCCCGCCATGATCCTCCCCTGAAGGCTATAAAAAGGACCCCAGGGGCTCTTCATTCTTCACCTTTTCTCTTCTCCGGGTTGCCTTCTTCTTCCTCAGGAGAGAGCTTGTCTGCCTCCTCCCCCGAGTCGGCCTACTGTCGTCGTGAACCACCGACGGCCACCAGCGGCCACCTGCGGCCACCAGCGCTCCACCAACACGCCACCAGCAGGAAAATGTCAAGTCCCCAAAAAGCAAAAGGAAGAAGGCAACCGTCGCCAGCAAGTATACGCGACCGCAAGCGCCAGAACATCAGGATCATCCCACGCATTTCAACACCCAAGTGACCCGCGACGCAGTTTGTTGCCCGTCGGGAGCCGTACTCTCTCTCCCCCTAAGTTGTAACGGGAGCGACCTATCGCCCCGATTCTCCAACACACTGTAATCACCGGAATCTAGTGGAATTTGATCGGCGTAGACCCGGTCACGTGATTTTTTACCCATTTAAGGGGTTTTTCCACGTCATCGCATCTTGTGTCAACTCTCTACTTTCATTGACTGTGTGCGCGCTAGAACTCCTCGGGAGCTAAGACGGTTCGAACAAATCCGTTCCGACCGGGGCATCGAGTAAGTCCGCAATAGTTTGGCGCCGTTTGTGGGAAGCGAGTTCCCAACATCCTCAAAAGACAGTACCTTCCATACAACGGTACTCATAACTAAGGACCATAGCAGGAGAAGCTGCCCGCACGACAGAAGGGACAACACTCGGGGGGGCAGGTTGGTCCAAGTCCCCCTCACCGGCGTGTCGTCATACCAGAAGGAGAACTCCCCAGTGTGGATGTTCATGGTCGTAGAGCCCCTTTAGACGAAGAATCTGAAGTTCATCATCACTACAATCACCCAGAAGCAACAAGCATCAGGCCAACAGAAGTTGAAGGGCTCACAAGTGAAGAGGTTGTCAACTTAATCACAGAAGAACGCGGGCGGGCCAAGCAATATGCCGCTCTCTCCAGCCGCCTTCTCCATCATTACTTGTCATTTGCACCTGAGGTTCGAGCACACCCAATCCCTCATGGTTTCATGCTCCCAAAGATTGAGGCATATGATAGCACAAATGACCCGTCAGAGCATGTCAGACACTTCGCAATCAAGATGCAACTTTGCAACGCCCCAGATCAACTATTGTGTCAAGCTTTCCCAACAACTTTGAAAGGGCAAGCTCGCACATGGTTCATGTCCCTGAAGGAAGGAGAAATCAAAGATTTCGCAGAACTAACACAACAATTCACGGATCAGTTTATCGCCAACCGCCGGATATTCAACGATCCTTCCCACCTGTCCGGTATTCGTCAAAGTGAAGGGAAAACCCTTAAAGATTTCTTCCGTCGTTTCTCCACTGAAGCAAGACGAATCCATGGAATAAAAGCGGAACTACTACGCCGATTTATTCTTGGAGGGCTCCGCCCTGGTGGCTTCCACTCCGCACTAGTACAAGAAACTATATCGAGCTATTCTGATCTTGTTCAAACAATCGATGCCCAGATCGCCGCTGATGGTGCAATCGAAGCACACCGCCAACAATTCAAAAGCAATTCAAAGAGACAGCGAGAGCAGGGGTTGACACCACTGTCGGTTCCCAAAAAGAGCAACTCGCGCCATGTCAAATCTCGACGGGCTGGGGGGCATCACCAACATCAAGCCTTCACTCCCCACAACTCTTCATAAGCGGGAGTGTAAAGAAATAGTGTCTAACCACCTAGAGGGGGGTGAATAGGTGAACTTTAACTTTCTAAATTTAAGGCAGAAATACTCTACAGCAAATGCAATTCTACAACTATAGAAGCAAACATACACAGAGTGCACACAGTATTTATAGTGGTTCCCCAAGGTCTGGGTACATCCACTTTCCCCCTTTGTCTATCTAGTAGTGTACTAGATTTGGCCTAACTTCAGCACTTCTCCTCAGATCCTCAGATCTTACAGCTCAGAACCCCAAACAGGTTCCTACAACTCAGAGTGTCCCCACTCCTACAACTCAGGCACAAAGCCCTACCACTCAGTCTTCAACAAGACCTACACTCAGAGAACAAAGTCTCCTACAACTCAGGCACAAGGCCCTACCTCAGTCTTCAACAAGACCTACACTCAGAGCACACAGTCTCCTACACTCAGCCTTTATAAAATAGGCTTACAGCTCAGATCTATACAAGATCCTATAGAAATTTGAATTATACAAAGTAATTAACCACAACTCTGACAGAGAGAGATGAGTTGACTGGCTTCTTGATGAGTTCTTGGAAGAACTTGGCAGAGATCAACCTCCCTTAGCTTTCTTCAAAGCTTCTTGAATTAGAACTCAGTAGGGTTGAATCTCCTGTGAAGATGATCTTCAATCAACTTCTGTCTTGAGATTCAGATCTCAATCTGAATCTTACTTTGCAGCCTGGTTCAGCAGCTGCTCTTCTTAGAAGGAGCTCTCTCTCTCCAACTTCTTAGATCTTTTGTTGAAGGTCTTCTTCTTTTGTGTTGTTAGATCTATTGATTAATTGTGATCAATCTCTTCTGTTGAAGGAGAAGGGTCTTTATATAGTCTTCCTCCAAGGTAACCGGCTGATCCAGTTTCTAACAACCTTCTGACGGCTCTGATAGTTGTAGTTGACTGATTGAAATGGCAGCTGTCAAGTCATCCAGTCACTTTTTGAAATCACTGTCACTGTCTGAAAGTTTCGAGACAGATAGTCAGTATGTGTCGACACAAATAGACTAAGTGTCGACACAAGTAGACTAAGTGTCGACACTAGCCTTGATGGTGTCGACACAACTCCTTGTGTTGTTGTAACAACTTCTCGACACTGCTTCTTCAGAATGTGTCGACACTGATTCTGTGTGTCGACACAAGCCTTCTGTTGAATGTGTCAACACTGGTTGAGTGTGTCGACACAAATACTTCTTCTTTAATACTTAGTTGAATTCTACTGTGTGTCGACACAACTCCTTAGTGTCGACACATGCCTTCTTGTGTTGAAACTTGCTGAGTGTCGACACATCTCCTTTGTGTCGACACATGCCTTCATGTGTTGAACCTTGCTGAGTGTCGACACATCTCCTTTGTGTCGACACAAGTACTTTAACTTTGTTGAAGCTTGCTGAGTGTAGACATAGCCTCCTAGTGTCGACACATTTGATGTCGACAAAGTTTCTCTGGGTGTCGACACTGCCTCTAAGTGTCGACACAGATTATGTTGACAATTCTTCACAGTGTGTCGACACTGTCGGTATGTGTTGACACTTTTCTTCTGGTGTCGACTCTGCCTTTTCTGGTGTCGACACAACTACTCCAAGTGTCGAGACAGCTTCTCTAGGTGTCGACACAAGTCTTCATAAGTTTCGACACTTCACCTCTAGGTGTCGACACATGGACTTAGAAACTTTTATTCTTTTCCTGCAATTACTTAACATGCACATATAAACTCAAAGGACATCAAATACACCTTGATGTATATCATTGAGTAGGGTGAGGCTTCTTCAAATCAGGTACATATATTCCAATGTACCCAACAATCTCCCCCTATTTGGATAAGTCATAACTCTTAGTCAATGATATACACCATACATAACAAATACTTAGTATGATGTAAAACAATATTATATGACAGGGTAAATACTAAACATGTATAAACAAAATATGTATAAACAATTATCTCATAATAACAATGTAATAGATTGAACATTAAACATTGTTTTTACAACTTCCAAAAGTTTTATTAATCAAAAGTTTACATGAAGTTTAATGCAAATGATTATAAGGTTGTAAACTTAAGAAAATTCTATCCTATGCCTGCTCTAACTCCTTGATAACAATGCCCTTTCCAGATTGAATCTTTGCTTGAACTGGAGCATCATTGTCATCAGCAGGCTTCTTTCCCTTAAGATCTTTCTTTTTCTGTTCTTCAGCTCTTATCTTTTGTCTCTCAAAATAATGATAAGGCTTAGGGAAATACTTGCTAGGCTCCTGTGCATTAGGAGGTAGCTTCCCTAATTTAGCCTTCCTTCTGTATTGTACTATGGCTTCTTGCCTAGCTTCATGTTTTTTCCATTCCTGGTCAGAATATCATTTGCCTCTTTCTAGGAAATTATCTTTTGCAGCCTTCCAAGCAGTCAATATGATATTCCTAGACGTTGGGCTCCATTGTTCAAAATCTGGACTTAATTCAGCCTGTTCTCTGAACTTCTTCTTAGATAATTGGGCTTCCTGCTCTTTTAATACTGCATCTTGCTCTTTTAGTACTGCCTCTGGCACAGGCTGTACTACTTTCTCAATAATAATATTCCGATTACCCTCAGGAGGGCTATACATAGATTGTACCTCCTGATGTATCATGTCAAAATCTGCAGGAGGGTAGATCACCTGAGCTACTTCAGCTTGCTCTCCTCCAAAATATGCAAGATTTATTCCATACTCTGCTACATTATCATCATCACACAAGGGTGGATATGCAAGGGTAGCTCTGATGCTGTTTGAAATCCATTTCGCATGGTCAGAGCCTGCTTTGACTAATACCCTCTCCCCCTTTATGACTTATCTTTCTATATGATCTCTAAGATCATCCTTCTGAAATCTGATTTGAGCATTCAAATAGTTAACTCCATCTTTATAAAAAGGTTTTAACCTTTGTAGCTTGTCAGTAATAGCCTTTTAAGAATGTTCAATGGCAGTTTTAACAGCAGTGAGGCTTTCTTGTAATTGCTTATCAAAGGCTTCTTTGGTAGTAGCACTTACAGCAGTCTGGGCAGTAACTATATTTTTCATTTCACTTACAATGGCATTATGAGAAGCAGTCAGATTATCATTCATCATAATCTGATTTTCCAGGACATATCCTTGTTTCATTGTCATGTCATCAACCTATTTCTTTATGTTCTCTTGATGAGTAGCCAGATATACCACTGCATTGCCTCCTTTATGGAAACAATCAGTCATTTCCTTCTTGTTTTGATTCACTTCAAATCTGATAGAGTTTATGTCTTGAGCCAGATCAAATTGAAGTGATTTATGTCATTCATCCATATAAGTTTGTAAAGCCTTCCTTTGCTCATCTAGCTTGATCTACAAAGCCACCATCAATGAACTATAATCAGCAGTTGGGGCTTGTTGTGGAACAATGGTTTGCAGTGCTTTCTTGTAGGTCTGCCTTCTTCTCTTGAAGACCTGTAACTTTCTTTTCTTGGCTCTAGCAGCCTCTTCATCCTCTGAGGCAGAAGTACTGGCAATGTCTACCCTGTCCTTAGGACTAGGAGGTAAATCTTTCTCAGTCCTTGGTAGCTCCTCAGCATTCCTTTGCTCCTCAGTCTCTTTTGTAGCAGTCTCCTGTACATGCTCCCCCTCAAGATTGACCTTCTCCCCCCTCAAAAGCTGCTTTCTCTCCCTCAAAATCAATCTGTAATAAATCAGGAAACAGCTCTTCTAGAGTAAACTCATGTTGAGGTTGTACAGGAGAATATCTTATCTCAGGAGCAAATGATACCACTTTATCAGCAATTGATGTGTCCTCCATGACAACATCTTGTGGTTGACTATGTAACTGTGTATGCTGATCAACATCAAGTAATGATTCAGTCAAAACTTCATCCTCAATAGTGAAATTTAATTGATTAACTTCAGTGATTACCTCTAGAATTGTTTGGGTAGCCCTTTCACTATCTAATTGAGTTGGCTCAACCACATGTTAAGGCTCCCCCTGGAGTGGATCCAGGTGAATGGGGCTAGCAGAAGGTAGCTCCCCCTGCCTCTGGGCATCTTCTTGTCTTGCTGGTGACTGTCCAGCATTGTCATCTTCTCCATCATCAGAACTAAAAACCACCTGCTCCTCTGAGCTACTTAAGGATTCTTGAGCCACAATGGCTTTCTTCTTCTTCTTTTGAGGAACTTCCTTTTCTGGAGTTGGCATTTCCTTTGTCAACACTCTATCCCACCTTGAGATAATCCTAACATCCATTCTCCTCATATGATTTATCTTAGAACCTACAGCTTGGTTCATGACTGCATGGATACGTCCAGCTAAGTATAAACTCATAATCCTACCCAGATTGGACTTCTTCAGACTTTCCTTTATTTTATCAAACATTACTACTGACCAATCAATTTTAAGTTGGAAAATTATCCTGGTCATCAAACTGAACATGTGAGCTGATATTCTATCATGCCCACCAGGCTTGCTCAGAATTACCTTGCCAACTATTTCAGACAAGAACTTGCCCTGCATGTTCATGTCTTTCCTATTGAAAACTGATCCAATCTTCATGCTTGAATCAAGTCCACACCATGCCAGTGCCTCCCTTGTCTTTGAAGCAGGTACATCTTCCTCTTCTTTAGTTCTAGGGAGATGTAGAACTTTTCTTAGATTTTTCTGGGTGATCTTGACTTTTGCCCCATGAACCTTGGACTTAATCTTGAGTCCAGTTTCATCAAGTGTAACTGCATTAAAGAATTCGAGGACCTCCTTCTTCGATATCTTTATTGGTTCTGAAACAAGATACTCTAACCTAGTCTCTGCAACTAGTGTTACCACACCTTGAATTTCTGGTTCCGCGTCATCAAAGGCGCATCGCACGAGCTCATAACCTTCATTGATGTTCTCTTCTAGCTTGGGCGCCATTAGCGTTTGAAGAAATTTTGAATTTAGAGAAGAGAGATGTCGACACACAAGTTTGGTCTCGAAACTATGGGGAGCGTGTCGACAAACAATGGTGAAGACCTATTTATATCTTTCTAAAATCGAAGGTGAAAAGGCGCGTCAAAATACTTGAAATGTGTCGACACTGTTGAAAAGTGTCGACACTTACTTCTAATGTCTCGACAACTATGTGTCGACACAAATATAGTCGACAGAATATATGTGTCGACACTTATACATCTCAGCTCGACGATTAGTCGAGACTCTACTCGACGAATTCTATGTAAATCCTAAGTGTCGACACCACTCTGGATGTGTCGACACCTACTTTGGATGTGTCAACACTAATTCTCTGAAGTGTCGACACTTACTGTCTAGATATGTCGACACCATTTCTCTAAAATGTCGACACCTCTTCTATGTGTCAACACAAACAACTCTGTGTGTCGACACTATTTTACTTAGCCAATTTTTGAAACTATTCTAAGTTTAACATTCCTAATTCAATTTTAAAATTATTGAATTTGGTTTCATCTAGGGGCTTAGTAAACATATCAGCTATCTGATAATCTGTCTTAACATATTCTAGTGAAATGTCTCCTTTTTCTACATGTTCTCTAAGAAAATGGTATTTAATTTCTATGTGTTTAGTCCTACTATGGGAGACAGGATTATTTGCAATAGAAATGGCACTTGTAGAATCACAAAATAAAGGTGTTCTACTTACTTGAATACCATAGTATTCTAGCTGGTGTTGAATCCATAAGAGTTGTGCACAGCAACTTCCTGCAGCAACATATTCTGACTCAGCTGTGGAGATAGCCTCACTGGTCTGCTTCTTACTACTCCATGACACCAGCCTTCCACCTAGAAATTGACAGGTTCTTATAGTACTCTTCATATCTTCCTTGCAGCCTGCAAAATCTGCATCTGAATAACCTGTCAGTACAAAATCTCCATTCCTAGGGTACCAAAGGCCTAGATAAGGTGTGCCCTTAAGATATCTCAAAATCCTTTTGACTGTAGTCAAATGAGATTCTTTAGGGCATGCTTGGTACCTAGCAAAGACACATGTAGCATACATGATATCTGGTCTACTAGCAGTCAAATACAGTAGGGAGCCAACTATCCCTCTATACAAAGTCTCATCTACAGGTTTCCCTGCATCATCTTTGCTTAGAGACATGCTTGACCCCATAGGAGTTTTCATAGTAGTGGATGATTCCATACCATACTTCTTTATTAACTCTAGGGTGAACTTAGACTGGCATATGGACAAGCCATCTTCAGTCTGTCTAACTTGGAGACCCAAGAAGAACTTAAGTTCCCTCATACTGCTCATTGCAAATTATCCTTGCATAAGTTTTGCAAACTTCCTGCAAATACTACTTTCTCTAGACCCAAATATTATGTCATCTACATATATTTGGACTAAGATAATCTTGCCTCTGGATTCCCTAAGGAATAGAGTCTTGTCTATTTTCCCCCTTGAGAATTTGTTCTCAATGAGGAAACTAAACAGGGTTTCATATCAAGCCCTAGGGGTTTGTTTTAACTCATACAAAGCCTTCCTAAGTCTATAAACATAATCAGGTTTAATAGAATCAACAAAACCTGATGGCTTCTCTACATAGACTTCTTCCTTCAGATTTCCATTCAAAAAAGCTGACTTTAAATCCATTTAATATACCTTAAACCCTTGATATGTTGCATAGGCAAGGAACATCCTGATTGCTTCCAGTCTTGCTACTGGAGCAAAGGTTTGATCAAAATCAATACCTTCTTCCTGCATATATCCCTTTGCAACAAGTCTAGCTTTATTCTTTATGATGATTCCATTCTCATCCAACTTATTCCTAAAGATCCACTTAGTTCCAATAATGTTGTGGTGCTTGGGTTTAGGAACTAGCTCCCAAACCTTGCATCTTTTGAATTGATTCAGCTCCTCTTGCATGACCTCAATCCAATGAGGGTCTAGGATTGCTTCTTCAAATTTCTTTGGCTCAACTTGGGATAGGAAACTGGAGTAAAGGACTGTACTCAGAATCCTGCTCCTTGTTTGCACTCCTTGTCTGGGATCTCCAATTATTTGATTGGCTGCATGATCCTTTAAATGTCTATTTGCTGGAGGTAGCCTGTCTTCAGGTTGTACACCTTCAGTCTCTTCATTTAGCTGCACCTCTTGATCTTCTTCAGCATCAGGAGTATCTTGTACTCCCCCTGGACAGCAGCCACCATCTTCCACTTGCTGACTTGCAGAAGAACCTTCTGTTAAGGTAAGCTTGTCCATTCTCTCAGTTACACCTGTGGAGCTACAAACACTTCTTGGCAATTCACAGTTAATGAGTCTTGCTTCATCAAAAACTACATGAATAGACTCTTATACAACTTGAGTAATCAAGTTGTAGACCTTATAAGCCTTACTATTATTGTTGTACCCAACAAAGATCCCCTCTTGGAATTTGGCAGCAAACTTGGTTAGATAAGACTTTCCATTGTTAAGTATATAACACTTGCAACCAAAGATCCTGAAATAGGATAAATTTGGTTTTCTGCCCTTCACAATCTCATAGGGGGTCTTCTTGTGGCTCTTGGTGATAGTAGCCCTATTGATCACATGACAAGCAATATTTACTGCCTCAAACCAGAAATATTCTGGGAGAGAAGTGTCACTCAATAGGGTTCTACCAGCCTCTATCAAGGTTCTATTCTTCCTTTCAGCAATACCATTGTGCTGAGGTGTTCTTGGTGAACAAAATTCCTGAAAAATCACAAACTCTTCACATAGTTTTGTCATACTTTCAGACTGAAATTCAGTGTCATGGTCACTTCTGATTTTGACCACTGTACTGTCCAATTCATTTTGAATTTGTTTAACAAAACTATATAAGATACTTGGGGTTTCAGATTTTTGTCTAAGGAAGAACACCCAGGAATACCTTGAATAGTCATCTACGACCACAAATGTGTAGACCTTCCTACCTAGACTGTGAACTGGCATATGACCAAAAAGATCCATATGCAAGAGGTATAGACACCTCACAGAATCCTTATTCTCAAGGATATGACACGTGGATTTGGTCTGCTTGCCTTTTTGACAAGCTGAGCATATCCCATCCTTTATACACTTAATTTTAGGACCATTCCTCACTAACTCTTTGCTAAAGAGTTGACCAATTATCTTATAGTTAAGATGAGCCAGCCTCTTGTGCCATTTAACACAATGTGAGACTTTCTCATCAGCTACAAGACAAATAGGAGAAACATTGTTCTCACATACAAAGTCAAGACAATAGACATTTCTCTTCCTATATCTAGTCAGAATGATCTTTTGATCACTTGACCTTTTGATATGACAACCATTCTTGACAAATGAAATGTCATATCCTAAATCACTCAACTGACTTATGCTAATGGGTTATTTTTCAAACCCTTTACATAAGCCACTTGAGTAATTGTAATTTGGTTACTAGAAATGTTACCAAAACCTTTGATGATTCATTTCTCTGAACCACCAAAGGTAACTTTAGGGCCATCCTTGATAGGTGTATAGTCCTTCAGCAACCCCTTAGTTCCAGTCATGTGTCTGGAACATCCACTGTCCAAGTACCATATAGGGGCATGGCCACTTGGACTCACCTGCAAAACAGATTACTTAACCTTAGAACCCAAATAACTCTTGGGTCCTTGGTGCTGGTTAGTCTGACCTTTAACAAAACTACCTGTAGCTGTTCTAGCAGGCAGTTTGCTACTCTCCTTAATACTTGAATTGTGCCAACAATCTAAGGCAAAGTGGTCTATCTTGCCACAACACCAGCACTCAAACCTGTTGTACCTTTGTTTAGGTACAACCCTGGCTGGATTATCCACTGCAGCCTTCTTATTTAGTGCTGGGGCTTTGCCCTTAGATTTAGACCTAGCTGTCCTGGCAGGTTTTGTAAACCCCAATCCAGCCTTACTCTTTTGAGCTACAAACTCATCTATCAAAGGTAAAACAGATTTAGGTTTAGAAAAACTTGCTACAATCTCTCTCTCATTCTGAAGTCTAACCTCCAGATTTCTAATTTGATCATTCTTAAATGTAATAGTACTCATCTGAATAACAGTAATGTTCTTCAGCCTGGCTATTTCATTCAGTTTCTGATCAAACAACTTTTCTGAATCAGCCGCAGCCAATTTAAGACTAGCAATCTCCTTTGCCTGAGTTTTGTCCAAGGTTTTGCTTTTCTTCAATGCCTGCAACAAGTCCCTATATTCATCAATTAACTGATGAATATCTCCTTCAGATTCAGACCCACTCACATCACTTGATGCAGATGTATTTGATTCTGACTCAGTACTAGAAATTGAACTGGAAGAACAACTTTGTACCTTACTTGGTCCAGGCTGATCCTGGTTCTTGTCTCCTTCAGATAAGGCCATCAGTCCCTTGCACTAATTGTCCTCATGGTCATAAATTGAATTCATTAGCTGCATGAACTCATCTTCTTGCTCTTCAGCAAATAATCCAATATAGGCTTCAGCTTCTGATTCTGTTTCTGAAGATGACTGATCAGTCAAACTCTTGCCTTTCTTAGCAACAAAGGACCTTTCCTTTTTTCCCTTAAACTGAATCTTCTTTTTGTCAGCCGACTCCTTCCTCTTTTCAGGACAGTCAGCCACTACATATCTCTGTCTATTGCAGCAATAACACACAATTTTTGAAGATATAGCTTTGCTTGGCTTGGATCTGCTTCTGTCATTCCTTGATGACTTTCTTTTCTGATAATAGTCATCTTTTGGCTGAGAAGTGGAAGGCTTAGACCTCCACTGCTTCTTCTTCAGAAACTTTTGAAAATGCCTAGTGAAAGCTGCAAAGTCTTCATCACTTTCACTGCTATCTGAATTCTTGTCTTCTGAATTATCTATCACAGCCTCAGCAACTATTTGAGGTGGAGATGGAGACTTGCTTCTATACTTCCTAGTGGCTTCAGTCTTGAAGGCCACAGATCTTTCCTTGTGCTCCACTCTAGTAGTCTTCTCTTCCTCCTTTCTAGCCAATAACTGTATCTCATAAGATAACAGTTTTCCAAACAAAGTTGGAGGAGGTATGTCAGCTAGTTTGGCCACTTCCCTAATAGCACAAATCTTGGTGTCCCAGTCCTTAGTCATGGATCTTAAGAACTTGTCATTCAGCTCATAGTTGCTGAATTCTCTTCCATAGGACATCAATTCATTGACTATCCTATAGAACTTCTTGTAACATTCAGTAATGCTATCAGACTTTCCTTGTCTGAAGCTTTTATATTCCTGATTTAACAAAGACTTCCTGTCTTGTCTTACTTCTTCTGATCCCTCCATGTAAATTATTAATGTGTCCCACATTTCTTTAGAGGTTTTACAATGAATTAAGTTCTGAAATGTTGCATCATCAATTACACTAACAATAATATTCTGGGCCCTCTTGTCCATAATGGTCAGAATGATTTCATTTTTAGTCATTTCAGAAAAGTCCTTGCGAGTTTTCTGATTTACATCTAGAATGGATATCTTCATTGGCACATATGGGCATTCTTTAACTGTAATATATATTCTTTGGTCAGATGCTTCCATAAAGAGTCTAACCCTCTCTTTCCAAATGCCAAATATCTCTTTTCTACATATTGGCAATTTCATGGACCCCAGCTCTTTGTGATTCTCACTATAACCCATTTTCTTGATTCTTGTTTGTTCTGAATCTGCCTACAGGATATTACTCAGACTGTTAAGTCCCTTTTTGAGCAACCTGGCTCTGATACCACTTGAAAGAAATAGTGCCTAACCACCTATAGGGGGGTGAATAGGTGAACTTTAACTTTCTAAATTTAAGGCAGAAATACTGTACAGCAAATGCAATTCTACAACTATAGAAGCAAACATACACAGAGTGCACACAGTATTTATAGTGGTTCCCCAAGGTCTGGGTACATCCACTTTCCCCCTTCGCCTATCTAGTAGTGTACTAGATTCGGCCTAACTTCAGCACTTCTCCTCAAATCCTCAGATCTTACAGCTTAGAACCCCAAATAGGTTCCTACAACTCAGAGTGTCCCCACTCCTACAACTCAGGCACAAAGCCCTACCACTCAGTCTTCAACAAGACCTACACTCAGAGAACAAAGTCTCCTACAACTCAGGCACAAGGCCCTACCTCAGTCTTCAACAAGACCTACACTCAGAGCACACAGTCTCCTACACTCAGCCTTTATAAAATAGGCTTACAGCTCAGATCTATATAAGATCCTACAGAAATTTGAATTATACAAAGTAATTAACCACAACTCTGACAGAGAGAGATGAGTTGACTGGCTTCTTGATAAGTTCTTGGAAGAACTTGGTAGAGATCAACCTCCCTTAGCTTTCTTCAAAGCTTCTTGAATTAGAACTCGGTAGGGTTGAATCTCCTGTGAAGATGATCTTCAATCAACTTCTGTCTTGAGATTCAGATCTCAATCTGAATCTTACTTTGTAGCCTGGTTCAGCAGCTGCTCTTCTTAGAAGGAGCTCTCTCTCTCCAACTTCTTAGATCTTCTATTGAAGGTCTTCTTCTTTTGTGTTGTTAGATCTCTTGATTAATTGTGATCAATCTCTTCTGTTGAAGGAGAAGGGTCTTTATATAGTCTTCCTCCAATGTAACCGGCTGATCCGGTTTCTAACAACCTTCTGACGGCTCTGACAGTTGCAGTTGACCGGTTGAAATGGCAGCTGTAAAGTCATCCAGTCACTTCTTGAAATCATTATCACTGTCTGAAAGTGTCGAGACAGATAGTCATTATGTGTCGACACAAATAGGCTAAGTGTCGACACAAGTAGACTAAGTGTCGACACTAGCCTTGATGGTGTCGACACAACTCCTTGTGTTGTTGTAACAGCTTCTCGACACTGCTTCTTCAGAATGTGTCGACACTGATTCTGTGTGTCGACACAAGCCTTCTGTTGAATGTGTCGACACTGGTTGAGTGTGTCGACACAAATACTTCTTCTTTAATACTTAGTTGAATTCTGCTGTGTGTCGACACAACTCCTTAGTGTCGACACATGCCTTCTTGTGTTGAAACTTGCTGAGTGTCGACACATCTCCTTTGTGTCGACACATGCCTTCATGTGTTGAAACTTGCTGAGTGTCAACACATCTCCTTTGTGTCGACACAAGTACTTTAACTTTGTTGAAGTTTGCTGAGTGTCGACACAGCCTCCTGGTGTCGACACATTTGATGTCGAGAAATTTTCTCTGGGTGTCGACACTGCCTCTAAGTGTCGACACAGATTATGTTGATAATTCTTCACATTGTGTCGACACTGCCGGTATGTGTCGACACTTTTCTTCTGGTGTCGACACAAATACTCCAAGTGTCGACACAGCTTCTCTAGGTGTCGACACAAGTCTTTATAAGTGTCGACACTTCACCTCTAGGTGTTGACACATGGACTTAGAAACTTTTATGTTTTTCCTGCAATTACTTAACCTGCACATATAAACTCAAAAGACATCAAATACACCTTGATGTATATCATTGAGTAGGGTGAGGCTTCTTCAAATCAGGTACATATATTCCAATGTACCCAACAGGAGTGTTGCTCGCCATACACAACCATCCGTCTCTCCAAAGGCCAAGAGCTCTTATTCCAAATTCAGGGGACCAATCTAAGTATTGCAACTTCCACCAAGGTCGCGGGCATAAGACAGAAGATTGTTCAAGACTGAAGATAGAAATCGAACGATTCGTTCGCCTTGGGTACCTCGAGAGTTCTCTCCAAAATAAAGGCTCTGAATCTACATGTCAAGAATGATCCGGCACTGAGACGATCCCCAGGATGAACATCTCAAAGAAGAGTTTGCTTGCTGCCAAATGAGCATCCAGAGCTCCATCATCATTGCTTGTATTTTGTATTTTTAATATTCGTGAGACGAACAACATGTGTTATTTCCAATCTTATTGATGACTGCATTACAGAGTGTTCAGTGTTCCCAACAAGGGAGTCTGGTCTCTCCTCTTCTAGAGTGTTCAGTGCTCCCAATAAGGGACTCTGGCCTCTACTCTTATAGAGTGTTCAGTGCTCCCAACAAGGGACTCTGGCCTTGTTGAAGTTGGTGACCGGGCGGTCTGGCGGTTTGTCTTGGCTGGTTGAAGACCGCGCGGTCTGGCGGTTTGTCTCAGCCGGCTTGGAGACCGGGCGGTCTACCCTGGCAGTCTCTCTTCCTCTCTGGTGGTAGCCGTGCGGTTAGCCCTACTGTCTAACCACGCGGCTTGTGCGGTTTGTTTTTTATAGTCCGCTTAGTCCTGTAAATTATAGTCCCACATCTCTTATTTGTATTCTCTCATCTCTCCTCCATTCTATATAAAGGAGGGCATACCTTTGTAATAGATACCTTTTTTGGATAATAAAATTTCAATTATTCAAAAGTCTATCCGTTTGTTCTTTTCTATTCGCTACTTTTAACATGGTATCAGAGGACACGGTCATTTCCTCCTGATTCTGTGCGCTCTCTGCTTCTAGCGGCTTGTTTTCCGCTATCCGCGACCTCTCTCGCGGCTTGCCTTCTCTTCTGTCCGCCACCCTGTTCGAGCGGCTTGTTTCTGTCCGCTGCCTTGTTCGCGCGGCTTGCTTCTTGGTTCTCTTCTCCTACTGCTATTCGTCGCAGCGACCTGTTTCCTTGTCGCCGCGCCCCTTGCTCTTTCTTGCCTCTCCGACTTACTTGTCTTTGCGGCTTGTGTCTACCCACTGCGGACTTCTTCTCCCTGTCCGCTTCTGCTTTCCCCATATCCGCTTGTCCCTATACTCGCGGTTTGCTGCTGTGATCTGCCTGACCGTGCGGGTTGTTCCTTTCTCACCCGCATCTTGGTCGCGGTCACCTGCTCTTCTCCTCTCTTCTGTTCGCTCGGCCTTTTCAGTCCGCGCGACCTCTTCCCCGCTGTGCCTTTGACCTCTTGCTAGCCGCTACTGTTCGCGCTCTACTTGTTGTTGCCTTCTACCCGCTCCTGCTTGCTAGTCGCGCCGGCCTCATCTTTTGCCGTGCGACCTGTTCTCCTCTGTTCGCCCGACTTTTTCAAGCCGTGCAACTTCTTTCCCTCTGCTTTGCTCTGCTTCTAGGTAGCGGCCTTCCTAGCCGCCCGACCTGTTTTCTGTTCGCCCGGCTTGGTGCTCTTTTCTCTTCTCGCGACTTGTTCTTATCGTCGCGGCTTGCTCCTCTCTTGCTTCCATGGCTTTACCCTCCTCCAGCCTGTCCGCCTCTGTGGTCACCTTTTCTGGTAGTGCTCATGTTGTTACTCGCGGAAGATGGCTCATCGACTCTGGTGCAACCAATCATATGACAGGCAATCCTCAATGTTTCTCTCTTCTTGACACACATGCTCAGTTGCCCCCGGTCATTGTTGCTGATGGATCTCCCTCCCCGATCCATGGGACAGGCATGGTTCAAGTCACTCCATCTCTCTGCCTGGCTGATACCCTCTATGTGCCCAAGTTTCCGTGCAATTTATTATCGGTTACTTCTTTATGCAAGCAACTGCGGTGTTCTGTCATATTCACCCCTTGCTCTTGTGTTTTTCAGGATCCGGACTCCCAACGGACGATTGCTACCGGGACTGAGAGTGGTGGCCTCTACTTCCTCGACAACGTTTCTGCTCTATCCGCCTTCTCCTCCTCCTCCTCTACAGATCTTCTCCAATGGCATCTTCGCCTTGGACATGCTCCTCCCCAAATTCTCCGCCAGCTCCTGCCGCACCTCCCTCCTCATCATCCTCCTCTAAACTGTGATGCATGTCAACTTGGAAAACATCACCGCTCATCCTTCCCACCAACGCAAAGTCGGGGCTCTTCCCGTCCGTTCGACCTCGTTCACTCTGACATATGGGGTCCCGCTCCTAACCTCACCATCGGTCGGGGTAGTTCCTATTTTGTCACCTTCATTGATGATTTCTCTCGATGTACGTGGGTATATCTTCTCAAAGATCGCTCCGAGCTGTTCTCTGTTTGGACCTCCTTTTATTCTATGGTTAAGACTCAGTTTGATACATCTATTAAACTCCTTCGTTCTAACAATGCTAAGGAGTATCTTAGCCATGACTTCTCCTCCTTTTGTATTCACCATGGTGTTCTTCGTCAAACAAGTTGTGTCTACACCTCCCAACAAAATGGGGTGGCGGAACGCAAAAACCATCACCTCCTTGATGTCGCTCGCACTATGATGACTCAAATGCATGTTCCTCGCTCCTATTGGGGATATGCTGTCCTCCTCTCCTGCTATCTCATCAATCGCCTTCCCTCCACAGTTCTCCACGGTGCTACCCCCTTCTCCATTCTTTATCCAGACAAGGATCCCTTTCCTCTTCCTCTACACATCTTTGGGTGCACCGCTTTTGTGCACTCTCCCGCTGCCACCCGTGATAAACTCTCACCACGTGCCACCAAATGTGTCTTTCTGGGCTACTCTCCCACTCAGAAAGGATATTGCTGCTTTGACCTTGTTACCCGCAAGCAATTTGTCTCTGCGGATGTCACCTTCTTTGCCAATGCCTCTTACTTCTCTCCCGCTTCCTTGTTGGGTACATTGGTCAAATGTACCTGATTTGAAGAAGCCTCACCCAACTCAATGATATACATCATAATGTATTTGATGTATGTTGAGTTTACTTGTGCAGGTTAAGTAATCACTGGACTGAAGCAAAAAGTTTCTAAGTCCATGTGTCGACACCCAGAGGGAAAGTGTCGACACTTAAGAAGACTTGTGTCGACACCCAGACAAGCAGTGTCGACACTTGGAGTCATTGTGTCGACACCTGGGATGCAGAGTCGACACCAGACAGAAAGTGTCGACACTTGGAGCTGTGTCAACACTCAGTGAAGAAAAGTGCAGACAGAAAGTGTCGACACAAGGAGCTGTGTCGACATCCAGTGAAGCTGTGTCTACACCAGAAAGTGTCGAAACTTGGAGCTGTGTCGACACTCAGCAAAAGTCTGCAGAGACTAAGTTAAAGTGTCGACACTCAGAACAATGTGTCGACACTCAACAGAAGAGTCAGCACTTGAAGTATGTGTCGACACCCAGCACAATGTGTCGACACACAACCAGAAGAGTCAACACATGAAGTAAGTGTCGACACCCAGCACAATGTGTCGACACTCAGCTAAAGACTCTACACTTAAAAAAAGTGTCGACACAAGGAGCTGTGTCGACACTTAGCAAAGATCAGAAAGATCAACAAAAATATTCTAAGTACAAGTGTCGACACTAAGGGAATGTGTCGACACTCAGCTGAAGTCTCAACAAGAAGAAGGTGTGTCGACACAAGGAGCTGTGTCGACACTCAGCAAGTATCGACATTGAAGACTATGTGTCGACACCAAGAAGCAGTGTCGACACTTGACAGATTCAACACAAGAAGTTGTGTCGACACAAAGGAGATGTGTCGACACTTAGAAGAATTCAGCAAAAGCTAGAAGAACAAGTACTTATGTCGACACTCAATTTTAGTGTCGACACATGCAGAAGAATCTGTGTCGAGACATACAAGGAGTTGTGTCGACACCTTGTAGACTTGTGTCGACACTTACACAATATATGTCGACACTTGTACTATAAGTGTCGACACTTAAAGATAGAAAGTCTCGACACTTACAGACAGTTAGAGATTTTCAAGAAATGACTGGATGACTTGACAGCTGCCGTTCCAGCCGGTCTACAGCACCTGTCAGAGATATCAGAAGTCAGTTATGAACCGGACCAGCCGGCTACCATGAAGAAGACCTATAAATAGGCACCTACAGTTTACAGAAAGAGTTGTTGAAGAGTTGTTCAGATAGTTGTTCAAGTGGATCGCATTGTTGAAGAACAAGTGGTACACAGAGTATCAACACAAGAAGATCTTGCAGTCCAAGTGCAGATCTAAGAAGTTGGAGAGAGAGGGCTCCATCCAAGAAATCAGCCTCTGGAACTAGGCTGAGAAGAAGGATTCAGATTCAATTCTGGATCTCAAGTGGCAGAGGTCAAGGAACAACTGCAGGAGGATTCAGTCTTATTCAGTTCTACTCAAGAAGCTTTAAAGAAAGCTAAGTTAGAGTGAATCCAGCTGAGTTCTTCCAAGAACTCATCAAGAAACTCTCAACTCCCCTCTTTATTTCTGAGTTGTAGAGTTAATATCTGTAATACATTTTTAACTTGTAGGATCCTTTGGATCTGAGTGAATTGTAAGCCTATAATTATAAAGGCTGAGGGTAGGGCTTGAGAGCCTGAGTGTAGGAGATTGAGATCTCTGAGTGTAGGCCTTGTTGGCTGAGTGTAGGCCTTGATTGGCTGAGTGTAGGCCTTGGTTGGCTGAGTGTAGGCCTTGATTGGCTGAGTGTAAGCTTTGGGATAAAGCTGAGTTGTAAGACCTTGGGCCAGAGGTGTAAGAACCAATTTGGGTTCTAAGACAGTGGAGGAGTTTGGCCGAATCTAGTACACTACTAGATAGGCGAAGGGGGAAAGTGGATGTACCCATATCTTGGGGAACCACTATAAACCACTGTGTTGTGCTGTGAATGTGCTGTGTATGCTGTGAATGCTTTGTGATTGCTGTGCAAAAGTTATAAATCTGTGATAATAAACTGTTTGCTGCCAGTAAAGTTAGAAAAGGATTAGGTCACCTATTCCCCCCCCCCCCCCTCTAGGTGTTTAGGTACCATATCTTTCAAGTGGTATCAGAGCCAATTTCCTCAAAAAGGACTAACAGTTTGAGGAGATCATGTTTGGTAGCTTCAGTGTAAGGCAAAACACAGAGTCAAGAAATTCAAGAAAATCAAGAAACATGGGTTCTTCTGAGAATCACAAGGAATTGGGTTCCATGAAATTACCAATATGCAGAAAGGAAATTTTTGGGATCTGGAAGGAAAGGGTGAGGTTGTTTATGGAGGCCTCAGACCCTAGAATCTACATTACAATAAAGGAAGGGCCTTATGTGCCCATGAAGATTTCAGTTTTGGATGCAAATCAGAGAACTCCAAAGGATTTCTCTGAGATGACTAAGGATGCGATTGTCCTAGCCACAATGGACAAGAGGGCACAAAACATTATAGTGAGTGCCATTGATGATGCAACTTTTCAGAATCTTATACACTGTAAGACAGCCAAGGAGATGTGGGACACTCTTGTAGTGTATATGGAAGGATCTGAAGAAGTCAGACAAGATAGAAAATCCTTGCTAAATCAGGAGTATGAGAGTTTTAGACAAGGTAAAGGTGATAGCATAACTGAGTGCTACAAGAAGTTCTACAGAATAGTTAATGAACTCATGTCTTATGGAAGAGAGTTCAGTAACTATGAACTAAATGATAAGTTCTTAAGGTCCCTAACCAAAGATTGGGACACAAAGATCTGTGTCATTAGAGAAATGGCTAAGTTGGGAGAAATTCCTCCTCCTATACTGTTTGGCAAGTTGTTGTCATATGAAATGCAATTGACAGTGAGGAAAGAGGAGGAGAAGTCAACAAGAATTGAACACAAGGAAAGATCAGTTGCTTTCAAGACAGAAGTTCCCAGAAAGTGCAGGAATAAGTCATCAACTCCACCTTCAGAGGTAGTTGATTCAGATTCTGATGAGTCAGTCAGCACAAAGAGTGAGAGCAGTGAAAGTGATGAAGACTTTGTTGCCTTCACTAGACACTTTCAGAAATTCTTGAAGAAGAAACAGTGGAGGTCAAGACCTTCTACTTCAAAGGGAAGGGAAGTCTTTTATCAGGAGAAAAAGCCTTCAAAGAAAGACAAGAAGAGGACAAAGTCAAGCAAGGCAACTGGATCAAAGATAGTGTGCTATTGCTGCAATAGACAGGGCCATGTTATTGCAGATTGTCCAGAGAAGAGAAAGGATTCTGGTGACAGGAAAAAGACTCACTTCAAAGGGAAGAAAGAGAAGTCTTTTGTAGCCAAGAAGGAGAAGACTTTATCAGATATCTCTTCTTCAGAAACTGAGTCTGAGGCTGAAGCCTACATAGGGCTGTTTGCTGAAGAAGAAGAGGAAGAATTCATGCAGATCATGGAGTCTATTTATGAACAAGAAGACAGTCAATGCCAAGGGCTAATGGCTTTGACAGAGAGTGCCAAAATCCTGGAGCAGCCAGGACCCAGTCAGGTACAAAGTTCAAGTTTAAATTCAGTTTCTTGTTCTAGTTCAGATTCAGATTCTTCTTCATCAAGTGATGAGAATGTATCTGAGTCTGAGGATGATATTCATCAGCTTATAGATGAATATAAGGTGCTGTTGCAGGCTTACAAGAAAAGCAAGACCCTAGCCAAAAGTCAGGCAAAGGAAATTGCTATTCTTAAAGCTGCAGCAACAGATTTTGAGAAGTCTTTTGATCAAAAACTGAATGAGATAGCCAGGTTGAAGCACATAACAGTGATTCAAATGAGTACTATATCATTTAAAAATGATCAAATCAAGAGTCTGGAGATCAATCTTCAGAAAGAGAGAGAGCTTGTTGCTAGGTTTTCTAAACCTAAGTCAGTGTTACCTTTAATTGATGAATTTGTTCATCATAAAGGCAAGGCTGGACTGGGCTTTATTAGACCTACAGGGACTGAGCAGTCCAAGTCTAAGTCCAAGGGCAAAGCCCCAACATTCAACAAGCCTGCTATAGATAATATAGCCAAGGCTGTACCTAAGCAAAGGTACAATAAGTTTGAATGTTGATGCTGTGGCAAAGTTGGCCATTTTGCAGTGGATTGTTGGCACAATGCTAGTGCCAAAGTGAGTACCAAACTACCTGTTGGAAAGCCAGTGGGTAGCTTTGTCAAGTTACAGACTAACAAGTACCAAGGACCCAAGAATTCTTTGGGTTCTAAGGTTCATTAATCTGTTTTGCAGGTGAGTCCAAGTGGTCATACCCCTACATGGTACTTGGACAGTGGATGTTCCAGACATATGACTAGAACAAGAGGATTACTAAAGGACTACATTCAAGTAAAAGATGGTCCAAAAGTAACCTTTGGTGGTTCTGAAAAAGGAATCATCAAAGGATTTGGTAACATTTCTACAAACTTAGTTACCATTACTCAAGTGGCTTATGTTAAAGGGTTGAAACACAACCTAATAAGTATAAGTCAATTAAGTAATGTAGGGTATGACATCTCATTTGTTAAAAATGGTTGTCATATCAAGAGGTCAAGTGATCAAGAGATCATTTTGACAGGTTATAGGAAGAGGAATGTCTACTGCCTAGACATTATGATTGAGAACAATGGTTCTCCAGTTTGTCTTGTAGCTGATGAGAAGGTCTCTCATTGTGTCAAATGGCACAAAAGGCTTGCCCATCTTAACTACAAGACTATTAGCAAACTCTTTAATAAAGAGTTAGTGAGGAATGGTCCTCAAGTTAAGTGTGTTAAAGATGGTATTTGCTCAGCTTGTCAAAAGGGCAAGCAGACTAAATCCACCTTTAGAAGCATAGAGAACAAAGATGATGTGAGGTGTTTATACCTCTTGCATATGGATCTTTTTGGTCCAATGCCAGTTCACAGCTTAGGTAGGAAGGTCTATACCTTTGTAGTTGTAGATGACTACTCAAGGTTTTCCTAGGTGTTCTTCTTAAGACAGAAATCTGAAACACCTACTGTCTTCTATAGCTTTGTCAAGCAAATTCAGAATGAACTAAATAGTACAGTGGTCAAAATTAGAAGTGACCATGGTACTGAATTTCAGTCTGATAGCATGACAAAACTATGTGAAGACTTTGGGATATTTCAAGAATTCTCTTCACCTAGAACACCTCAGCAAAATGGCATTGCTGAGAGGAAGAATAGAACCTTGATAGAGGATGGTAGGACCCTACTAAGTGATACATCACTGCCAGAATATTTCTGGGCTGAAGCAGTTAATACTGCATGCCATGTTATAAATAGGGCTACCATCACTAAGAGGCTTAACAAGACCCCCTATGAAGTTGTGAAAGGCAGGAAACCAAACCTATCCTATTTTAGGATCTTTGGTTGCAAATGCTTCATACATAACAATGGGAAGTCTTACTTAACTAAGTTTGCTGCCAAGTCCCAAGAGGGAATTTTTGTTAGGTACAGCAATAATAGTAAGGCTTATAGAGTCTACAACTTGACTACACAAGTTGTAGAAGAGTCAGTGCATGTAGTTTTTGATGAGACTAAACTTATAAATAATGAGTTGTATAGCAGTGTATGCAGCCCCACAGGTTTGACAAAGAAAATGGACAAGCTTACTATAGAAGAAGTGTCTGCTGCAAGACAGCAAGTAGAAGAAAGTAGCTGTTGTCCAGGTGGAGAACTACATGTGCCAGTTGCTGAAGAAATCCAAGGTATACAGTATGATGTAGATGCTGAAGTGGTTCAACCAGAAGTTAGGATGCCTCCAGCCCATAGGCATCTTAGAGATCATCCAGTAGAGCTGATTATTGGAGATCCAAGACAAGGAGTTCAAACAAGGAGCAGAAATCAGAATGCTGCAATCTATTCCAGCATTCTGTCACAAGTTGAACCCAAGAAGTTTGAAGAAGCAATACAAGATCCACAATGGACTGAAGCAATGCAAGAAGAGCTTAATCAGTTCAAGAGGTGCAAGGTCTGGGAATTAGTTCCTAAACCTAAAGACCACAATGTAATAGGAACTAAGTGGATCTACAGGAATAAGATGGATGAACAAGGGGTCATCATTAAGAATAAGGCTAGACTGGTTGCTAAAGGATATAGGCAAGAAGAAGGTATTGATTTTGATCAAACCTTTGCTCCAGTAGCCAGACTGGAAGCCATAAGGATGTTCTTGGCCTATGCAACCTATCAAGGATTCAAGGTATACCAAATGGATGTCAAGTCAGCATTCCTAAATGGTAATCTTAAAGAAGAAGTCTATGTGGAGCAGCCTTCAGGTTTTGTTGATCCAACTTTACCTCATCATGTCTATAGACTTAGGAAAGGTTTATATGGGTTAAAGCAAGCCCCTAGGGCTTGGTATGAAACCCTATCTAGTTTCCTCATTGAGAACAAGTTCTCAAGGGGGAAAATAGATAAGACTCTATTCCTTAGGGAATCTAGAGGCAAAGTAATACTAGTCCAAATATATGTAGATGACATTATATTTGGGTCTACTGAAAGCAGCCTTTGCAAAAAGTTTGCAAAACTTATGCAAGGTCAGTTTGAGATGAGTAGTATGGGAGAGCTGAAGTTTTTCTTGGGTCTCCAAGTTAAACAGACTGAAAGTGGTTTATCCATATGTCAGTCCAAGTTCACCCTAGAACTCATAAGAAAGTATGGTATGGATTCATCCAGCACCATGAAGACTCCTATGGGGTCAAGTATGTCTCTTAGCAAGGATGATGTAGGGAAACCTGTAGATGAAACCTTGTATAGAGGGATAGTTGGCTCCCTATTATACTTGACTGCTAGTAGACCTGGCATTATGTATGCTACATGTGTTTGTTCCAGGTATCAAGCCTGTCCTAAAGAGTCTCATTTGACTGCAGTCAAAAGAATATTGAGATATCTAAAGGGCACTCCCTATCTAGGCCTCTGGTACCCTAGGAATGGAGATTTTGATCTAACAGGTTATTCAGATGCAGACTTTGCAGGATGCAAAGAGGATAGAAAGAGCACTACTGGAACCTGTCAATTCCTAGGTGGGAGACTAATTTCATGGAGTAGCAAGAAGCAAACCAGTGTGGCTATCTCCACAGCTGAGTCAGAGTATGTGGCTGCAGGAAGTTGCTGTGCTCAACTTCTGTGGATACAACATCAGCTAGAGGACTATGGATTTCAGGTAAGTAGAACTCCACTTTTCTGTGATTCTACAAGTGCTATTTCAATAGTTAATAACCCTGTATCACATAGTAGAACTAAACATATTGAAATTAAATATCATTTTCTTAGGGAACATGTAGAAAGAGAAGATATTTTACTTGAATATGTTAAAACAGATAATCAGATAGCTGATATGTTTACTAAGCCCCTAGAAGAAGCTAAGTTCAATAGATTCAAAATTGAACTAGGAATGATAAACTTAGAGTAAGTTTACAGAATTAAAATTGACTAAGTAAAAAGGTGTCGACACATAGACAAGTCTATGTCGACACAGAATAGTGGTGTCGACACTTCAGGAAAAAGTTGTCAACACATCTAGGATGTTGGTGTCGACACTTCAGAATGTTAGTGTCGACACCTGACAAGTAGGTGTCGACACATCCAATATGGTGTCGACACTTATGTTTTACTCAGAATTTTCTAAGTAAAGTCTCGACAATGTGTCGAGTTATGTTGTGTCGACACATAACCAAGTGTCGACATATAAAATCTGTTGACTAAACGTGTGTCGACACATGTGTGTCGAGACATTATAAGTCAGTGTCGACACTTATAGCCAGTGTCGACACATCTTAAGTTAGCTGTCCCGGCTGTTCATCTTCAAAATTAGAAAGGTATAAATAGGATTCTGTCTTTGTTTGTCGACACGCTTTCAAAGTTTCGAGACCAAAACTACTGTGTCGACACCTCTCTTTTCTAAAGACAAATTCTACAAACCTTAATGGCTCCTAAGCTTGAGGAGAACGTTAACGAGGGTTATGAGCTTGTGCGCGGCGCGTTCGACGATGCAGATGCAGAAATCAAGGCGATTGTAACCCTAGTCGCCGATTCTGGACTAGAATATCTCTTGTCTGAACCTACAAAGATTTGGAAGAAGGAAGTACTTGAATTCCTTAATGGAGCTGCAGTAGATGAATCTGGATTCAGAATCAAATCCAGAGTTCATGGAACTAAGGTCAAGGTTTCACCAAAGAGTCTGAGGAAGGTACTCCAGCTACCAAAAACTCAAGATGAAGAAGAGGTTACTGCTTCAAAGACCAGGGAAGCTTTAACCTGGTGTGGACTTGATCCTAAGATGAAGATAGGATCTGTTTTCAACAGAAAAGGAATAATCAAGGGAAGTTCATGTCTGAGATAGTGGGAAAAGTCTTACTCAGCAAGCCTGGAGGGCATGACAGAGTGTCTGCCTATATGTTTGGAATTATGACTAGAATTATCTTTGCTCTAAGAACTGACTGGTCTATAGTGGTTTATGAGAAGATTAAGGAGAGCTTGAAAAATCCCAATCTGGGCAGGATCATTAGTCTCTACCTAGCTGGTACCATACCAGAGCTAATGAATACTACTGCAGGTAGCAAGATAAACCACATGAGGAAGATGGATCAAAGGATCTTTTCAAGATGGGACAGGGTGTTGTCCAAAGAAATGCCAACCCCAGAGAAGACAATTACTGAGAAAGATACTCCTCCAAAGAAGAAAAGGAAGACAGCTCTTGTGGAACAAGTGTCCACAAGCAGTTCAGGGAGTGAAGAACAAGTTGTTTTCACTCCTGATGATCATGAGGAAGTGCCTGCGGAGAAGACTCCTGCTGCTCAAGAGACTGCTGAGATCCAGGGGGAGCTACCACAAGCTAGCCCCATCCACAGGGATCCAAGCCAGGGGGAGCCACCAGTTGTAGAAGAAACATCTACACTGGCCAGTGAGCAAGCCACCACCATCATCCAAGAGGTACTCACTGACCTAAATACTTTAGAATATCTTAAAGAAGATGCTGATTTGTCTGATGTTTCTCAGCAAACTCAGCTGCATAGTCCAGTTCCAGATGTTGTTAGAGAAGACACATCTGCTGTACAAGAAGTGATTCCTAATCAAGAAGTTGAAGACCCAAGAACTTCCCCTGCACAGTCTCCACAAGAGTTTACAATGGAAGACTTATTCCTTAATCTAGACCAGCGAGATTTTGACATGGACAAAGAAGCTGCTGGAAGAGATACTGCTGCTGCTGAGGGGGAGCAAGTACAAGATCTGGAAGAGCCTATTAGGGTGGAAACTGAGAAGGCACCTGATGTACAAGCTGACAAACCTCCAAGCCCTAAGGATAGGGTTGACATAGCCAGCACTTCTGCCTCTGAAGATGAGGAGAGTGCTAGGGCTAAGAAGAAGAAACTATATGTTTTTAAAAGGAGAAGTCAGAGTTATAAGAAAGCTCTGCAATCTATATCCCCACAGCCTATAGTTCAACAAGCTCCAACAGTTGATTATAGTGCTTTACTGATTGCACTACAGATTAAAATGGATGAACAAAGAAAAGATATTGAAGCTTATGTAGATGAAGGGCACAAAGCTTTACAGTTTGATCTTGCCCAAGATATAAAGTCTATAAGGTTTGAAATGAACCTTAACAAGAAGGAGATGAATGAATGCTTCCACAAAGGTGGAAATGCAGTGGTGTATTTGGCAACACACCAGGAGAAAATCAAAGCCCAAGTTGATGATATAGCATTGAAACAAGGATATGTTCTTGAGAATCAGTTAAGAATGAATGACAATTTGACTGCCTCCCATAATGCTATAGTCACTGAGTTGAAGACCAAGGCTGCTGAACCTTCTACATCAACTACTGCTGCTAAAGCTGACTTTGACAAAGCCTTTCAAGAGGAAATTTCTGCTGTGAAGACTGCAATCCAAGCCTCCCAGAAAGCTATCTCTGAACAACTTCAAAAGCTGAAACCATTCTTTAAAGAGGGAATCAGATACTTGGATAGCCAAATCAGATTCCAAAAGGATGATGTCAGAGATCACATGGCTAGAGAAGTCATAAAGGGGGAGAGAGTACTAGTCAAGGCAAGTTCTGAACATGCTAAATGGATATCAAATTCCATCAGAGCTACACTTGGATATCAAATTCCATCAGAGCTACACTTGGATATCCTCCTCTGTGTGATGACAATGAGGTTGCTGAATCTGGACTAAATCCTGCTTATTTTGGAGGTGAGCCACCAGAAGTAGCTCAAGTTATTTATCCACCTCCAGACTTTGAAATGATTCAAGCAGATGTGAGCACCATGTATAGCCCACCTGAGGGCAAGGACAATATCCATATTGAAAAGGTTGTTCAACCTATATCTGAGGTCATGCAAGAGGCTCTACAGAAAGAGGAAGAGACAAGGTTGTCCAAAAAGAGGTTTAGGGAACAAGCAGAACAAAGGCCAGACTTTGAACAGTGGAGCCCTACCTCTAGGAATATAATTTTAACTGCCTGGAAAGCTGCCAAGGACAATACTCATGACAGAAACAAATGGTTTTCTGAAGCTGAATGGAGAAAGCATGAGATCAGGCAGGAAGCAATAGTTCAGTATAGAAGGAAGGCTAAGATGGGAAAGCTACCTCCTACTGCAGTGGAGCCTAGCAAATACTTCCCTAAGCCATATCATTATTTTGAGAGGCAGAAGATCAAGGCAGAAGAACTTAAAAAGAAAGATCTAAAAGGCAAGAAGCCTGCTGATGCTGAAACTGTTGAAGCCCCTGTCAAAGCTAAAGTCCAAGCTGGCAAAGGGATAGTTATCAAGGAACCAGACCAGAAATAGATTAAGAAATTACTTGAAGATTATTTTGTAATCTTTTAAATGTAAAACATTTTTGTAAACCATTGAAGATGTATAAGAAAAATGTTAGAACAATATATGATAAATATATTTCATGATTGTTCTGTGAATGTGTCTATTTCTTATTTGTTCTGAAATGATGAATGTGTATACATGTGTGAATTATTACATGTTTATGTTTACCCTGCTGTAAATAATCTGCTTTACATCATTTTATAATTTTTAATTATGAATGGTGTATATCATTGACTAAGGGTTATGACTTCTCCAAATAGGGGGAGATTGTTGGGTACATTGGTCAAATGTACCTGATTTGAAGAAGCCTCACCCAACTCAATGATATACATCATAATGTATTTGATGTATGTTGAGTTTACTTGTGCAGGTTAAGTAATCACTGGACTGAAGCAAAAAGTTTCTAAGTCCATGTGTCGACACCCAGATGGAAAGTGTCGACACTTAAGAAGACTTGTGTCGACACCCAGACAAGAAGTGTCGACACTTGGAGTCATTGTGTCGACACCTGGGATGCAGAGTCGACACCAGACAGAAAGTGTCGACACTTGGAGCTGTGTCGACACTCAGTGAAGAAAAGTGCAGACAGAAAGTGTCGACACAAGGAGCTGTGTCGACATCCAGTGAAGCTGTGTCTACACCAGAAAGTGTCGACACTTGGAGCTGTGTCGACACTCAGCAAAAGTCTGCAGAGACTAAGTTAAAGTGTCGACACTCAGAACAATGTGTCGACACTCAACAGAAGAGTCAGCACTTGAAGTATGTGTCGACACCCAGCACAATGTGTCGACACACAACTAGAAGAGTCAACACATGAAGTAAGTGTCGACACCCAGCACAATGTGTCGACACTCAGCTAAAGACTCTACACTTGAAGAAAGTGTCGACACAAGGAGCTGTGTCGACACTTAGCAAAGATCAGAAAGATCAACAAAAATATTCTAAGTACAAGTGTCGACACTAAGGGAATGTGTCGACACTCAGCTGAAGTCTCAACAAGAAGAAGGTGTGTCGACACAAGGAGCTGTGTCGACACTCAACAAGTATCGACATTAAAGACTATGTGTCGACACCAAGAAGCAGTGTCGACACTTGACAGATTCAACACAATAAGTTGTGTCGACACAAAGGAGATGTGTCGACACTTAGAAGAATTCAGCAAAAGCTAGAAGAACAAGTACTTGTGTCGACACTCAATTTCAGTGTCGACACATGCAGAAGAATCTGTGTCGAGACATACAAGGAGTTGTGTCGACACCTTGTAGACTTGTGTCGACACTTACACAACATGTGTCGACACTTGGACTATAAGTGTCGACACTTAAAGACAGAAAGTCTCGACACTTACAGACAGTTAGAGATTTTCAAGAAATGACTGGATGACTTGACAGCTGTCGTTCCAGCCGGTCTACAGCACCTGTCAGAGATATCAGAAGTCAGTTATGGACCGGACCAGCCAGTTACCATGAAGAAGGCCTATAAATAGGCACCTACAGTTTACAGAAAGAGTTGTTGAAGAGTTGTTCAGATAGTTGTTCAAGTGGATCACATTGTTGAAGAACAAGTGGTACACACAGTATCAATACAAGAAGATCTTGCAGTCCAAGTGCAGACCTAAGAAGTTGGAGAGAGAGGGCTCCATCCAAGAAATCAGCCTCTGGAACTAGGCTGAGAAGAAGGATTCAGATTCAATTCTGGATCTCAAGTGGCAGAGGTCAAGGAACAACTGCAGGAGGATTCAGTCTTATTCAGTTCTACTCAAGAAGCTTTGAAGAAAGCTAAGTCAGAGTGAATCCAGCTGAGTTCTTCCAAGAACTCATCAAGAAACTCTCAACTCCCCTCTTTATTTCTGAGTTGTAGAGTTAATATCTGTAATACATTTTTAACTTGTAGGATCCTTTGGATCTGAGAGAATTGTAAGCCTATAATTATAAAGGCTGAGGGTAGGGCTTGAGAGCCTGAGTGTAGGAGATTGAGATCTCTGAGTGTAGGCCCTTGTTGGCTGAGTGTAGGCCTTGATTGGCTGAGTGTAGGCCTTGGTTGGCTGAGTGTAGGCCTTGATTGGCTGAGTGTAGGCTTTGGGATAAAGCTGAGTTGTAAGGCCTTGGGCCTGAGGTGTAAGAACCAATTTGGGTTCTGAGACAGTGGAGGAGTTTGGCTGAATCTAGTACACTGCTAGATAGGCGAAGGGGGAAAGTGGATGTACCCATATCTTGGGGAACCACTATAAACCACTGTGTTGTGCTGTGAATGTGCTGTGTATGCTGTGAATGCTTTGTGATTGCTGTGCAAAAGTTATAAATCTGTGATAATAAATTGTTTGCTGCCAGTAAAGTTAGAAAAGGATTAGGTCACCTATTCACCCCCCCCCCCTCTAGGTGTTTAGGTACCATATCTTTCATTCCTCTTCTACTCCTCCTGATCCTACTTCTCATACCAACCCATCCATTCCCTGTGCTCCCACTGATGTTCCGCCCTCTCCACCCACTCCACCGTCTTCCCCATCCTCATCATCTCCACCCTCTACTCCACTTTCTCCCTCCACTCCGCTGCCATCTCTCTCTACTCCCGGGCCAGCTCTGTCCACCACGGATACTCCGGATACTGAGGCACCTGCTGACCTGGATCTCCCAATTGCTCTTCGCAAAGGGGTTCGGGCCTGTACCCAACACCCGCTTGCTGCAGTTGTTTCCTATGATCGTCTTACCCCTGCTTGTAGAGCTTTTGCACTGGCTATCTCGGCCACTGGCACCCCCCGTTCCTACCAGGAGGCCCTTACTATTCCTCATTGAAAAGTTGTCATGGATGAGGAGATTGCTACTCTCACTGAATGGGGTACCTGGACCCTTGTTCCTCCTCCTTTCGGCACAGATGTTGTTGGCTGTCGCTGGGTCTTCGTGGTGAAGTTTCTCCCGGATGGCAGTGTGGATCGTTATAAGGCTCGCTTGGTTGGCAAGGGTTTTACCCAAACTTATGGGATTGATTACTTTGACACTTTCTCTCCCGTGGCTCGTCTCAGCACTATTCGGGTTCTTCTCTCTGTGGCTGTCAACAGGGATTGGCCCATCTCGCAGCTAGATGTTAAGAATGCCTTCCTCTATGGTGATCTACAGGAGGATGTTTACATGGAGCAACCTCCTGGGTATGTTGCTCAGGGGGAGACACGGGTATGCCGGCTAAAGAAGGCTATCTATGGCCTCAAGCAGAGTCCTCGTGCCTGGTTTGACAAGTTCAGTGGCATTGTTGCGGCCATTGGTTTTACAAGAAGCTCAGCAGATCACTCCTTGTTTGTTCGGAAAACTGCCTCTGGTCTTGTTGTTCTTGCGGTTTATGTTGATGACATTCTTCTTACTGGCGATGACCAGGATGGGGTATTGATGACCAAGAAACACCTTCGTCAACATCTGGTCACAAAGGATATGGGCTCCCCGAAATACTTTCTGGGGATTGAAATCTCTAGAAAGCCCAACTCCATGGTCCTTTCACAACGAAAGTATGCTCTTGATCTTTTAAAGGAGGCAGGACTGACTGGTGCTAAACCTGCACGTTGTCCTATGGCTGTTGGAGAAGACAAAACTTGGACAGATGACTCACCTCTTCTCTCCGATCTTACGAGATATCGGCATCTGGTGGGCAAGCTCATATATCTCACGGTAACCAGACCCGACATCTCTTACGTTGTTGGCAAGGTGAGCCAGTTCATGCAAGCTCCGAGGGAGTGTCATCTACAATCTGCTCTGAGGATATTAGAGTATATTAAAGCTGCTCCAGGGAAAGGACTCCTATTTCAGAAAAATGGTCACCTTAGGGTTGAAGCGTACTCTGATTCAAGCTATGTGGATGACAAAGGGGACCGCAAATCGACTTCAGGTTTCTGCACATTTGTTGGAGGCAATCTTGTGAGTTGGAAGAGCAAGAAACAGTCTGTCGTTTCCAGGTCTAGTGCCGAGGCGGAATATCGCAGCATGGCATCGACTACATGTGAGTTGAAGTGGTTGCGGGCTCTCATGCTTGACTTAGGAGAGGTTTACAACTATCCTCTTCCTATGTTCTGTGACAATAAGGCCGCGATACACATTTCCAAAAATCCGGTCTTTTATGAGAGAACAAAACACATAGAAGTCGACTGTCATTTTATTCGGGAAGAAATATTGAAGAAACAGATTTGCACTCTATTTGTCACTTCCGACAACGAGTTGGCAGATGTCTTCACCAAGCCGGTGTCCGCTTCCTTTTTCCACATCTGCGACAAGCTGGGCATGATCGATATATATGCTCCAGCTTGAGGGGGAGTGTTGAAGTTGGTGACCGGGCGGTCTGGCGGTTTGTCTTGGCGGGTTGAAGACCGCGCGGTCTGGCGGTTTGTATCAGCCGGCTTGGAGACCGGGCGGTCTGGCGGTCTACCCTGGCATTCTCTCTTCCTCTCTGGTGGTAGCCGTGCGGTTAGCCCTACTGTCTAACCGCGCGGCTTGTGCGGTTTGTTTTGTATAGTCCGCTTAGTCCTGTAAATTATAGTCCCACATCTCTTATTTGTATTCTCTCATCTCTCCTCCATTCTATATAAAGGAGGGCATACCTTTGTAATAGATACCTTTTTTGGATAATAAAATTTCAATTATTCAAAAGTCTATCTGTTTGTTCTTTTCTATTCGCTACTTTTAACAGGCCTTTCCTCTTACAGAGTGTTCAGTGCTCCCAACAAGGGACTCTGGCCTCTCCTCTTATAGAGTGTTCAGTGCTCCAAACAAGAGACTCTGGCCTCTCCTCTTACAGAGTGTTCAGTGCTCCCAATAAGGGACTCTGGCCTCTCCTCTTACAAAGTGTTCAGTGCTCCCAACAAGGGACTTTGGCCTCTTCTCTTACAGAGTGTTCAGTGCTCCCAAGAAGGGACTCTGGCCTCTCCTCTTACAGAGTGTTCAGTGCTCCCAACAAGGGACCCTGACCTCTACTCTTATAGAGTGTTCAGTGCTCTCAATAAGGGACTCTGGCCTCTCCTCTTACAGAGTGTTCAGTGCTCCCAACAAGGAACTCTGACCTCTCTTCTTACAGAATGTTCAGATCTTCGCAAAAGAGATTCTGGCCTCTTCAGCTCATAGCCAACTAAGTCACAAGCAACACTCATGCAAACTAATCCACGATCAACACTCGTGCAAACTAAGCCGCGAGCAACCTGAAAGTGAGCTGTTAGATCAGGAATACTCTAGAGTGGGGGGGTGAATAGAGTATTCAGGGTTTTTAAAATTTTCTTCTAATTTACTCTAGTGCAGAAACAAAATTAAAACAACAATCCTAGCAAACAGCCACAGCACAAAAACAAAAGAAAAGAGCAATCCAGACAACACAAGAATTTATAGTGGTTCCCCTAAACTTGGGTACATCCACTCTTCTACCACCCTGGTAGGAATCCACTCAGATTTTTGATCAGGTGTCTGACACCAATGAGCTTTTGATCAAGTGCTCAAAACCATCCCTCAAGTCTTTTGATCAGGTGACTTGCAACTAGGAATAACTTTTGAAGGGAGTTATAACCCTTTTATACAGTGGGGGGTGAGAGATGATGGTGTCTTCTCTTTCTCAATATACAACTGAGAAGACTTGTGGATATTTGATTTTAGCACAGGCTCCCCCTGAGATATGGAATGGTTCAGGTAGATGAAGCCTTGTTGCAGGGTGATAAGCCTTCTAACTTTCAGCCTTGACCAGAAATGATCTTCAGGAACTTCTTTGACAGATGGATTAGTTGTTGTCCTTTGAAGTGTCCTGGAGAGTTGAAGAAGGAAGACTCTTGATATTTGATAGATTGTTCCTCTTCTTCTTCAAAAGTGATTGATGTTCTAGTCTAGGGTTTCTTCTGTATCAGAAATCTTGTGTAAGAAAATGAGAGCAGACTGATTGTGTTGTTGTCTCTGTATCACAGGTCCTTCTTACTTCTGTATATCTGTAACTCTTAGTAAGTGTCTGTGTGTAGATCTGAAAAAGAGAAGATCTCTTGTATATTTTCTGTGGAAATTGGTCTTCCGAAATTTGAATCTTCTGTAATCAATGCTGACGACCTAGAGAATAAACAACATTGAATTATTTCCCCAACTGTCTCATGGAAAAAATGGCAGGCAATAATCCTGGAGAAGTCCATAATCAAAGCTCTGTATAATGGTTATATTCCAGAGAATATTTGAGCATTAATTACTCAGGAATTATTGCAGTAAGAAGGGGACAGAAGGATGGAAAAATGACTAAGTCTGGATTCGTCGAACTGATAGCAGAAATTGTCGAGCTGAGTCCATAGTTTGTCGAGCTGAGTTGCTGAGTTCGTCGACCAGATGACTTTTGTTCGTCGAGCTGAGTTCCAAGATTGTTGAGCTAAAGCAGAAAACTGCATTATCTAGACTTGCTTATTCTGTGTCTCAAGTTCGTCTAGCTGAGTTTGTCACTTCGTCGACTGGAGATGATTCTAGACTTGGAATAATTTCAAATGCTTCTGGATGAAAGTGTTGAAGTGAAGTATCCAGAATTTGTCAATCTAAGAATTTGTTTCGTCGAGCTGAGGACCACTAATTGCTGCTGTATAACTCTAGCTATTGTGATCAAAGTTCGTCGAGTTGAGAATCCTGAGTTCGTTGACTGGAGATGATTCAGGACTTAGAAAAATTGAGAAGCTTCTGGTTGAAGTAAAGAATCCAGAAATCGTCGATCAGAGAACTAAGTTCGTCGACCTGAGTCTAGAGAACAACTAAACTTGGAATGTTGAAGGTTGAGTCCAAAGATTGTCGACCTGAGAATGAAGTTCGTTGAGCTCAGCTCAGAGAATTTTTCTCTGTGATCGTCGAGCTGAGCATGACTATCATCGATCTGAGTTCAACGAACGTCGAACTCATTTTACTTGGTCTCTGTAAAAACTCTAAGTCTTGAGTCTCTGACAGTCTTGTTGATAGCTGGTCCATGTGATGTTGATTCTAAGGACTTGGCCTAGACTCTAGGACACAACTATGACCCCGGCTATACATTGTGGGTCATATGATCCTAACTTAGTGAACCTAGCCCAAATCTTACTAGGGATCCAACAATCTCCCCCTATTTGGGTGAGGTCACTAATTACAGACTCAAATCAAAATTGAAAATCACAAGATAATAAAGCATATATCTGGTAGAGATCAATAACACATGCAGCAGATATATATATGTACATAAGCTTTGTTCAAAAATAGAAAACAGTTATAAGAACATAACAGAAGTAAAGCAGTTCAGAATTACTTCTTTTGTTTCTTCTCTTTGGGCATTACTTCTTTACCTTTATCTCCGGGCTTGGTAAAGAAAATTTCTCTGTTTCAATCTGAAGCTTGCAATTTGGTCATGGTCATATCAGCAGCCCCTATAATCTTCAAAGATGTGGCTCTGGGGACAACTGCTTCTGGATGCAACTTTATGTAGTCATCAACATTGAAAAACTTGTTTGCTTTATCAAACCTCTTAAGCTCTTCTTTCCTGTACTTAGACATTGTGGAATACTCAGAAGGATCCTTTCCTTCAGCTTTGGCCTTGTTAATCATAGAAAGGCCTACAAGTTCTTGGAACCTGGCCATTCTAGCTGTATTTGTTGTTTTAGGATCTTCAAAAGAAACAGGATGAGAGTTTGGCCTATTAGGACTTTCAGCTTTCTGATCTGCAGGGGATGATAGTTGTTGTTGATGATGCTGCTGTGGTTGATGCTGCTTGCCTGAAGAGTAATGTCTATGTTGACTGCTTTCAGAAGATGATCTCCCATGGTGTCTCTGATATGTTTGAATAGGGGCAGATCTTTGAGAAGTTGTGCCTGAAGCACTAGCAGCTGGAGGAGGTGGAGGTGGATCTTTTCTGAATCTTTGAACTGGAGGAGGAGAGTACCTTCTGCTTTTCTTCCTCTCCTTTTGCTGATTTTTGGACATCCACATCCAGGATGGCATCTCTTTGTATGGAGTTATGTTCTAGAGGATATAATAGGGAGTGTCATTTTTTGGATTTGGCTTTGGAGCAGGAGGAGGAGCTTTTCTTTTCTTGGAAACTGGCTTCCTCTTGGGCTCATCATCAAAATCATCATCAGATCTATGAGGGTTATCATATAAATCATTTAAAGCTTTTAGAGCCTCAGCAGAAATGATAGGCTTTTTAGGTAGAGATGGAGCTTGAGCAGGAACTTCAACAGGAGCTGGAGGAGAAGCCACGGGAGAAGCTGGAGAGCTGATTCTGACAGTGCTTTCAGCAGCTTCCTTTTCCTCTTCTTCAATGTCAGCCAAGATCAAGTCAACCAGATCTGGAATTGGAGAGTCATCCATGACAAAACTAGGTGCAGAAGAAATTGCTGGAGAAGATGGAATGACTATTGGTTCTGGAACAACAAAGCTGTCACTGAGTTGCTTAGCAACTTTTTGACTAATAGGAGAAGTATAGTGGACAATAGCCAAGGATGGCTTAGTATACTCTGCTGGAGGAAATCTCAAATATGTAGTATCAAAAATGCTTAACAAATTAACCAAATCTACTGTGGGATTTAAAATGAAATCACCACCAGTAATAATGTCCTCTGGTACTGAGTCTTCTAAGTCCATGCTAGTATCAATGAATTGAATTAAATCAATTAAATCTGTATCAGTATAATCTGTATCAACTACTGTTGTTGTTGCAACCTTTGTCACTAGTGGAGCTGGAGCTGCTGCTTGAACTGCTATTGCTGTTGGAGCTGCTGCAGCTTATTCATCAAGCATCTCCCCCTGCCTGGTTTCAGTAAAAACTGGAGCCAGGCCCCTGAATGAAGAGGGGGCAGCAATGAATGCAGAGAGTTGAGCAGAAAGAGTAGAGATAGAAGTAGCAAGAGGTGTAATGGTCTCTGCTATGAGAGATTTGAGTAGAGGAGTGATGAGAGTAATTACAGAGGAGATGGTGGAGGGATCCAGAGGTGGAGTAGCAGATGGTTCAGTAGAATGTTGGGTGGAGACATTTGGAGGGATGGTACATGTTGGAGATGATGGATGGATGGCATCTAGCATGTGTGAATCTGGAGGGGAGGGAGAGTTGAGGGGGAAGTCAGAAGAGCAAAAGTTGGAATGGACGATAGGTGAGGTGGAAGAGGAGATGATGGTGGTGTTGGGGCTGGTATATCATTGGGGGATTGGGGTGATTGAGGTGGAGTGGGTTGATGGTATTCCTGAATAGGAGATGAGGGGATGTTGGTAAGATCTAGGGGTGGAGAGATGGCAGAAGATGTAACTGCAGTAGGAACATGAACTTGGTGGAGTTGTTATTGGAGTTGTGGATGTGGTTGAAGATAGGGAGTATGAAATGTGGAGGGTGATTGTTGTTGAGTTGCTGGAAGGGATGGAGATGTGGGGATGATCTCTTCAGCAGGGTGGGGAGTGGCTCTAACAGCCCTTGTGCTTTCAGAAGCTGGGGTGGAAGAGGTTGAAGCCTTGGATGGCTGAGTTATGGTCCTCTCCCACCTGCCAAACAGGGCACGGGTGAGCCTTTTGCTGGCATTTATGAATATGGTCTGTGAGACCAGGGATTCAGCAGCCTTCTCCTTCAGGAAGATCCCCAGGATCCTTCCAAAGAAAACTTCTTTCTTATTATTCTTTTTCCTTATCAGATCAAAGAGGATCTGTGCCCAATCTACTTTCTTTTTATTGACCACTGCACACATGACCAGGAATTGATGCCTGGTGATGTAGTCATGGGAAGTATGCTTGCCCAGCAAGACTTTTCCCACTATATCTGCTAGAAACTTATATTTTGCAGATTGGTGCTTCTTCAATAACTTATTTGGGTTATCTCTAGCATAACCCATCAGACTCAACATCATATCATATTCTTCATAATCTATTTCCAGTTCTTCTTCTTCATTTATCAAATCAAAAATTTCAGTTAAAACTACGGGAGTCAAAGAAACGACATTACCCGCGATTGTTCCTGTCATGGTGTTTTCCTCTGATGTAGATGAAGTATAGACCCATTTTCTAATTTCTGTTCCTGCGAGCTTTATTCCTGTTGTCATCAGGTTTTTCAAATTCTATTCTTCCAGTAGAGTCAGAATGTTCAGAAAAATTGGATCAGAGTGTTGAAATGATTCGAAGTCGACATCAAATCTTGTGTCAAATTTCATAGCGGCTAGGGGTCCTGCTTGAATCGCCATGAAATCACCTGCAAAAGAGAGAGAAATGTCGATCAAGTGCAAAGGGAACAGAAAGCGTGAGACGGAGGTCGAAGAAAACCTAGTTATAAGATTGTCTGGAATATGAATCGACAAACTCCGTTCCATGAAAAATAAGAAATTCTTCGACCTGAGATTGACGAAATAATTGATAGTGAAATAATTCGTCGAGCTCAGCTGGAAGAGTTGAAGTCATTTCGACGAGCTCCGTTCGACGAAAGTTTTCTGAAGTGGATTCGTCGATCTCCATTCGACGAAAACAACTTCACTCACAAAGAGTTCGTCGACCTTCGTTCGACGAATATCTCCCGAACTTTCCCTCGTTCGTCGAGCTCCGTTCGACGAACTCTAGAAAATTCGTCGAGTGCAGACAGAAATTAAACCAAATATTCTCCATTAATCATTCCAAGCTGATTTATAAAGAATACGTGATTTCTCTCATCCAGTGGTTTGGTGAATATATCAACAGTTTGTAAATTAGTGTAAATATAGACAAGAATAATTTTGTTTTTGTCTACACACTCTCTAATGAAGTGATGCCTAATGTCTATATGCTTAGTCCTAATGTGATGGACTGGATTTTGTGTTATTGCTATAGCACTTGTGTTATCACAAAATAGAGTTGAATTATTTAAGTTGAGACCATAATCTAGTAATTGATTTTGAATCCACAGCATCTGGGAACAACAGCTGCCAGCTGCAATATACTCAGCCTCAGTAGTTGAGGTAGACACAGATGACTGTTTCTTATAAAACCAGGATACCAACCTCAAACCAAGGAACTGACAAGTCCCTGAGGTGCTTTTCCTATCAACCCTGCATCCAGCAAAGTCAGCATCTGAAAATCCAGTTAAATCAAATTCTGACTCTGCTGGATACCATAGGCCTAGACTAGGACAACTCTTTATATATCTCAAAATCTTTTTTAAGAAAATTAGATGAGATTCTTTTGGGTTCACTTGGAACCTAGCACAAAGGCATGGGGTAAATATAATATCATGCCTGCTTGTTGTAAGATATAGTAGGGACCCAACAATGCCCCTATATAATTTCTAATTCACAGGTTTCTCATGTGCATCAGAGTCAATCACAGCATTAGTAGCCATAGGTGTTTTCTTTGCTGAAGCATCAGCCATCCTAAACTTCTTTATAAGCTTTTTAGCATACTTAGCTTGAGAGATGAAGATGTCATCAGGCAACTGCTTCACTTGGACACCAAGGATGTAGGAAAGCTCACCCATGCTACTCATTTCAAATTTTGAATGCATGAAGTCAGAGAACCTCTTACATAATTTGGAATCAGTAGACCCAAATATGATGTCATCCATATATATTTGCACTAACAATATTTGATCCTTATGATGTCTAGTGAAAAGTGTTCTATCTACAATGCCTCTAATGAATTTATGCTCTATCAAAAAGCTAGCTAGGGTCTCATACCAAGCTCTTGGAGCTTGCTTGAGACCATAAAGAGCTTTATGCAATTTGAAAACATGATAAGGGTGAGTTGGAGAGACAAAATCTGGAGGTTGTTCAACATAAACCTCTTCTTTAAGTACTCCATTTAGGAATGTATTATTCACATCCATCTGATATACCTTGAATCTCTTGTAGGTTGCATAGGCCAGGAATATTCGGATTGCTTCCAACCTTGCCACAGGTGAAAAGGTTTGGTCATAATTTATTCCTTCCTCTTGCATGTATCCTTGAGCAACAAGCCTAGTCTTATTTGTAACGCCCTGAAACTCAAAAGAGCGACGGGAGGTGTTTTGGGCCAAATCTGGTATTTGGAAGGAGGCACACGGCCTGGGACACGGGCGTGTCCCAGGGCGCGTCAGGCTTGAGTCGATGATTTGGCCGCGAGGTCGACGTTTTTTCGCTCGACGATGTGTCGAGACAGGGAACGCGGCCTGAGATACGGGCATGTCTCAGGGCATGTCAAGCCCGTGTCGACGATCGGCCCGGGGAGTCGACGAATTTCGCTCGACGATGTGTCGAGACAAGGCATACGGCCTAGGACACGGGCATGTCCAAGGTCGTGTCGTGTGGTCGACGAACTTCGCTCGACGAAGTGTCGAGACTGTGAACACGGCCTGGAGCCTAAGCGTGTTCGGGTGTGACACGGGCGTGGACACGGGCGTGTCCAAGACCCGTGTGAGTCTCGAGTTATTTTCGGGGCTGTGTCGATGGAGTCACAGGGCCGACCACACGGCCATGTCAGTTGGAACACGGGCTTGTCAGGTCGAACACGGGCGTGTCAGGTCGAACATGGGCGTGTCGGATGCCCGTGTGTTGTACCAGGCGCGTCGATTTTGATGATGAATGGGGGAAACGGCCCTGGACACGGGCGTGTCGCAGGCCGTGTTCGGCCCAGTTTTAGCATTTCAGGCCCGAATCAAGGCCGTTCATTTCTTTAATTTGGGATCCAACGACTGGGGATTATTCCTGAAGGGATATACCCGGGATTGGATCTTTGAAACCCTCATTTCACTTGAGTGGTTCTCTTTCTAAAGTCTAGAGAGAGGAGAGCAAAGGAGGAAGAAGAAGCTTAGATCCGGCCATTGGAGGAGCTTCGGAGCTCCAAATTGCGAACCGGCTTCGGATCTACGGAGGTAAAGAGAGTGCGGTGCTTTTCATCCGCTTACATTTCCATGGTGCCAAGGAAGAATGCTAGGGTAATGATTCTATTCTTGAGCATGTGAAGCTCTCCTTCTTTTGCATAGGAAGCCCGCTCTTGCGTGTTTGCGGTGAGTTTGAGGCGTTCCTTCGGGTAGACATGAATAGTCCCTGTTGTGCAGAGTCTGTAATCGAGAATGTACATAGGCATGATGTGTGAAGCCTACCCGTACATGTTGGTCTGTATCGGTGATGTTGCATTGCATAAATGCCGGAGAAGACTCCGTGTGATTGTTTGTTTTTCGGGTTTTCTACGTGGTAGATTGCAACAGGGAGCTTCGGGGATTAACCCTAAGGTGCACCCGGAAAACTGAGCGGATGCGTGATCTTGCCAACTTGATGGCCTGGGAGCCAACTAGAACATAACCGGGTTATGTGAAGTTTGTGATGGAAATGGGACTCGGGAGAAGTTTGACCCTCGCATATGGCTTTAATTGTCGTTGCGATGTGAGCATGGGTTAGATGGAACCGTACTCGTTCTGTGTTGTTTGGTTAAAGAGACCTATGGGTGCGTGGCACTTGCCGTTGGCATGGATGAGGGTCTTCGGCGGTCTATGGCTTGAATTGACATGACCCATGCCAAGAAGACAAAATGCTCATAGTGTGGTCGTCAAAGTGGCGGTGGTGTGATCGGAATGTCTATGTCTTAAATTGACGTGGCATCGACCGGTTCACCGAGAATGTGCCCTGAGAGCACGGGGTGTGTGGCCGAACGAGCCAACGCCTGTGATGCAATGTATATTTATATAATGCTTGGTTATGCTAATAAGTACAGGGAATGAGCATCGCCGCCCCGAATTGGGGGCGGGATCGTTATAATTTGGTCAGCATTACTGACCGTTGCCTTTGTTTGCCACCGTGCGGTGGTTTTGTTGCTTGCAGGTGCTGCGGGACGAAGCGGTCAATAACGGGTGAAAGCCCAATTTGTGAAGCCGGCCCTCGAAGGCCTAATTGGAGTGTTTACTCGCTTTTGTTCATGTATGACCGGCCTGCGTGTCGTGGTTTGTAAAACATGTAATTTGAAGTAAACCATTTGTAAGGCCTTAAGGCCAGTACTTGTGTATGTACTACATTCCTATTTGGTATATTAGTGGATATTCGTGCTCTTTGTGTAGAGCTCTTTTAATTACAACTTATAAAATTGCTTCCGCTAGAATGTTCTGTGTAGGACATTGGATTAGTTGGATGGTTTCCATTGAGTAACCACCCGGTCTGTCTGTGGTATATGGCATCGGGCCCCGGCCGGACCTACTACTATATGCTATGCGACGGGTAGGGGGTGTTACAATTTTGTATCAGACTACTGGTTTTGGTCGGGCTTAAGATGAATTCGTGGGCGAATTCTTTTGGGGTGGTGAGCACATGTGTGTGTGTCATCGTTATAACAATAAAAGAACCCATGAATGTCCATTTAGGAATGAAAATACACGTGTTTGAGGAACCTGCGTGTTCCTATAATTGCTGTTTGCAATTTATTTGGTCGCTTAACGGTGTTTTTGTACCACTATAGGTGACCAGAAGTGGTGCTGGGCCGTCGGAACGTCGAGTTTCTGAGGATAGCAGTGCACCAGATGTTGCTCCTGCAACACCTCCGTCGGCTGAGACCATACGTTTGGTGGCCGAAGCAGTGTTGGCCATGATTAATGCGCAGCCTGCAAGGCAAATGCAGCAGCCTGCAAGGCAAATGCAGCAGCCCGCTCCTGCGATGGAGCAAGTACCGCTGCAAGCGGCCGAGCCGAGGAGAGTGGAACAGGTAGTAGTGGAGCCGTTGGTGCCAAGGACGGCAACCGAGAGACAGCTCAAGCATGTCATGAGCTTTAACCCTCCGGTATTCTCGGGGTTGGGAACCCCATCTCAAGCTGAAGACTGGCTCTCTAGGGTGAAGAGAGTCATGACAGCAACAGAGACGGAGGAGTGGCAAATGACCACCATTGCTACGTTCCTTCTGGACGGTGAAGCGAGATTATGGTGGGAAGGATTGGATCTACATCATTTGAGAGGTAGACAACTTACAGACGTCCCGATGGAAGAGTTCTCGGGACTGTTCTTGGCTAGGTACCTCCCTTCTACTCAGAGGATTTCAATGGAGAACGAGTTCCTGAAGTTGGTTCAAGGAGACAGTAGCGTGGATGAATATCTCAACGAGTTTACTCGTTTAAGTCGATATGCTAGCTCCACCATAGCAGATGAGGAGCGCAAGTCGAATCGATTCTACGAAGGGTTGAGAGATGAGTTGAGGTTACTACTCTCGGGGCCGATGACGCAGGGTTTCTTAACCTTGGTCAACACGGTCTGGTCCTTGGAGAAGGACATGAGGAATGTACAAGCAAAGAAAAGCTTGGGTGACAAGAATTCTAAATTCAAAGTGCCGACAACTTCAAAGTCCGGCTATCGAAGATTCTTTAAGAAGCATAGGACTTCGGGTCCAGATCATTCTTGTGGTGCTTCTGGGGCGACTACGAGTCGAGCCCCGGGTGCTTGCTTTACTTGTGGAAAGTCGGGGTACTTTGCCCGCGATTGTTAGAGCGAACGTCCCAAGTCCGAGAGAAAGCCGGGAGCAACTTATGAAGAGAAGGGCAAGGAGGTGGAGTCAACCACGTCCCACTATGCTCCGGCCCAACCAAGAGTGTATAATCTTAGCCAGCAGGAGGCCATCAAACAGGAGGATGTGGTGACAGGTACGGTTTAATTTATAGCAAGTTAATTTCTTTAAATACTTGTTATGCACATGTTACCTTATCACTGCTTGTTTAGGATTTGTTTTGATTTGTGAAAATCCGGCAAGAGCACTTTTCGATACGGGAGCTTCACACTCCTTCTTGTCCGAAGGATTTATATCACGCATCGGAGTCCCTTCTTCGATGGCGAAGGATAAATGGATGTGTTGTTTCCCAATGTGTGTTCGATGCGCGCAGATAGAATCTGCGGTGTTAAGATTCGCATTGGGAATCAAGAGTTTGATCTGCAAGCGTCGTTACTTCCGTTGGTGGAGTTCGACGTTATATTTTGCATGGACTGGCTCTCGGAGCAGCAGGCCTATATTGATTGCGGTCGCAAGGAAGTCAAGTTGGGAGCAAGTCGTGAGACGACTTTACGGGCTTGAAGGGGTCGAGCAAGACGTTGATGTCTGCTCTTCAGGTGGTGAAGGCGGTTCATGCCAGTGCAGAAGTGTTCATTACACTAGTGGAGGTTGCAAAGCCAAAGCCCGTGTTGGATAGTATTTCAGTGGTATCGGAGTACCCTGATGTGTTCCCTAGAGATCTTCCTGGAGCCCCGCCTCAACGGGAGATAGATTTTGTGATAGAGCTTGTACCAGGTGCAAAGCCTGTGTCACACTCTTCATATCGGCTAGCGCCTAAGGAAATGGTGGAGCTGAAGGTTCAATTGCAAGAGTTGTTGGAGCAAGGGTATGTGTGTCCAAGTTCTTCACCTTGGAGCGCCGGTCCTCTTTGTTAAGAAGAAGGACGGAAGCTTGAGGCTATGTATTGATTATCGGGAGCTCAACAAGTTGATAGAAAAGAACAAGTACCCGATCCCCCGGATCGATGATCTTTTTGATCAGTTGGTCGGGTCGACGGTGTACTCAAAGTTGGATCTCAAGTCCGGGTACTATCAGCTGCGAATAAGGGAAAGTGATATCCCGAAGACAGCATTCAGTACGAGATACGGGCATTACGAGTTTACGGTCATGCTGTTTGGGCTGACTAATGTGTCGTCAGTGTTCATGGATTTGATGAGCAGGACCTTCAGGGAGTACTTGGACCATTTTGTGATCGTCTTCATCGACGATATTTTGGTGTACTCGTAGAGTGAGGAAGATCATTTCAAGCATCTTCATTTGGTTTTGGAGACGCTAAGGAGGAATCAATTGTACGCCAAGTTCTCGAAGTGCGAGTTTTTCTTATCCTCAGTGGCGTTCCTCGGTCATATAGTGAGTGGGGAGGGTATTGCAGTGGATCTGGCGAAGATTGTTGCGATACGGGAGTGGCCTGAGCTTTCTACGGTAGCAGAAGTCCGGAGTTTTCTGGGGCTTGCCGGCTATTATAGGCGCTTCGTAGAGAACTTCTCACGGATAGCGTTACCTCTCACTACTTTGACGAGGAAGGAGCAAAAGTTTGTTTAGATGCCGGAGTGCGCTCGAGCTTTTGAGTATTTGAAATGTCGGTTGACCACGGTGCCTGTGCTGAGTTCGCTGAGTGGGACCGAAGGCTATAAGATTTATAGCAATGCTTCGGGCAGCGGGTTAGGTTGCGTGCTACTGCAACACGGAAGTGTAATAGTTTATGGCTCGAGACAGCTAAAAGTGCACGAGAGAAATTATTCGGTCCATGACTTGGAGTTAGCGGCCGTGATTTTTGCCTTGAAGCTGTGGAGGCATTATTTATACGGTGTGAAGATTTATATCTACACCGATCACAAGAGCCTGAAGTATCTGATTGATCAGAAAGATCTGAATATGTGGCAGCGTAGATGGATTGAGTTCCTGGGGGACTATACATTCAAGATCCACTACGTGCCTGGTAAAGGTAATGTGGTTGCGGACGCGTTGAGTCGCCGGGCCCCAGCTCAAGCCAATTGGCTATCGGTGCATGATGAGCGGTTGGTTCGGGAGTTGGAGGCGTTGGAGATTGTTTGTGTAGATAAGCAATCAAGTGCTGAAGTAGTACTGAATTGGACTGAAGTCCAATATGACCTGGCGGATCGGATTCGACAAGCTTTTGATATGGATGTCCATATGAAGCAGTTCATGGATGAGGCTCTGGATGGGTCAAATTCCCAATTCTTTGTGGAGGACGGATTGCTTTGGAAGGACAGTCGTCTGTGCGTCCCAAGTGTGGGCAATTTGCGGATGGAATTGTTGTACGAGGCACACCATACCAAGTACTCGATTCAACCGGGGAGCACAAAGATGTGCCACGACGTTAAGAAACTGTTTTGGTGGCCGGGTTTGAAGAAGGATGTGGCGTTTTACGTAGCAAAGTGCCAAACTTGCGCCTTGGTGAAGGCGGAGTGCCAAAAGCCGGGAGGATTTCTGAAATCCTTGCCTATTCCGGAGTGGAAATTCGATGACATCACTATGGACTTTGTGCACGGTTTGCCAAGGTCGCAAAAGGGGAACGACGCCATTTGGTTGGTCGTGGATCGGCTAACGAAAGTGTCGCATTTCATTCTGCATAGGAAGGATGATCCGGTGGAGAAGTTGGCAAAACTATATGTGGATAATATAGTACGGCTTCACGGTGTGCCCCGCAGCATCGTGAGTGACCGAGATGGGCGGTTCACGTCCAATGATTGGAGGCTTGTATAGCAAATGTTGGGAACAAAATTAAAATTCAGCACAGCCTTTCATCCGCAAACGGATGGGCAGACCGAGAGGGTCAATAGAACTATGGAAGACATGCTCCGCATGTGTGTCTTGGACTTTGGAAAGCAATGGGAAGACCATCTTTATTTGGTGGAGTTTACGTACAACAATAGCTACCAGGCGAGTATTCAAATGGCGCCTTTCGAGGCCCTATATGGTAGAAGATGTCGCACGCCGTTGTCTTGGCTAGAAACGGGTGAGTCAAAGTTGTATAATCGATTAGAAGTGGAGGATGCTACTTCGTTGGTGCGTACCATTCGGGAGAGGTTGCTAATCGCTCAGGACTGTCAGGCGAAGTACTATAATGCCAAGCACAGGAACGTGGAGTTCGCTGTGGGCGACTATATGTACTTAAAAATCAAGCCGTTCAAGGGTGTCTCGCGGGTGCGGCGATTGAAAAAGCTAAGCCCGAGGTACCTTGGGCCGTTTGAGGTTCTGGAGCGGGTTGGTGAAGCAGCCTATCGGTTGAAGCTTTTAGTGGAGCTTAGTGGTTTACATGATGTATTCCATATTTCGGTGCTACGGAAGGCGGTGCAAGAGCCTTCACAAGTGATCGCGGTTGATCAAGTGCCGGTGGATAGTGGGTTGACGACAAAAGTCAAGCCCGTGCGGATTGAGGACTCAGAGGTTAAGCGGTTACGCAATAAAGAGATCAGGATGGTCAAGGTCCGATGGGACAATTACGGTCGTGAGGAGCTCTCTTGGGAGCGAGAGCAGACTATGCTTGACGAATATCCGGATTTGTTCTGCTCAGGTACAATTTTAGTTTTGTGCTTGTCTTTCCTTTATGAAATTTCGTGGACGAAATTCTTTTAAGAGGGGAAGGGTTGTAACGCCCCAAAACTCAAAAGTGCGACGGGAGGCATTTTGGGCCAAATCTTTTATTTGGCAGGAGGCACACGGCCTGGGACACGGGCGTGTCCTAGGGCGTGTAAGGCTTGAGTCGACGATTTGGCCGCGAGGTCGACGTTTTTTCGCTCGACGATGTGTCGAGACAGGGCACACGGCCTGAGACACGGGCGTGTCTCAGGGCGTGTCAAGCCCGTGTCGACGATTGGCCCGGGGAGTCGACGAATTTTGCTCGACGATGTGTCGAGACAAGGCACACGGCCTAGGACACGGGCGTGTCCAAGGCCGTGTGGTGTGTTCGACGAACTTCGCTCGACGAAGTGTCGAGACTGTGAACACGGCCTGGAGCCCAGGCGTGTTCGGGTGTGACACGAGCGTGGACACGGGTGCGTCCAAGACCCGTGTGAGTCTCGAGTTGTTTTTGGGGCTGTGTCGATGGAGGCACACGGCCGACCACACGATCGTGTCAGTTGGAACACAGGCGTGTCAGTTCGAACACGGGCGTGTCAGATGCCCGTGTGTTGTTCCAGGCGCGTCGATTTTGACGGCGAATGGGGGACACGGCCCTGGACATGGGCGTGTCGCAGGCTGTGTTCGGCCCAGTTTTAGCATTTCAGGCCCGAATCAAGGCCGTTCGTTTCTTTAATTTGGGATCCAACGGCTGGGGGTTATTCCTGATGGGATATGCCCGGGATTGGACCTTTGAAACACTCATTTCACTTGAGTGGTTCTCTTTCTAAAGTCTAGAGAGAGAGGAGAGCAAAGGAGGAAGAAGAAGCTTAGATCCGGCCATTGGAGGAGCTTCGGAGCTCCAAATTGCGAACCGGCTTCGGATCTACGGAGGTAAAGAGAGTGCGGTGCTTTTCATCCGCTTACATTTCCATGGTGCCAAGGAAGAATGCTAGGGTAATGATTCTCTTCTTGAGCATGTGAAGCTCTCCTTCTTTTGCATAGGAAGCCCGCTCTCGCGAGTTTGCGGTGAGTTTGAGACGTTCCTTCGGGTAGACATGAATAGTCCCCGTTGTGTAGAGTCAGTAATCGAGAACGGACATAGACATGATGTGTGAAGCCTACCCGGACATGTTGGTCTGGATCGGTGATGTTGCATTGCATAAATGCCGGAGAAGACTCCGTGTGATTGTTTGTTTTTCGGGTTTTCTACGTGGTAGATTGCAACAAGGAGCTTTGGGGATTAACCCTAAGGTGCACCCGAAAAACTGGGCGGATGCGTGACCTTGCCAACTTGGTGTCCTGGGAGCCAACTAGAACATAACCGGGTTATGTGAAGTTTGTGATGGAAACGAGACTCGGGAGAAGTTTGACCCGCGCATATGGCTTTAATTGTCATTGTGATGTGAGCACGGGTTAGATGGAACCGTACCCGTTCTATGTCGTTCGGTTAAAGAGACTTAAGGGTACGTGGCACTTGTCGTTGGCATAGATGAGGGTCTTCCGCGGTCTATGGCTTGAATTGATGTGACCCATGCCAAGAAGACAAAATGCGCATAGTGTGTCCGTCAAAGTGGAGGTGGTGTGATCGGAATATCTATGGCTTAAATTGACGTGACATCGACCGGTTCACTGAGAATGTGCCCTGAGAGCACGGGGTGTGTGGCCGTACGAGCCAATGCATGTAATGCAATGTATATTTATATACTGCTTGGCTATGCTAATAAGTGCAGGGAAGGAGCATCGCCGCCCCGAATTGTGGGCGGGATCGTTATAATTTGGTCAGCATTGCTGACCATTGCCTTTGTTTGCCACCGTGCGGTGGTTTTATTGCTTGCAGGTGCTGCTGGACCAAACGATCAATAGCGGGCGAAAGCCCAATTTGTGAAGTTGGCCCTCGAATGCCTAATTGGAGTGTTTACTCGCTTTTGTTCATGTATGACCGGCCTGCGTGTCGTGGTTTGTAAAACATGTAATTTGAAGTAAACCATTTGTAAGGCCTTAAGGCCAGTACTTGTGTATGTACTACATTCCTATTTGGTATATTAGTGGACATTCGTGCTATTTGTGCTGGGTTCTTTTAATTGCAACTTATAAAATTGCTTCCGATAGAATGCTCTGTGTAGGACGTTGGATTAGTTGGATGGTTTCCATTGAGTAACGACCCGGTCTGTCTGTGGTATATGGCGTCGGGCCCCGGCTGGACCTACTGATATATGCTATGCGACGGGTAGGGGGTATTACATTATTTCTCACAATTACTCCTTGGGCATCCAGCTTGTTTCTGAAAACCCATTTGGTTCCAATGACTGGATAGTCTTGGGCTCTTGGAACCAAATCCCAAACTCTACATGTCTCAAATTGATTTAGTTCCTCCTGTATTGCAATGATCCCGTGGGGATCTTGCTCAACATCATGGATGGATAGAGGTTCAAGCTGAGAGAGAAAACATGCATGCATCAAATCTTTGTTGAGTTGAAGCCTTGTCTGTACACCTGCTGATATGTCTCCAATCACTTGAGATCTGGGGTGATGCCTAAGTGTGACTAAATCAGTGGGTGAAGTTGGTTGTGCAAAATCATCTTGGATTAATTCCTCTTGTGGAATTGTGTTTGCTGTTGGAGGAAGTTCAATTCCTTCAATGCTTTCATCTTCACTCTCTTCATTAACTTGTGGAGAATGATGTGTTGGAATCTTTTGGGTAAGGTTTAGTTCATCCAATCTCTCACACAAGTGAGGTACCTGCAAAGGGCTATTAGTAGAAATCTCTTTCTCCTTGCAAGACATGTTAGTTTCATCAAAATAAACATGAATGGACTCTTCAATTTTTAATGATGATTTATTAAAAACCCTATAGGCTTTGCTTACTTGGGAATATCCTAGAAAAATTCCCTCTTCGGCCTTAGCCTCAAACTTTCTAATGTATCTTTTATTATTGTTGTGAATATAACATATACATCCAAATACTTTTTAAAAAATTGATTTTAGGTTTCTTCCCTTTAAGTAATTCATAAGAATTCTTATTCTTCAGTTTATGTATCAGGCTTCTATTCAGGATATAATTTGCAGTGTTTACAGCCTTTGCCCAAATGTTTAGTGGCATGTAAGCATCTGCAAGCAATGTACCTACAACTTCAATGAGTGTCCTATTTTTCCTTTCAGCTACCCCATTTTGTTGAGGACTTCTAGGAGCTGAGAAGCAATGTCTGATACCTTCCTTCTCACAGAACTCATGCATAAGAAGAGACTCAAACTCTGTGCCATGATCACTTCCGATCAATGCAACATGAGTAGAGAACTCAATCTGTATGGTCCTAAGAAAATCTGTAAGAACCTTGAAGGTATCTGACTTAGATCTTAGAAAGGATACCCAAGTGAACCTTGAGAAGTCATCCACAATAACTAAGGTATATGATTTCCCTCCTAGGCTTTGTACAGCAATTGGTCCAAAGAGATCCATATGTAGCAGATACAAAATCCTAGGTGAATCACTTTTATTTATAGATTTAAAACAAGATTTAGTTTGCTTGCCTAGTTGACAAGCCCTGCAAAGGCCTTCCTTCTTGTAGAGACCAGAAGATAAACCTCTAACAAGGTTGTCTTTTGATAACCTAGCAATGTTTTTCAAGTTTACATGACCTAGACTTTTATGTCATAAATCATTTTGATTACTAGTAATATTAAGTAAGCAGATATCAAAATTGGCAGATAGAAAATCAACTAAATATATATTGCCTTGTCTATTTCCAATTAAAATAGTTTGATTTTCCTTATTAGAAATAATACAAGAAGATGAGTTGAAGTGTACCTGTTAACCTTCATCACATAACTGACTTATAGAGATGAGGTTATGCTTGAGTCCTCTGACATAAGTTACTTTCTTGAAAGTAATAGCTCTAATCTTCACTTCTCCAATACCTTCTGACTGGCCACATTTGGAATCCCCAAAGATAACCTTTGACCCCAACTTGGACTTGTATTTATGTAAGATGTCCTTGCTGCCAGTCATGTTGAATTTTGTGAAGTGGAAGTGGGTGACGGGATAGGCCGGGCGGCCTGGGGCGGACAGCATTGGCGGACTAGGCGGACTGGGCGGACTGAGATGTGCGGCCTGGTGAAAGGTCTAGTGGAAAGCCGGCTGTCTTCTGAGCGGCTTGTTGCATGTAGTCCGCGGACTATGCGGCCTGGTTCCTGCAGATAGGGTGTTTACTGATTGGCTTTGCCAAGGAGCGGCCTGAGCGGATGGAGGCTTGCGGACTGGTGCATTGCTCAGTGGCCGTGGGTGCAAGCTTGTGCTGATAGGCGGGTTGGCTCATGTCCGCGGGAAGCTTGCGGACTGGAGTGTCCGCGGTGTGGGCTGTTGCGGACTGGGCTTAGAGCTTGGCTGAGGCCTTGTCGAGCTCTGGTGGCACAGCAGGCGATTTGCTGTGGAGATCGATTGGCGGACTGGGTTTGGAGTCCGGGGATGGCTGCTGCTTTGGACAGTAGTGTGAGGAGCTGGCGGACTGATGGCGGTCTGTGCTAGGGTGTTTGGAGGACGGGAATTTGTGTTCGCCATGCTCGCATTGGCCCTTGATGGTTTTGTACTTGGTCACACTTTGTGCTAAGGCCATGGTGTCTGCGGTATCCGTCAAGTCCGCTGTGACCGGGCGGACTGTTGTTGTCTTCCTTTGGTCGTGGATTTGTGGCGGATTGAGGTGTGAATCTTGCGGACTGCCTCGGGTTGGTGCGGACTGCCATTGAAGGGGGTTGCTGTCTTGCAGTGGTTGGAGCTTTGCGGGCTGATGCCTTGTCCGTATAGCTTGAGCGGACTAGAGAGGGTTCGCCAATGTTTGCCTTGCTCCTGGCGGTTTTCCTTGGTATCCGGCTAAGTCCATGCGGACTCGGCGGACGGTGTTTTTGCTATCGCGCGGGCTGGGGTGGTGACGCTATCTCTTGGGCAGTGACCGCACTCCTCACCTTGCCTATAAATAGGACCCCCCTGACATAACCTAAACAACTAGAGTGAACAGTAAGTTGGGGTGTGCAAGGAGCTGCGGTCTGTGTTTGTCAGTCTGCGCGGATTGTTTCAGGCTGACGGTTTGCTGTGTGCAGGTCGCGCGGATAGCTTCAAGGAGTCAGGAGTTTAGCTGTGACTTCGGTCAAGTGCTTGGAAGTGTGCGGTCTCTGCGGACTCAGCAGGAGGTCGCTCTGCGGCTTGTCAGTTCTGTTTCATATTTGCCAGCTTCAATAACCTGTCTGCCGGCTTCAGGCGGGTAGGGGTGTTCCTCAGTTCAAGTTCAGCAGGAGGCGAATAACGGTGTGTCCGCGCGGCCTCGCGGCTTCGGCGGACTCCGTGTCTATTCGGCGGATTGCAGCATAGCTTGGGCGAGCTCAGCGGTCTCGGCGACCTCGGCGACCTCGCGGTCTCGGCGGACTCCGGTGTTGTCCGCCCGGCTTGTTTTTTGGTGTTTTCTGTTTTCAGCTGTTATACTAGCGAAATCATGTCTCGCTATGTATGCCTCGCATTGTAAAGAAGTGAATGTATAAAAGACCTGCTTGTGCCTCCACTGTTTGTTGGGATTAACCTTTGTACCTCTAGTCCTTAGTTTCCGCTGGTTCAACGTGCGAACTGGGTAGTTCCGAAGATATTAATTTGGCGTTTGGGCTATCTTGCTGACCACGTTGAGAAAATTTAACATGGTATCAGAGCCAGGTTACTGAGGTTTCTGAGGTTCAGCTGCGTGAGCGGAAGTCAGCCAGTGTTGTTACTCAGTGATTGAGTGATGATCAACCTGTGTTGTTGCTCGGAGCTGCTGAAAGGTTGCCAACAGGTGTTGCAATGGAAGGGAGTTTTGCAAGAGGTCTGGGCATTGAACTCTTAACGCCGACTAACTTCAAGAAGTGGAAGTCGTGCATGAAGAGTTATCTTCTTGGCGAGGAGCTGTGGGATGTCGTCGGTGGTGACGATAGACAGGAAGTTACTGCTGCATTTGGTACTGCTGAGCAGGTTAGGCTCTGGAGAAGAACAAATGCTAAGGCGGAGTTCATTCTGAAGAGAGCCGTGTCTTCGGAACTGTTTGATCACATCATTGGATGTGAGTCGGCTGCTGATATTTGGACAACCATTGATGAGTTGTTCAATAGGAAGAATGTGGCGCGGCTTCAGTTCCTGGAGAATGAGTTGGCCAGGGCAACTCAGGGAGACCTTTCTATCTCCAAGTACTTCTTAAAGATGAAGAGCTTGTGCGCTGAGCTGTCGGCACTGGATCCTGATGAGCCTATCTCTGAGGCAAAGATGAAAAGGCACATTATCCGCGGCTTGCGGAAGGAGTATGTGGCCTTTGTTACATCTGTTCAAGGGTGGGCTACTCAGCCGTCATTGCTGGAGCTGGAGAATCTGCTTGCCTCGCAGGAGAGCTTAGCAAGGCAGATGGCTGGAGTGAACATGAATCAGGAAGGCAGTGAAGCTCTCTTCTCAGGCAAGAAGAAAGGATGGGAAGGGAAGAAGAAGAAGAAGGTGCAGGCCGCTGTTGATAAGGAGACTTCAACTTCATACCCGCCGGAGAGGAGCAATGCTCCTAAGGACTGGAAGAAGAATCTGAAGTGCTACCGGTGTCATCAGCGAGGGCACTTCAAGCGGGACTGCAAGGTCAAACTGCAGCCTGGGCATGCTGCGGGAAAGGAGGAAGCTTGCTCGAGAAGTGAAGAAGCAGAATGGGGCGGAGCTTTTATGACAGGTACTTGTGTCCGGGCCTTGTCTGCTGAGAACTTCAACAGCGAGTGGATCGTGGACTCCGGGTGTGGTCATCACCTCACCGGAGACAAATCGAAGTTCACCTCCATGCAGGCTTACTCAGGTAATGAAGCTATTATCACTGCTGATAATACTGTTTATGCAGTAGAGAAAGAGGGGGTCGTGTCATTGGGTAGTGATCAGGGGCCACTCACATTAAGGAGTGTGTATCACGTGTCGGGCATGAAGAAAAACCTCTTCTCGGTGACCAATGCGGTGGACGCTAGATATCATGTTCTGTTTGGGCCAACAGACGTGAGGTTCCTTCGCAACGTATCAGCGGTGAAGGCTGATGTTGCTCATGTTGGGAGGAGGGTGAAGAACTTATTTGTTCTTTCCACCAGTGCTTATGTTGATAGAATGAGGGCCAATGATAGCGCTGCTATCTGGCATGAGAGGCTGGGGCATGTTGGCATGGACAAGCTGAAGGCAATGGCGAGTAGAAGTTTGGTGAGGGGGTTGCCGAAGTTGTCCTCCTTTGGTGATGGGCATGTTTGTGCTGGTTGTCAATACGGTAAGGCACATCGCCTTCCGTTTGATAAATCACAAACAAGGAGCAAGAAACCATTGGAGTGTATTCATGGCGACCTGATGGGACCAACGGTTACTGCCAGCCTTGGTGGAAGCAGATATATGCTTGTCTTGGTTGATGACTACTCAAGGTATACTTGAGTGTACTTCTTAAAGGAGAAGTCGGAAGCCTTCCGTTTGTTCGTGGAGTTCAAGGAGTTGGTAGAAGGCCGGCTTGGCTTGCGGGTTAAGAAGCTTAGAACTGATAACGGGGGGAGTTTGTCTCCTCCGAGTTTTCTAACTTCTGCAGGAAGCACGGGATCCAACAGGAGCTTACTTGTGCCCACACTCCACAACAAAATGGGGTAGCGGAGCGGAAGATCCGTCATTTGATGGAGACCTGCAAATGCTGGCTTCATGTGAAAGATATCCCAAGGTCCTTTTGGACGGAGGGAATGTCTTGTGCTGCTTACGTTATCAACCGGATGCCACTCAGCCCTATCAACATGAAGACTCCCATTGAGCTGTTGCTGAAGGAGAAGCCGAGTGTGGGACACCTTCGGGTGTTCGGTTCAACTTGCTACGTGCATGTCTCGGATGCCTCACGGACAAAGCTGGATGCGAAGGCAAGGAAACTTGTCTTTGTTGGCTATGATGAGAGGAAGAAGGGATGGAAATGCATGGACCCTGTGACGAAGAAGTTCGTGGTATCAAGAGACGTTGTCTTTGACGAGCTGACGTCATATGGAGGTGGCTCGGTGGAGCTAACCGGAAGTAGCAAGGTTGATGAAGCACCGGTGGAGGCTGCTGAAGGCTTGGAAGAGGAGCTTGCTGTTTCACCAGCAGCTCCTGTTGCTTCGAACTCCGAGGCTGAGCCTTCTGGCTCAGGAAGCAGGGGGAGCACTGCTCAATGCTTGCCCCGGGTAGGAGTGGAGCCCGAGGAAGCAACGGAAGCCGTGAGCAAGGAGCCGTATCTTCGGAGATCGAAGAGGGTGGTTAAGCCACCGGCTCGGTACTATGATGGCAATGCAGTGAGCTTTGTCTCCTGCTTCTTTGCAGGTCCTCTGGATGAGCGAGAGCCTGCAAACTTCAACGAGGCCACTGGAGTGAAGGAGTGGGATGATGCCATGAAAGAAGAGATTGATGCTCTGAAGAAGAATGAAACCTGGGACCTTGTGCCCAAGGTTAATGGCATTACTCTGGTTACTTGCAAGTGGGTGTATAAGTTGAAGAAGAAGGCTGATGGGAGCATTGATCGGTTCAAGGCTCGCCTGGTCGCTAGAGGATTCTCACAGCAGTATGGAGAAGACTATGAGGAGATATTCAGTCCAGTTGCGAAGATGACTTTTGTAAGAGTGGTGATCGCCTTAGCTGCTAGCAAGGGATGGAGGTTGTGGCAACTCAATGTGAAGAATTTCTTTCTTTACGGAGGATTGACAAGGACATCTTCATGGATCAGCCGCTTGGTTTTGTCTCTGAGAAGCATCCGGACTATGTCTGCAAACTCAGGAAGGCTCTCTATGGGTTGAAGCAAGCTCCTAGAGCGTGGTATGGGAAGATTACAGAGTACTTACAATTCTGTGGATACCTTGCTTCTAACTCGGATTCAAGCTTGTTCGTCAAGAAGAAGGGAGAGCTACGAGTCTTGGTCCTGCTGTATGTGGATGACATGATCATCACAGGGAACTCGGAGGGGGAAGTAGCAAGGCTCAGGGCTGAGCTTGCTATACGCTTCGAGATGAAAGACTTGGGAGAGTTGCATCACTTTCTCGGTCTGGAAGTGGAGAGGAAGGAGTGCGGGGTTCTCATTAGCCAGAAAGGGTATGCTGATCGCATTGTGAAGCGGTTTGGCATGGGCGAAGGGAAGAAGTGCTCTACTCCACTGGAATCTGGGCTGAAGCTTCGACGAGATGAGGGAAGGGTTCTTCATGATCCCTTGGTGTTCAGGGCTCTTGTTGGGAGCTTGATTTACCTGACGATTACAAGGCCGGATATTGCTTATGCTGTTGGCCGAGTAAGTCGGTATATGGCTGAACCAAGGCAATCTCATCTAGTGGTGGCGAAGGGAATTCTGAAGTATGTCAAGGCTTCTTCTGACATGGGACTCCTCTATAGAAGGGACGCGGAGATTGCGTTGCTCGGGTACACGGATGCTGACTATGGCGGTGATTCGGATGATCGAAGGTCTACTTCAGGTTATGTGTTCACCTGCGGTTCAGCTAACATCTCGTGGTGTAGCAAGAAGCAGGACTCGGTGTCGGTTTCAACCACAGAGGCGGAGTATAGGGCTTCGGCCTTGGCTGCTCGGGAAGCCGTTTGGTTGAGGAGGCTTATAGAGGATGTTCATGAAGAAGTGCAAGGGCCTACTTTACTCCGGGGTGACAATGAGAGTGCTCTCAAACTGGTTAACAATCCAGTGTGTCACGCCAGGACCAAGCATATAGAGATTGATCACCACTTCATCAGGGAGAAGGTGTTGGAGGGGTCTCTGCTGATCGGGCATGTTCGGAGTGAAGATAATCTTGCTGACATCTTCACGAAGCCACTGTCGAAGGGGCCTTTTGAACGCTTGCGCAACTTGCTGGGCTTGGTCACCACTTCCCACTTCAAGGGGGAGTGTTGAATTTTGTGAAGTGGAAGTGGGTGACGGGACAGGCCGGGCGGCCTAGGGAGGACAGCATTGGCGGACTAAGCGGACTGGGTGGACTGAGATGTGCGGCCTGGTGAAAGGTCTAGTGGAAAGCCGGCTGTCTTCTGAGCGGCTTGTTGCATGTAGTCCGCGGACTATGCGGCCTGGTTCCTGCGGATAGGGTGTTTGCTGATTGGCTTTGCCAAGGAGCGGCCTGAGCGGATGGAGGCTTGCGGACTGGTGCATTGCTCAGTGGCCGCGGGTGCAAGCTTGTGCTGATAGGCGGGTTGGCTCATGTCCGCGGGAAGCTTGCGGACTGGAGTGTCCGCGGTGTGGGCTGTTGCGGACTGGGCTTAGAGCTTGGCTGAGGCCTTGTCGAGCTCTGGTGGAACAGCAGGCAATTTTCTGTGGAGGTCGATTGGCGGACTGGGTTTGGAGACCGGGGATGGCTGCTGCTTTGGACAGTAGTGCGAGGAGCTGGCGGACTGATGGCGGTCTGTGCTAGGGTGTTTGGCGGATGGGAATTTGTGTCTGCCATGCTCGCATTGGCCCTTGATGGTTTCGGACTTGGTCACACTTTGTGCCAAGGCCATGGTGTCCGCGGTATCCGTCATGTCCGCTGTGACCGGGCGGACTGTTGCTGTCTTCCTTTGGTCGTGGATTTGTGGCGGATTGAGGTGTGAATCTTGCGGACTGCCTCGGGTTGGTGCGGACTGCCATTGAAGGGGGTTGCTGTCTTGCAGTGGTTGGAGCTTTGCGGGCTGATGCCTTGTCCGCATAGCTTGAGCGGACTAGAGAGGGTTCACCAATGTTTGCCTTGCTCCTGGAGGTTTTCCTTGGTATCCGGCTAAGTCCATGCGGACTCGGTGGACGGTGTTTTTGCTATCGCGCGGGCTGGGGTGGTGACGCTATCTCTTGGGCAGTGACGACACTCCTCACCTTGCCTATAAATAGGACCCCCCTGGCATAACCTAAACAACTAGAGTGAACAGTAAGTTGGGGTGTGCAAGGAGCTGCGGTCTGTGTTTGTCAGTCCGCGCGGATTGTTTCAGGCTGACGGTTTGTTGTGTGCAGGTCGCGCGGATAGCTTCAAGGAGCCAGGAGTTTGGCTGTGACTTCGGTCAAGTGCTTGGAAGTGTGCGGTCTCTGCGGACTCAGCAGGAGGTCGCTCTGCGGCTTGTCAGTTCTGTTTCATCTTTGCTAGCTTCAATAACCTTTCCGCCGGCTTCAGGCGGGTAGGGGTGTTCCTCAGTTCAAGTTCAGCAGGAGGCGAATAACGGTGTGTCCGCGCGGCCTCGCGGCTTCGGCGGACTCCGTGTCTATTCGGCGGATTGCAGCATAGCTTGGGCGAGCTCAGCGGTCTCGGCGAGCTCGCGGTCTCGGCAGACTCCGGTGCTGTCCGCCCGGCTTGTTTTTTGGTGCTTTCTGTTTTCAGCTGTTATACTAGCGAAATCATGTCTCGCTATGTATGCCTCGCATTGTAAAGAAGTGAATGTATAAAAGACCTGCTTGTGCCTCCATTATTTGTTGGGATTAACCTTTGTACCTCTAGTCCTTGGTTTCCGCTGGTTCAACGTGCGAACTGGGTAGTTCCGAAGATATTAATTTGGCGTTTGGGCTATCTTGCTGACCACGTTGAGAAAATTTAACAAGTCATGTGTTTGGAGCACCCATTGTCCAGGTATCATGTTTGATTATTTGCTGGACAGCTCTTCACCTGCAGTGAAATACAATTAGTTGTTCTTGACCCAGGTTACCTTGGGTCCTTTGTTTTGCTGGTATGAAAAGCTGGAAATAACAGAATATTTTGGTTGGGATTTATATCCTAGAGGGTGATATCTCCTAGGTGGTATGACTCAATCAGCTAGTGGATTAAAAGCTTTCCTGTAATTATTTAAGTTTCTATTATAATTAAAGTTTTGGTTAAGTCTTTCTGGGTTCGACGAATTTCTGTGAGTTCGTCGACCAGAGTTCGACGAATTTGGTTGAGATCGTCGATCTCTGCCCAGAGAATGAATGTATTCATTTTATGTGCCTCACGTTCGTCGACCTCTGCTCAATGAACCATACAGAGTTCGTCGATCGCAGTTAGACGAATAATTATAACTATAGTTTTCGTTCAGAGTTTGTCGATCTGGGTTCGGCTAACTGGCTGCATTTCGTCGATCTAAGTTCGATGAATTCTACTGAACCTTGTTTTTACTTGAGGTTTTCTGATTTTTGGTTTTCTGACCTATTGATATGGGAATATTTTCCATTGTTTGTTTATTATTTAATTTTTCTTTCTCCTTAGCAGAGACAAATTTTATTGGGGTTATCAAAATATTTTTCTTGAGAATAGGGGCAAACTTGATGAAGCACTCAAGCCTAGTTTGCCATTAAGTCTGGCATTAACAATGCTTTTGATATCCATCAGCTTGAGGCTTCTTCCATTAAGAGTTTCCTCAAGTTGTTTAGCCTCACTAAGCTCAGTCTTTAACATTATTATTTGTTCATTAGCTAAGTTTAATTCATCTTTTAACCTATTATTTTCAGAGTTGACATTCTCTAGGTTTCCTAATTTTTTCCTAAGAGTTTTAATCTCCTTTTCTGAGTTTATTAAGTCTATACACATTGTTTTAAATTCAAATTTGAAAGAATCAGAACTGTAATCAAAAGAAGAAAATACTTTGTCAGCTTCAGAATCTGAAACTGCTTCATTGTCTGAGTATTCTTCTTCTGAATGGCTCTTGGAAGCATCAATTGTTATGAGGCAAACCTCCTTGACCCTTGCCTCTTCCTCATCTTCACTGGAACTGGAAGATGTTGATTCTTCTTCAGTCTCACTCCAGGTTTCAGCCACAAAACCTTTCTCCTTCTTCTTGTATTTGCTGGAAGAAGGTCTGTTATTGTGATGTCTCCCGGTATCCTTTTCTCTTCTCTTTTCTTTCTTCTGATTCTCTGGAAACTCAGAGATGAAATGTCCAGATTTCCTGCATCCAAAACACACCACTTCTTTAGTTGGTATCTTGTCATGCCTTGGTTTGTCATCTTGCCTTGATGACTTCCTCCTAAAATCCTTTCTTACCATCTTATAGAATCTTTTGGCAAAGAGACTCATGAGTTTTTCATTTGTTGAAGGAGTCTCTGTCTCTTCAGCTGCCTTGAAAGCAATGTTATGCTCTTTTCTTACTGGAGGGGTGTTCTTTGCTTAGCTGCCTCCCTGGATTTAATCAGCTGTTCATATGACTTTAGTTTGCCTAATAGAGATTCAGTGGATATCTCATTTAGGCTTCTAGCCTTCTTGATTGGCCAGATCCTTGAATCTCATGAGCTTAGGAAGCACATAAGGATCTTGTTATTTACTTCAGTCAAGATGATTTCTTTATCTAAGGTCCTTAGCTCACTGATGATGGAGCTAAGCCTATTGTACATCACTTCAACTGTTTCTGCTTCATCCTTTTTGAAGTTTTCATATTGTGTGATGAGGTTTGAACTTCTATCTTTCCTCTCATCTGCTGAGCCAGCAACTATTTGGTTTGAGTGAATCCTAGATTGCTTTTGCAGAGGTGCACTGAGCCACCTCTTGAAAAATGTCATCAGACATTATTTGTGCCAGTATGTTCATTGCTTTAGCATCAGCAATCTTTGCTTTCTTCTGGACCTCAGTCCACTCAGGTGGTGGAACTGCAGTTGTGCTTGAAGATGTTGTTGTAGAGGTAGATGCAGTGGCTTGAGGAGGACCTGTCAAGATGAAATTGTAGATATCTTCATCAATAGAGTACATGTACAATTTGATTCTTGCCTTCCAGATGGCAAACCTATTTAGGTTGCAAACTGGAGGTCTGGTGCTTGCATAGTCCTTGTTCTGTGTCATAGTTGTGTATATAAATCTAAATGGAAATAAAACTAAAATTAAAATCTAACAAAGGATCTTTGGTTCAAGGGTTAGCTTATACAACCAAAGGAACCTGCTCTGAAACCAATTGAAAGTGAGTTGTTAGATCAGGAATACTCTAGAGGGGGGTGAATAGAGTCTTCAGGGTTTTTAAAATTTTCTTCTAATTTAATATAGTACAGAAACAAAATTAAAACAGCAATCCTAACAAACAGCAACAGCACAAAAACAAAAGAAAAGAATAATCCAGACAACACAAGAATTTATAGTGGTTCCCCTAAACTTCGGTACATCCACTTTTCAACCACCCTGGTAGGAATCCACTCAGATTTTTGATCAGGTGCCTGACACCAATGAGCTTTTGATCAGGTGGTCAAAAACCAACCCTCAAGTCTTTTGATCAGATGACTTGCAACCAGGAATAACTTTTGAAGGGAGTTATAACCCTTTATATAGTGGGGGGTGAGAAATGATGGTGTCTTCTCTTTCTCAATATACAACTGAGAAGACTTGTGGATATTTGATTTTAGCACAGGCTCCCCCTGAGATATGGAATGATTCAAGTAGATGAAGCCTTGCTGCAGGGTGATAGGCCTTCTAACTTTCAGCCTTGACCAGAAATGATCTTCAGGAACTTCTTTGACAGATGGATTAGTTGTTATCCTTTGAAGTGTCCTAGAGAGTTGAAGAAGGAAGACTCTTGATATTTGATAGATTGTTCTTCTTCTTCAAAAGTGACTGATTTTTTGGTCTCAGGCTTCTTCTGTATCAGAAATCTTGTGTAAGAAAATGAGAGCAGACTGATTGTGTTGTTGTCTCTGTGTCACAGGTCCTCCTTACTTCTGTATATCTGTAACTCTTAGTAAGTGTCTGTGTGTAGATCTGAAAAAGAGAAGATCTCTTGTATATTTTCTGGGAAAATTGGTCTTTCGAAATTTGAATCTTCTGTAATCAATGCAGACGTCCTAGAGAATAAACAGCATTGAATTATTTCCCCAACTGTCCCATGGAAAAACGACAGGCAATAATCCTAGAGAAGACCATAATCAATGCTCTGTCTAACGCTTATATTCCAGAGAATATTTGAGCATTAATTACTCAGGAATTATTGCATTAAGAAGGGGACAGAAGGATGGAAAAATGACTAAGTCTAGATTTGTCGAACTGATAGCAGAAATCGTCGAGCTGAGTCCACAGTTCGTCGAGCTGAGTTGTTGAGTTCGTCGACCAGATGACTTCTGTTCGTCGAGCTGAGTTCCAAGATCGTCGAGTTAAAGCAGAAAACTGCATTATCCAGACTTGCTTATTCTGTGTCTCAAGTTCATCGAGCTGAGATTGTAACTTCGTCGACTGGAGATGATTCTAGACTTGGAATAATTTCAGATGCTTCAGGATGAAAGTGTTGAAGTGAAGTATCCAGAATTCGTCGATCTAAAAATTTGTTTCGTCGAGCTGATGACCACTAACTACTGCTGGATAACTCTAGCTATTGTGGTCAAAGTTTGTCGAGATGAGACTCCTGAGTTTGTCGACTGGAGATGATTCTGGACTTAGAAAAATTGAAAAGATTCTGGTTGAAGTAAAGAATCCAGAAATCGTTGATCAGAGAACTAAGTTCGTCGAACTGAGTCTACAGAACAACTAAACATGGAATGCTGAAGGTTGAGTCCAAAGATCTCCAACCTGAGAATGAAGTTCGTCGAGCTCAGCTCAGAGAATTTTCTCTGTGATCGTCGAGCTGAGCATGACTATCGTTGATCTGAGTTCGACGAACGTCGAACTCATTTTACTTGTTCTCTAGAAAAACTCTAAGTCTTGAGTCTCTGGCAGTCTTGTTAATAGCTGGTCCATGTGATGTTGATTCTAAGGACTTGGCCTAGAATCTAGGACACAACTATGACCCTGGCTATACATTGTGGGTCATATGATTCTAACTTAGTGAACCTAGCCCAAATCTTACTAGGGATCCAACACAACCCTCCTGCAAACTAAGCCCCGAGCAACTCTCGTGCAAACTAAGTCGCGAGCAACCACCGCGCAAACTAAGCTGCGACTACTACCCATGTAAAGTAACGCCACAAGTCAAACTTACAATGGACTCAACACAAGTTGGCACATGAACCACGCCGCTCATTGCCTCCGAAGAAGTAGACATCCATGGGGGCAGTAGTCTCCGGAAGAGAAGGCCCGAGCGGCAGGAGATCCCAATGCCATCACACTTCGGTCAGCTGAGGCAATAACGCCAAGAGAAACAGTGTGCCCCCTTTTCCGACCATGTGCACAAGGTACCCCGATGGCACACTCGGGGGCCCCAGAAACTCCGCGTCTCAACAACCTCCTCCATTCCTCAAAAGAACACTCAATGCGCCATACATATTGCATCTTGCGCACGCTGCACGCATCACACACTTAAACAAGCTTCTGAGTAAAAGTCCCCTGAACGGGTTCGGCTGAACCGTGGGTCCAGTGAACGCAATCGCGGTAATCTTCCGCAAAGAGCGACCCCACAACACGGCTGCCGGGGCCGCTCCCTTGGGGCTTCCCGGGCGGCGATCACCCTGCGTGACAGAGGTCACGCATGGGAGTTCCCGCTAATCCCGCGCACCGTGCGTGCGTGATTAATTTTGAGGTTGTCGCGCGGGATTAAATTCTCGCGCAGGCAAATCCCGCGCGGGATTAATCCCGTCTGCGCTGGATTAATTCCGACCCTGCGCAGTAAGCAGAATGCGTGCCCCTCTCAATGTGCGCTTCCTGCCGCACACGCCCTCTCTCGTGAACTGGTGCGCGCGCACGTGCGGTCAGGGGCGCGCACGACAAAATGTGCGCTCTCGCATGACTTGATCCACGCGCCTCCTTGCGTGCCCGCGCACTAGACGCTCGCCACCGTCATAGTCAAAGATAATGAGAGGAAATCCTTGCTCTCTCGCTTGTACCAATCTTCGACAGCAGAGGATTTGGGGGGCAATTGATGGGGATGGAACCCCATTTATATAAGAATGGGTGTGCACTTAGCTATCTCTCCTATGATCCCTCCAATTGTGGAGATCATGAGTTTGACTAGTCAACCCACTACCCCATGATCTCCATCATAATAGAAGAGATCATGATGGCCTCCCATTCAACAACTACCGCCGGCCGCCGCCGGCCGGCCGCCCGCCGCTGCCTGCCGGCCGCCCGCCGCTGTCAACCGCCACCACACCGTAGCGTCTCATCGCCGTGGACAACCTCCCCACCGTCCGATCAAGGTGAGACTCTCCTCGCCGTCCAATCAAGAGGGTAACCACCCACTAGCCCACTACTTTAGTGGTGGGGTCCGCCATGATCCTCCCCTGGAGGCTATAAAAAGGACCCCAGGGGCTCTTCATTCTTCACCTTTTCTCTTCTCCGGGTTGCCTTCTTCTTCCTCAGGAGAGAGCTTGTCTGCCTCCTCCCCCGAGTCGGCTTCCTGTCGCCCTGAACCACCGGCGGCCACAAGCGACCACCAGCGCTCCACCAACACGCCACCAGCAGGAAAACGCCAAGTCCCCAAAAAGCAAAAGGAAGAAGGCAACCGTCGCCAGCAAGTATACGCGACCGCAAGCGCCAGAGCATCAGGATCATCCCACGCATTTCAACACCCAAGTGACTCCCGCGGCATAGACTGTTGCCCGTCGGGAGCCGTAGTCTCTCTCTCCCCCAAGTTGTGACGGGAGCGGTCTGTCGCCCCGATTCTCCAACACACTGTAACCACCGGAATTTAGTGGTATTTGATCGGCGCAGACCCGGTCACGTGGTTTTTTACCCATTCAAAGGGTTTTTCCACGTCATCACATCTTGTGTCAACTTTCTACTTTCATTGACTGTGTGCGCGCTCGATCGTCTCATGAGCTAAACGGTTCGAACAAATCCGGTCCGACCGGAGCATCGAGTTAGTCCGCAACAATTATATTGTTTCAGTCAATTAAATAGTTATCTCGAGAAATAAAAGCATAAAACAAGACACCTCGGATGTCCGGTTTCAACTATGATCGAGCGCTCTGCCATCAATTGTCGTTTATGAGCGACGCATGAACAGCTTTGGAGCTCTTTTGGTGGGGTCCAAAGCTTGCAATTTGTGAGCTTTTATCTTTTATCTACACCAATATATATAGGAATCAGCACACAAATCCCACAAGCAGGGTATAAACTTTTAGGGTCATTGTATTTTAGGCCCCCACCAACTTATTCGACCCTAAGCCTGCCTTTATAGCTTTTTTTGTGGCTGGATGCGACACTTATTAAAGAGAATATTTATTTTTTTACACTTCATTAGGCTTTTAGTTTGACCAAGATTGGCTGGCATGATCCTTTGTGGCCCGAACACATGCGCCCGAACCCCGGCCACAATCTGAAGCCTGCGGCCAGAATCAGCACGAAATCCAAGTGAATTGCAACTCTATGCCGAGCGCGATACACCGGACTGCTGGTTTACCGAGAAAGAGCTGAACGGCGGCGGCATTTATGATCAGCTCGACAGGTGGGTGGATAAATAACTCCAAACCAGGACTTACGCTCAAATAGTTCATATTTTTGTAATGAAAGTATAGCAATTTAAAAACTTCTTCAAGTAAGGAATCCTAAACTCAGCGCAGGTGCAATTTTAAATTAGCCCTAAATCAAACAACTCCAAACCAGGACTTATGCTCAAATTGTTCATATTTTTGTAATGAAAATATAGCCTAAACAAAACACAATTTCGAGATGGAGGGGATCCATTTCACGGACAGGATCATCTACTTTTTGATCTGACGGGTTCTATTTTTTCTCATCCTTTCATATTTTTTTATTCAAAAAATCTGTCCACTAGATTTTTTGGACTAATCTTGTCCACTAAAAATGAAATGGAAAGGATCCGGATCCGCCAAATGGAGCCCTTGAGGTAAGGTAGAATGTATAAATGCTGCATCACAGCTTAAAGTTAATTTGATCTCTGAAGGGGCTGAATACATGGGGCTAGCTACATGAATTTGCGCGTGTGCGAAATTAGAAGGCAAGATAGTGCCCGATGTCGGGGAAACTTTGGGTCCTGTCCCAGACCCAAATTGAAATGCAAGGAATACCTCAGTTTACTGATCAGTTTCGTGGTGCCCAGTAAATTTATGAGTAAATTTATGGATCGTGAGCACCATTGCTTCCTGCATTTTCATTGGTCTCGTTCAGCATCCCGGTCGTGGACCCAAGAATGTGATGCTCCATAAAGTAACAAATATCGTTAAATACCAGCACCAAATATCTAATAGTGGTAAAAACTATCAAAGGCTAACAATAAAAATTGACAAAATTTCATGTTTTTTTTTCAACATGTTGTACCGTCAAACATTACTGTTAAATACATTTAGTGCTCCAATTAAATATAGATAAGTAGCCAATTATCTATATTTTATATTTGATGGTACCCATAAAATTAAAGTGGACGGATTGGACAAAGAAGATCATTACTGCAACGGGTTTGTTTGTGAGGAAGCCGAGCCCTAGCATTAGGAAGGGACAGGCTAAGTTGGGGACATGGAAACCTCCCCTCTTCTTCCTCCTTCACGAACCCCCAAACCACTATTAATGGAGTTTGGAGTTTCAAAAGTTTGGAAGCACATAACTTCGCAACCACGAAACTTTGATCCGAAAGAAGTGCCAAATTGCTCTAGAAAAATGCTGCAAGTTATACTATTCAATCGAAGATTTTGGTGGACTTTTGGGATCCGGATCCCCTGGAGTTCCTGCGGGAACTCCAGGGGTGGATTTCAATCATTCACAGCCCTTGGATTAATCCAAGGGCTGAGATTTAAGTCCAAAAAAATAACCTCCCGCCTTGAGACTTTTTCCCGCAAAATAAAAAATCTGAGCTGCTTCGCCTCCCGTAAATATCCTGTTTGGCCTCCGCCCTCTTCTTCTCCGACGCCAGCTCCGCCTCCACCAGTATTACTTTTTCCCGCCAGTAACTCTTTCCCGCAAGAAAATTCTGAGCTCTGACGCCTCTTGTACATATCCCGCCAGGTGTGTTTGGGCTCCGCCCTGTTCTTCTCCGACGCCGGCTCCGCCCTCTTCTTCTCCGACGCCGACTCCGCTCTGTTCTTCTCCGACGGCAGCTCCTCCCTCTCCGACGCCGGCTCCGCCCTGTTCTTCTCCGGCACCGGCCATTGTTAAGAAGATGTAAGAGTATACTAAGGAACTCCAATTGAAATGTTACTTATATATATTCTAAGTTTTTTGGTGTTTATGATTTTTATTTACTTGTTACAGACATGGATAATATTGAACTTGATTGGTACCTAGAGAGGGTATGAATTTTAATACATTAGATAATGCATGGGACTTTTGGAAGAATTATGGAAGAAGAGTTGGATTCAATGTTCGCAAACATTATGCAAATAAAAGTAAAAAAGATAATGCCATAACTTCTACAAGATTCTTATGCAGTAAAGAAGGATACAGAGGAGTAGATAAACGTGATCATTTGGTTATAGAGCATAGATCAGAAACAAGAACAGGTTGTCCAGTACGAATGGGAATCATGTTGAATAGAAGCAATGGTCAGTTTTATGTTCATGAGTTTGTCTCAGAGCACAATCATATTCTACACTTTGCAGAATGTGCTCATATGATGGGCTCACAAAGAAAGATTGCAGACGTTCAAGCTATTGAAGTGCATTGGCAGACGACTCTGGTCTTAAACAAAAAAATTCATTTGATTTTTTGGGAAGACATGGAGGAAGGGCTAACCTTGGATTTCTTCATGAGATCAAAAAAATTATCTCAGAAGTACCAAAGGGAGATGAGCATATGAAGTAGACAGTCGAGTCGTTGTTTATTAAGATATTTTCAAAATAAAACTCTAGAGGATCCATCCTTTTTTTATGCAGTGCAGCTGGATAATACAGAGCAAGTTACTAATATTTTTTGGCAGACGCAAGGATGCGCATTGATTATGAACTTTTTGGAGATGTCATTACATTTGATACTACTTTTTCCACGAACAAGGAGTACAGACCATTTGGTGTTTTTGTAGGTTTCAATCAATTTAGAGGACTTACAATTTTCGGTGCTGCTCTTCTGTACGACGAAACGTCCGAGTCCTTTATATGGTTATTTAATACTTTTTTGAATCACATGGCCTAAAAAAACCTAAAACTATTTTCACAGACCAGGATGCTGCAATGGCCAAGGCTATATCTGAGGTGATTCCAGAAACCAGGCATGGACTTTGTACTTGGCATATAATGCAAAACGGTATCAAACATCTTGGAAATCTACTGAAAGAAGGTTCTTATTTGTTGAGTGAATTTAAAAAGGCAATGTTTGAATATGAGGATGAACAAATCTTTGAAGATTGTTGGAAAGAAATGCTATCATCATATTCAGTGGAAGAAAATAATTGGTTAAAATCAATTTATAAGTTGAAAGAAAAATGGGCCAAATGCTATATGAAAAGCTCAATAACTTTAGGTATGCGGAGCACTCAATTGAGTGAAAGTTTGAATGGTGATTTAAGAATTATTTGAAGTCAAATTTTGACTTAAATAATTTTTTCAAGCATTTTGAGAGAGTGGTAAGTGACAAAAGATATAAAGAGTTGCAAGCTAAATATGATGCTAGAGAAAAATTACCAAAGCTCAAGGTGAAGACTCTACCACTTTTGATACAAGCTGGAAAGAGTATTCTCCTCTTATATTTGAAAGGTTCCAAGATGAATGAGAAAAGTTTATTGTGCTTTATAAAAGAACAAAAAAATTAAATGGGATGAACGAGTATTTAATGGCATCGTACAATGAGACTCATGAGTACATTTGCATATCTAATATTTTTGAGGAGACAATATCATGTCAATGTTTGAAGTTTGAGACATTTGGAATTCTATGCTCACATGCTTTGAAGGTCCTAGATGTGAATAATGTTAAATTAATTCCAAACAAATACTTATTGAAGAGATGGATGCGCGTCGCGAGAGATGAAATTTTGGAGAAGACCGATCAAAACTTACAGGTGAAGCTTTAGCTAGTTTCTTTAAATTATATGTTTTTTGGTTTATAACCTATATTTAAATGATTTTTTGTGTTATTTCAGGAGTCCGTAAAAATGGATATGGTGGACCGCTACAGAGAAGTATGCCCTAAATTAATTAAAATTGCTTCAAAAGCATCTGAAAGTCAAGAGAGATATACTTACTTATTAGAGGAGATTGAAAAAATTAATAAGCACTTTGAAGACTCTCAAGGGAGTGTTACTAATGTGGCTCAATTAAATCAAGTTCGACGACTTGTGTTTTTTGGTCAAATAGTTTGATGGAAAATCGTTTATCAAACGCAAGTGGTTTAAAGAAGAAAAGGGAAACCAAAAGAGGAAAGCGTTTGAAAAGTTGGGTTGAAAAACAACCCCAAAGAAAAAACAAACATCAAAAAATAAAGTTTTTCAAGAGGTATGTCACTCCTTATTTAATAATTTGAGTGTATGTTATCATATCTAATAGTTTTAATTTATTTTCTTTTTTTCAGATTTCAAATGCCAATAATTTGGATCAAGCACTATCGTCTCAAAGAATGTTTGGTAATGATGAATTTATTGAATTTCTAAATGAGTCAAGCCAACATGAAGAAGTGGATTTGTCTATTTCTCAAACATGATATAAATTCCAAGATGACACAATTGGAGATGACTCTACCACTTTTCTGAAATTATAATGTCGTCGATTAGAGCAAGCCGATCCATCCTGTTTATGCAATGGCCAAGGCTATTAATTTTTGTATGAAGATGTTGGGCTTTTACCTGCTTTTGATGCTCTGTGATGAATCTAACTAGGACAATTGTGTGTGTGTGTGTGTGTGTATATATATATATATATACACAATAGACTGCGGTTCTTTCTAAGAATCGCAGTCTATTTGTGTATATATATATATACATTGCGGTTCTTAGAAAGAACCGCAGTATATATATATATATAGACTGCGGTTCTTTCTAAGAACCGCAGTCTATATATATATATATATAACTTATTCGTGATTGTTTTTGTAGGTCACAATGGTATGTATGAATTGTCATAATAGACATACTCTTTTGTTCATTTTTTAAAGTTGCCAGACTCATTTTTGTTCCATAATTTTCTAATCCAAGTTTATGAGCGAAACTCGGCCACGATCTCCATTATTTTCTCAGGCGAATGGTGAGGAAGCTCACCGAGGCTAGAGTTCCGGCGGATGATGAGGAAGTCCGCCGCGATATCCGTCGTTTTCTCAGGGAATGATGAGGAAGCTCGCCCAGGTGGTGTTCCGGCAACCGCTGCCTCCGGCGATGTTCCCGCTTCAAAGGATAGTATTGATGCCCCAAAGCTCAAGCCCTTGGATTGCCGGCGCCGGAGAAGAACACGACGAAGCAAAGAGGGAGCGAGCGAGATAGGAAGGAGACCGCATGAGAGTTGAAGAGAAAAAATTATGCGGTGGTTTTGTTTGATAGACTTAAATATCAGTCCTTGGATTAATCCAAGGGCTGTGAATGATTGAAATCCACCCCTGGAGTTCCCGCAGGAACTCCAGGGGATCCGGATCCGACTTTTGGTGGACTGGACATCTCACTCAAACACCACTTGAGTGATTGCCGGCGCTCGGGAACTCCAATTGAGAAACCGTCACCACTGATGGATTCATGGAGAGATGAGACATAACATCTTCCATGAAAATTCCATCAAGAACTGATCACTTTCAATTTTCAGGCATGGCGGCGGCCACCACCGATCATCACTACAGATCTGGTGAACCAGACCGCACAACCTAGATCCACCCTGGGGAAAAGTTGTCTTTCCATCAACGTTGATAATCTGAGGGGCGTAAACTAGTATTTTTTATTCGTTCGTAAAATAATTATAAGTATTGATGGGTTCCCCCCAAAAGAATATTGAGTCAAACCGGTGGGACTTAGACCAAACCTCCATGCGCGTGCGCTCCCTGCGCGCAGCGCACGGGCGCTCCCCTGGATAGAAATATAATGTCATAGATTTTTCGATGTTTATTTTAATTCCTCTAGTGGCGTATTTTTGACGTCAACGCGTTACGTTGACGTGTAGTTGACGGGTACCGTTGCTGGAGCGTGACTTTTGCTCATTTGGTATTTGAGATTTTAGCTTAGAATATTAGCATGGCTAATTTCTTGTGAGTTTTGATATTCACTTGCGAGTCGGGGTTCGTTTTGAAACACGACTGAGTTTTTTTTTGGGATATTTGGGTGTTTTGGACTTCGGAAAGTTTTTACTAAGTTTGATTTGTTGAATCTTAAATTCGACTTTCTGGTTGGATTCGTATCATCGATATTTAATTTTGGTGCGAATTTCGAAGAAATCGGATTGAATTCGAATTTTTGTGCTATTTGGATGTTTCGTTATTAATAAGTATATGATATTATATTATGATAGTATAATATTATATTATATCTTGTATATGTTTTTATGATATTACGGTATTATCATATGATAATATATTATATGTTATATTATAATATATTATATATGATATTATATTATATAAATAATGTTTTAGACCGCGTATAATTCATTTTTTTCTCCACGCTGTCGAATAGAGAGTGTGGAAGAAAGAGGGCGGCGGATTTTGCAAGGCTTTCAGCCACCACTTGTAAGAGCTCAGGTGCACGAAATCGTCGTCGGAGAGTAGATTCGGAAAGTTCTCGCCGAGATTTACGCATTGGTGGTAGATAATTTTGTTTTCTTGGATTTTTAGAGATTAAGGTATGCGGTTTCGACCTTCTCTACTCTCGAAAAGTTTCAAGTTTTGCTGCTTAGGTGTTTTTACGGCTCGATCCATGAGGAGTGCTGTTGTTGCTGGAGTTTGGCGAGATTTGAGGCAAGTGGTGGTTTTCTTGCTTATCTTTTACTTCCTGTTATCTTGTCTCCCTCCCTATACAAAAATTAGGATTAAGGTAGGGTTTGGCCATATAGGCCGTTGCTAAATGTTAAATTTTTGGTCAAGGATCATTTGTCGTATTTGATCGTTAGTATGAGTAAGATTCGTCGTCTCCTGCCTGTCAGTGTTTGAACCCGTCAACTTTACCAATAATCTAGGTAATTTCGTCGGTTTATGCAGCTATTAGTCTAAGTCAGGATTAGTGTAGAAGGTTGGGCGTTGAGTGGCTGAGAAGCTAAGTAAAAACGTTGAGTGTGCTTGATGCACTCAACGCAGCGTTGAGTGGCTGAGAGGCTAAATAAAGAGCATTGAGTGTGCTTATACACTCAATGCAGCGTTGAGTGGTCTGAGGAGCTAAGTAAAAAATGTTGTGTGCTTGATACACTCAATGCAGCGTTGAGTGGCTGAGAGGTTAAGTAAAGAGCGTTGAGTGTGCTTGTGTAACGTCTCCCCTGTAATGACCGTATAATATGAGTCCGACCGGTTTCCCACAACATACAGACGCCACAGCTTAAGCATTATAAGATGATATAACTATCCAACTCAAAACTCAGACTGAACACAGCGGAAACAAAAGAGCAAGACCCGAAGTTATCCACTAACATATGGGTATCAGCATGACCTTACAGACTTACAACATTTAGAGTGCAAAACTCAACCATAACATTAAGAGTCAATGTGCATAAGCACTCTTAGGCTACCTCGGCGTGCAAGCCGAAAAATATAGAACGTAAAGCATTACATTCCAAAAAACAGAGCTATAACACATCTTGTAACACTTCATGAGGCTTAGGCCTTTTTGGCCGGCGAGCTTGCTCCTGCTTGCAATCCTTGACCTGTAAAAATTTGGTTATAACGTTAGTTAGTAAAAGCTGACCTCAACTGTGTAACCACACATCTCATCTCGGCCATCCCTAGCGGACCCCGGGGCACTCCATCACCCTGTAGGTCAGCACTTCGTATGCAAAAATTACAAGTACATTTAAAGTAGTAAAACAGTTTGGATGTCACATACAGCAAATACGTTTCTATGTTTACCATATAATAAAAAGGGGCCTGCAATGCAGCATGTATGCAAACATGGGCTTCACCCAAGACACCTTAAAGCGTATGCTACTAACACATCATCAATCGGGTACATCCAATTTCCCCATGCGTTCAAACCGCAAACACAAGGGTACTTCCAATTTCCCCATCGACATTCAAGCCGCAATCACAAGGGTACTTCCAATTTCTCCCAAACGGCATACAAGCCGCCACACGGAACACTCGTCTAGGATCCACTTGCTCATGGGTCTCAAACCCCGGGCTTGCCTTCAAGCTCTGACTTCTCACGTCAGGATTCCGCCACACAACAAACCGATGCTAATAACCCTTGCTAGACCCCACCCGTTCGCGACGACCCAGGCCCGACTTCAATATTAGGACCAAGTCCACCAAAGGAGACCCAGCGGGACCCAGCTGGGATCGTCCGGCTTGTCCAAAGCTTGGCGTTCTCGTCAGTTCCACAGAAGGGGACTTGTCTCGCCGGGATAGTCTCCACACGTGACTTTGCAACGTCACGGGCTAGACAGCCAACCACAGAGACAAACCACCTCTTAACACATCACAATCCCAAGCCTTTCCCACCCTAATCCACCATTCGTACCGTTCCATCCTCGTGCCCTCACGTGTACTCTAATTTCCACTCGGTCCAGTTCTGGTCACACGTACTCACACGAAAGAGGGTGAAAAACAACATCACAAACGACGTCTTGCCGCTAACGGATTTCTACAAAATCCTTAAGGCTCGCTATGCAACATCATCGAGTCGGATTAACGGTCGCGACTACGGCTTCACCCACAATGCCTAATCCACTAATTGAGTGGATTTCTGGTGCAATATCATGTCGGGGACGAACACAATCGACCCAGTGGTTCCTCTTGATTCATGGTAACCCAAATCCCTCTCACTTGAGAGATCTGGTGCCTAGAATGCTTGAAAGAAATAAATAAAAGAGTAGATGTCATGCACACATCCTAAAACCGAGAGGAGAAGTATCATTACCTTACGACTCCTTTTCCTAGCCATGAAACCCTTGTCTTGTACGGATGAAAACAAGCGCCTCAAATTCCTCTCCACAGATATGGCATGGGAATGACGATCGGAGGCTTGAAGCTCCGTCAATGGCGGAAGAAAGTTGTCTTCTTCCTCCTCCTAACTTTCTCTTCCAAACCCTAGGTCCACTTTAACAAGAGGATAAAATGAAGTAAAAGGGCTCTCAACCCTACTTATGGCATTTGGACAAAACATCCTGAGCCCTAGGATCAACTTCTAATAGCAATCTGACGGCTACAAAGAAAAATGACGTATCTGCTTCCGTTCGCTATCGCCGGGTGGTAACTACCTACCGTCGGGCGGTAGCTTCCCGAGCCACAAGACAGAAAATAATGTCGCGTTAACGCCGACGATAAGGCTAATGCCGCGCGGTAGCGACTTTCTTGAGAACTCAAAGTTTTCTCTCGAAAACTCAGCTCTTTCTCGAGAATTCAACTCTCTCGACACATCCCTAAGTTACCGTCGCGCGGTAGGGCTAATGCTGCGCAGTAAACGCTTTCTCAAAAACTCAACATTCGACGAATGGGGCCCTTCGTCTCGACACTCGAGAATGAAACATGGCTATCGCCGGGTGACAATACTATCGTCGGGCAGTAATCCTCCAACACTCGATGAACTGGCATTTCATTTCGACGTTCGACGGAACAGGGCTATCGCCAGGCGATAGCTATTATCGCCAGGAAATAGCTACAGGAATTCAAGTTCTGAAAACTGGGGTGTTACAACTCCTCCTCCCTTAAAAGAATTTTGTCCTCGAAATTAAGCATGCACTTAAACAAAAGCATACCTGAAGTAAAGAGTTCTGGGAAGTCATCATGCATTACTTGCTCACGCTCCCAAGAGAATTCGTCTCGCCTGCAATTGTCCCAGCGCACCTTTACGAGCTTAACTTCTTTGTTCCGCAACTGCCGAACTTCCGAATCTTCTATGCTAACAGGGAGGACTTTTGTCCCCAATCTTCTTATATCGACACTGCCGCCAAATCGAACACAACGCTTGCCTCCACCAAGACCTTCCTCAAGACGGAGACATGGAAGACATCATGTAATCTGCTCATCTCTACAGACAACGCTAACCGGTAAGCGCTTCTCCAATGCGTTCTGTAATCTCGAACGATCCCAAAACCTCGGACTCACTTCTTGAGTCGGCGAATCGCGAAACGCCTTTGAACGACTTAACCTTTAGGTATACCAGTCGCCAACCGCAAACTCCATGTTCTGTGGCGAACGTTGAATACTTCGCTTGCCGATCCTGAGCAACCTTCATGCGCTCCTGAATGGTTCGCACCAAATCACAAGCATCAGCCACCACCTCTTTTCCCAAAAGTTTGGTGTCTCCCGCCTTTATCCAAGACATTGATGTTCGACACCATCTTCCATACAAAGCTTCATATGACTCATCTTAATACTTGCCTGGTAACTGTTGTTATAGGAAAACTCCACCATGAAGAGGTGATCTTCCCACTTCTTTCCAAAATCGAATGTACACATCCTCAACATATCCTCCATTGTACGATTCGTTCTTTCGGTTTGTCCTCATTTTGAGGATGGAACGATATACTGAACTTGAGCTTCGTGCCCAGTCTCTTCTGCACCAACATATAGTCTTTGGACGTGAACCGTGCATCGCGATCACTAATGATACTCTTAGGAATCTCATGTAGCCGCACAATGTTTCGAACATAAAGTTCTACCAGCTTTTCCACACTGTCCTCTTTCCGATTTAGGATGAAGTGTGCCACTTTGGTCAAGAGATCCACGATCACACAAATCGCATCATCTCCCTGCAGCGACCGAGGTAAATCATGCACAAAGTCCATGGATATGTCATCAAATTTCCATTCAGGAATAGGAGAGGCTTTAGGAACCCTCCTGGCTTCTAACACTCCGCCTTCACTAAGGCACAAGTCTGACATCGACTCACGTACAAAGCAATATCTCGCTTCAAATCAGGTCACCAAAAGGATTTCTTCATATCCAAGTACATCTTTGTACTGCCCGAATGAATATAGTACTTCGTGAAATGAGCCTTAAACATTAACTCCTCGTGGATATTACCGAACTGCGGTATGCATATCCTTCCGCCCTTCCTCAAAATCCCATCAGCCATCTCCTAGGAACTACTCTCGCCTTTTAAGCTTCTACCACACATGGCTGAACTTCGCATCCATACTGGTCGCTTCCCAATTCGATCGAACAAATCGTTCTGCAATTCTATCTAGTTCAATCGATCCATGCTAGACTTGTCTCTTGCTATACAACTATGCCGAGGGACTCAAAATCTCACACTAACTGCTCATCATGAGCTTCAATCCAATTCCTTATCTAGACTATTTCTTACTCGTGGCATCCTCCGCTACGTTGGCTTTGCCTGGCATATATTGTATTGCCACGTCATAGTCCCCAAGGAACTTGTCCCTCTGTGTTGCCTCATTTTCAATCTTTTTGATCTAGAAGATATTTCAGGTTTTTGTGGTCCGTGAAGATCTCCACCTTCGCACCATAGACATAGTGTCACCACAGTTTCAACGCAAAAATTATACCACCGCATATTCCAAGTCATGGACGGGGTAATTCCTCTCATGAGGTTTCAACTGCCTAGACCCAAAGGCTATCACGTTGCCATGTTGCACTAACACGCAACCCAAACCGCATCCTGATGCATCACTGAAATCTGAAATCCTACAGG